>CM060366.1:141702440-142902440 GCA_030545235.1 Helianthus tuberosus
CGAAAGGGTGCTCAGAATTTTGCAGTAACTGCACAAAATGCTCAGAACCCTCAGAACCCACCGGTTCAACCGCCCTGAAGAAAGTGTAGGATCGCGATCTGACCCAAACGAGTCAATCAGAGGAGTTTTACTTCGTTTCAGGTGCGGAATAACAAGAAACGAAGGTAGAAACAGCTTATTCTTCACTATAACTACTGATTGTATTGATTGGAATGCAAATACACGTAGTTCTTCACACCGGCAGCACTTCGGTATGGAATACAAGGAGTTGATCCTGATTTCGCTCATGGAACCCCTATATATAGTGTTTATGATTTCGCTTATATGTACATGTACATATAAGCGAAACCTCAACCTGTCAATATAAGCAAAACCTCTTGTCTAAGTCCCTATGAGCGAAACCTGCTCACTAAACACATATAATCTCCTATTTTCTCGTAAAAGGTGCCCTAATCTATACAATATAATCTAAGACTCGATCCAAGACGAAGTCGACAGATGTAGTGCACCAACAGACTCCCCCTCAGATGTTGACGAGTCGTCCATCGAGTATTTGACAATATCATGTCTTCACTTCTTCAGTCTTGATCAGTCTCTGGGCTTCTCTCTCTCTGTCTTCATCAACAGACTCTCTTAACAGTATCTGCTTGAATATCTTCAGACTCCCCCTCTCGATTTGCTGGCATTTCTTTGTTCTTCAGCAACATCTTCTTCAGGATCATTGTCTGGCTTTCACAAGTCTACTATCGACTCAAGCTTTGTATTCAGAATCGAAACCTAGCACAACTTATCCTGCATAAACTCTACCTCAAAGTAAGATTTACTTTTATCAATTTGAGTATAAACATATGCACCAACAACAACTCTCATATGCATCAACAATCACTCTCCCTCAGAAATAACTATCTCTATGATGAACCATTTGTTGATTTAAAAACACATTTGACATTCAATACACGCTCCCCCTCACAACAATGTCATCATGTTTAGCACTTGGAATTTTGACAATCAGCTTTCCAACATCAGTTGTCGAAAATCTTTTTGACTTTTTCAAAAGTTTAAGCTAAAACACACACAAAATCTTTTTGGATTTTTGAATGTAAAGAAATGCAATAAAGAAATATTTACATACAATATTTTTGTGAGTTTGTGTAAGAGGATCATATCAGTTTCTGAGACATATCAACAACACCGTTAAGCTTCATTTCATTTTCAGTTCTAAACAATTCACCTAGATTGTCAGTATATTGGTCCACTTAAATTCTCACACAAAGTTCAACTGTTCCGAGATACGATATTAATGTCTTAAGCACTTAAACTTATTCGTGTGTCCCACTACTTGTATATACTCCCGTATCCAGATCCCAATATTCAGTATTACAGGTAAGTATACCACAGATGATATCTGTAAGGGGTTATAAATTATGAAGAATCATGAGAGCTCAGGTCAGAACTACCGTTCAGCAGAGAGGTCATGACTCAACTTTTGGGTGTGTCCCCTTTAGAGGATCTTTTGATTACAACAGCAATGACTATCAATTTTATTGTTTCATCAATTTGCTGAGGGCGGCGCTATATTTCAAGCATGCAGAAAGTATTATTCGAGGACTAGGTCAGAACTTCCATTCAGCAGAAGTCTCGGAATAATACCCCAGATATCACTGAGCATAAAGACCTAGTATCTCAGAAAGAGGGACCTTTCAAACAAGATTTCGGGGGTTACCCATATATCCAAGACGTTGTTCCCCACGATATAAGCAAGTTTGAATTTAGGTTTATATCTCGTCACAATCTACTAAATGTGCAAAAACCTACTGGCATATCCGCAGTGAGATTGTTTATCACAATTTTACTTTCCAATTCTTTAGCATGTTGTGACAGTCCACTGATGTACTATCATTTCCTCTTTTATACAACAAAACTCATTTTTGATTTTATCATGTTTTTGTATTTTTCAAATTTTCTTATGTTTTTGGATTTTTAGAAATTTCTACTCCCCCTAAAATGCAAACACATTTCAAAGGAAATTTGAAAACTACTAGACTCTTGACCCACTTGAAACATAAAATGAACTGTACAAAACTTGACAACTGACATCAAATTGCATCAAATCGCCATTCACTAGGCATAAACAATCAGAACCCCCCCTTTCAATAAACCATTTTCTCATTTAGATTTCAAAACACTTAAGTTTGTTTTAATCAAAATGATTTTTCCGGAAAATGAGTTTGTTTTTACCACTTGTAAGTTTACCACTTGTTAAGTATGGGGATATGGTTCATCATCTTGTCAGTTTTTTATCAAATGTAGTAAATCAAGTACAATTTAATGTCCCTGATTTACCGTTTACAATTAAGCAACCTCTGTACCAATTGTAAGAATTA
This sequence comes from Helianthus tuberosus, assembly GCA_030545235.1. Taxonomy (NCBI): domain Eukaryota; kingdom Viridiplantae; phylum Streptophyta; class Magnoliopsida; order Asterales; family Asteraceae; genus Helianthus; species Helianthus tuberosus. The sequence goes on from CM060366.1 coordinate 141,704,825, forward strand.
CCACTTTTAGGATCACAAACAATACCACTTGTAGGTATGACTAACCAATACCAACTGTAGGAATGTTACATCTACAACATCATTTTATCAATCAGGATGCCGATTCCTGCTTTGCACTTACCAACCTAGAAGCTCCGGCGTAGTCATTCAACCTGTAACATTTAAACTCAATAAAAAAAATTTCAAACAAACTTTTAAAATACTAGAATGATGCCGATTCCTGATCCAGGATATAAACTTGGGATCTCCGGCATAGTCCTAAGACTTTACGGGAAACAAACTTCCATCCAAGTCTTCTCAGACTTGATGGCTTTCAATTCTTGCGCAGTAGGGTTGTAAGTTGCCTTTTTAGTTGCATACAAATCTTTAACCCCCTTAGCTTTCCCATTCAACATTTTCCCAAAAATTTTCTTAACACTTTCATTGAATGTTTTCTCGACATCAAACTTAATATTCTCGTTGTAAAACTGATTCGAGATATCAACCTTGCCAACTTTCTGTTTAACTTCTTCAAATTTCAGTGATGGAAACTCATCATCATTCACTGAAATTTTCATCTCAACCTGTGGCTCTTCTGGCTTTGTGGAACCAGAATCATTGCCGACTTTCTCATCAACTTTCTTAACAACCCACACTTGGTTGTCTTTCTCTTTCTTTTTTATAAAAATTCTTTTTAGAACACTCACCAACCTCATAAGTTGAGTTTTCAAAAAATTTAAATTTTTCGGTTGGTGGTTCAATATCAACAACTTTTCCTTTCAACTTGTTAGAAACTCCCTGTTTTGACTTTGCATTTTTCAAACAGTTCCATGCAATGTGACCAGCTTCATTGCATTTGTAACAGGTTCTAGTTTCTTTTGAGTGACAAACTTCAGTTCCATTCTTCTTCTTTTCAGCAAGAAACTCTTGATTTGACTGTCTCCAGAATGGTTTCTTCTGTTCCTCTTCTGCACTTCCACCTGACACAAATTCTGTTTTTGTTTTAGAATTTTTCAAATTTTTATGATTTTCTGGTGGAATAAATCCAAGACCTTTCTTTTTGTAGCTACGATTTTGGTTTGATTTCTTTTGAAAACCAGAACCAGAATTGTAACCCTTTTTCTTGTTTAGACGTTGTTGAACTCTTGACGTGTACTTTTAGATTTTTCAGTAAGATTTAAATCTTTTATTTCAGAAATATTAATTTCTGTCCTTTTGAAAACCTTTTTGATCATGTCAAAACGAACACTTCTTATTGGAAACTCTTTGTCAGAGTATAATCTGTCCGAATCATTTAAAGTGTATGCTACTTCAAATGTTTCGTCATCCAAATTTGCTTTTGATAACAAAAATTCTTTACTGTAAGCCTTTTTGACCGACGACTTTGGACTGTTGACTGACGAATTTGACCCTCCAGACTCAGATTTTGACTCGGACTCCTCATCAGTATCCAACACTTGATCGACCACCTTTTTTATTAACTCAGACTCATGATCAGTGTTAGACGAGGTAAACGTGACGTCAATGTTTTCTGGTAACTCGTCAGTTGTGTCGGTTTTTAGCTTTATATTGACTGCTTTTTCAAGTTGCTCCTCGTTTGGTTTTCTAGGAGAATACCCTTCCCAAATTGGAGGCGGACACTTGTTATAGCTAACAGTCGGTTTCTTACCAGTATCCTTCTTCTTTGACTTCTCATCTTGAAAAGCTTCCATACCTGCAACAGTTGGATAAATTCTATCAATAAGATAATCAGAACTAGAATAACTTTGTAACAAACGTCTAATTCTCTCATTCTCGATCTTTTCTGTCTCCAACTCTTGCTTCCATTTAGCACTCTCTTCCATGTAAAAGTTGATGGCTTTCTGCTTTGTCATCATTACAGCATTCATCATCGTTAGTGCTTGTTCTCTTTCTGAATTTGTCTTTTGGAAACCAGTTACTGTTTTGTTCAAGACATCATAAGATTCTTTCACATAGTTGAGGTTAAATAGTAACTGCTCTTTCTTCTTTTCATACTCAGCAATTATCTCGTCTTTTGCTGCACAACCCTTGCATGCTTCCAAACACTTCTTGCAAGGTTTTACAACTTCAACAATCTTCTCAATCTCGATTGTCTTTACCACTTCAACCACTTTTTCTTCTTCAATCACCATCTCTTCTACCTTCACTCGCTCAGTTTCAACCATCTCCTCAGCAACACCTTCAACATTCTCTTTCTGAACAACATCTTCAGATTTCTTTAGTTGTTGTTCTTTAGCAGCTCCTTTCTCCTTCAGTTTCTCCATGCGATCTGCAAAATAGAAATGAAAACTTTCAGGAGAAAGATGAGATTTAGCAACATTGATATGTTTCTCTTCCTCATCATCACTGCTGCTGTCATCAGTTGGTGACTGATCAAACTGTACAGATTTTTCAGAATTATCATCTGATGAACCAGAATCAGATGGTGTTTGATCAAAAACAATTTCCTTTTCTGAACTAACAACATTTTGTACATTCTCATTTAAACTCTGTTAACTTTCATCAGCACTTTCTGAATTTTCATCTGATCTTTGTGAGTTTTCATCTGCACTCTGTAAGCTTTCATCTGTTGCAACAGACTTTACAGTTTCACCAATAGATTTCATCCACTCAGTGAACATGTCTGGTTCTTTCATAATCTTGGCAATGAAAGCTTTGAAATTTCCATTTTCATCTGCAAACATATCCCAGTTGAAGCCTTCAGGTAGCCTCTCATCATCTTGATCGACTATGCATGCTTTGCTATCAGGGGATATATAATTGTTCCAGTTGAAATCTACCAAACATGCTCTCTTGGAATCCTCAATCTTTCTACCATGAGCCATCTGTGAATCTTGTGATTGACCAACCTGTTGATAAATGGCTTTCCGGTAGTAATCATCTTTTCCAAACGGATTCTGAGCACCACTAGCTTCCCTGTTCTTACATTCCCATTTGAAATGGCCTTTCTCCCTGCATCGAAAACAAGTAACTTTAGATTTATCAAAACCTAAAGTAGATACATGAGCATCAAGAAAGTCATTTCTCCCGGTAATCGTTTTGAACTTTTCAGCACGTCTAAGAACACTAGCAAGACACCATTTGATATCCATCAGTTCCATCTCTTCGGCGTCTATTTGATCGTAATCCTCTTTGGTGAGCATTGGATTTCCGATCCGACCTGCAACTAGACCTTCATATGATAACAACACAGAACCAAGTAGAGCCATGTGGTCTTTAGCAGTGTCTTCTGAAAAACTTTGACCTTCTGGAAGATTTAAAGCGATGTTGCACTGAATCACATAACCATTTCCTGTCTTTGTGCTTTGAGACTCAAAGCTTTCTGATGAACTCTTTGGATTGACACTCGGATATAATGAGAAACCACTGCTGCTTTTGTTTGAACTTTGATCAATCTTTTCTGTAGAATCCCCAGCACTAAATGCAGTCTGAATTTTCAGACTTCCCTCAGCTTCTGGAACCGGAACACTACCTTTGTAATAAATTTTTACATCCTGTTGACCACTTGGACTATTCATCCTCGCGATCTTCTTCTGTTCCAAATCTTGACCCTCAATCTTTTTGATAAACTGACCAATTGTTAACCCATCATAAACCCCTGTGTTTTTCAGGATCATCAAATAAGTTCCCCACTCTTTTTGCGGTAACGCATCAGCTAATTTGTCTACCCATTCTTCAGGATCCTTTTTTATACTAAGCATTAACATAGATCGCACCAAGTGACAATAACGTTCAATCAGCTTCTTCGTATCTTCTCCCGGTAAACTACTGAACAGATCAAACTCTTTCTTGAGCAACGCCTTCTTGCTCTTAATCATTTTCTCACTACCCTCAAACTTAACACGTAAAGCATCCCAGATTGACTTTGAAGTTTTGTCATGCTGAAGCAGTATGAAAATGTCTTCTTTGATAGCTTGCTGAAGTAGACTAATCATCATCTTTTCAGCTCTATACATATCACATTCTTGATCGCTAAATTCAGATATTCTATTGTCAACTTTCAAATCAGTCTGTGGCAAAACATATTTCTTCAAAATACACTCCCATAATCTCAGATGATTAGCTTGTACCCAGTTTTCAAACCTATCTTTCCATCCATAATACTCTTCAATGCTCATTAGCTTCGGGGGTTTTTGAGTAGTTCCCGTTTCGTTTTCCAAATTCATGTTCTGAGCAATGGAAACCAGAGTAGACGGAGTAGCAAATGCATTGTAGAACTCGGTATCCATGATGACTTAGCACGTATTTCAAGATCAGTGACAAATAAGCGAAATCAGATGTTTGTGCACTAAGAGCGAAATCCCAGATGACCTTAAAAGAGAAATAGTGTTCCAGATGACCAGATAAGCGAACCCAGATGAACCTTAAAAGCGAAACCTCTAAGTTCAAATGAGCGAAACCTTGGATATTGACACAAGAGCGAAACCCTAATGACCTTATGAACGAAACCTGGTATACCTTATGAGCGAAACCCCAAACAATGTGTCACAAAAGCGAAATCAGTCAGAACTGCACCCCTGGAGCGAAATCAATATGTTCATAAAAGCGAAATCTCTGATATTGTGACACAAGAGCGAAATATGATGTACTCAGGAGCGAAATAAGGGTTTTGGATGTTCACAAGAACGAAATCTGATGTCTAAATAAGCGAAATTACACAATGTCCGTAAAAGCAAAACCTATTCGGAGGTTAATTTGATCCATTTTTCCTTTGAATTTAGGTCCGAAACTTTCCAGGTTTTGTTAATGTCCAATAGTACACAATCTGTGAAATTTGAACGAATTTCGATCGGTAAAACTTTCTGAAATAATGAAAGAAGGTGTAGAAGTAAGAAATCTTGATGAAATCCAGCTAATCTCTGCAGAACTCCTCCTCCTGAGCTCTGATACTACTTGTAGGATCGCGATCTGACCCAAACGAGTCAAGCAGAGGAGTTTTACTTCGTTTCAGGTGCGGAATAACAAGAAACGAAGGTGGAAACAGCTTATTCTTCACCATAACTACTGATTGTATTGATTGGAATGCAAATACACGTAGTTCTTCACACCGGCAGCACTTCGGTATGGAATACAAGGAGTTGATCCTGATTTCGCTCATGGAACCCCTATATATAGTGTTTATGATTTCGCTTATATGTACATGTACATATAAGCGAAACCTCAACTTGTCCATATAAGCGAAACCTCTTGTATAAGTCCCTATGAGCGAAACCTGCTCACCAAACACATATAATCTCCTATTTTCTCGTAAAACGTGCCCTAATCTATACAATGTAATCTAAGACTCGATCCAAGACGAAGTCGACAGATGTAGTGCACCAACAGAAAGTGTATGCTGGTACCGCACCTCATTGTGCTCGCTGCAACGGTCATCATGTTGCACAACAAGCTTGTAAGCAATGCACAACGTGTGGTAAACTTGGGCATCTGGCCGACGTCTGTCGTTTGAGTCAGAATCAAGCTGCACAGGTTCAAGCTCCAGTTCAAGGGAATGCTGCTAGATTCCCACCAGGTTCATGTTTCAATTGTGGAGAGTTTGGTCACTTCCGCAACAACTGTCCGAGGTTGGTGAATGCAAATGCAAATGCGAACGCGAATGTCAATGCGAATGTGAATCCCCCTCGTGGACGAGTGTACAATTTGAATGCCAACGAAGCGAGGGCTGACAACGAGGTTGTCAATGGAACGTTTCTTGTTAACAATCGACCCGCATCTATTCTTTTTTATTCTGGTGCCGATAGAAGTTTTGTTTCGTTAACTTTTGAACCTTTACTTGTGATACGTAGAACTAAACTGAGGAAACCCTTATCTGTCGAAGTTGCTACTGGTAAACCTCTTGTTCTCGATTCTGTTATTCGTGGTTGTCAGTTGAACCTAGATAACCATCTTTTTCCTATTGACCTCACACTGATGCATCTTGGGAGTTTTGATGTTATCGTGGGGATGGATTGGTTAACCAAACATCATGCTGAGGTGGTTTGTTTCGATAAGATTGTTCGTATTCCTTTGTTTTCTGGCAATGTTCTGGAAGTTCGTGGCGAGAAACCTTCAGATGGATTGAAGCTTATGTCGTGTACAAAGGCCCAAAGTTATTTGCTGTAACACCTGTGTCATTTCAACCATCAAAAAAATGCCCAACCAGTGAAATATTGTATTTCATACTTGGGATTTGTAAAAATATGTGTATCGTTTACACATATCAATTCTTGTTCGATTTCAAACACTATATCGCTTTCTGGAAGGTTATACGCGCACTGATGCGTAAATATAACCAGTTTAATGCAACGAACACTCCGGAATAGTGAAATAGGCTTAACATACCTTAAATAACCTATACATAACTTAGATATAAGTTTTGGAAGGTTTGGTGTGGTGAAATCATAGTTAAATCGCTTACAGGGACTAAAGTTGACAAACTGCGAAAGTATGCCAATTTGAACTGTAACAGACCTTCCGGAACATGACCATAAGTTAAACATACCATAAATATCCTTTACCTAGCTTAGAAATAGGCTTTGAGGGGTTCGGTGTGCTAAAATAAACTTTTGGGTCATTCAGGGACTAAAAGTGTCAAAAAGTGCACAAGTTTGCATTTTCGCGCATAACTTACGTTCTGAATACATCCGGACATCCAAAAATTTATGTGAGCATGACTACATTATATTTTAGTGTTCGCCTTAAGAAAAATCCATTCGTCGCGTCATTTGGATCGTTTTTCGCGCTTGTGCGCATTCCGTCGTAATTAAGCGAACATCGCGTTCGTACGGCTAAACGAACCGACATCCGAGATATTTTTGAGCATGTTTTAAGTTCCCTATACTTTAACTTCATTTTAGATCTTTGAAATGGGGTTAACGGGGCTTAAACGCGTCAAAAATACATCAAAAACCAAGTTTAGGGACTGCAGGGACCAAAACTGTAATTCTGCCAAACTTGTTGCCTTACGGACCTCAACACTATCAGTGTTACGGTCCGTAAGCTTATGTCTGCACATCAGAAACTTCTAATCCAGCTGTTAACAGCTGTTACCCACTCCTAATCACTTTGCCACATGTTGATCTCTTATGGTGAGTGACCAAATGAGCCACCATAAGGTTCCGACAAGTGTACGCGTGAGATTAAGGCACGATATTCGACAAACGATCCTAACGGTGGACCGTTTACTATAAATACCCACCCCCCTTTGGCTTAAAAACCCACAAATCTGATCATTTGTGCTCTAAGTTGGAACCTTCGTTTCATACCTGAGCTATTTTGATCTGGGTTAGCATTCGGGGACCCTTCGTAAGTGTTCTTTCGTTCTTTTCCTTATTTTTACTGCTTTTCGAGTCAGAAAGTCAAACTTTGTTTGACTTTCAGCGTTGACCAGTAATGGTCAATGCGAAGTTCGCTAGAACTTCGCAACGTGATTGTAATCACGATGGTCATAGTCCCTTGGGACTATGCCTACTGATTACCACGTTGTCTAGGGTCGTAGGGTAAGCGATCTGATAAATCGCTTATACCTCGAACCCGACCCAGTTTGGTCGATCATTAGGATCCGACCAAACACATTAGGTGACCATAGTAGGTAGGGAATAACCTTCCGAGGTTATACCCTATGGTCACATCGTTTAAGTAGTTGTATGATAGGTAGTTTATATGCCTTAGGTAAATTACCAGAATACCCTTTTCATGTATAATTGGTAATTAAGCATATGTAACCTAAACCTTTGTCACATAACTGATTATGTAACATGTTTAAGGCATATAACACTTGTCATAGGACTAGTTAGGCGGTCCGAACGCGTTTCACGCGAACGACGCGTTAAAGTAGCATAAGCTACCTAAACGGGTCGTAATGGGTCGAAATCACTCAGGTTAAGTTTCATTTAGTATGTAGGCTTTGTTAAACCAAATGACACGAGTCTCTACACTCGTTTGGTTTACAAACCCTAATGCTACTCAATCTTCCGATCTAGGTCCGGTTTATTAACATAGTTACCTATACTAGGTGCCGTTTGATATCCGCGATCTCTAGCATTGTTTAGTTGTTACTCAAGGACTACTAAGCAATCTCAGGTGAGTACATAGACCCCTCTTTTACTGTTTTCCAAACCGTTTTGGGGTGGAACACATGTGCCTACTTGTTACTTTCATGCTTTCCTGTTTTGACATCATATACTTGCTATGTTCATTAGTACATTATAGTACATGATTTCATTACATTTCATGCTATGTATGCCCATTGTGTGCGTACTTAGTACATTGTTTTACATTACATTTTATGCTATGTATGCCCATTGTGTGCATACTTAGTACATCGTTCTACATTACATTTCATGCTATGTATGCCCATTATGTGCGTACTTAGTACATTGTTTTACGTTGCTTTTCTGTTGCATATGCTTATCCAGCATATGAACACATTATACTACATATTGAACCGTTGTAATCATTTGACTGTGATCCGTTGATATCTGTGAACCGTTTGTATCTGTGAACCGTGTGAACCGTATTTGACATAGACATTTCGGCATAGACATTTTAACATGATTGACATTTGATCATGCATTTCCCACAAAACATAACTTTGATTTAAACCAAGTTTTACTTCAATACTTTGTTTTTGTGCATATGGTTTAGTTGAGACATTTCACTTGCCATACATGACATTTAGACATAGACATTTGACATGGATATTTGACATAGACAATTGACATGGATATTTGACATAGACATTTGACATGGATATTTGACATAGACATTTTGACATTGTTTGGTTTGATTAAGTGATTAAGTAACGATGCGTGTGTAATATGATACAAGCATGGTGGATACGCCGCTGGTACTTCCTATATATAAGTGTTTGTATGGTATTACATATTGTAGCGTTATTTGAATCATTTCAGTTTGATACACATAACATTTTATACAAATAACATACTCTTCACAAGACATTGTTTTACAAACAACTTATCTTATACAAAATCCATTTTTACTATGGTTATTCATTTAACCATACATTATTCATTTATTTATACATATCATCTGAACTCATTGTTTTTCAAATGATTTACAAAACAAAGCAAATTACAAGGTTCATGACTAAACATTTTCTCAAACATAAGTCATGGAACCTATTTTCACAAAACCTATGTATCTCACAGGCATTTTTATGCTGACGTACCTATTTTCACATGTGTTTTTCAGGAACTGTTGCATAAGATGATCAAGATACACATAGGCAGACTTGGGCTTTAGTGACAATAAAAGATGCAAGACTAGTTAATTATGTTGTATTTCATAGTTTGATTAGACATTGTAACACTTTTAATCAATAAAACGAAACTTCAATTGCCATGGATTTGAAACAATTAATTCTGTTACAACACTCCCCGATGTTTCCGCCACATTTTGTATGTTCTACGTGGTCGGGGTGTGACAGAAAAGATGGTATCAGAGCCAATGGTTATAGGGAATTAGGTTATTAGTAATGCTTTGACCTAGTCTATAACTTTCTTAGGACCCTAACGCGAGTTTACTTGCGTTTAGTCATAAAACAATACCGTCACCTATCCTTAGGCGACGACCACAACAAGAACATAAATTTCAAAACCGCTTTGAAAACTAATCATCTGTTCTAGGATGATTTATTACAAGGTTTTGAACCCCTTTGTGTTTCAAAAAAAATCTCGTCAAGGTTTTGGGTTTTAAATAATGTGGACACGTGCAAACTGGAAGGGTGAATGCCTGTATTCTGGGTTTTCTGTCTAGGCAAGCACTTCGTATACATCTCATCAGACGCGAGACCAGTTGTGCTTACCTGGGAATTCTTGGGATGAGTGTTCACTTATAGGCGAGCATATCTTCGCAATACATTATTTTTGACCTATTTACTTTTCACCGGGTCGTTTGTTGCTTTGTAGTAACAAACAAATGACCACTATCCTTGCTTTCATCAGATTTGTTTCATCTCATTCTTTTCGTCTAATCCTCTCACTCGTTTCATTTCATGTTTCCTCTTTTAGAATGCCTCCTCGACGCGAAAGCCAGATAGCGACTGCCGAATTGGCAGAAATCATTGCGCAGCAAATGGCTGCTCAATTCCCAAACCTCTTTGCTCAATGGAATCAAGCCAACAACAACAACAATGGTCCATGCAATTTCAAGAGTTTTAACTCGGCGAAACCACTCAAGTTTAGTGGTTCTGAGGGAGCGACTGGGCTTCTTCAATGGTTCGAGAGCATTGAGAATACTTTCCGCCATGTGCAGTGTCCTGACAATCGCAAGGTCGAGTTTGCTTCGAGTGTGTTCCAGAAGAGAGCCCTTACGTGGTGGAATGGGGTTATGAGAGATCGTGGTGCAGAAGTTGCTCTAGCACAGACATGGGCCGAACTTAGGGCTCTCATGATGAAGGAGTTTTGTCCTCGTCACGAGATCAGGGCTTTGGAAAGGGAATTTGATGATCTTAAGCAAGACAGCGGTGAGCATCGAGCCTACACGGACCGTTATGAGGAGTTAAGTCTGTTATGCCCAAACATGGTCACGCCTTTGGATAAGGCGATCGAAAAGTACATAGATGGCCTTCCCGACTCAATACAAGACATTTTGACTGGTAGCAACCCTACTACTGTTAGGCAGGCCATTGAGTTATCTGCAACCTTGACTGAATCGCAGATCAGGAAACGTAAGCTTTTCCGAAAGGGTGACAAGAAACTGGTCGAGGAATCGAAACCAATCGAGGAATCAAAGACCATGGATGAACAGACTGGATCCTCTAAGAAGTCAAAGAAGCGAAAGGCTTCTCAGAACTTCGCCGTGGTCGCTCACAATGATCAAGCCGTCCCCAACCAACCAGCTCAACCCCCTGCCAGGAAACCCTACAAAGGAACTGCACCCTTGTGCAACCAATGTGGCCTACATCATCATGCTGGTGTGAAGTGCCGCACATGCCAAGTTTGCGGACTTATAGGTCATACAGCGAGGGTTTGCCCAACAGCAGTAGCACCAAATCAGATTAACAACAATCCTGCTCAAGCTCGTTTCCCACTGGGATCTTGCTACAACTGTGGCGAGATGGGCCATTTTAGTAGAAATTGCCCAAGACTTGCTGATGCAAATCCAGCGCAGGGATGAGTATCTGACCGACAGAAGATAACGCTGTTTAGAAAATAATCGAGCCTTGTGTATTATTTTCTTTTATCACAATCTATGAAACAGTTGTTGTTATTGTTGTTTATAAATAAATCTTTCATTTACATTTCAATATGTTTATGTGGTTGCATGTATAAACATATCCCCTACAATACCGACAATCAAGGAACCGCCTTCCTTGAAGAGCAGACTACTTCCAAATTTCTTCCCTTGTATAATCTCTTGCGTTTCCACGAAAATCCTAAGTACCCGTTCCTTCCAAGAGAAACGAAGTACGAGGTGCCAAGTTAATTGCAATCAATAACAAGATAATAACAATTTAACAATTATGTGGTTATGTGCTTATGTGTTATCCTTTATGTGTCATGTGATCCAATTTATGTTATTCAAATCCTCGTAAAATCTTACATATCTTTGTGCAAGAGATTCATAGTAGGATACCCAAAGGTACTACTTAAATCCTTAATGGACTTCTACGTTGTAGTTAAAGTCCCTTGGATTATAATGTACTACTTCATAATTAGACCCCTTTAGTGGTCTAGTTAAACAGATTGATCCAAAAATCTGGTTAGGGATATCATGTGATGATATAGCTGAAAGGACTCCTTAGTGGCCTAATTAAGAGGATCCTCTGTTGATCTAATTAAAAGGACCCTATGGTAGTCTAGTCACTCTCATCTCAGGTTTGATATCTTTCCCCACAACATTCCAAAACAAACTGTGCGGACTGTGCAAGGAATTACGTAATTATGGATGCATACATAATTATGGAATTTAGTGCACAGAAATCACAGCAAGTTCTATCATGTATCAAGAGTTAACCCTATTCATTTCCAATTCTGATGAAGCATCCGTTGAGGAAAAATGAACTAGCTATTCATTTTTCACTTCTGAAGAATATCCGTTGAGGAAATGAATATCCGTTGTTTATCTTTTCATTTCCATTCTGAAGAATAACCGTTGAGGAAAATGAATTATCCATTCATTTTCGTTCTAAAGAATATCCGTTGAGGAAATGAATATCCGTTGTATAATCCTTCATTTCCAACTCTGAGGAAGCAACCGTTGAAAATGACTCCGTTAGTTCATTTTCGTTTCTGAAGATTTATCCGTTGAGGAAATGAATATCCGTTGTGTAATCCTTCATTTCCAACTCTGAGGAAGCAACCGTTGAAAATGACTCCGTTAGTTCATTTTCGTTTCTGAAGATTTATCCGTTGAGGAAATGAATATCCGTTGTGTAATTCTTCATTTCCAACTCTGAGGAAATAACCGTTGAAAATGACTCCGTTAGTTCATTTTCGTTTCTGAAGATTTATCCGTTGAGGAGATGAATATCCGTTGATTTTTCTTTCATTTCAAATTCTGAAGAACAAACCGTTGAGGAAAATGACCCCGTTTGTTCATTTTCGTTCTGAAGAATATCCGTTGAGGGAAATGTATATCCGTTTAGTTAATTCCTTTATTTTCCATTTCCGAAGAACCCGTTGAAGAAAGTGACTCTGCTAGTTCATTTTCGTTTCTGGAGATTTATCCGTTGAGGAGATGAATATCCGTTGATTTTTCTTTCATTTCAAATTCTGAAGAACAAACCGTTGAGGAAAATGACCCCGTTTGTTCATTTTCGTTCTGAAGAATATCCGTTGAGGGAAATGTATATCCGTTTAGTTAATTCCTTTATTTTCCATTTCCGAAGAACCCGTTGAAGAAAGTGACTCTGCTCGTTCATTTTCGCTTCTGAAAAATATCCGTTGAGGAAAATAATCAGATTATGCTTTACATATCTTTGATGACTATTTGAAACAAAGTCATAGACAGACTCCTACGAATTAATTTCGGGACGAAATTTCCTAAAGTAGGGGAGACTGTAACACCTGTGTCATTTCAACCATCAAACAAATGCCCAACCAGTGAAATATTGTATTTCATACTTGGGATTTGTAAAAATATGTGTATCGTTTACACATATCAATTCTTGTTCGATTTCAAACACTATATCGCTTTCTGGAAGGTTATACGCGCACTGATGCGTAAATATAACCAGTTTAATGCAACGAACACTCCGGAATAGTGAAATAGGCTTAACATACCTTAAATAACCTATACATAACTTAGATATAAGTTTTGGAAGGTTTGGTGTGGTGAAATCATAGTTAAATCGCTTACAGGGACTAAAGTTGACAAACTGCGAAAGTATGCCAATTTGAACTGTAACAGACCTTCCGGAACATGACCATAAGTTAAACATACCATAAATATCCTTTACCTAGCTTAGAAATAGGCTTTGAGGGGTTCGGTGTGCTAAAATAAACTTTTGGGTCATTCAGGGACTAAAAGTGTCAAAAAGTGCACAAGTTTGCATTTTCGCGCATAACTTACGTTCTGAATACATCCGGACATCCAAAAATTTATGTGAGCATGACTACATTATATTTTAGTGTTCGCCTTAAGAAAAATCCATTCGTCGCGTCATTTGGATCGTTTTTCGCGCTTGTGCGCATTCCGTCGTAATTAAGCGAACATCGCGTTCGTACGGCTAAACGAACCGACATCCGAGATATTTTTGAGCATGTTTTAAGTTCCCTATACTTTAACTTCATTTTAGATCTTTGAAATGGGGTTAACGGGGCTTAAACGCGTCAAAAATACATCAAAAACCAAGTTTAGGGACTGCAGGGACCAAAACTGTAATTCTGCCAAACTTGTTGCCTTACGGACCTCAACACTATCAGTGTTACGGTCCGTAAGCTTATGTCTGCACATCAGAAACTTCTAATCCAGCTGTTAACAGCTGTTACCCACTCCTAATCACTTTGCCACATGTTGATCTCTTATGGTGAGTGACCAAATGAGCCACCATAAGGTTCCGACAAGTGTACGCGTGAGATTAAGGCACGATATTCGACAAACGATCCTAACGGTGGACCGTTTACTATAAATACCCACCCCCCTTTGGCTTAAAAACCCACAAATCTGATCATTTGTGCTCTAAGTTGGAACCTTCGTTTCATACCTGAGCTATTTTGATCTGGGTTAGCATTCGGGGACCCTTCGTAAGTGTTCTTTCGTTCTTTTCCTTATTTTTACTGCTTTTCGAGTCAGAAAGTCAAACTTTGTTTGACTTTCAGCGTTGACCAGTAATGGTCAATGCGAAGTTCGCTAGAACTTCGCAACGTGATTGTAATCACGATGGTCATAGTCCCTTGGGACTATGCCTACTGATTACCACGTTGTCTAGGGTCGTAGGGTAAGCGATCTGATAAATCGCTTATACCTCGAACCCGACCCAGTTTGGTCGATCATTAGGATCCGACCAAACACATTAGGTGACCATAGTAGGTAGGGAATAACCTTCCGAGGTTATACCCTATGGTCACATCGTTTAAGTAGTTGTATGATAGGTAGTTTATATGCCTTAGGTAAATTACCAGAATACCCTTTTCATGTATAATTGGTAATTAAGCATATGTAACCTAAACCTTTGTCACATAACTGATTATGTAACATGTTTAAGGCATATAACACTTGTCATAGGACTAGTTAGGCGGTCCGAACGCGTTTCACGCGAACGACGCGTTAAAGTAGCATAAGCTACCTAAACGGGTCGTAATGGGTCGAAATCACTCAGGTTAAGTTTCATTTAGTATGTAGGCTTTGTTAAACCAAATGACACGAGTCTCTACACTCGTTTGGTTTACAAACCCTAATGCTACTCAATCTTCCGATCTAGGTCCGGTTTATTAACATAGTTACCTATACTAGGTGCCGTTTGATATCCGCGATCTCTAGCATTGTTTAGTTGTTACTCAAGGACTACTAAGCAATCTCAGGTGAGTACATAGACCCCTCTTTTACTGTTTTCCAAACCGTTTTGGGGTGGAACACATGTGCCTACTTGTTACTTTCATGCTTTCCTGTTTTGACATCATATACTTGCTATGTTCATTAGTACATTATAGTACATGATTTCATTACATTTCATGCTATGTATGCCCATTGTGTGCGTACTTAGTACATTGTTTTACATTACATTTTATGCTATGTATGCCCATTGTGTGCATACTTAGTACATCGTTCTACATTACATTTCATGCTATGTATGCCCATTGTGTGCGTACTTAGTACATTGTTTTACGTTGCTTTTCTGTTGCATATGCTTATCCAGCATATGAACACATTATACTACATATTGAACCGTTGTAATCATTTGACTGTGATCCGTTGATATCTGTGAACCGTTTGTATCTGTGAACCGTGTGAACCGTATTTGACATAGACATTTCGGCATAGACATTTTAACATGATTGACATTTGATCATGCATTTCCCACAAAACATAACTTTGATTTAAACCAAGTTTTACTTCAATACTTTGTTTTTGTGCATATGGTTTAGTTGAGACATTTCACTTGCCATACATGACATTTAGACATAGACATTTGACATGGATATTTGACATAGACAATTGACATGGATATTTGACATAGACATTTGACATGGATATTTGACATAGACATTTTGACATTGTTTGGTTTGATTAAGTGATTAAGTAACGATGCGTGTGTAATATGATACAAGCATGGTGGATACGCCGCTGGTACTTCCTATATATAAGTGTTTGTATGGTATTACATATTGTAGCGTTATTTGAATCATTTCAGTTTGATACACATAACATTTTATACAAATAACATACTCTTCACAAGACATTGTTTTACAAACAACTTATCTTATACAAAATCCATTTTTACTATGGTTATTCATTTAACCATACATTATTCATTTATTTATACATATCATCTGAACTCATTGTTTTTCAAATGATTTACAAAACAAAGCAAATTACAAGGTTCATGACTAAACATTTTCTCAAACATAAGTCATGGAACCTATTTTCACAAAACCTATGTATCTCACAGGCATTTTTATGCTGACGTACCTATTTTCACATGTGTTTTTCAGGAACTGTTGCATAAGATGATCAAGATACACATAGGCAGACTTGGGCTTTAGTGACAATAAAAGATGCAAGACTAGTTAATTATGTTGTATTTCATAGTTTGATTAGACATTGTAACACTTTTAATCAATAAAACGAAACTTCAATTGCCATGGATTTGAAACAATTAATTCTGTTACAACACTCCCCGATGTTTCCGCCACATTTTGTATGTTCTACGTGGTCGGGGTGTGACATTTGCGAAAAGGATATGTTGCTTTTCTGGCACATGTCACTGAGGAGAAAGTCAAGAGCAAGAGTATTCAGGATATTCCGATTGTTCGGGATTATCCAGAGGTGTTTCCCGATGAACTGCCTGGTCTGCCTCCAGTTCGTCAAGTAGAGTTTCATATTGACCTTGTACCCAATGCCAACCCAATTGCGAAAGCACCTTATCGTCTTGCACCGTCAGAGATGCAAGAGTTATCAAAACAACTTCAAGAGTTATCTGATAAAGGATTCATCCGTCCGAGTTATTCACCTTAGGGAGCTCCTGTCCTCTTTGTGAAAAAGAAAGATGGATCTTTTCGAATGTGTATTGATTATCGTGAGCTTAATAAGCTTACCATCAATAATCGATATTCCCTAACTCGAATTGATGATCTCTTCGACTAGCTGCAAGGTGCTTCGTGTTTTTCTAAGATCGACCTGCGTTCTCGGTATCATCAACTTCATGTTCTCGAAGAAGATATTCCCAAAACTACTTTCCGCACGAGATATGGGCATTACGAGTTCACTGTCATGCCTTTTGGTTTGACGAATGCCCCAGCTATCTTTATGGACTTAATGAATAGGGTCTGTAAACCTTATTTAGACAAGTTCATCATTGTGTTCATCGACGATATTCTCATTTATTCGAAGTCTCGAGCCGAGCACGAGCAACACCTTCGCTTAACATTGGAACTCCTTAAGAAAGAACAACTTTTTGCTAAATTCTCCAAGTGTGAATTCTGGCTTAAAGAAGTTCAATTTTTGGGACATATAGTCAACGAGCAGGGTATTCATGTGGATCCATCCAAGATTGTTGCTATTAAGGACTGGAGTACACCGACGACACCTACAGAGATTCGATCTTTTCTTGGTCTTGCTGGTTATTATCGTCGACTCATTTCTAATTTCTCGAAGATCGCGGTTCCACTCACTACTTTGACTCAGAAGAATAAGCCTTTTGAGTGGGGACCCAAGCAAGAAGAAGCGTTCCAAATGCTGAAACGAAAGCTTTGTGATGCTCCTGTTTTATCTTTGCCCGAGGGAAATGATGATTTCGTTGTCTATTGTGACGCATCTAATTTAGGCCTTGGTTGTGTTCTTATGCAACGAGGTAAAGTTATAGCTTATGCGTCTAGACAGATGAAAGTTCACGAGAAGAACTATACGACTCATGATCTTGAGTTAGGAGCTGTGGTATTTGCGCTTAAAATCTGGAGACATTATCTTTATGGCACAAAGTGTGTGGTGTTCACAGACCACAAAAGTCTCCAGCATATTCTTAATCAGAAAGAGCTGAACATGAGGCAACGACGTTGGGTTGAACTCTTGAACGATTACGATTGCGAGATTCGCCACCATCCTGGTAAGGCGAATGTGGTAGCCGATGCGCTTAGTCGAAAAGAGCGAGTCAAGCTTCACTCTGTCCGAGCTCTATCTGATATCCAATCTCGTGTCCTTCAAACTCAACGATCTTGTGTGATCAAAGGCTTATTGAAAAATGAGCTACCGCTTCAACTTTAGCTTAAGCTCGAAAGGAAAGACGATGGTTTGCTTTATTTCAAGGATCGTTTGTAGATTCCGAAACAAGATGATCTCCGGATCCTAGTGATGGACGAATCTCATAAGTCTCGATATTCTATCCATCCTGGTGCTGATTGTGACAACCCTCAAAATTACAGGTACTGTAAAATTAATTAATCTTAATTACGTGCCTAATGACTGTGCTTGATTACTACTGATAACGTAAACTGCTTTCTGATTCCTGTAACTTACATACATATGCATCACATTTCATACTGTCACTCCACTCATTACATACAAACTTTAGTGACAAACTTGATGCACAAAGCACAGCTAGCACAGTTAGTGGATAACTCAGAAATATACTAACAAGTGGCAACACATAGACAAACAATAGGTTGAGGGACCTATTTCTCATTCTTTGAAACCTGCTAGGGATCTATTACGTTTAAGTCCAAGGACTAAATTGTCATTTTTGAAACTATATAAATACAAGGGTTAAAGTGCAATTATCTCAAACTACAAGTTTAGGGTTCTTTTGGTAATTTTTGAAACTTATTTTATAAAAGAAAAAAATAGATATTTTTGAAATAAAAGTCCATGGTTCATTTGGTCATTTTCTCAAACTTAAACTCTAGGGACTAAAACTGACTTTTAGAAACTCATTTTAACTGAATTATGTTAACTGAGTTAGTCCTCATATAATAAATCCTTCTTTAAAACTTAACCCAGTTAGTTTAACTAACTGACTATTACAGGGACCATTTGTGACATTTTCTAAAACTTCAGGGACCATAGTTGCATATTTTCGAAACTTCAGGGTCTGTTTTGAATATTTTTTTTAAGTTCAGGGGCTGATTTTGTAAATTTCTGAAACTTGAGGGACTATTTTTGTATAAAATGAAACTTGAGGGGCAAAGTGTAAATATTTCAGAATAAATCAAAATTGGGGTTAAACTTGTAGGAGGTGGGATTCGAACTCTAGACCTTTCACAAACACAGCAACATGCACAACCAGCTGGACTATCAGCCCACATGTGTCATGTATGAGATTGTATTATATAAATATACACTTTAAAACAGATCTGAATATATAAATTCAGACCTGCAAGTCGCGGTTTTCAACCAAAAATCCACCAAATTCGCCCAAAATTGAATTTTTCCACTTCCTTTATTACTTTTAACCTAACCCATTATGATTATAATGCTTTTCCTTAAACAAATCGCACTAAAAACGCATTAATCGAGCATTAACCGGGATATATTAAAAAAAAAAAGTTTTTATAAGTGGAATTAATCCACTAATTTTGTGTCGGTTTGATCAAATTTTTTTTCGTGTATATAAGACTCCCTGAACTCTTACAAATCTTCCACACCCATTAGAACACTTAAACATACTGTTTTTGACGAAACCCGATCGGAAACTCTCGCCGGAGTTCAAAACTCGCCGGAATTTAGTCGATACGCCGTTCCAGCCAATACCGGTTCGTTTTTATTGTTTCAATTAGTTCATTTATGCTTATACAATGTTTCCCCAAAGTTAATTAAATTATAAACCGGTTTTGATCGAGAATTGAAGTTGTTGACTTTTCTGTTGACTTGAATTTGGGGAAGATGACTCATGTGATTTCTGTATATATTGTTTTTAAACTAAAACTTAACATAAACCACCAGGCCTACCCCAGTGGTTGTGTGTGTTTATTGCAAACCAAGTGACCCGGGTTCGAACCTAGCTACAAACAAATTTTTTTAATCCTTTTATTTTTGATGTTTTTAACATTCCAATAATTTTTATTACATTGTTATATACTGTTGCTTTTATTAAAAATATAAAATTAGTCAATTTATTTATAAGACTAATTTTTACAATATTAAAACAGTTTATTACTAAATAATTCCTAATAAATCGATTTTTAGGAATTAAAATCTGAAATTTTCAGATTAATTATTTTAAATACTGATCATTACAAAAATGATATTGTTACTCACATTTTATATGAACTTGATATTTATATAAATAAATCAGTATTTATACTTATTTATATAGTTTAATTTAATGTAATTAAATTATATAACTATATAATTTTGATCCAAAATTATTTTTATGACAAAATATACATTATCCTGAGTTTATATGAATTAAGAATCTGAATTTTTATTATATTTAATTATTTAGATAATTAAACTTATATAAACTTATTTATTTTTATCTTAATCATTTTAATTCATTTTATTTATTTAAAATGATTCCAAGGCCATAATAATTATTTTAAATCTGTAATACTAAATTTAGTTCAATAACTAAAAATGTTATTTTTAATTATTCAGATTTAATATAATTATTTTGATAATTAATCATATAATTATCATATGTATTCTTTTAAACAAAATATTTATTATTTATCAAATAATATATATTTCAACCATCTGAATTAATTTATAATTTTTATAAATTAATTATATCACTTGGACAATATTTTACCAATAATCATTATATTTAATTATGTTATTTAATTACACTAGTTAAATATATTTGATTTATTATTACAAATGTTTTTATTAAATCATTTGTACAATTTGTGTAATTTTATTATTTATGATAGATAAATACTTTTCATAAATAATTCTGTTACCTCATATTCACTTTCCGAGTTCTCGCTAGGTTATCCTAACCACATAAGTACCATTTAAACAAAACACTACCGAATCCTATAGATTTAGGATTTCCAATTATCCAATTAAACATTATTGTTGATACATAGCCCATATTGTTGCATGTTCAATCAATTAGAGTGACGTGGAATCTTATTTCCAAGAACTCTCACATTTGCATACTCGTTAGGACTTACTCGTAATCAAGGTGAGTTCATGTTCCCCCTTTTCTCTTAATTGTTTTCAGTTTTATACTTCGGGGGTGGAATACATGTTACAAATATTACAATGTTTACAAATGGTATAAAATACAAGAAGCACTCTTGGTGAGAACGAGTACCAAGTATGTTACAACTATTACAGACATTTTTATAAAACACTTAAGGCCATTAATCCTCATCGTAGGACCAAGGGACATGAGTGATAGATTAGATCTATTTGGGTATAGCAAGCCCACACCCGTGAGGTCAGGGTGACCCATAGAGGTGACTATGTCTTCTAGCCGGAAGCCCGGTACAAATATGCTAGGTTTGAGTCTTCCTGCATCACTTCACACATATCATTGGCTTTGCAACCCAATGGTGATCTCTTTTTCCTTATTGCTACATACCAGGGACGTTTATTCATACTTTGAAGGTTTATACATACTCACTTTTACATGAACTCGCTCAACTTTTGTTGATTTTTCAAAATACATGTATTTCAGGAAATTAATGGATCTGGGAAGTATGCTATTGTGTCAAGCTGCGTAATGAATAACGATGTCATCCAGGTTTAGGAGGTGTAACCCTTACCTGGACGGTTACATGTCTTTAAATCACGTATTACTTAAGTCTTTTGTTGTGTCATGTGAAAACGCTTTAATCTTGTCTTGGTTGTAACTTGTTTTGTGTGTCGATATTTTTAGACAATGACGTTGTGGTGTCTTTAAATTTAATGAATGGATGAAGATCATGTCTTTTACTTTCATATAGCATTGTTATGATTGTTTCTATGGTATTAAGAAGTCACACCAAATAAACCCACGCTTCCGCAAAAGCCAGGGTGTGACAGCTTGGTATCAGAGCCTCGATCATAGCGAACTAGGATTCTTTCTCGAGTCTAGACTATGATCACTAGGGCTCTCACGAAAACATTTTTACAATTGCATACACGAAACGTCCAGATCCAGGGTACAAACATTTTTACAAACAAAAGGCACAAATACACCGTTCAAAAATTTATATTTCAGTCTTAGAGACTGAGGGAGTTTAGCCTTAGAGACTGGGAAGGTTCAGTCTTAGAGACTGAGGGAGGTTCAGTCTTAGAGACTGAGGGGCTCAATCTTAGAGATTGGGGATGTTTAGTCTTAGAGACTGGAAGGTTTGATCTTAGAGACCAGGGAGTTAGTTTGAGAAACTAAGGAGTTCAGTCTAGGAGACTGGGTGGGATAGTCTAGGGAAGACTAGCATGATTACTTGCTTACATTGATTGTGACTTACATGCGTTGTTGCATCATTTATTTTGCGTTATGACATGAGATATTATGAGTTATTGTGTTATTACATACGCATATTACTTACTATACTTATTATGAACGGACCAATATGATCTTTCTTTTAGAAGATGCCTCCGCGACGCGACCCAGGCATGCCTACTACCCAGGCAGAACTCCAAGGGATAATTACCGCAGCCATAGCACAATATGTGGCCTCCCAAGGAGGAACTAGCGGGAACAATTCGAACAACAACGGCAACAACAATCCACCCCATGGGTGCACCTACAAACAATTCCTTGACTGTAAGCCAGTAAATTTCAATGGCACTGGAGGTGCTGTTGCGTTTGTTAGGTGGGCTGAAAAGACAGATTCGGTTCTGAGAATGAGCAAATGCGCTCCCGATCAACAAGTCACTTACATTTCAGGGCTGTTTCTGGATGGTGCTCTATCGTGGTGGAATCTGCAAGTGCAAACTTTAGGAGAAGCCGCTGCTTATGCATTAACTTGGGCTGAGTTAAAAGAGTTAATGAGGAAAAAGTACTGCTCGCGTGCTGAAATACAGAAGCTAGAAACTGAGTTCTGGCACCTAAAAATGGAAGGTCCTAAGATTACAGAATATGTTCAAAGGTTTCATGATTTGTCCCATGTAGTGCCATACATGGTCACGCCAGAATTTAAACGCGTTGAGCGCTTCATCTGGGGATTGGCACCCCAGATCATGAGCATGGTAACCACGTCCAAGCCTGCAACCATTACTGAAGCCATCGACCTGAGCGTGTCACTTACTGAGGAAGCTATCCGTCTAAACAAGTTTCCAAACTCTGATCCCAAGAAGAAAGAAATTCACGAGGAATCCTTAGGTGAAAACAAACGGAAATTCTCCAACTTCAAACAAGGCACCAGCAGTTCAAACAAAAAGGGGTACATGGGCACTCTGCCTAAGTGTGAGGTATGCCAGCGCCATCATTCCGGCCAGTGCAGATTAAGGAAATGTGAGTCATGTGGAAAGAACGGCCACTCGAAGGATACATGTTGGGCTGGAACTGGTGCTGGGCGTGGTGGTAATCGAGGCAATGGGAATGGTAATGGAAACCGCCAACAAGGAGGAAATGGCGGAAATGGAAACCGTGGGAACTTTGCAAACCAAGCTGGGAGTGAAAATCGCAACCAAAACAATGCTCAAGGTGGAAATGGAAATGGGAATGGTCGGGGACCGGGGTGCTTTAACTGTGGAGACGTCGGGCACTTTAAGAGGGAATGCCCAAAACTGAACCAAGCACAAGGAAGAGTCTTCAACATTGGTGCAAGGGAAGCGCGCCAGGATCCAAACGTTGTCACTGGTACGTTCCCTATAAATCAACGCTTTGCATCTTTGCTATTTGATACTGGTGCCGACTATAGCTTTGTATCGTTAGAATTTAAGAATATGCTTGGGTTAACTACTAGTAAGTTAGACATTCCGTACTCAATTGAGCTGGCTAATGGGAAACTAGTTGAAACAAATGAAGTCATCAGAGGATGCGTGATAGAACTAGGAGGATACGAATTTACGCTAGATCTACTGCCAGTCAAGTTGGGGAGCTTCGACGTGGTAGTAGGGATGGATTGGTTGTCAAACAACAGAGCTGAGATTGTTTGTCACGAGAAGACCATTCGCATCCCAATGGCGGATGGAGAAACGATCATAGTACACGGAGAGAAGCGCGATACACCTCTGAGGATCATTAGTTGCTTGAAGGCTAGAAAGTGTTTGAAGAAGGGATGTGTTGCCTTCTTGGCACACATCGTGGATAAAGAAGCAGCTGAGCCGAGGATAGAAGACATTCCAGTCGTGAATGAATATCCTGAAGTCTTTCCAGAAGACCTGCCAGGATTGCCGCCACAAAGACAAGTCGAGTTTCATATTGACTTAGTTCCAGGCGCCGCGCCTGTAGCTAAGGCACCTTATCGACTTGCACCATCAGAGATGCAAGAGCTGTCAACGCAACTTCAAGAGTTGTTAGACAAGGGATTTATCAGATCAAGCTTCTCGCCTTGGGGAGCTCCAATTTTGTTCGTGAAAAAGAAGGATGGTAGTTTTCGCATGTGTATAGACTACCGGGAGCTGAATAAGTTGACAATCAAGAATAGATATCCTTTGCCAAGGATCGATGACCTATTCGATCAATTACAAGGTTCAAGTTTTTACTCAAAGATCGATCTACGATCAGGTTATCACCAGTTAAGGATACAAGAGGAAAGTATTCCAAAGACGGCCTTTAGAACTCGATATGGACATTACGAGTTCCTGGTTATGCCGTTTGGTTTAACGAACGCGCCAGCAGTATTCATGGATTTGATGAATAGAGTCTGTAAACCGTACCTCGATAAGTTTGTGATTGTGTTCATTGACGACATTCTAATCTACTCGAAAACGAAAGAAGAGCATGAGCAACATTTAAGAGCCATTTTAGAGCTACTTAAAAAGGAGAAGTTGTACGCAAAGTTCTCGAAGTGCGAGTTCTGGTTACGCGAAGTTCAGTTTCTTGGTCATGTGGTTAATGGAAATGGAATCCATGTGGATCCTACAAAGATCGAGGCGATCAAGAACTGGGAAACTCCAAAGACGCCAACCGAGATTCGACAGTTTCTAGGTTTGGCTGGTTATTATCGCAGGTTCATTGAGGATTTCTCGAAAATCGCCCAACCTTTGACCTCTCTCACTCAGAAAGATAAGAAGTTTGATTGGGGAGACAAGCAAGAAGAGGCCTTTCAGTTGTTGAAGAACAAGCTTTGTGATGCACCGATCTTATCGCTACCCGAAGGAACGGACGACTTCGTGGTATATTGCGACGCCTCGCGTCAGGGTTTAGGCTGCGTCTTGATGCAGCGACATAAAGTTATAGCATACGCGTCCCGCCAATTGAAGATCCACGAGAAAAATTACACCACGCATGATTTGGAATTGGGCGCGGTGGTGTTTTCACTAAAAATATGGCGACATTATTTGTATGGTACGCGATGTACAATCTTCACTGATCATAAGAGCTTACAGCACATATTTAACCAAAAGGAGCTTAACATGAGGCAAAGACGCTGGGTTGAACTATTGAATGACTATGACTGTGAAATCAAGTATCACCCAGGGAAGGCGAATGTGGTCGCTGACGCTCTAAGTCGGAAGGAAAGGATTAAGCCCATAAGGGTTAGGGCTTTGGAAATGATTGTTCAAACGGACCTCTCGTTGCGCATTCGTGCCACGCAGAGAGAAGCTCTTAAGGAAAGGAATATTGAGAATGAGTATCTCCGTGGGATGGAGAAACAGTTAGTACCAAACGGGGAAGGAACTTTGTGCTTCATGAAACGGATTTGGGTTCCCTTGTTTGGTGGTTTGAGAAATGTTATATTTGAAGAGGCTCACAGGTCACGGTACTCGATCCATCCAGGAGCGGATAAAATGTACCAAGATCTAAAGGATTTTTATTGGTGGCCAAGAATGAAAGGCGATGTTGCGGTATACGTTGGCAAGTGTTTAACTTGCGCCAAGGTAAAGGTTGAATACCAGAAGCCTTCAGGTCTCTCGCAATAACCTGAAATACCCCAATGGAAATGGGAACAGATTTCTATGGACTTCATAACCAAATTGCCCAAGACGCCCAGAGGCCATGATACAATTTGGGTAATAGTAGACCGTCTAACAAAATCTGCTCACTTTTTGCCAATCAAGGAAAAGGACAACACAAGTAAACTAGCTGAAATATACATGCGAGAGATAGTTGCACGTCATGGAGTGCCTCTCTCAATTATCTCTGATAGAGATGGACGCTTCGTGTCAAGGATTTGGCAATCCTTCCAAGAAGCTTTTGGCTCGCAATTGAACCTAAGTACTGCATTTCATCCGCAAACTGATGGCCAAAGTGAAAGAACTATTCAGACATTGGAGGATATGCTGAGAGCATGTGTAATGGATCTTGGTGGAAGCTGGGATAAGCATTTACCGTTGGCCGAATTCTCATACAACAACAGCTACCACACCAGTATTGGAGCCGCGCCATTTGAAGCTCTTTACAGATGCAAGTGTCGATCACCCCTATGCTGGGCTGACGCAGGTGATAGGCAGCTTGTTGGTCCCGAAATCGTCCAAGAGACGACAGACAAGATTGCGCAAATTCGAAAACGCATCGAAGCGGCTCGCGACAGAAAGAAAGCCTATGCAGATCCAAACCGGAAACATTTGGAATTCCAAGTTGGAGATATGGTTTTATTGAAAGTTTCACCCTGGTAGGGTGTGGCACGCTTCGGGAAGCGTGGGAAGTTGAATCCGCGATACATTGGTCCATTCAAAATTCTGAAGAGGGTTGGTTTGGTAGCATACAAGTTGGACCTACCTGCTGAACTTAATGGTGTTCACGATACATTTCACGTATCTAATCTGAAAAAGAGTCCAACTCAAGAGACAGTTGTCATTCCTGCTGACGAGGTTCATATCGACGACACACTCCATTTTGATGAAGAACCTGTTGAGGTCACTGATTGGAAGATTAACAAAACACGCCGGAGTAGTGTCAAACTCGTCAAAGTTCGATGGAATGCACGACACGGCCCAGAATTCACGTGGGAACGTGAGGATCGTATGAAGGCTAAGTACCCACATTTATTCCCCAAGACCCCTGCAGCTAGACGCAGATCCTAAAATTTCGGGACGAAATTTTCTTAACGGGGGGAGAATGTGACAACCCTCAAAATTACAGGTACTGTACAATTAATTAATCTTAATTACGTGCCTAATGACTGTGCTTGATTACTACTGATAACGTAAACTGCTTTCTGATTCCTGTAACTTACATACATATGCATCACATTTCATACTGTCACTCCACTCATTACATACAAACTTTAGTGACAAACTTGATGCACAAAGCACAGCTAGCACAGTTAGTGGATAACTCAGAAATATACTGACAAGTGGCAACACATAGACAAACAATAGGTTGAGGGACCTATTTGTCATTCTTTGAAACCTGCTAGGGATCTATTACGTTTAAGTCCAAGGACTAAATTGTCATTTTTGAAACTATATAAATACAAGGGTTAAAGTGCAATTATCTCAAACTACAAGTTTAGGGTTCTTTTGGTAATTTTTGAAACTTATTTTATAAAAGAAATAAATAGATATTTTTGAAATAAAAGTCCAAGGTTCATTTGGTCATTTTCTCAAACTTAAACTCTAGGGACTAAAACTGACTTTTAGAAACTCATTTTAACTGAATTATGTTAACTGAGTTAGTCCTCATATAATAAATCCTTCTTTAAAACTTAACCCAGTTAGTTTAACTAACTGACTATTACAGGGACCATTTGTGA
Organism: Helianthus tuberosus; assembly: GCA_030545235.1. Classification (NCBI taxonomy): domain Eukaryota; kingdom Viridiplantae; phylum Streptophyta; class Magnoliopsida; order Asterales; family Asteraceae; genus Helianthus; species Helianthus tuberosus. The sequence goes on from CM060366.1 coordinate 141,732,163, forward strand.
CATTTTCTAAAACTTCAGGGACCATAGTTGCATATTTTCGAAACTTCAGGGTCTGTTTTGAATATTTTTTTTAAGTTCAGGGGCTGATTTTGTAAATTTCTGAAACTTGAGGGACTATTTTTGTATAAAATGAAACTTGAGGGGCCAAAGTGTAAATATTTCAAAATAAATCAAAAATGGGGTTAAACTTGTTGGAGGTGGGATTCGAACTCTAGACCTTTCACAAACACAGCAACATGCACAACCAGCTGGACTATCAGCCCACATGTGTCATGTATGAGATTGTATTATATAAATATACACTTTAAAACAGATCTGAATATATAAATTCAGACCTGCAAGTCGCGGTTTTCAACCAAAAATCCACCAAATTCGCCCAAAATTGAATTTTTCCACTTCCTTTATTACTTTTAACCTAACCCATTATGATTATAATGCTTTTCCTTAAACAAATCGCACTAAAACGCATTAATCGAGCATTAACCGGGATATATTAAAAAAAAAAAGTTTTTATAAGTGGAATTAATCCACTAATTTTGTGTCGGTTTGATCAAATTTTTTTTCGTGTATATAAGACTCCCTGAACTCTTACAAATCTTCCACACCCATTAGAACACTTAAACATACTGTTTTTGACGAAACCCGATCGGAAACTCTCGCCGGAGTTCAAAACTCGCCGGAATTTAGTCGATACGCCGTTCCAGCCAATACCGGTTCGTTTTTATTGTTTCAATTAGTTCATTTATGCTTATACAATGTTTCCCCAAAGTTAATTAAATTATAAACTGGTTTTGATCGAGAATTGAAGTTGTTGACTTTTCTGTTGACTTGAATTTGGGGAAGATGACTCATGTGATTTCTGTATATATTGTTTTTAAACTAAAACTTAACACAAACCACCAGGCCTAGCCCAGTGGTTGTGTGTGTTTATTGCAAACCAAGTGACCCGGGTTCGAACCTAGCTACAAACAAATTTTTTTAATCCTTTTATTTTTGATGTTTTTAACATTCCAATAATTTTTATAACATTGTTATATACTGTTGCTTTTATTAAAAATATAAAATTAGTCAATTTATTTATAAGACTAATTTTTACAATATTAAAACAGTTTATTACTAAATAATTCCTAATAAATCGATTTTTAGGAATTAAAATCTGAAATTTTCAGATTAATTATTTTAAATACTGATCTTTACAAAAATGATATTGTTACTCACATTTTATATGAACTTGATATTTATATAAATAAATCAGTATTTATACTTATTTATATAGTTTAATTTAATGTAATTAAATTATATAACTATATAATTTTGATCCAAAATTATTTTTATGACAAAATATACATTATCCTGAGTTTATATAAATTAAGAATCTGAATTTTTATTATATTTAATTATTTAGATAATTAAACTTATATAAACTTATTTATTGTTATCTTAATCATTTTAATTCATTTTATTTATTTAAAATGATTCCAAGGCCATAATAATTATTTTAAATCTGTAATACTAAATTTAGTTCAATAAATAAAAATGTTATTTTTAATTATTCAGATTTAATATAATTATTTTGATAATTAATCATATAATTATCATATGTATTCTTTTAAACAAAATATTTATTATTTATCAAATAATATATATTTCAACCATCTGAATTAATTTATAATTTTTATAAATTAATTATATCACTTGGACAATATTTTACCAATAATCATTATATTTAATTATGTTATTTAATTACACTAGTTAAATATATTTGATTTATTATTACAAATGTTTTTATTAAATCATTTGTACAATTTGTGTAATTTTATTGTTTATGATAAATAAATACTTTTCATAAATAATTCTGTTACCTCATATTCACTTTCCGAGTTCTCGCTAGGTTATCCTAACCACATAAGTACCATTTAAACAAAACACTACCGAATCCTATAGATTTAGGATTTCCAATTATCCAATTAAACATTATTGTTGATACATAGCCCATATTGTTGCATGTTCAATCAATTAGAGTGACGTGGAATCTTATTTCCAAGAACTCTCACATTTGCATACTCGTTAGGACTTACTCGTAATCAAGGTGAGTTCATGTTCCCCCTTTTCTCTTAATTGTTTTCAGTTTTATACTTCGGGGGTGGAATACATGTTACAAATATTACAATGTTTACAAATGGTATAAAATACAAGAAGCACTCTTGGTGAGAACGAGTACCAAGTATGTTACAACTATTACAGACATTTTTATAAAACACTTAAGGCCATTAATCCTCATCGTAGGACCGACGGACATGAGTGATAGATTAGATCTATTTGGGTATAGCAAGCCCACACCTGTGAGGTCAGGGTGACCCATAGAGGTGACTATGTCTTCCAGCCGGAAGCCCGGTACAAATATGCTAGGTTTGAGTCTTCCTGCATCACTTCACACATATCATTGGCTTTGCAACCCAATGGTGATCTCTTTTTCCTTATTGCTACATACCAGGGACGTTTATTCATACTTTGAAGGTTTACACATACTCACTTTTACATGAACTCGCTCAACTTTTGTTGATTTTTCAAAATACATGTATTTCAGGAAATTAATGGATCTGGGAAGTATGCTATTGTGTCAAGCTGCGTAATGAATAACGATGTCATCCAGGTTTAGGAGGTGTAACCCTTACCTGGACGGTTACATGTCTTTAAATCACGTATTACTTAAGTCTTTTGTTGTGTCATGTGAAAACGCTTTAATCTTGTCTTGGTTGTAACTTGTTTTGTGTGTCGATATTTTTAGACAATGACGTTGTGGTGTCTTTAAATTTAATGAATGGATGAACATCATGTGTTTTACTTTCATGTAGCATTGTTATGATTGTTGCTATGGTATTAAGAAGTCACACCAAATAAACCCACGCTTCCGCAAAAGCCAGGGTGTGACACTGATAAAATGTACAAGGATCTTCGTACTCAGTACTGGTGGTCTGGTATGAAAAAGGATGTTGCCTTGTATGTATCGAAATGCCTAACTTGTCTCAAAGTCAAGGCTGAACATCAACGACCTTCTGGTTTGCTTGTACAACCAGAGATACCGGTTTGGAAGTGGGAGAACATTACAATGGATCTCATCACTAAGTTACCGCGTACATCTAAAAGTCATGATGCTATTTGGGTTGTTATCAATCGATTAACGAAATCAGCTCATTTTATTCCGATTCGCGAGGATCTATCTGCTGAAAAACTTGCAAAGATTTATGTTGATGAGATTGTATCACGACATGTTGTTCCTTTGGATATCATTTCCGATCGTGATGCTCGGTTTTCATCTCATTTTTGGAAAACCATGCAATCTGCTTTGGGAACCCAACTGAATCTAAGCACTGCTTATCATCCCCAAACAGATGGTCAATCTGAAAGGACGATTAAAACTTTGGAGGATATGCTTAGAGCATGCGTGATAGACTTTGGTGGTAATTGGGATTCTCATCTTCCATTGATCGAGTTCTCTTACAACAATAGTTATCATGCTAGTATTAATATGGCACCATCCGAAGCTCTCTATGGTCGAAAATGTCGTCACCTGTCTGTTGGAATGAGATCGGTGAAGCTCAGCTTACTGGACCTGAACTCATTCTGGAAACAACAGACAAAATCAAGAAGATACGCGATAATCTTGTGACAGCACGAAACCGTCAAAAGAGTTATGCGGATATGCGACGCAAGCCCTTAGAATTTCAAATCGGAGACCGTGTCCTACTCAAGGTGTCAACTTGGAAGGGAGTGGTGAGATTTGGAAAGAAAGGAAAACTTGGACCTCGATATGTGGGACCATTTAAGATTGTGGAAAGGGTTGGAAAGGTTGCCCATCGATTGGAGCTACCTCCAGAGCTTGGAAATATTCATCCGACTTTTCACGTGTCCAATTTGCGAAAGTGTTTAGCTGACGCTGATCTTCACATTCCTCTTGATGAGATTTAAATCGATGAAATGATGCACTTTGTCGAGAAACCCGTGTTGATAGTGGACCGTACATTCAAACAGTTGAAGAACAAACTGATTCGATTGGTCAAGTTTCGATGGGAATCCAAACGTGGCCCAGAGTTTACTTGGGAACGTGAGGACCAAATGAAGACGAAATATCCGCATTTTTTTTCACAAGCTTCCTCTAGTTAAAATTTCGGGACGAAATTTCCTGAAGTAGGGGAGACTGTGACAACTTTGTTCTGTAATCGACGTACAATGTAAAACAATGTTGATTATTAATAAAACAATGTGCTTTGGTGTTATTATATGTGTTTTGATGTTATTATGTGTGTAATTGTGTTTGGTGATTTTACAATTTGATTCGATTCCAATTTCAAACTTTAAATCGCTTTCTGGAAAGTTATACGCAAACTGGTGCGTAAACGCAGTCAGTATAACGCGACAAACACTCTGGAATAGTGACATAGGCTTAACATACCTTCAATAACCTCCACATAACTTAGAAATAAGTTTTGGATGGTTTGGTGTGTTGAAATCAACTTTGTTCGATCGCAGGGACTATTTGTGTCAAACTACAAAACTATACTGATTTGTGTAGTAACGAACACTCCGGAACTTGATCATAAGTTAAACATACCCTAAATATCCTTTACATAGCTTAGAAATTGGCTTTGAGAGGCTCGGTATGCTAAAACAAACTTTATTGGTCATTCAGGGACTAAAAGCGTCAAAAAGTGCACAAGTTTGCATTTTCGCGCATATCTTACGTTCTGAATATATTTGGACATCCAAAAATTTATGTAATCATTAAAATATTTTATTTTAGTGATTGGCATAATAAAATTCCATTCGTCGCTTAATTTGGATCGTTTTTGCGTTCGTTACGACTTCTGTCGTAATTAACCAAACAACGCAACCGTACGACCAAACGAGCCGACATCCGAGATATTTTTGAGCATGTTTTATGTTCCCTATACTTTAACTTCATTTTAGAGCCTTGAAAAGAGGTTAACGGGGCTTAAACATGTCAAAAATGAGCCGAAATGCAAGATTCTGAAGTGGAGGGACCTGTTTTGACATTCTGTGAAACTACCTTACACGGGCCGCGTAAGGATTACCTATATGTTACGCGGGCCGCATGGCCTTGTCAGATAGAAAGATCAGAAACTGCAATCTGGGCTAAATTCAGGGGTTTTAATGTAATATTTGCAATACCTGGAGCTGGTTTTCGACCCCCATTATATTCTAATACCATTTACCCACATGTATGGCCAAGATTACTCCCTCAAAACACTTGGAATCATCCTATTGATCCTAACTTACTATAAATAGCAACCCCCACTTCACTTCATTCTCACACTTGATCTGAAAATCAGCTCTAAGTTGGGGTGTTTACACTTCATACCTGAGCTATTTTAGATCAAACATCCTTCTTGGACCCTTTGTAAGTCCTCTTCTTGCCTGTTCTTGTATTTCAAGAATGAAAGTCAAACAATGTTTGACTTTCAGCTTTGACCAGTCAATGGTCAACACAAAGTTCCGTTGAACTTTGCAACGTGAGCGTAATCACGATGGTTATATGTCACACCCCGACCACGTAGAACATACAAAACGTGGCGGAAATGTCGGGGAGTGTTGTAACAGAATTAATTGTTTCAAATCCATGGCAATTGAAGTTTCGTTTTATGGATTAAAAGTGTTACAATGTCTTAACAAACAAGGAAATACAACATAATTAACTAGTCTTGCATCTTTTATTGTCACTAAAGCCCAAGTCTGCCTATGTGTATCTTGATCATCTTATGCAACAGCTCCTGAAAAACACATGTGAAAATAGGTACGTCAGCATAAAAATGCCTGTGAGATACATAGGTTTTGTGAAAATAGGTTTCATGACTTATGTTTGAGAAAATGTTTAGTCATGAACCTTGTAATTTGCTTTGTCTTTGTAAATCATTTGAAAAACAATAAGTTCAGATGATATGTATAAATAAGAAAATAATGCATGGTTAAATGAGTAACCATGTAAAATGGGTTTGTAAAAGTTAAGTTGTTTGTAAAACAATGTATTGTGAAAGGTATGTTATTTGTATAAAATGTTATATGTATCAAACTGAAATGATTCAAATAACGCTACGATATATGTAATACCATACAAACACTTATATATAGGAAGTACCAGCGGCGTATCCACCATGCTTGTATCATATTACACACGCATCGTTACTTAATCACTTACTCAAACCACCAATGTAATAAGTCTATGTTTAAACCAATAGTCAAAAGTCCTTGTATAAACCATGTCAAATGTTTATATTCCAAAAGTAGTCAAGTAATGTATAACCAAAATGATATGTATGGTAAGTAAAATTTAGACTACTTAAACCATAAGTAAAAATGTACAAAACAAAGTATTGAAGTAAAACTTGGTTTAAATCAAAGTTATGTTTTGTAAGATATATGCATGCTATACTGAATATGAACATTTATGCGGTATTGTGAAAATTCATACATCCAAGCCTTGAGACAGACGGATAACTATGTAAAAGTGAGTTATCAAGAGAATATGTATTCGGATTCGGTCATTCCTTTCATCCCCTTTCCCTGGGATGTCCGGAACGGGATTTGTCAAGTCCTATGGTACCACTACCTACTAACGAACGGCATGATCGGTGTTAATGAATGTATAGTATAGTTTAAACAAACCAAATGTCATCCAAAATGTAAGCATGTTTTTATGAAGATAATGTACCTAGTATGCTAGAGTAAACATACAGGGTAGAGCTGTAAAACAATGTGTCCATATGTTACTGGAACATATGCAACAGAGATGCAGTGTAAAACAATGTACTAAGTATGCAAAGTCATCATACAAAGTAGAAAAGTCATGTAAAACAATGTACTAAGTATGCAAAGTCATCATACAAAGCATAGAACACCATGAAATCATGTACTATAAATGTACTAATGAACATAGCAAGTATATGATGTGAAAACAGGAAAGCACGAAAGTAACAAGTAGGCACATGTGTTTCACCCCAAAACAGTTTGGAAAACAGTAAAAGAGGGGTCTATGTACTCACTTGAGATTGTTCAGTTGTATAAAGATAACCACCAAGTAATGCTATAGATCTCGGAATCAAACGGCACCTAATATAGGTAACTATGTTAATAAACCGGACCTATCTTGGAAGATTGGGTAGCATTAGGGTTTGTAAACCAAATGAGTGTAGGAACTCACGTGATATGGTTTAACAAAGCCTACATGCTAAATGAAACTTAACCTAAGTCTTATTGACCCATTATGATCCGTTTAGGTAGCTTATGCTACTTTAACGCATCGTGCGCGTGAAACGCGTTCCGACCGCCTAACTAGTCCTATGACAAGTATTATATGCCTTAAACATGTTACATAATCAGTTACGTGACAAAAGTTTAGGTTACATATGCTAAATTACCAATTATGTATGAAAAGGGTATTCTGGTAATTTACCTAAGGCATATAAACTACCTATCATACAACTACTTAAACGTCGTGACCATAAGGTATAACCTCGGAAGGTTATTCCCTACACTATGGTCACCTAATGTATTTGGTCGGATCCTAATGATCGACCAAACTGGGTCGGGTTCGAAGGTATAGGCGATTTATCAGATCGCCTACCCTACGACCCTATACAACGTGGTAATCAGTGGGCATAGTCCCAAGGGACTATAACCAACGTGATTACACTCACGTTGCGAAGTTCAAACGAACTTCGCATTGACCATAACTGGTCAATGTAGAAAGTCAAACAAAGTTTGACTTTCAGACTCGAAAGACTCGAAAAGCAATAAAAGAACGAAAGAATACTTACGAAGGGTCCCCGAATGCTAATCCCGATCCAAGAACTCAGGTATGAAACAATGGTTTCAACTTAGAGCTCTCAAATCAGAATTCTTGTAAGAAATGAGGTTGGGGTGGATGGGTATTTATAGGAATACCCGAACCGTTAGGATCGTTTCATGGAAACCGTGCCTAGATCTCACCCGTACACTTGTCGAGATGTTATGGTGACTTAATTGGCCACTCACCATAGGGTATCAACATGTTGCAAGGGATTAAGGAGTGGAGAACAACTGTTAACAGCTGTTAATACGTCGAATCTGGTCCCGAAAGCGAAAGACTGATGTTTCTGCATGTTTTCTGTCCAGCATAGGCAGTCGCGTAGCGCTACTGCCAAGGCATTAGGCAGTCGCGCTACGCTAGCACCCTCCTGTTTCAGAAATCTTTCAAAAGTGGCAGGAATGGTCCCTGCACGTGTTTAAGGCCTTTTTCGATGCGTTTGAACCCCGTTAACCTCATTTCAAGGCTCTAAAATGAAGTTAAAGTATAGGGAACTCAAAACATGCTCAAAAATATGCCGGAGGTTGGTTCGTTTAGCCGTACGAACGCGATGTTCGCTTAATTACGACGGAATGCGCATAAGCGCGAAAAACGATCCAAATGACGCGACGAATGGATTTTTCTTATGGCGAACACTAAAATATAATATAGTCATGCTTACATAAATTTTTGGATGTCCGGATGTATTCAGAACGTAAATTATGCGCGAAAATGCAAACTTGTGCACATTTTGACACTTTTAGTCCCTGAATGACCCAAAAGTTTATTTTAACACACCGAACCCCTCAAAGCCTATTTCTAAGCTATGTAAAGGATATATATGGTATGTTTAACTTATGGTCATGTTCCGGAATGTCTGTTACAGTTCAAATTGGCATACTTTCGCAGTTTGTCAAATTTAGTCCCTGTAAGCGATATAACTTTGATTTCACCACACCAAACCTTCCAAAACTTATATCTAAGTTATGTAAAGGTTATTTAAGGTATGTTAAACCTATTTCACTATTCCGGAGTGTTTGTTGCATTAAACTGGTTATATTTACGCATTAGTGCGCGTATAACCTTCCAGAAAGCGATTTAGAGTTTGAAATCGAACAAGAGTTGATATGTGCAAAAGATACACATATTTATACAAGTCCAAAGTATGAAATACAATATTTCATTGGTTTGGCATTTGTTTGATGGTTGAAATGACACAGGTGTTACAGTCTCCCCTACTTTAGGAAATTTCGTCCCGAAATTTAGTTTTAGAGGAAACTTGTGGAGACAGCTGTGACGGTTTTGCCTTCAGACAAATCCATTGAGCCCTTAAGTAAAACTCTGGGCCATGTTAGGATTCTTAGCAAAGATGTCAACCCTCAAATTGAAGTCATTGTAGTAACAAAACATGGAGTTTTGAACTATAGACAGGAGAACAGTTCCCGTGAAGAATTATCCTAGGAAACTTGTGTGTGCTTGAAATCAGAATTGGGTAGTGTGAGAATAAATGACATTGGTCAAAGTCCAAGACTTCTCCCGTATCATTACTCTTGCCACTGTTGGTCTTAACACATGACAAAACTTCCTGTGGTTCCTATGCACTGAACTCCATAATTATGTAGGCCTCCATAATTACGTAGTTCCTTGCACAGTCCGCACAGTTTATTTCATAATGCGTATGGGGAAAAATCAAATGAATAATCCTGTGGTGAATTAACTTGACTCAATAGAGTCTCTTTAACTAGGTCACCAAAGGATTAGATTAACGAACAATCTCTTGATTTAGACCACCCGAGGGCCTATTTAACTACATAAATACATGACATATTTAACTAGATTGTCGAACCAATCTATTTAACTTAGATCGACGTAGGATCTCTTTAACTAAACTACCCACGGGGAAAATTTAACCACATCGACGTAGGATGTATTTAACTAGATTGTCGGACCAATCTATTTAACTTAGATCGACGTAGGATCTCTTTAACTAAACTACCTACGGGGAATATTTAACTACACCGACGTAGGATGTATTTAACTTTAGATCGACGTAGGATCTCTTTAACTCAACTATCTAAGAGAAACATTTAACTACACCGACGTAGGATGTATTTAACTTTAGATCGACGGAGGATCTATTTAACTTTACTACCTAAGAGAAACATTCAACTACACCGACGTAGGATGTATTTAACTTTAGATCGACGTAGGATCTCTTTAACTCAACTATCTAAGAGAAACATTTAACTACACCGACGTAGGATGTATTTAACTTTAGATCGACGGAGGATCTATTTAACTTTTCAACACATGTTTCCCTTAAACTTTGGAATAGTACTTTATAATCCAAGGGACTTAACTACAACGTGGAAGTCCATTAAGGATTTAAGATAGTACCTTTTTGAATATCCTACTATGAATCCTTCATATGAAGGTAAGAAAGATTCTATGAGGATTTGGATAACGAATATCTAGAGTATACAAAAACACAAAAATGCATAAACACATAGTCACATAACCACAAAATTGTTTATCTAGATCTTTAATTTGTAAGTTTTGTTTTGTTAATTATGTACATGTATTTAAAGCACACTAGGAATCCATTTCATGGATTTCATTTGGTACTTTAAACATTAGCAAGAATCTAACTATGAAGATAGAAAGATCTTAATAAGAATTCGGCTTTGTCCTTATTGAATCGTAATGTACGTATTAAGGCATACGAATAATTCAATTAAGGGCTCCGATTTGAGTGATATTTATCCACAAGGATCTAATTATGAGGATAGAAAGATCCTACATGGATTTTTTTTTTTGGAGTTTGTGTAACGAGAGTGTTCCGACACCTTGCACCGGGCGTGCTTAAGTCGATACACAAGGTAGAAAGTTTATGAGGTTGAGGCGCTAGATATGCCAAGGCGACATATGAAGCAGAACTTGAAGGTTAAGCAGCAACAGGGTTTGTAACTGCTTTGCTTTGAACAGCAAAGCAACACATGTTAACCAAATGTCTCCATCGTACAACGTGGGTACATTTGTAACAGGGTATTTGATTTGGATGATGACGGTTGCATTGATTTCTCCAAGGAGCGGTTCCCTTGCATGGCTACATCCCTGAGATGAGTCATGGTGATAGCTAAATCAACAGTCTTCTGGAGTACGACCCTATTTGTTGGGCAATTGTAGCACCTGGTCCGGACACTCGAGTCTTGTTGCGATAAAGAGGCAAAATGAAGAAAATGGAAGACATAGAAGGAAACAAGCAAAAGATAATCAAAAGAGAATAACAACACATGAAGATTGTGACCATTTGTTTGTTACCAAAGGCAAACAAATGAGATGGTGACTAATCAAAGTAAATGGGTCAATATAATGTATCGCGAAGACATGCTCGCCTATAAGTGAACACTCATCCCAAGAATTCCCAGGTAAGCACAACTGGTCTCGCGTCTGATGAGATGTATACGAAGTGCTTGCCTAGACAGAAATCCCAGAATACAGGCATTCACCCTTCCAGTTTGCACGTGTTCACATTATTTAAAACCCAAAACCTTGAAGAGATTTTGAAAATTCAAAGGGGTTCAAAACCATATAACAGAGGGTTCAAAACCTTACAATAGAGGGTTCAAAACCTTGTAATCAATCATCCTAGAACAGATGATTAGTTTTCAAAGCGGTTTTGAAATTTATGTTCTTGTTGTGGTCGTCGCCTAAGGATAGGTGACGGTATTGTTTTATGACTAAACGCAAGTAAACTCGCGTTAGGGTCCTAAGAAGGTTATAGACTAGGTCAAAGCATTACTAATAACCTAATTCCCTATAACCATTGGCTCTGATACCATCTTTTCTGTCACACCCCGACCACGTAGAACATACAAAACGTGGCGGAAATGTCGGGGAGTGTTGTAACAGAATTAATTGTTTCAAATCCATGGCAATTGAAGTTTCGTTTTATGGATTAAAAGTGTTACAATGTCTTAACAAAAAAGGAAATACAACATAATTAACTAGTCTTGCATCTTTTATTGTCACTAAAGCCCAAGTCTGCCTATGTGTATCTTGATCATCTTATGCAACAGCTCCTGAAAAACACATGTGAAAATAGGTACGTCAGCATAAAAATGCCTGTGAGATACATAGGTTTTGTGAAAATAGGTTTCATGACTTATGTTTGAGAAAATGTTTAGTCATGAACCTTGTAATTTGCTTTGTCTTTGTAAATCATTTGAAAAACAATAAGTTCAGATGATATGTATAAATAAGAAAATAATGCATGGTTAAATGAGTAACCATGTAAAATGGGTTTGTAAAAGTTAAGTTGTTTGTAAAACAATGTATTGTGAAAGGTATGTTATTTGTATAAAATGTTATATGTATCAAACTGAAATGATTCAAATAACGCTACGATATATGTAATACCATACAAACACTTATATATAGGAAGTACCAGCGGCGTATCCACCATGCTTGTATCATATTACACACGCATCGTTACTTAATCACTTACTCAAACCACCAATGTAATAAGTCTATGTTTAAACCAATAGTCAAAAGTCCTTGTATAAACCATGTCAAATGTTTATATTCCAAAAGTAGTCAAGTAATGTATAACCAAAATGATATGTATGGTAAGTAAAATTTAGACTACTTAAACCATAAGTAAAAATGTACAAAACAAAGTATTGAAGTAAAACTTGGTTTAAATCAAAGTTATGTTTTGTAAGATATATGCATGCTATACTGAATATGAACATTTATGCGGTATTGTGAAAATTCATACATCCAAGCCTTGAGACAGACGGATAACTATGTAAAAGTGAGTTATCAAGAGAATATGTATTCGGATTCGGTCATTCCTTTCATCCCCTTTCCCTGGGATGTCCGGAACGGGATTTGTCAAGTCCTATGGTACCACTACCTACTAACGAACGGCATGATCGGTGTTAATGAATGTATAGTATAGTTTAAACAAACCAAATGTCATCCAAAATGTAAGCATGTTTTTATGAAGATAATGTACCTAGTATGCTAGAGTAAACATACAGGGTAGAGCTGTAAAACAATGTGTCCATATGTTACTGGAACATATGCAACAGAGATGCAGTGTAAAACAATGTACTAAGTATGCAAAGTCATCATACAAAGTAGAAAAGTCATGTAAAACAATGTACTAAGTATGCAAAGTCATCATACAAAGCATAGAACACCATGAAATCATGTACTATAAATGTACTAATGAACATAGCAAGTATATGATGTGAAAACAGGAAAGCACGAAAGTAACAAGTAGGCACATGTGTTTCACCCCAAAACAGTTTGGAAAACAGTAAAAGAGGGGTCTATGTACTCACTTGAGATTGCTCAGTTGTATAAAGATAACCACCAAGTAATGCTATAGATCTCGGAATCAAACGGCACCTAATATAGGTAACTATGTTAATAAACCGGACCTATCTTGGAAGATTGGGTAGCATTAGGGTTTGTAAACCAAATGAGTGTAGGAACTCACGTGATATGGTTTAACAAAGCCTACATGCTAAATGAAACTTAACCTAAGTCTTATTGACCCATTATGATCCGTTTAGGTAGCTTATGCTACTTTAACGCATCGTGCGCGTGAAACGCGTTCGGACCGCCTAACTAGTCCTATGACAAGTATTATATGCCTTAAACATGTTACATAATCAGTTACGTGACAAAAGTTTAGGTTACATATGCTAAATTACCAATTATGTATGAAAAGGGTATTCTGGTAATTTACCTAAGGCATATAAACTACCTATCATACAACTACTTAAACGTCGTGACCATAAGGTATAACCTCGGAAGGTTATTCCCTACACTATGGTCACCTAATGTATTTGGTCGGATCCTAATGATCGACCAAACTGGGTCGGGTTCGAAGGTATAGGCGATTTATCAGATCGCCTACCCTACGACCCTATACAACGTGGTAATCAGTGGGCATAGTCCAAAGGGACTATAACCAACGTGATTACACTCACGTTGCGAAGTTCAAACGAACTTCGCATTGACCATAACTGGTCAATGTAGAAAGTCAAACAAAGTTTGACTTTCAGACTCGAAAGACTCGAAAAGCAATAAAAGAACGAAAGAATACTTACGAAGGGTCCCCGAATGCTAATCCCGATCCAAGAACTCAGGTATGAAACAATGGTTTCAACTTAGAGCTCTCAAATCAGAATTCTTGTAAGAAATGAGGTTGGGGTGGATGGGTATTTATAGGAATACCCGAACCGTTAGGATCGTTTCATGGAAACCGTGCCTAGATCTCACCCGTACACTTGTCGAGATGTTATGGTGACTTAATTGGCCACTCACCATAGGGTATCCACATGTGGCAAGGGATTAAGGAGTGGAGAACAGCTGTTAACAGCTGTTAATACGTCAAATATGGTCCCGAAAGCGAAAGACTGATGTTTCTGCATGTTTTCTGTCCAGCATAGGCAGTCGCGTAGCGCTACTGCCAAGGCATTAGGCAGTCGCGCTAAGCTAGCACCCTCCTGTTTCAGAAATCTTTCAAAAGTGGCAGGAATGGTCCCTGCACGTGTTTAAGGCCTTTTTCGATGCGTTTGAACCCCGTTAACCTCATTTCATGGCTCTAAAATGAAGTTAAAGTATAGGGAACTCAAAACATGCTTAAAAATATGCCGGAGGTTGGTTCGTTTAGCCGTACAAACGCGATGTTCGCTTAATTACGACGGAATGCGCATAAGCGCGAAAAACGATCCAAATGACGCGACGAATGGATTTTTCTTATGGCGAACACTAAAATATAATATAGGTCATGCTTACATAAATTTTTGGATGTCCGGATGTATTCAGAACGTAAATTATGCGCGAAAATGCAAACTTGTGCACATTTTGACACTTTTAGTCCCTGAATGACCCAAAAGTTTATTTTAACACACCGAACCCCTCAAAGCCTATTTCTAAGCTATGTAAAGGATACATATGGTATGTTTAACTTATGGTCATGTTCCGGAATGTCTGTTACAGTTCAAATTGGCATACTTTCGCAGTTTGTCAAATTTAGTCCCTGTAAGCGATATAACTTTGATTTCACCACACCAAACCTTCCAAAACTTATATCTAAGTTATGTAAAGGTTATTTAAGGTATGTTAAACCTATTTCACTATTCCGGAGTGTTTGTTGCATTAAACTGGTTATATTTACGCATTAGTGCGCGTATAACCTTCCAGAAAGCGATTTAGAGTTTGAAATCGAACAAGAGTTGATATGTGCAAAAGATACACATATTTATACAAGTCCAAAGTATGAAATACAATATTTCATTGGTTTGGCATTTGTTTGATGGTTGAAATGACACAGGTGTTACATTATAGTCCCTTGTGACTATACCTACTGATTACCACGTTGACTAGGCGTAGTGACGAGTCGTAGTTTCGGCCAAAATGTGTATTTATGCGTATTTTGTAACCAAACTACTCTTGGGTATCAAAACCGTTTGTTTTGATGTCAAAACCTGTTTTCTAACTTAACTAAACATGTTCTAACATGTTTAGCTCGTCACTTTTAGATTAGTGCTTGTGTAGAGTCGTAAGTCAAGCGGACTAACACCCGCTTAGACTTTCGAACTCGACCCGTTTGGTCGATCATTAGGATCCGACCAAACATGGTTAGTGACCATAGTTGCATAGGGAATAACCTTCCGAGGTTATACCTTATGGTCACTTAGGTTTAATTAGTTGTATGATAAGTAGTTTATATGCCTTAGGTAAATGACCAAAATGCCCTTTTCATGCATAATTGGTAATTAAGCATATGTAACATAAACTTTTGTCAGGTAACTAATTATGCAACATATTTAAACATGTTTAGGCATATAACACTTGTCATAGGACTAGTTAGACGTCTCGAACGCGCCTTTGCGCGCACGACACGTTAAAGTAGCATAAGCTACCTTAATGGGTCGTGACGGGTCGAAAGCACTTAGGTTAGGTTCCGATTTAGGATGTAGGCTTTGTTAAACCATATCACATGAGTTCCAATACTCATTTGGTTTACAAGACCTCATCCTATCCGATCTTCCGATTTAGGTGTCTATTGTTTGACTAGTGATTCGATTACTAGGTACTGCTTGATTTCGCTGGTTTATTTGAGTTTGTTGAAGTTCTATTGATTGAGGATACTTTGCACTTCAAGTGAGTACATAGTTCCCCTATTTTACTGTTTTCAATTGTTTTGGGGTGATTCATATGTATCAAAACGATTTTCGATATTATAACGATGATTTCAAAAACGATTAAGATGGTTTATACTAAACTAATAACGATTTCAATAAAGTGAATAAACTAGTTGGTTGTATTTACGTAACGAATGGTATTCATTTGCATTGATCAAGCTGACCAGTATTAGGTTATGGTACCATAGGATCTGACAAATCCTGTTATCAGACTGCACCCATGGTTATGTGTGGGTTAGGTGGGTAACGACTGAACCTGTGATTGTTAATTTACCCTTTGGTGGTTTATTAATACGAGAAGCGAGGTAGTCGAGTCACGAAGGTTTGATTGTTATTAGCGAGACGACCATAAATAGTTTTCACAATTAAAACGAGGATGATTTAAACAATTTAACGATTTGGAAACGATTTGAACAAGATTAAACGAGTTGGATAAACGATTGGTTTTTGGTTAAGTGTTTAGATAACAGGATGGGTGTAATATGATGAAAACATGGTAGATACGCCGCTGGTACTTCTTATATATAAGTGTTTTCGACATATTACAAACCATGGGTTATTTAGTTCACCTGGGTAAACGATTTTAAAACGATGTCACCTAACGATGTTTTCGAAAGGATATAAACCATACGAGTTTTATTAACGAATTAATATGAGATGTTTTACAATTTGATTTACTAAAACAAATGTTTTTGGGTTAAGAATCATGGCTACAAAGTTTTATAAATTATAACCTGCTTGATTTGAGTTGGTTAATTAAGTTGCAATGTTATACTCTTTTCAAAACAAGGTTTTTAATAAATATTGCAACATGTAAACTAGCCATGAATCCGACACTCCTATAAAACCTATGTGCTCGCCAGCATTTCTTTGCTGACTTTGTTTTTACATATGTTTCAGGTGATGTTGCTTGATGATGATTACTAGGATGCATGAGTCACTTAGGATCTGGACGAGGCCTTAGTGACATAATAACAATATTAGTCGATATGTAACTTGTTTGTTTTGTGTTAAAATAATGTAAATTACTTAATGAATCAATAAAACGAAACTTTTTGTATCCATGGTTGTGAAACAATAATTCTGCCACGACACTCCCCGACGTTTCCGCCACGGTTTGTTGTTTTAACGTGGTCGGGGTGTGACAATACGAAGTTATAGCAATTACTTATACAATCAAGAAGATCGTGATCGGTCTTAACACGTTCCTACAAGAGGTATCAGAGTAGGAGACTGGTTGTAAGGACTGAAGATACAAGATATAAGCAGTTTCAAGCAAATCAGATCCCAATCATAGCTGATTTCATCATTTTCTACTCATTCTTCTTCTACACTTCTTTTTCAAGCTTAAAACATAAACTAATGTAGAATCTATGGTTAAAATTGACTGATTTTCGAATATGTTGCGTGAAATCATGTTTTAATCAATCCTTGAAAGAATCAGATTGAAATACAAACAAATTCTTTGAAAAATTGTTGAAAAACCATGAAAATCGTAGCTGAAAGTTGCGCATTCGTTTGAGTGTATTTTATTTCATTCACGCATGGATCCAACTAGTTCAATTTGTGCGGACCTGTCTTACCCAGTTCGCACGGATCTAAGGCTTAAGGTTGCATGGATCTGATTCATTAAGTCGGCACGAATCTACACTGTTCAATCCGCACGGATCTACTATTCTCATTCGTGCGAACTAGTTGTCAAGTCTCTTGGGTTTTCAAGTTTAAGTTGATTGTTTGTTAATCTTTGCAGGTACTTCTCGATTGTTTTGAAGTTGAAATCATGGAGCAGGAGTTTTACAACGAATTCTACGATGCTTTCACATCCGCTACAACTTCCACATCAAAGAGCATTTCAAATGTTATCTCGGAAAGTTTAAATTTTGATAATGTTTACGGAACCCATCAAAAACCACCCAAACTTATGAACATAGAAAATTATAACTGGTGGAAAGATAGATTTGAAAGTTGGAGTTTGTTAAAATTTGGATATGAAAAACCTAAAAATTATAAGAGAGAAGAAATACCATCTGAAGGATATGAAGATGACGATAAAAAGGAATTCTCTAACGAACAAAACATGATTACACTATCACAACAATCTGTTAGGGATGATATTCTCTCGTTACTCCAACACAACAAAAGGTTAAAATCTATGTGGGAGGCACTGAAAGTTAAAGCTGAAGGTTGAAAAGAAATAATGAAAAATAAAAGATAACTGCTTAAGAAAGAGTTTGATTTGTTCAGTTGTCTAAAGGGTGAGAATGTCCGACAAATGATAGAACGTTTCTGTCATCTGAAACTTGAATTGGAAAGATTTGAAATCAATAAGGACAATGAGGAAATCATTGACAAACTTTTTGAGGCGTTACCCAACGAAGATGATTGGCAAACATATATCGTGATTCTTAAAAACGGTGTAGAGACTGAAAAGATGAGTCTTGATTGGCTGATTGAAAAACTGGATGGTCATGAGCTGGAACTTAGAAAGCAAAACAAAATGGACAGCTCAAATTATCAGCAAAATGTGAATTTGTATTACTGCTGGAGCTTGCTATTGAGCAATCAATCGTCAAAGATTGGCACCACATATAGTGTAGAAAGTTTAAATGATACACCAAAAAGCAGTTCTTCAAAGTGTGGTTTTGGTTATTCAAGTTCAAATGCCAAGAATCAATCATCTTCAGCACCAAACAACTCTAACTCAAATGTGGTTCAATGTAACATTGCATTAAATTTGAACAATTCACAGAGTTTGAGTGCAGATTCAGCCAAGAAACAGATGATCTTCTTAGCATCAATTCTGGAATCCTACGAAATTCTGGTAGCAGGTAATATTGGAAATCCAAACATGACAAAAGAGGATTACGATCAAATCGATCCGGAAGAGATGGAGCTGATATGTGACAACTGTCAAACTTGCAGGTATCCGTACAATTATTAAATATTGATTAGTGCTTAATGACTGTGCTGAATTACAAGTAATGACTTAAATTACTTTCTGATTAATGATATCATACATACATGTGCATCATATATTTCTTAATGTTATATCATTATTGCATAAGAATCTTATTGACTTAAATGATGCACGAAGCACAGTTAGCACAGGTATCAGACAAACTGGGAAAATGTTGATGGAGTTCAGTAGATAGACAGACATTGTATTGAGATACAGAATGAGCCAGAAACCAAGTATTACACTAGTATAGTGTGTAGGAAAGTAAGGATCCCAAAACTGTCTTCCTAGTGATAGTTTAAGTGCCGGAAAGTGCCTAAAACTCACACAAACTGCAGAATAATGCAGAAAATCAGCAAATTCAGCATTTAAACACATTTATATCATGCAGAAATATGGTTAAATGGTCCTGAATGCTTTCCTAAGTGTCGGGAATCAAAAGTGTCACAAAAGTTTAGCACACTAAACTGAAAAGTTTAGCACCTTAACGAACCGTTAACCAACTGAACAACCGGACACTACCCGAAACACCAAATTTTCTCTAGAAGCATTGTTTTAACATTACCAAGCTAGTTAAGGTCCCCGGACATCATAACACATCATATAAATACCTAATAACTAATACCCTAACCAATACACTTAGATTTCAACTATGATCAAACTAACTAGTTACAACCTACATCTAGACCCCCCCCCCCCACCTATGACCGTCCAACATGGTGGCCCCACCATAGATTTTATTTGATTAATAAATTCGATTATGTTTCCTCTTTTTAAACATAAGAACCAATAGATTTTTGGTGTTGGTGGATTTATAAGTAAACCTTAAGACCATAACCTTCATTCCATTCACATTTCACCAACACCTTTCTTCTCCTTCCTTCCCCCTTGATCTCGGCCGAAACCCACAACCATACCACCACCATCTTCAAGTCCAATTTCCAAGTAATACAAAGGTGTAAGAAGCTTGTTTAAGGAGCGTGGAGCTTTCGGAAGTTGAAGGACCTTCACCATTTGCTATTAACCACTCTCTTTCTTCACTTGATCATCCCTAGCCTTGTGTTAGTGTTAAGAACCTTGATCTTGCTATTTTACATCTTATGTTGGTGGTTAAAAGATATTACATAATGTTGATCATGAAGAACACTAAGAATCACAAGAAGTGAACATGAACATAAGCTTAAAATATGAAGAAATCTTGATGAATATGAGTTGTTATGTTTGATGATTGTTGATTGCTTATGAAAATGATGTTGATCATCATATGATCTTGCTAGATCATGATTAAAAACATAATCTAGCAAGAAGAGAGGATGAACATGATAGAAGTAAATGGATCATCCACACAAAGATCATGAACTTGAAAGAATAAAGTTGTTTCTTTTTAAGTAATGATCAAAGTGAGTTGTTAATCATGTAGATCTAAAAATTTCATGGATGATTTCTAAAGAAACCAAGTTAAAAATATAAGTTTTACTAAATCTTGGTTCTTAAATAAACAAACCTTATTTTTGGTGGTTAAACAAGTGTAGAAACACTTGTGTAACAAGAAGAATTCATAAAGAAACATTTTTAGAAAACATGATTATAAGTTGTAAAGATCTATCTTATTCAAAAATGAATTTTTTAAAGAATCAATCACACTTTAGAGGATAACAAGACTTACTAAGAACACTAGTAAGTTACTACAAATTTTTGGGAAATTTCAAGTTCATGAAGTAGTAGATTATGCTTGTTTTTTTTTTTTTTTTTGCAAAATTGGTAAGTAAAGAATGTTTATTATTGATTGTGGATTGATTGTGATGATTTTTACAAAAGAAAATGATATGCTTAAAAGCATGGAAACCTCCATTTTTAGGGGAAATTATGGCAAAATTTTCTAAAAAATTTAAACACTTAGAAAAATATTTGTAAACAAATATTTACAAGTGTATTTTAAACCATAAATTGTTACAAAAACTTTGCCATAATTTTTGTTACAAAAATTATAATTATTGGAGGTTGATTTTTATAAATAAAAGTGACTAAATATGTATTTAGGAAGATATATATTTAGAAGACACCATGTGTGTGAATATTTGTATACTTTGTGTATTAGTTATATTATTTTAGGACATGAAATAATATAACTCATCAAAATAAAAAAAAAGTACAATCCAAAATATTACCAAATTCCAAGGAATAAATCTACACATTTCACAAAAAATACTGGTGAAACGAAACTATGGAATAAGACTTACAAAATATTCCGGAAATTACATTCACAAGTATATTTTGGTATATAATATTTTGGACACCAAGAGACAAAAATATGATTTTTACAATTACTACAAGAATATATCATATTTTTTACAAGGGAAAATACATTATTTTTGGCAAGTATAAATATATATTTTTCTTGTAATTATTATAAGATATATTATTTTGAAAGGAATATATATATTTTCTCAAAAAAAATGGAATGTATTATTTTTGGGAGAAAAATAAGTTTATATATATTTTCCAAGTTAGACTTGAAAATATATCATTTTGGAACTTATATGAAAATACGAATATTTTTGCCAAAGGAAAAATTATAAGTAATTTTTCTAAGTGGTATTTCTTAAAATATATATATATATATATATATATATATATATATATATATATATATATATATATATATATATATATAGAGTTAGGATCCTGTAAAAAAGGCCCAAAGTGTGAGAAAGGTAAGAAAGAATCTCGGCCATTAGATCTTTTGATCTAATGGTTAAGATCAATAGGGACAAAATTGTAAAATATTTTTATTAATTTGGACTGAATTGAAATATCTAGGGCAATTGTGTCTTTTTATCCCCATTTTCTAAATCAAAATCCCTACAATTTCTCTTTCTCTCTCTCTCTCTCTCTCCAGATCTCTCTCTATCATACGTTCAGAATTTCTCTCTCCAAGATCAACTCCAAGACCACCACGAATCGGAAGATTAAACATCAATTGGAAGCCGGTGTCGGAGTGCGAAGAGGGTGCGCGACGACGGCTTGGGTTCGACGACGGTGGCGGAAGCCGGTGTCGGAAGCGGTTGTTGAAGACGATCGTTGTTGATAAATTACTGTGTCGGACGGTAGCGGAAGCCGGTGGTGGAAGTCGGTGTCGGAAGCGGTTGTTGAAGACGATCGCTGTTGATAAATTACTGTGTCGGACGGTGGTGGAAGCCGGTTTCGGACGACGGTTGCTGATAAATTACTGTCGGGTGGTTGGGTTCGACGACGGCGGGGGCGGACCGGCAGTGGTGGTGCCGGCAGCGGAGAAGAAGATGATACAGAGATGTAAGGATTTTTGAATGGTGTTATTTTTCTTTTCATTAATGGTGTTATTTTGTTCTCTGAATGGTGTTATTTTTCTTTTCATTAATGGTGTTTTTTTCTTTTCTTAATGGTGTTTTTTTTTCTTTTACTGAATGGTGTTATTTTGTTACTGAATGGTGGTATTTTCCTTTATTAGTGGTGTTTTTTTCTTTTCTAAATGGTGTTATTTCTTTGTACTGAATGGTGTTATATTATTTACTGAATGGTGTTATATCTTTGTACTGAATGGTGTTATATTATTTACTGAGTGTTATTTTATTTACTGAATGGTATTTTTTTTGTTTACTGAATGGTGTTGTATTTTGTTTAATATGAATGGTGTTATATTTTGTTTACTGAATGGTGTTATTTTTGTTTCTGAATGGTGTTATTTTGTTTCTGTATGAAATTTTTTAAAACACCATGTCATGAACATGGATCTGATTCTGTGAATGATGCAAAAAAAATTAAAATGAATGATGTTATGGACGGTTATATTCCTTAAATCAAGGATTTTCTCTCTCCAAATCCTTAAATCAAGGATTACCATATTTGAATTTGTTAATGCATTTACAATCTTACCCTTTTCAATTAATTTAGATCTAATGGTTGAGATTCTTTCTTACCTTTCTCACACTTTTGGTCTTTTTTACAATAACTCCGCCCTATATATATATATATATATATATATATAGAGAGAGAGAGAGAGAGAGAGAGAGAGAGCAATTAATGTACATTATGGCTAATGGTACTTAATGTACGGGACAATCCTGACCGTCAGATCAGGGGATTAAAAGCGTGATTAATTAGATGATGAGAAGCAGGGTCAAAAGCATAATTACGGTAATTAAAGGTTAAAATCGACAATTTAGTATACCTATATACCCGGCTAAATCTCTCTCTCAAATCAAAAACCATAATTAAACCCCAAAATTGACGGTGAGGTTGAAGGCGATTACGACCAAGGGAGAACGACGACAACAAGGGTGAACAACAAACGAGCATCGATTTGAAGTGAGGATGACGAATACGGAATTAAGAGGTATCGATTAAATCATCTTTCTCATCCGTTTATTTTCTTCTTCAATCACAAGGTTTTAGTTGAAGAAATTGTTTTACTAATCGGTGGTTTCATTGTATGGTGAACAAAAATTGAAGCTAAACGAGAGAGAAGGAGCATGAAACGAAACGATCTGGTGCACACGATGCACACTAGCGGCATAAATCCAGGTATCCTCTCAAAAATTCCGGTTTGATTAACTAGCGTTATTTGATATGAACTAGCGTAATTTGATGTTGATTCATTGATATGAACTAGCAGTATTAGCATGATTGATATTAGACGATTGTTGGATCTGAACTAGCGGTATTAGATTGTTCATCCCCCATCCACTGTATTATTAGGTTAAAATGTGAAATTGGGGATTTTGAGCAAACTTTCCATTTTGTTTAAAAAAGTATCGAATGTTTTAATAGGTTAAATTTTGATATTGGGGCTTCTGATCTAAGTTGCCCTTTGTTTTCATCCGTTTTTAAAGCAAAATTTTTGATTTAGCAAGGTTGAAAATAATAACGCATCCAAAGAACATAATTATGCCTATGGCTTGTTTTTGTCCACTAAACAGCTTCTGTTATGAACCAATATTGATGGCAAAAATAATAACGCCTATTGTATGATATTTGTTGAGTTTTGGTGGGAAAATCATTGAAACTGATGCAAAAATGGACATCCTGTGGCTTGTTTTTGTCCACTAAACAGCTTCTGTTATGAAAAAAATTGATGGCAAAAATAATAACGCCTATTGTATAATATTTTTGGAGCAAAACCAATGAAAATATTAACGCAAGTTGTATAAGATTTGTTAAGCACAACGAAATAAATAATAACGCCTGTTATTATATGAAAAGGGTAATTTGCTTGATTTAATTTGTTTTGAAATATGAATGTAGGGGTTGCTGATGATGATGATGATTTTGAGCCCCCCATTCAGACGATGATAACAAACCAACCTCGCAAGTTAAACGTAAAGAAAAAGCAAAAAAAATTAAATCTGCAAGATGAGAATGATGATTTTGAAGTACCGATTAAAGACTTGATAGGTAAAAGGGCAGAAAACACAAAAAAGAGGCCAAACACTTCAACTGACGAAGATGATGATGACTTTGAGCCAGTAAAAAAGAAACCATCGAAAGAAGACAAGCAGATGGATCCTAGAAAGGGGAAACAGACGATTACCAAAGCGGAACCAATTAGTACAGAACCAAGACCATACTATGAATATCATCATGATGTAATAAGCCTATGGTGTAGTCCTTCAGGTTTTTTAGATACAGTAAAACAATTTACAGAAGCACAGGTAGCGGATGTGAAAAGCATTGGATTTGGTGATGTGCTTGATATAAAGCTTAATCATATAAGCACACGTCTAGGTTTTTGGCTCGTACGAAACTATGACGAGCAATACATCACACTAAGCATAGGAAATCATAAGATAGAAATACCCGAGATTCAGTACATGATGTGTTTGGTATTCCAAAAGGGCATGTTATAGTACGGGAAAAAATAAGCCTCGGAAAGGAGCGATAGTCGAAAAAAATACAGCTACTCAAGGGGCCGAAACAACTATTGATGAGTTCAAAAACCAGTGGCTGGACACCAACAAAATTACTCATACATTAGTTGCAAAAGCAATGAAAAAACAAACAAATGGCGGCAGATTATTCAAGTTAAATTTTCTAGCCTACTGGAACACTTTGTTTGTAGAGATAACAAAGGCAACAACGGTTAAACAAAGTTTTCTACTTGCCATTGACAAAGAGGAAGACATTCCAAAACTGGATTGGTGCTCCTTTGTTTTAGAATCGCTCAAACGAACTAGACAAGGTTGGAAAAAACTGGACTCACAATACAATGGACCAGTTGCATTTCTAACGGTATGTTTTGTAAACATCTTTAAATTTTATGCTAATACAATATTGGTAGTAGGAATGTGGTTTTTTTCAAACAACTATATACAGCTTCTATACAACCATTATTTCAACTCCAAGCACAAAATTTTCGATGAAGTTGTCAAACTGCCTGTCATAAAGTATATAACATCGGTTATGATCGACGACGTGGAAGAATATTTATACAACAATGGGCCGCCACATTTTGAAGATTGTGATGAAGTTGATAAAAATGAAGAAACGCATGACAATCGCCAGGATCAACAACATGTGACTGCCTCGGACATCAATGACGATGATCATCTAAATGAAGAGCCTTCGACAACACCAACCAAAATCGTAAATCAACAAACTTCGACGTTATTCACGGACCTGTTCGCTGAAAACATCCCATTGCACGAGGCAGCTGTGGTACAAGAAAACCTCACCGCATTCGATACTTCAGATCAGCCTAGGACAGATACGGATGACTACACAATACCACTAGTGGATACCACACAGGTCTACAGAAGAAGAAACCTGGCTGGTGAAGATACCGATTGGTTTGAGGGCTGGAATCCTAGTGAACATATTTCAGATTTGAACCTAGAAGAAATGGGCATAGGGACACAAACACAAAAAAAGCTTGACTACTGCAACACTCCGCTTCAACTAACCGGGGTGATCTATGATAATGCTGCGCGAGAAGCATCAAACAAAAATAAGAAGGTAAACTGGATTTTTTCTTTATGATATTATGAATAACGCATGCTTTAAGAACCACGTAATACAGTATAATACTTGTTTATGAGGTTAGAAAAATAATTCATGTGCATCTAGAAAAATGAGGCTAGTAAAAAAAATTAATAACGCATGTTAGTTTAGTCTTGATGTCATAAATAGTGCAATTGGCTTCTAATGCTATCGACTACCTACTAGATTAACCTCTTGGGTCAGTTTATTAGGAGAAACATTGGCCTGTTGGGCCAATTTATTAGGAGAAACATTGCCCTGTTCAAGCCCATGCTTAACAACAAAAATGAACAAGAACATAAATAAAAAATTACGCTACTTACCTAGACAATGACGCATGATATTGCTAAAAATGAAAATTACGCTTCTTAGATAGATAATCACGCATGATATTGATAAAACTCCAATTATGCAGCTGTTGTTGAAAACAATGGACAAGAATATAAATAAATACATTTCTCTGGTTACGGAAATGAATAAACTCGTTACGGATGTAAAGGAAAAGTGTTTCTGGGATCAAGAAATAATGAGAATGTGTAAAAGATGGGATGATGCGGTTAAAAATACCATGCCGACGAGAACTGATCAAGTAAGCTCTGGAGGTGATGAGGCGTTTCAAAACAAAGTTGGAGAGGGTGGCGATACAATTCAAGAGTTAGGAGGGGATGGAGATGCAACCGTGGAAGATGAAAACACAGAAAAAACAAAAGGTAGATAAGAATTTGTGTTATTTCTTATGATTTACGGGAATTTATGTTTAATAATAACGAAAACGTTTGTGATTTTATAGGATGTCATGATGTTGATAATATGACATATGACGATGGGGGTATTTCAGACTCATTACTGGCTGCATTACAAACCATCGAACCAGGTGTATACAAGCTGACGACAGAAGGTAACAAATACGATCATTGCTAAATTATTAACCGTATTCTAACTTGTGTTTACAATAAATTAACCTACTCGAACATACAAACAGTGACACAAGTAGATGTGGTACACCAAACGGACCAAACTGTAAATTTAGCAGAGTGCAGTCAGCAAAAAGCACAAAGTCAGAATACAATAACCGAGTCAATGTTGAATGAGCTTGAAAAGATAAACCCTGACGTCTCTGGTAAAGAAATGCCTCCGACCACATCCGTTAAAGAAACTGATGAAGTGATGGATGCAGAAATGCAGTCGGTGGAGACGCTTTTAAAATTGGCTCCCAT
The DNA here is from genome assembly GCA_030545235.1 of Helianthus tuberosus. Taxonomy (NCBI): domain Eukaryota; kingdom Viridiplantae; phylum Streptophyta; class Magnoliopsida; order Asterales; family Asteraceae; genus Helianthus; species Helianthus tuberosus. The sequence continues at coordinate 141,759,415 of CM060366.1, forward strand.
CCTACAAACATCAAATGACAGTAAGCAAAACACTCTCGTGTCTGCGAACACAAAGAAAACGGATGACGAGATACGTAGACAACTAACGGATGACGAGAGACATACACAACTAGTGAGAACGCGTCTCAAAATGTTGAGGGAAAAGAACGAAAAACGAATGGCATAATTAGGTGATGCATACAGATCACCTTACTGCAACAGGATAACCAACTTATACGAGCCACTACTTGATCGTGACCAAACGATCATCTGTTATCTCTTAGCTCCGGTCGAAGATATTGGTAAGATGTTTTGTCTCTTATAAACAGCCTAAAATTTTCATCTCTTATAAACTGTCCTATTTGGTTTTAAACAACATGACATTGATATACAAGTCTGAAAGTGGAGTCGAAACACTAAAAATCATTTTTGAAAGCTTTCACCCATCACAATACATATCTGCAAGTGGAGTGGACGCGTTTGTAGATGTGTTAAACTTTGAAGAGAAAAAAAGGGACAAAAAATCATCACCCTACAGGTTGTTCTTGCCAAGTACAATATTTATAAGTTTTTCCACAATAATCATGCATGTTTGAACCTTAATATGTTACCCACACATATTGAAATGTAATCACGCATGTTAAGGTTGTTAACCAATCATACTAAATGATAATCACGCATGCCTAAATTTAAATGAATACATGTTGAAATGTAATCACGCCTACTATATGATAATCACGCATGTTAAAATTTAAATGAATACATGTTTAAGGTTAACGAAGCATTCTATATGATAATCATGCTTGTTTAATATTAATGGACCGATGGAAAAATTACCATAATTTTTGCAGCAAGATGAAATGTTTGGGCCACAATACACAGACAATGATCGATTGAAAGTATTTGCACCAAGCGTAGACGATATACTGTGTAAGTATCAGGTGAAGAAAGTTGACACATTGGATCTAATCTTCATTCCAGTACTACTATCTGATCATTTCTGGTGCCTATGCTTTCACTTGAAAAATGGCGAAATCGAGTTAATTGATAACTCTAAGTTTGACTTGAATAATAGCAAACGCTACCGTGGGCGCCCCGAAAAGCTGGTAATTCTAATTAGCTTTATATTACTATAATGAATAGGTACTAATATGATTTTTTTCGTGATTATAGCGAAGAGTTCTAGTACTATACCTAAAAGGCAAGATTCGACAAAAAGAGTGGATAACAAACTTGGAAACAACAAGCATAATTCGAAAGGAAATGGATTGGAGAACTCTTCAAAACGGTTGTGACTGTGTTGTCTTCACTATGAGATATATGGAGACATACAAAGGAAAATCTCCATGGAATCTGGGTTTGAGAAAGAAGATAAAAAGAAGATTCAAGACTCACAACTTCGATTCTTGCGGTACCGATATCTTAGTAAGATTGTATTGTCCGACTACAATCTTATAAGGAAAGAAGTATTCGACAAAGCTAAGGAATTTACGAAGAAAGCGAGCACTGTAGATATTTTGCGCGATCTAGATAACAAAATTAAGGACCGATTGAATCAGTTCTTCAACCTTAAAAAAAGTGAAACAAAATGCTAAGTCGTAAAACTACTTTGTTGATGTTCTTTGTTGCAAACATCTTAGACATCTTGGTTTTTTAATTTTATTTTTAATTCTTAAACTTTCTGATTAATCATAAACTAATGGGACAATTTTCTTATTCAACACACAATTTCCATACAAAATAGAACACTTAGATAAACATAAAAAACGCATGATTTCACTACCTAGATGATTGATGATACATAATAACCATCAGAAATAGGAATCCAAAAACTTGATCTTCGTGTCCACGGAGGATCCTAATACAGCTATTGCATCCACAAGCTCCTTCAACTGTTTCTCATCCCGCTTGCCAAGATCAACCATAAACATCATAGCCACCTCTTTGACACTTGAATCTGTCATACCAGACAACAAATTAAAAATCTCGTCTCGCCTTTTCATGTTCTCTCTGACCCTAGAAATGTTAGTTTCCAACAAGTCTTTACAAGACTTGTCCTCAGCTATTTGTTCCTCTATCCTCTTTTTAAGATAAACACGCATACCGGATGATGAAGAAGAACCACACGATGAATTAGAAGAATCTGCCATCTTTTAAGATAATATTTGAATGGTCTTCCAATGATATATAAAAGGAAATAGCAAACAAGAGGACAACTAAAATTATTAACCATGACAACTGTATGGTTCATGGGAATCATCCTAGCTGTTTTTTTTGGAGTTTTCTTGGTCCAGTACAAATATTATGTAACAAATATCACGCATTTACAAATTATCACGCATGGATAAAAATCACGCATGTATTAAAAAATGACGCATGTAACAACTTATCACGCATGGATATAAGCAATATTAAAAATGACGCATGTATAAACTTATCACTGAAATAATCACGCATGTATTTTATCACTGTGCATTATTTAAGCTATTAAGATTTGTTAAAAAATATTAAACAACATTCAGGATACAAGTTGATATAAAATATAATTATTCCTAATAATAATGAAACCTACACATAGACTCTTAAATCGATATGACTAGTCATTATGTAAGATATCTAATTTTAATTACCAAATCTCTCTCAACTACCATATTAATTCACAATCTATATCCATATATCATCCCCCATACATTTATGCAAAAAAAAATAACACCTCTCTTCAAAGAAAACAACAATGTCTACTGATCCCTCAAGCGAAGCAATCAAGGAGCTCCTGTCAACCCGCAGGTTGACTGAGCTTGCTTCTAATGTTAACTCTTCTAAATGTATTCTGGATGTGCAGGGGAGGCTCTTAGAACAGCAAAAGAAGACACAAGAAGTCTGGGGGAAACTCCTAGAAGAACCAAAGTCTTCATTGAGGGACAATGGCATAGAGATGATGAAGGATCAGACATCTGCAGATAACTTGGTTTACTCATATCTGAAAGATGCAGTAGAGACAATTACAGAGAAGATGGAGAAGTCTGAGAAGGAGCTTGGGAAGATATTGACACCGAACTAAGTGGTATGGCTGATTAATCCACTTTTTTTTGTTGATTTTTGGGATGCCCTAATGTTTGTTGGTATTTTGAACTATGGTGGTTTTTTGGGTATTAAACTCTTATGTGTGTATATTTAGGGAAATCATCCAAGGCTTAACTATAAACATGCTTTCATACTTTTATCACGCATCTATAAATGTTGTTTTGTGATTATTAATATGAAAAAATGCATGTTAATTATTATCACGTATGTGTCTTTTTTTATGACGCTAGTTATGATGATGAAAATATGTGTTTGGTATGTTTTGGGTGGAAATCGCTGTGAACAAGGGTTAAGACAGGTTATGCAAAAATGTTAGAGAGGGGTTTAATGGTCATTTGAGATCTCCATTTCACCCTGATAGTCCTGTATAGTTATGATTAATCACGCATCTGCTTATAGAAAAGGGGTAAAAAAGAATCAACTTAGATATTTAATCACGCATATCATGGTAAAATGTTGTGAATGTCACAGATTACATAAAGTTGTGTCTTAATAAAATCATGAAATATGGAATGTTTAAATGAATGCAATTATGGTTCAACCATTACTCGTCTTCCCATTCAGAATCACTATCATCTGCTTCGTCAACCTCCTCATACTCCTCCTCTTCCTCACCAGTTTCTACCTCCTCGTCCTCTTCGTCAACTAAACCAGGATCATTCTCTAACTGAATTGCTCTTCTTTTCCTCCCCTTCTTATTGGCATTCTTATCTCCAGCACTATCTTTACCCTTTAAAACCATGCAAGTACGAATATCATGACCTTTGATATTGCAAACACTACATGTCCGACTTCTCTTGCCTTTTAGACTAATAATTTTCTCTTTTTTTGATTTAATCCGCTTATGTGAACCGCGTCCTTTGTTTCTAATACCGGTTGGCACACAGACTGTAGAAGGAGCATCAGTGTTCGGTTTCTCGTAACCTATTAACCTTGAATATCTATTAAACTTAGGTTCGATGGGCTTGGTTATGCGAAGATCATCAACCATTTCTTTCATCTCCCTCATCTGATCCCTGACTATAAGTAGATGATCGAAATCTTTCATCAAGTTACCAATAAGATACTCTCCGGTCTGCATAATCTCATACGCAACCTCTTTGGCCTTTTTATGCGCATCATTATCATCAACACTTAAATCAAATGTATTATTTAGATCATTCGGTACCACATCTTTGGTCCATCTTCTCATAACGTACTTGTTGGGAATTTCTTTCACTTTGAACATCTTGAACACAAAATATATATGTTTGCACAACAATCCATATTGTTCAAACCTGCGACAACTGCATGATGCAATTACATCCTCCCCTTTCTTGAAACAAACCTAAACAAAAACAATCGAAAATTAAAGATCAAATAAAAAAGGCACGTTGTTATGTAATAACGCATGTTAGCTGTTCTAGATAGTGTTACATCTAGTAAATCGTCTCTGTGGGCTTTCCAATCCTTCATACTTATCTTCAAAAACGGTTCCTCAATTTTAGTCTCCATAGGAAGGCACTCGGACAGTGTTCCTTGTAACTCTGACTGTTGATCAGCAAAAATTGACCTGGTGTAAATTTTCATAGCATCATCCTCTAAAGTAGATTCAGAAAAGTTATATAGGATTGTATTTCTAGATATATGGTCATTCTTCCGATGGTTGAATCTTTGCACGTCCATTGCACCATCAAAATGGTTAAAGAACTCAACAAGGGTAAGTTGAGAATTGGCCACTTGACAGAAAAAATGGTTTTCGCTCTCTGATCTGGAGGTGGTCCGCATAAGCCCAGACATAGGCTCATAACGATAGAAAGCTGGAATGCACGAAGATCTCATGCCAAACATATCATCAATCCATTTATTCTCGGTCAGACCGAATTCAATCATTATCAGCTTCCATTCTATCTCAAACGTTTCTGGCGTAATCGAATCGGTCTATAGTATGTCACACATACGTCTCTTGAACTCTTCATTATTACACAACTCATGTCCCACCTATTAAAACAAAGAAGTGGAACTTATTGAACAAGGGTAAGTAAAAAAAATGAATGTACAAAATAATAATCACGCAGGTTGTAATAATAATCACGCATGATGAACTTTTTTTGAACTACGGGCAAATGAAAATCAGAAATCAATATAGTTATTACGCAGGTTGTAATAACAATCACGCAAGTTGTAGTTGAGCCTAACCTTATCAGCAAGTTTCTTCATTATGTGCCACATACATAATATGTGCCTACTCTTATCGAACACTGCTTCGGTAGCTTGTTTCATCGCGGGATCCTGATCAGTGACGACCACTTTCGGCTTCTTACCAAACGAGTCCAAAAATGATTGTAAAAGCCACTTGTATGATTCAATGCTTTCGGATGCTAGCAACCCGGCTCTACTCGTCACATTCCGACAGTGGTTATCAATACCAGTAAAAGGTACAAAAACCATTTTATACCTTCAAAATGTGGATTAAAAATTGAATAAAAAACAAGAAGATTATACAAAAAATAAAATAACAGGAATAACATTGAAGTGAGGACTAACTTGTTGGTTTTAAATGTAGCATCAAACGATATGACATCTCCAAACTCAGCATAGTTATGTTTGCACAAACCATCAGCCCAGAACAGGCCAGTTAATCGTTTGTTTTCATCGGCTGAATGAACGAATGAATAATCAACCATAAACTGCTTTTTATCAGTTAACCTATTGATAACCATATCTGCATCATACTCTCCGATATAGCTATGTAACCTAGCTCTAAAATTCTTACAATCGTCTTTAGTTGCGCCAACATTTTCAAAACCTCCGTATCTTTGTCTCATTATATTGAAGGCTTTCACTGGCCCAAGATTCAATGTACCAAGCTCCCATATCATCTCTTCTTGTGTTTCGGAAAGATGTCTATAAGCTGGTAATAAATGCATATCTTTGGGACACACAAATGAATGACTATGCGACTGAACAAACTTATCAACCTTATACAACACCCCATCCGTCGAACAAAGCTTAATTTGAGCTTTACAGCCGATTCGAATAGTTGGTCTGTTCCTACGTTTATATGGCTTAGACAACTTCGAATAAGGATCATCAAATTCCTGTGGTTTATGCCCCTCCTTCGAACACACAAAGTATTTAGTCTTGATAATACCACCAACATGATGTTCACCTCCTTTTCAAGCAGAGGACCCTGCCTTCTTGGCATATGTCTGGTAAAAAACATATGCTTGCTCTATGGAAGAGAATTCCATTCCGATAACAGGAACCCATGATGAAGCTACCTCCGGAATATACAATCTTTCATCTACACATTTTAAAAATGACAAAAAAAATTATTAACAAGACATCTAAAATAATACCGCAGGAAGGAAAAAATGACACACAGGGAAAGAACAAATCACGCAAGTTGCATCAAAAATAATAACGCATCAAAAATAATACCGCAGGAAGGAAAAACAAGCATCCAGTAATGTATACTTCTTACATATAACGCATGGTTAGTGAAATTACACATGTCTTCTTCAATACATGCGTGATTATATTACATTTCAGTACATAGGTTATAAAAACATGCGTGATTATATTACATTTCAATACATAGGTCTTCTTCATGATAATAACGCATGGTTAGTAAAATTACACAGGGCTTCTTCAATACATATCTTATAAAAAATAATGCACGAGCAAAAACAACACATCATACAACAATCATTTGGTTGAATTCTGGAAAATTGAAACCATTACTGAGGCTGAAGCTACCACGGAATTTCGGGACAAAATTCCAAACCAACGGGGGAAGGATGTGACACCCCAGGAAAACCATGCAACTTAACTAGCTTCCTCAGTGAGTACGTGCTAAATTTCGGGACAAAATTTCTTTCAACTTGGGGATAATGTGACAACTCGTATTTCAGAACCTATCTTTGTACTTAGTGTAACATGTTTGAACATTACGTGATTATATGAACTTTGATGATTAATGAAATGTTATGTTTGATATTGTGTTATGTGAATGTATGTAACCCGGATCGCACAACTCCAACTCGATTGCACAAGCCCATTCGGGCCACATTCTTGTACTCGAACCTTAAGGGCAGCCATTAAGGGTTCGGCCCACTCCCATTAGTTCGAATATCACATAGGGTGTTAGTATATTTCCCACACTTTATCTAATCACACAAAGTTTACAAAACTACTCTCTCTTTCTCTCCTCTTGAAGCCGACGGCAAACATCCCCATCCCTCGAAGACTTTCTTGATCTAGTTCTTCTCTCAATCGGTTAGTGTTATATCCTTGCTTAATTCTTGTATGATCGATGCTTGATGTACGATTGGTTACATGATGTTTGATGTTGATGTTAAGGTATTATGTTAGTAAACTCTAGATAAGCAACCTGCTAGATCAATAAGGGATTGTATGTTTGATAGATACTTTGATGTTGATCTAGATAATTAAGAACTGAATGACTGTAATCGGCTGCATGTATGTTGAAATCGGATCAGTTGTATGGTCAAATGTGAAGTATTATATGATGATTTGAAACCCCCAATTGAATAGTTTAATGTTGTGAATTGTTTGAATGTTTTGAACATGTCTAGGGTTCTTAAGAGATTGATGTTAAAACCATTGTTTGATCGATTATTGTTGGTTTGGAAACTGTTAGCATGGATTGATCGAATGGAAATTTGGAAACTGTTTGAATGATTGTAACTATTGCATGAATTAAGGAAATTAGTTAATGAATCGCACAAGTTTGTCGGTCGCACAAGATCAGGTCACACAAGACCTGATCTGATCGCACAAGCTCCCAACGGCACAAGATAGGTACAACGGTTTAAGCTCACGGTATAAGTTAGTTATGCATGATCGCACAAGACCTGGTGGATCGCACAAGAAGGTGCCGATCGCACAAGGCTTGGGCCACACACGAACCACTTGGACCTTTATACTGTTGGGCCTCAAAGCCCAATTCCAATCGCACAAGGACTGGTGAGTCGCACAAGACCATCCGGACCGCACAAGACCAATGTTTATTTGATTGGGCCGTCTACATGCTGGACTGCTTTTATTATATTGGGCCGGGCTGATGATTCGATCGCACAACATGCTGTGGATCGCACAACATGTTGGGCCGAGTTATGTTTGGACTTCATATGCTAAACAGTTATCTTTTAAAGTGTTCTATGTGTATGCCATGATCATTACGTGTTCTTGATTTGTTAAATCTGTGTAAACATACGTGCCTCATTTGAACCTAGACCTGACTTGTATGGTAACCATGTTAGGACGTGGTTGACCACTAGGAGCTCAATCGACCTATAGTTATCTGCCGAGCTAACCTAAGGTGAGTTCACACTTTCTACAAATCATGGGATTCCCAGGGGTTGGGAATGGGTTAAGGAATATGGATTCCTCGTCCTTCTTGGGTAGGACAGTACGGGTTAAGGAATATATTTCCTAGTCCTCTTGGACAGTTTAAATTTCACTAGACCAAAACTCTATCACGAAGTCCCTCCTTTTTATATCGACTTAATCATCGGGCCAATGGCGAGCGGGTCATTAGTTAGATAGCGCTATTTAGGTCTGACAACCCTCACACCGTGCCGCAGAGGACGGGCGTGAACTAATGGATCTGGGCACGTCAATGATGATAGACATTGACGCTAAGGGCACATAAACATGACTAAAGTCAGTGGTCGATATGGTAACGAGTCTAGTAGTATAAACATGGGGTAGCCCCCACGGCTGTAAGGCCAGAGTAAATGGGATAAACAAATCACGTTTTCAACTATGGGGTAACCCCCACGGCCAGGATGCCAGTTAAAGGAAACTATGTTTTTGGAAATACTAAAACCAACACCCAACTGTGAACTCGCTCAACTTTGTTGTTGACTCGTTACTACATGCTTTGCAGGTCACTAGTGTTAGCAGGAGCTTGCATGGGGAAGAGTCGTTGTGGAGCATGGACATTGAGTGTTCATGATGAACTTAAACATTATTAACTTATGCTTTGGTTTTTGACATTATGCTTCCGCTTGCAACTTAAACTATGTTTTGTTTAGACACCAATTGTATTGTGTTGGATTTTATTACTACTTACATGCTTGTTCAATATGATTGGTGGCTTGATCCTGGTCAGTCACGCCTCCAAGCGGTGATACTCCGCGTGTGGATTTTAGGGGTGTGACATTGACCTCAGCATCTTCAAATTCAATATCATCTATGTTTCGAGAATTACTACTCTGTGGATCCATTACAAACAATAAGTGATGTAAACCCTAATCGCCCATAAATAACCGCTAATTTGAAAATTTGAAAAACGGAAATTATTTGAAACTGATACGGATAATAATTACCGGGATGCAGGAGATAACGAACTCACATAATTTCCTTGATGCTAGTAAATGTCTGAATTACCCTGGTTCAAGAAAGAAAAATGTCTAATTTGCCCGTAATGAAAAATCTTAATCGCTGCGACGCGTTAATTGTTTAAAATTAATCACGCTTTAATCACAAAGATCTGATGGTCAGGATAGTGTCGTACATGAAGTATGATTAGGCATTTTGTACATTAAACTTTCTATATATATATATATATATATATATATATATATATATATAGGGGAAGGTTCATTTGAGAAGAAATTTAATGTGAGATAAAAAAGAAGAAAGGACATATTAGTAAAATACTATTTCATTTATAACTCATATCATTAATTTTTCTCTCTTTAATTAATAGTCAACTAATCCTTAATTATTCTACATATAATCTACAAAACATACATATATCAAAATTTTTCTACATGTACCCTACACATTATAGAATTTTATCCTACACAGCCAAAATTTATCCTACAGACCTCGAAATAAATCCTACACAACTCGTAATTTATTCTACACAACTAGTAATTTATTCTACACTTTAAAATAAGTTGTATTTTTAGTTTGGAAAAAGTATATATTTTGAAAAAGAGTTACAAATTTAATTTAGTTAGCTATTAAAGAGGAAGAAAACAAATTAATGATTTATGTAAGTTTACCAATATACCCTTATATTAAAATTAAATGGAAATATTAAATGAAGTAAAATGAATTATTTTTATTGGTCGAAACTTCTTCTTTTTTCTTCTTACAAAAAAATTCTTCTCATTTGAACCCTCCACTATATATATATATATATATATATATATATATATATATATATTAATGTATTTCTACTAGAAAGATTATCCCAGAAAAGTTAATATAACATTAAGTATAAGGATACGTAATAATTACAAGAACTACGTATTTTCGTACGTATAATTAGACTTCGGAATACGACCCCACACATGTGGCAAATTATACAAATATAAGAATACGAATACAAGTACACCCATCCTTGGGAAGGATATACAAGTATAAATACTTGGGAAGTATTATGTTAAAATATATTGTTTTAATAATTATTCCAAAATTTAATAAATATAGCTTAAGTTAAAATATTTACTATTTTAACAATCAATTATATAACTTGGAATAATATCGAACACATAAAGAAACGTAACTCAAGGACATTAATACTAAGTCAAGGCACGACCCGCTCGTCTAATAGACTATGGTACGTTGTAGGTAGTCGTGTTCGTCCAAAGAAGCTTGAGTTACTGTGATACGAAGACGCCAGACTGTGAGTTCATGTCCCCCCTTCTCTTTTAACTGTTTTCAGTTTTATAACTTCGGGGGTGAAGTACATGATACAAACTATTTACAAACGTTTATATGTGGTATGGTTAGCTAAGGAGAGGTACTACTAGATCATGTGAGTGGTGGGTATGACGCTTAAGGCCATTAATCCTCGTTGTAGGACCGAGGGACATGAGTGATAGATCTATTTGGGTGTATCGAGCCCACACCCATGTGGACCAGGTTGGCCCATGAGGTGACTATGTCTTATTCCCGGAGACAAATCCGCTAGGTTTGAGTTTTCCTGCATCACGTCACACATATCAATGGCCTTGCAAACCATTGGTGATCTGTTTTCCTTGTTGCTTTCATACCAGGATTTACAAACATACATTCATACTTTCAATGATTACAAAGGTTTATTCGTGCACACAAACACACACATGAACTTGCTCAACTTTTGTTGATGTTTTTCAAACTACATGTATTTCAGGGAATTAAGTGGATCTGGCGGGCGTTTGGATGTTTTCAAGTTATGTTGGGAATTTAAGATGTCATCCGGTGTCTTATGATATGGATGGTGTGTCTCATCCTGGACAAGACACACCTTTCCAAGTCTGGTTTTAACTAATGTCTTTTGTCGAGTCTTTGTGAACTCTTAAACAAGTTGCATGGTTTGTACTCAAATTTGAAGTCTACGTTTCAAGGCAATGTTGTTATGTTTTTAAACTATTTTAATGGATGAACATCTTTGATTTTATCATATAGTGGTTGTTATGATTGAATGCAATGATATTAAGCAAGCCACACCAAATCACGCTTCCGCAAACGTCAGGGTGTGACAGTTTGGTATCAGAGCTTCGATTGTAGCGAACTAGGATTCTTTCTCGAGTCTAGACTACAATCATTAGGGCTCTCACGAAAATATTTTTACAACATGTTTTCATTGCATACACGAAACGCCCAGATCCAAGAAACAAACATTTTTATAAAAGAAAAGACGCGAAACACATTTCAAGGTGTATGTTTGTGGTTCAGTCTGAGAGACTGGGTGGTTCATTCTGAGAGACTGGGTGGTTCAGTCCGAGAGACTGGGTGGTTAATCTGGGAGACTAGGTGGCTAGTCTGAGAGACTAGGTGATTAGTATGGGAGACTAGGTGGTTAGTCTGGGAGACTAGGTGGTTTAGTCTAGGAGAATAGGTGGTTTAGTCTAGGAGACTAGGTGTTTTTGTCTGGGAGACTAGGAAGGATACATGATTACATTGTCATTTATTACATGCTTAATGTTAGTAGTTAATATATGTGCATATGTGGTAGATGTTATATTACAGATACCATGTCATCATCTGATAGCAGATTGTCCGATGACCATGATCCTATGGCTATTGTTTCTGACGATGGGATCATCCCTGAGCCAGGGATCTTTACTTCTGATACAGAGAGTGACCCGGAGATGATGTCTGACGATGACGATTTTCAGCCATTTGCGCTGCCCCATTTTGGCGACGATCTACCGCTTGCTGATGGTATCCCGGACGAGGATCCTTTCGTTATTCCCATTCCTGTCCACGATCATCTTATCATAGGTCATCCAGATGGTGAGCATATTGTAGCACCGATCCTCGCCCCTATTCCTATCGCGACCTTTCCTTTCGAGGATTTGCCTTTTCATGACTTGTTTGACGATGACCTTGATCTTTTTATTGATGGTCCTTCTGATGATGCCCATGGTGATGGAAAGCTAGATGGGAACGTTGTTGCTATTCCACTTTTTGAGATCCCTGTTGTTGAGATTTCCTCTGACTCCAGTTTACACTCTGTCTCAGATTCCTTTGAGTCCGTGACTTCCTCCGCCCTGTAGGCAGTCGGATTGCGACGCTATGCCACTGATTCTGAGGATGATACAGCCATGTCAGCTGCACCATCTCCGCCACACGACTTTTAGCTTGATCTTGAGCTAGACTTTGTTCCTGACGATCAGCGTGATATTGCACCTTCTGATCCTGAGCCGATAGCTGCTCCTGAGCCTTTACCTGACCATTACCCTATTCCATTTGGATTACCTGACATTGCACCCCTCATACCTGATCCAGTTCCTGCACTCGTTGACCCTCCTGTTATTGAGACAATCACTCCTCCACTTGCACCTGCACCCGCTACCGATGCTCCTTTTCACTTTGTGGAGTCTGATGTTCATCTGGATGATCTACCCATTGTTTTCCTACAGGACATACCCGCACCCCATCCAGGGGAGGGCACTTCAGGCCAGCAGCCTTGTTATGACCCCCATGTTTCAGCAGCTTTCCCACACTTACCTCAGTCTGCACCTTTTGCTCCTTTACTTCTGCGCCACTAGATGAGCCATTCCGATGGTCCCCACCGTATTCCAAGCCGACCTCATACCCCTACCATCCCACGCATTACATTGGCTATACACCGGATGAGATACTTTACTCGCTACAGTCTCGACTTCAGGTTATGAGTCGCAGAGTCTTGGAGCTTGAGTCGATACCACGTCCCTTACCGTGTCCTTGTCAGCCTACTTCTGTTCCCCCTCATTCATCACCACTTCCTTTTGCATGTCCAACTGCCCCTCTTACTCCTTTCCCAGAGTTTGATGCTCGATTTCTCACTGTCGAGCAGCAGATCCATTACTTGCTTCGTCATGTGCACAAGCTCGAGGAGGAGCTCGCACATATTCTCAGTTTGATTTTCCTCCCTCCTCTTCCTCTGCCATCAGTACAGTAGGTTTTTGGTTTTAAGCAGATGCATTACCTGTGATGAGAGCACCACTATTGAGCTGAGCTTGGGAAGCCTTTTGGAGATCACTTTTGATTATATGACTTTTGTAGATTGGTAGACTTGTTGGACAAGGGTAATGTGACCCTGTGTTCCTTTTTCTATGATACACTGTGTGAAGCATGTAACAATGCTTTGTGGTCGATGATTAACGAAAGCTCAATCGTCATGTTCTCATTAAACATATAAATCAACAACATGCTTGCTTGTTATGTTCTCATTAGACATATTCCCGTTTACTTGCTCATGCTATGATTGTGCTGTTGCTTGATTGTTCGATATGATAATTTATTATGTATGAACATACGAATTCTAGACAACTATATACATTATTCCTGAACAAATAAGACCTGACCCATACAATCTTCTAAAAAGATGTCTCCTCAAGAGATCATTCGGCTGACCGAGGCAGAATTTCGAGTAAACGTCTCACGAGCCATAGCTTGGCACGAGGTTCTCCGCTACCGACACAGCGGAAGTATCTCAGGGAATAACTCACCTAACGGTAATGTTTAAGTCACCTAAGACACATTACAATACGTTTGGACAATTCCAAGAGTGCTTTGCTAATGCTTTCTATGATGATGTTGCTTGGGTACAGGCTGTACCTACAAGTAGTTTTTGGACTGCAAGCCTCTGAACTTCGACGGCACTGGAGGTGCCGTAGCTTTTGTAAGATGGGTCGAGAACGTGGATTATGTTCTGCAAATCAGCGGATGTACTCCAGAGCCGCAAGTCACATACATTGCTGGACTGTTTCAAGATGAGGCTCCGTTACGATGGAACCTCCGGGTTCAGGCAATGGGCGAGGCTACTGCGTATGCTTTGACATGGGAAGAGTTGAAAGAATTGATGCGTATGGAGTATTATTCTCAGATGGAGATCCAAAAGCTGGAAATTGAATTCTGGAAACTAAGGATGGAAGGTCCAAAGGTGGCGGAATATGTACAGAAACTTCATGATTTAGCGCGAGTTGTTCCATACTTGGTGGAACTAGAGATTAAGAGAATAGAATGATGCATCTGGGAATTGGCACCCCAGGTTCTGAGCTTGATGATAGCATCAAAGCCTCCAGCAACTGCCGATGCGATCAACTTAAGTGTGGCGCTCGCTAAAGAAGCACTTAAATTGGAAAACTTTCAACCCCTGACGAGAAGAAGGAGACTCATGTGGAGCCATCGGGAGATAACAAGAGGAAGTTCACAAAGTTCAAGAAGGGCACTCGGGCGAATAACAAGAACAGGGCCGAAAAGGGAAAGGAGCACATGGGTATCCCACCTAAGTGCAACAACTGTCTACGTTATCATAACGGGCGATGCAGGTATGGGAAATGTGGAACTTGTGGAAAAGGTGGTCACCCTAAGGAGACATGTTGGTACGGTACCAGACATAGGAATGAAGGTCAGGATGGCAGCGGAAATCGCGGAGGAAACAACAACAACGGTTACCAGGACGGAAACAGTAATAATCAAGAACAAGGTCAAGGTTGTGGTGGCGTAGGGCATTTCCGGAGAGTTTACTTGGGGACTAAGCTGAGATGTGATGAGTGCAAGTTTGACCATGAAGGTCGATGCCAGCAGCCTTGGTCCGATACGTGCGGAAGGGAAGGACACAACAAGTATGCCTGTCGAACAAAGTATCCCAGGCAAGGAGGAAATAATGACGACAACCAAGACGGAAACAATGATGGTAGAGCTCCAGGTTGCTTCAAATGCTTTAGGAAGGAATGCTTAAAGAATGACCAGGACCGTGAAAGAGCATGTAAC
Source organism: Helianthus tuberosus (assembly GCA_030545235.1). Taxonomy (NCBI): domain Eukaryota; kingdom Viridiplantae; phylum Streptophyta; class Magnoliopsida; order Asterales; family Asteraceae; genus Helianthus; species Helianthus tuberosus. Next base: position 141,774,688 of record CM060366.1, read on the forward strand.
ATCGGAGCTTGTGAAGCATGCCAGGATCCAGATGTGGTTGCTGGTACGTTCTCTATCAACCAAAATTTTTGCATCTGTGCCATTTGATACTAGTACCGACTATAGCTTTGTATCTCTAGAGTTTAAGAATATACCTGGTATATTTGCAAGTAAGTAGATATCCCGTACTCGATAGAACTAGCAAATAGGAAGCTAGTAGAAGCCAATGAAGTGATCAGAGGCTATGTTATAAAGCATGGAGAGCGTGAGTGTTTGATAGATTTTCGACCAGTTGATTTAGGAAGCTTCGACGTCGTAGTTGGGCATGATTGGCGGTCGAGGGATCGTGCTGAGATAGTATGCCATGAGAAGATTATCTGCATCCCGATGACAAATGAAGAGACGATCGTGATTCATGGGGAGAAGCAGGATGTGCCTCTACGGACTATTAGTTGTTTAAAGGCACTGAAGTTTCTGCGAAAAGGATGTGTTGCCTTCTTGGCTCACGTAGTTGACAAAGAAGCCGAAGAACAGAAGCTTGAAGATATCCCTGTGGTAAGGGAATATCCTGAAGTCTTCCCCAGAGACTTGCCCGGATTATCTCCTCAATGACAAGTCAAGTTCCGTATTGGCTTGGTTCCAGGCGCCGCGCCTGTAGCCAAGGCACCCACCCTATCGACTTGCGCCTTCAGAGATGCAAGAGTTATCAGCGCAGCTTCATAAGCTACTAGACAAGGGGTTCATTGGACCAAGCTTCTCACTTTAGGGAGCTCCAGTATTGTTTGCCAAGAAGAAGGACGGTAGTTTTCGTTGAGCATCGATTACCAGGAACTAAACTCGGTATCCCTGCCGAGGATTAATGATTTATTCGACCAACTACAAGGATCCAACTATGCCAAGATCGATCTCCGATCACGTTACCCCTCGCTGCGGACTCAGGAAGGAAGTATACCGAGGTACGGGGAGTCAACAATTTGTTTTAAATATACGTTAATGTTGTGTTTTCTACGTGGTACACAAAACAGTTATTCACAGAATACAAGACTTTGAGAATCTAGGAGACATGTACTTAGGACCTTCGGGAACCTAGGTCAAAACTCATTAAAGGTTATCACTTAGGAACGGCGTCCGTTAGCTTAAGCAAACCTCATTATTCTGGCATATATGCTATTTCAGTTAACCGAACGGATAAAGTACTCAAATTTCTTTTATTGAAATTTCCACTTTTGCATCTAGCCAGAAGATTTTTACATCTCTACTCCTCTTAATGGTAGTTGCATCACAACAATTTTCTTCATTAAAGCAAACACTCCTTTGTCTCGATACTTGATCATTTCTTTATTATAACGAATACTCATTGCTTCATTTCTTGGAAATTCATATGTTACGCGTGCACCGTTTGTTATGCTTGTGGTTTCATTTCGAATGAACACTTCATCAAAGTTCAAATATCATTTTGTTAAATCTAATTATTGAATCGTGATTCGAATGACCTACCTTATTGTAATTGTTGGCTCCTTTGCTAACAAGTCAACACACTTTCTTGAAACCTCTTTTCTTTCAAGTTACATACATGGTTTATCTTGGTAACCATGCCGAAATTCCTTTGCCGATACATGTATTTATTATCGGATTACTCTGAAACCAAGTTCAATTGCTTGAACTTGTCTATTTCGCATATTCAATTCAAGACACCATATGATGTATTGATATCATCATATCCAAATTTATCCTTGCAAGTGTCTCTTTTGTTCTGGTTTCGTAGTAGACTCGTTTGGTCTACCGCTCCATTAAGTCGTCTGTTGATTTCGACACCTTGTGGTGGTGTCTCACTAATTTGAAGCTTGTGCTAATCTCGGTTATGCATTTCATTCACGGATTTCATTGTTTATTTATTGACTTGCTCTAACTCCGTTTTGTTTTATCACAAATAAAGCAGTCTTAACACAATTGTGTGTTATGACAATGGTCCATAAATTCACTTTATATCTCAGTGTACCTCCTAACGATTCTTTCATTATCAATAAAATGCCTTGCAGTATTTATTGCGATGCCACCTTCAATCAAAGACAGTAGTCGTTTGATGTTCCATATTCAATTGAGAATTCTATGACATTGTGTAAATCAAATCTTCAGATTGTTTCAGTACACTTTCATTTGAATTCAAACACGGTGAGCTTGTTCGGTCACCACTATTATTGAATTATGTCATTACGACACCTTGTGGTGTCGATACAAACTTGTAGCTTGTGCTAATCATGGTAAACCATTTCACACGCAACTACCCATAATTTTGCTTAACTTGTCTTTTAAACATTCTTAATGCAACTATGAATTAAGACAATGGTACACCAGCTTCGATTGTATTTCATTTCGGTGTATTCTTGCGATTCAATACTGTCAACACACCAATTTTATTCATTCATTTGTTCGAAAGTTGACGGATCATTTTCATGTTACTGTTACATTTGAGCTTGCTGATTTTGAGTTCAACTAGCAGGATGTTATTGTTTCTAAAACTCATTTGCATATTGTAAACGATCCGTTGGAATTCTATTGGTCGAAACTCCTCTTTTAGAAAACATGATCATAAGTTGTAAAGATCTATCTTCTTCAAAAATGAAGTTTTTAAAGAATCAATCACACTGTAAAGGATAACAAGACTTACTAAGAACACTAGTAAGTTACTACAAATTTTTGTGAAATTTCAAGTTCATGAAGTAGTAGATTATGCTTGTTTTTGGCAAAATTGGTAAGTAAAGATTGTTTATTATTGATTGTGATGATTTTTACAAAAGAAAATGATATGCTTGAAAGCATGAAAACCTCCATTTTTAGGGGAAACTATAGCAAAATTTTCTAAAAATTTAAACACTTAGAAAAATATTTCTAAACAAATATTTACAAGTGTATTTTAAACCATAAATTGTTACAAAAACTTTGCCATAATTTTTGTTACAAAAATTATAATTATTGGAGGTTGATTTTTATAAATAAAAGTGACTAGATATGTATTTAGGAAGATATATATTTAGAAGACACCATGTGTGTGATTATTTGTATACTTTGTGTATTAGTTATATTATTTTAGGACATGAAATAATATAACTCATCAAAATACCAAAAATTACAATCCAAAATATTACCAAATTCCAAGTGTGACACCTGTGTCACTTCAACCATCTTACAAATAACAAACCAATGAAATATTGTATTTCATACTTGGGATTTGTATAAATATGTGTAGGGGTGCAAACGAGTCGAGCTACTCGTGAGCTACTCGAGCTCGGCTCGAAAAAAGCTCTAACGAGCCGAGCTTAAACGAGCTCGAGCTTGAGCCCGAGCCTAAAAACAAGCTCGTTTACTAAACGAGCCCGAGCCCGAGCTTCGCTTATCGAGCTCGAGCCGGCTCGCGAGCCTAATCGAGCTTTCTATTTATATATTTTTTATTAATATATTAAACATATATTTATATAATAATAATTATCATTTATCTAAATATAAATAAATCACTAAATTATATGTAAAATAATAATTATAATTAATATAAATTAAATAATAAATACTAAACGAGTCGAGCCCGAGCCGAGCACGAGCTTTTTAAAATTACCTTCGAGCCGAGCTCGAGCTTCAGAAATAAAGCTCGAATCGAGCCGAGCTCGAGCTCGAGCTTTCATATGTTAAACGAGCTCGAGCTCAAGCCTGGTCGAGCTCGGGCTCGGCTCGTTTGCACCCCTAAATATGTGTATCATTTGCACATATCAATTCTTGTTCGATTTCAAGCTTTAAATCGCTTTCTAGAAGGTTATACGCGTTCTAATGCGTAAATATAACCATTTTTGTAACAACTGTGCTTGTAATCACTATGAACAGTTCTATTATCAATAAAACAATGTTATTTGATCCCAATGTTTGTTTTGTTATGTTCTACATTTTTCATGTTTTGACTTTTATCCAATTTCAAACTCTATATCGCTTTCTGGAGAGTTATACGCAAACTAGTGCGTAAACGTACTCAGTTTAATGCGAGAAATACTCCGGAACATCAACATATACTCAACATACCTTAAATAACCTTTACATAACTTAGAAATAAGTTTTGAAGGCTTTGGTATGGCAAAAACAAGTTAATTCGCTTACAGGGACTAAATATGACAAACTGCGAAAGTATGTCAATTTGAACTGTAACGAACATTCCGGAACATGACCATAAGTTAAACACGCCTTAAATATCCTTTACATAGCTTAGAAATAGGCTTTGAGGGGTTTGGTGTGCTAAAATAAACTTTTGGGACATTCAGGGACTAAAAGTGTCAAAAAGTGCACAAGTTTGCATTTTCGCGCATAACTTACGTTCTGAATACATCCGGACATCCAAAAATTTATGAAAGCATGACTACATTATATTTTAGTGTTCGTCTTAAGAAAAATCCATTCGTTGCGTCATTTGGTTCGTTTTTCGCGCTTATGCGCATTCCGTCGTAATTAAGCGAACATCGCGATCGTACGGCCAAACGAACCAACATCTGAGATATTTTTGAGCATGTTTTGAGTTCCCTATACTTTAACTTCATTTTAGAGCCTTGAAATGAGGTTAACGGGGTTCAAACGCATCGAAAATCGCTTAAACGGGCTGCAGGGACTAAACCTGTCACTTTTGAAACAATTCTGGAACTGGGAGGCAGTGGCGTAGCGCGAGCCCTAAGGGCCTATGCAGTCATGCTACGCGAGTGCCTTAACTGGACAGAAACATCAGTTTCGCATTCGGGACCAGATTCGATGTATTAGCCGTTGTTTAATTCACAACCACACATTCTAACTTGCTTAGTCAGCAGATAAGGATGGAATTTTAGGCACCATAACTTTCCGACACTTGTACGGATACGATTAAGGCACGATATTCGACAAGCGATCTTAACGGTTCGGGTATTCCTATAAATACCCCAACACCCCCATTGCTAAACTTACAAGAAACTTGACTTGAGAAACTCTAAGTTGAAACATTTGTTTCATACCTGAGATTTTTGAATCGAGTTTAGCATTCGGGGACCCTTCGTAAGTATTCTTTCGTTCTTTTCCTTATTTTACTGCTTTTCGAGTCAGAAATTCAAACTTTGTTTGACTTTCGGCATTGACCAGTAATGGTCAATGCGAAGTTCGCTAGAACTTCGCAACGTGATTGTAATCACGATGGTCATAGTCCCTTGGGACTATGCCTACTGATTACCACGTTGTCTAGGGTCGTAGGGTAAGCGATCTAATAAATCGCTTACACCTCGAACCCGACCCAGTTTGGTCGATCATTAGGATCCGACCAAATACATTAGGTGACCATAGTAGGTAGGGAATAACCTTCCGAGGTTATACCCTATGGTCACATCGTTTAAGTAGTTGTATGATAGGTAGTTTATATGCCTTAGGTAAATTACCAGAATACCCTTTTCATGTATAATTGGTAATTAAGCATATGTAACCTAAACCTTTATCACATAACTGATTATGTAACATGTTTAGGCATATAATACTTGTCATAGGACTAGTTAGGCGGTCCAAACGCGTTTCACGCGCACGATGCGTTAAAGTAGCATAAGCTACCTAAACGGATCATAATGGGTCAATACGACTAAGGTTAAGTTTCATTTAGTATGTAGGCTTTGTTAAACTATATCACGTGAGTTCCTACACTCATTTGGTTTACAAACCCTAATGCTACCCAGTCTTCCGAGATAGGTCCGGTTTATTAACATAGTTACCTATATTAGGTGCCGTTTGATTCCGAGATCTATAGCATTACTTGGTGGTTATCTTTATACAACTGAGCAATCTCAAGTGAGTACATAGACCCCTCTTTTACTGTTTTCCAAACTGTTTTGGGGTGGAACACATGTGCCTACTTGCTACTTTCATACTTTCCTGTTTTCACATCATATACTGCTATGTTCGGTAGTACATTATAGTACATGATTTTATGACATTTCATGCTAGGTGTGCCCAATTTTGTGCATTACTTAGTACATTGTTTTACATGACATTTCATGCTAGGTGTGCCCATTTTGTGCATTACTTAGTACATCATTTTACATGACATTTCACGCTATGTATGTTCATTTGATTAGATACTTAGTGCATTGTTTTCACATGTTTACATTTTGGTATGACATTTGGTTTGTTTACATGGGACAATACATTCATTAACATTAGCTACGCCGTTCGTTAGTAGGTAGTGGTACCATAGGAATTGACAACTCCCGTTCCGGACGGCCCAGGGAAAGGGGATGAAAGGAATGACCGAATTCGATGATATAAGACAGATAGACCTTTAATTTGTTTAAAGGGTTTATCACCACAGTCGCAAGGCTTGGATGCATGCATTTTCACAATACCGCATAAATGTTCATATTAAATAGTTGCATGCATTTACACAAAACATAGCTTTGATTTAAACCAAGTTTTACTTCAATACTTTGTTTTTGTGCATATGGTTTAGTTGAGACATTTCACTTGCCATACATGACATTTTGACATGGATATTTTGACATAGACATTTGACATGGATATTTGACATAGACATTCGACATGGATATTTGACATAGACATTTGACATGGATATTTGACATAGTGTAACACCTGTGCCTCCACGGCCATCAAACAAATTCCAAACCAATGAAATAATGTATTTCATACTTTGGACTTGTATAAATATGTGTATCTTTTGCACATATCGACTCATGTTCGATTTCAAGCTCTAAATCGCTTTCTGGAAGGTTATACGCGCACTAATGCGTAAATATAACCAGTTTAATGCAACGAACACTCCGGCATAGTGAAATAGGCTTAACATACCTTAAATAACCTTTACATAACTTAGAAATAAGTTTTGAAGGCTTTGGTATGGCAAAACCAAGTTAATTCGCTTACAGGGACTAAAGTTGACAAACTGCGAAAGTATGCCAATTTGAACTGTAACAGACATTCCGGAACATGACCATAAGTTAAACATACCATAAATATCCTTTACATAGCTTAGAAATAGGCTTTGAGGGGTTCGGTGTGCTAAAATAAACTTTTGTGTCATTCAGGGACTAAAAGTGTCAAAAAGTGCACAAGTTTGCATTTTCGCGCATAACTTACGTTCTGAATACATCTGGACATCCAAAAATTTATGTAAGCATGACTACATTATATTTTAGTGTTCGCCTTAAGAAAAATCCATTCGTCGCGTCATTTGGATCGTTTTTCGCGCTTATGCGCATTCCGTCGTAATTAAGCGAACATCGCGATCGTACGACCAAACGAACCGACATCCGACATATTTTTGAGCATGTTTCATGTTTCCTATACTTTAACATCCTTGTGAAGCTTAAAAATGGGCTTAACGGGTGTTAGAAGTGCCAAAACACGACGATACGCGCATAGGAACCAAAACTGCAAAACTGCTAAAATAATAAAAAAAAAAAATAGAAAAAAAAATGCATAAACTAATTTATTCAGCCCTTAACACCTCCCAAAGGCCAAATGACACTTGTTAAACTCCTATGGTGTCCATTTTTAGCCACCACAACTTTGTGACAAGTGTACGGGCTAGATCTTTTCCCCTTTTCCAAGAAACAATCTCAACGGTTCACCAAAAACTATATATACCCATGCCATTCCAACCTCATTACTTACTAGAATCTTATTAGTTGTGTTCTAAGTTGAAACTTTGTTTCATACCTGAACTATACTGATTTAGATTAGCATTCGGGGACCCTTCGTAAGTATTCTTTCGTTCTTTTCCTTATTTTTACTGCTTTTCGAGTCAGAAAGTCAAACTTTGTTTGACTTTCAGCGTTGACCAGTGATGGTCAATGCGAAGTTCGTTAGAACCTCGCAACGTGATTGTAATCACGATGGTTATAGTCCCTTGGGACTATGCCTACTGATTACCACGTTGTCTAGGGTCGTAGGGTAGGCGATCTGATAAATCGCCTATACCTTCGAACCCGACCCAGTTTGGTCGATCATTAGGATCCGACCAAATACATTAGGTGACCATAGTGTAGGGAATAACCTTCCGAGGTTATACCTTATGGTCATGACGTTTAAGTAGTTGTATGATAGGTAGTTTATATGCCTTAGGTAAATTACCAGAATACCCTTTTCATGTATAATTGGTAATTAAGCATATGTAACCTAAACCTTTGTCACATAACTGATTATTTAACATGTTTAGGCATATAATACTTGTCATAGGACTAGTTAGGCGGTCCGAACGCGTTTCACGCGAACGACGCGTTAAAGTAGCATAAGCTACCTAAACGGGTCGTAATGGGTCGTAGGCAGTTATGTTAGGTTTCATTTAGTATGTAGGCTTTGTTAAACCATATCACACGAGTCTCCACACTCGTTTGGTTTACAAACCCTAATGCTACCCAGTCTTCCGATCTAGGTCCGGTTAATTAACATAGTTACCTATATTAGGTGCCGTTCGATATCCGCGATCTCTAGCACTGTTTGGTGGTTATCTTTAGACAACTGAGCAATCTCAAGTGAGTACATAGACCCCTCTTTTACTGTTTTCCAAACTGTTTTGGGGTGAAACACATGTGCCTACTTGTTACTTTCATGCTTTCCTGTTTTCACATCATATACTGCTATGTTCGTTAGTACATTATAGTACATGATCTCATTGTGTTTTATGCTATGTATGTCCATTTAGTTCATACTTAGTACATCATTTTACATTTACATTTTATGCTATGTATGTCCATTTAGTTCATACTTAGTACATCGTTTTACATTTACATTTTTATGCTATTTATGTCCATTGCGTGCATACTTAGTACATTGTTTTTCATCACATGCTTACATTTTTGGTATGACATTTGGTTTGTTTACATGGGACAATACATTCATTAACACCGATCATGCCGTTCGTTAGTAGGTAGTGGTACCATAGGAATTGACAACTCCCGTTCCGGACGTCCCAGGGAAAGGGGATGAAAGGAATGACCGAATTCGTTGTTATAAAGACAGATAGACCTTTAATTTGTTTAAAGGGTTTATCACCTCAGTCGCCAGGCTTGGATGTATGCATATTCACAATACCGCATAAATGTTCATATTAAATATTTGCATGCATTTACACAAAACATAGCTTTGATTTAAACCAAGTTTTACTTCAATACTTTGTTTTTGTGCATATGGTTTAGTTGAGACCTTTCACTTGCCATACATGACATTTTGATATAGACATTTGACATGGATATTTGACATAGACATTTGACATGGATATTTGACATAGACATTTTAACATGATTGACATTTGATCATGCATTTACACAAAACATAGCTTTGATTTAAACCAAGTTTTACTTCAATACTTTGTTCTTGTGCATATGGTTTAGTTGAGACCTTTCACTTGCCATACATGACATTTTGACATAGATATTTGACATGGATATTTGACATAGACATTTGACATGGATATTTGACATAGACATTTTGACATGATTTACATCTTGACATGAACATTTTACATTGTTTGGTTTGGTTTGATTAAGTGATTAAGTAACGATGCGTGTGTAATATGATACAAGCATGGTGGATACGCCGCTGGTACTTCCTATATATAAGTGTTTGTATGGTATTACATGTCGTAACGTTATTTGAATCATTTCAGTTTGAGACATAGAACATTTCATACAAATAACATACTTTTCACAAGACATTGATTTATAAACAACTTATCTTATGCAAACACATTTTACTTGGTTATTCATTTAACCTTACATTTATTTGTACTTATCATCTGATCTTATCGTTTTTCAAATGATTTAAAAGACAAAGCAAATAACAAGGTTCATGACTAAACATTTTCTCAAACATAAGTCATGAATCTTATTTTCACAAAACCTATGTATCTCACAGGCATTTTTATGCTGACGTACCTATTTTCACATGTGTTTTTCAGGAGCTGTTGTATAAGATGATCAGGATACACATAGACAGACTTGGGCTTTAGTGACAATAAAAGATGCAAGACTAGTTAATTATGTTGTATTTTCTTGTTTGTTAAGACATTGTAACACTTTGAATCAATAAAACGAAACTTCAATTGCCATGGATTTGAAACAATTAATTCTGTTACAACACTCCCCGATATTTCCGCCACGTTTTGTATGTTCCACGTGGTCGGGGTGCGACAGAAAAGATGGTATCAGAGCCAATGGTTATAGGGAATTAGGTTATTAGTAATGCTTTGACCTAGTCTATAACCTTTCTAGGACCCTAACGCGAGTTTACTTGCGTTTAGCCATAAAACAATACTGTTACCTATCCTTAGGTGACAACCGCAACAAGAACATGAATTTCAAAACCGCTTTGAAAACTAATCATCTGTTCTAGGATGATTGATTACTAGGTTTTGAACCCTCTATTGTAAGGTTTTGAACTCTCTGTTATATGGTTTTGAACCCCTTTGAGTTTACAAAATCTCGTTAAGGTTTTGGGTTTTAAATAATGTGAACACGTGCAAACTGGAAGGGTGAATGCCTGTATTCTGGGTTTTCTGGCTAGGCAAGCACTTCGTATACATCTCATCAGACGCGAGACCAGTTGTGCTTACCTGGGAATTCTTGGGATGAGTGTTCACTTATAGGCGAGCATGTCTTCGTGATACATTATTTTTTTTTGACCTATTTACTTTGAATTGTCACCATCTCATTTGTTTGCCTTAGGTAACAAACAAATGATCACAATTTTCATTTGTTAACATTCTGTATTGATTATCCAATAACCTTTCACTCGTTTCTTCCTCTGTCTTTCATTTTCTTCTAGAATGTCTATTCCTCTTGGAACTGGTCAAATGCCCGAGCGAACAGCCAAATTTGTCCAGCAAATTGGCGAAGTGATTCAGAGGACTGTGGATTTAGGTATTGCCATGGCTCGTCTTAACAATGAAGCCTCTCGTCTCGACAATGAAGCCACTCAAGAGACACCAAAGGAAGCAGTAGTCAGGCTTGCAACAACATCAAGGAAGCGTAAGGCTTCGAGGAAACCCGCAGCGGTTACACCTAATCAAGCTGGACCTAGCCAAGTGGCAAGGCCACCAGCTAGGAAGCCGTACTTAGGAACTGCTCCTAGGTGCAAGCGATGCAACCGTCATCATTCAAACCTCATACCCTGCTCCAAATGTACCTACTGTGGACGGAGGGGACATTTGGTCAACACATGCCGCTTTGCTATCCAGAACAAAGCTGTTGCAAATCTTGCTGCTACCCAACTCCAAGTCAACCCTACTCAAGCTCGTTTCCCGCGTGGTACTTGCTACAACTGTGGCGATACGAGCCATTTCAGGAACAACTGCCCGAAGATAGTCAGTGCAAATCCAACCCTCGGATGAGCATTTGGCTGAACAAAGGATGTTGCTGTCTTATGTCTTTGTTTCTTTTGTTTCGTGTATTGTGAAACAATATGTCTTGTTCATAAATAAAAATCGTTGTTCACAAATTCTGATATACAAGTATAGTTACATGTGTGTATGATTTTCCTATGATACCTGCATTAAGGAACTATGTTCCTTACAAACTACTCTTGTGATTCTCACTTTCAAGTGATCGCTCATAATTTCCTCGAAAGTTCTAAGTACTCGTTTCATTCTAAGAAACGAAGTACAGGAAATAAAGTGAAATTATGAGTAATCGTGCTTTTTACACACCTTTACCTTTAATCCTTGGTTGGATAACTAAGGATATTTTCAAATCTCATACCCATTACGTTTTGATTTTTCAACATACACAGTACCAGTATTTCAAAACAATCTTCATGATCTCAAAACATTTCATGTAGTTTGAAAACAATTTTTCTAGATGCATTGTCTGTGTTATTTCAAAAACATTGGCCATGTTATCAAAACCAACCTTTCTAATTTCAAAATATTTCATATAGTCTGAAGACAATATTAACACAATACATTTTCTGATCAAGTGCATGATTTCGAAAAGCATCATTCATGTCTTTCAAAAACCTTATACATAATTTCAAAATTCATTTCGCATGATTTTTAAAACATTTTTGTAAATATATCTACCTATTACACCTACTTTATGATTTCAAAAGTATTATATATAAGGTTTCAAAAACGTTAAACACCTTTTTCTTAAAAGAACCCCATGCATAGTTTTCAAAAATATTTTCCTCATACATTGACTTAACCTTCAAAATTCTGCTTCATATGTCGCCTTGGCATATCTAGCATCTCAATTTCATAAGCATTTTTACTTCATGTTTTGACATAAGCACGTCCAGTGCAAGGTATCAAAACATCTTCAACTTCTAAAATCCATAAGGGATCTTTTTATCTTCACAATTAGATCCTTGTGGATGATCATCATTCAAATCAGAGTCCTTAATTGGATTTCCTCATATACTTAAATTCGAACATTTCGATTCCTTAAAATCGAAATCGAATTCTTTCTTTTAAAGATCTTTCTATCTTTATAGTTAGATTCTTGATAATGTTTAAAGTACCAAATGAAATCCACGAGATGGATTCCTAGTGTGCTTTAAATACATGTACTCTGTTAGCAGAACAAACTTCTAGTTAAACAATTTTGTGGTTATGTGACTATGTGTTAATTCATCTTATGTTTTCTTTTATGCATTTTTTGTGTTTTTAATACTCTGGATATCCGTTATCCAAATCCTCGCAGGATCTTTCATATCTTAATATGAGAGATTCGTAGCAGGATATTCAAAAGGTACTACCTTAAATCCTTAATGGGCTTCTATGTAATAGTTAAGACCCTTGGATTATATAGTACTGCTCCATGATTCATTAGAGACCCTTTAGTGGTCTAATCAAAAAGATTGATTCACAATTTGGTTAAAGAACGACATCTAGTGAGGTAGCTGGACAGACTCCTTGATAGTCTATTTAAATCATTTATTGATTTAGTCTAAAGGACTCTATGGCGGTCTAAGTCACGCTCATCACAGGGTTGTTCATTTGGTTTTACCCTACACATTATAAAATAGACTGTGTGAACTGTGCAAGGAATTCTCTAATTATGGATGCGCACATAATTATGAAATTTAGTGCACAGAAATCCAGTAAGATTTATTATGTGAAGGAACCGATAGTGACAACAATAACAAAATGAGAACGATGTAATGGAGGCATGGTGGACGCACCAATGACGCTTCATATACTTGTATATAAGTGTCCCTCTTACATTGCAAACATAATGTTATTAAGGTTACTAGAAGTTCAAGAACCCTAACCAATGTTGTTTGATCTTTTCAACTTCATGTTTTAAACTCTCACAAGTTTCCTCTAAATAAATTTCGGGACGAAATTTCCTAAAGTAGGGGAGACTGTAACACCTGTGCCTCCACGGCCATCAAACAAATGCCAAACCAATGAAATAATGTATTTCATACTTTGGACTTGTATAAATATGTGTATCTTTTGCACATATCGACTCATGTTCGATTTCAAGCTCTAAATCGCTTTCTGGAAGGTTATACGCGCACTAATGCGTAAATATAACCAGTTTAATGCAACGAACACTCCGGCATAGTGAAATAGGCTTAACATACCTTAAATAACCTTTACATAACTTAGAAATAAGTTTTGAAGGCTTTGGTATGGCAAAACCAAGTTAATTCGCTTACAGGGACTAAAGTTGACAAACTGCGAAAGTATGCCAATTTGAACTGTAACAGACATTCCGGAACATGACCATAAGTTAAACATACCATAAATATCCTTTACATAGCTTAGAAATAGGCTTTGAGGGGTTCGGTGTGCTAAAATAAACTTTTGTGTCATTCAGGGACTAAAAGTGTCAAAAAGTGCACAAGTTTGCATTTTCGCGCATAACTTACGTTCTGAATACATCTGGACATCCAAAAATTTATGTAAGCATGACTACATTATATTTTAGTGTTCGCCTTAAGAAAAATCCATTCGTCGCGTCATTTGGATCGTTTTTCGCGCTTATGCGCATTCCGTCGTAATTAAGCGAACATCGCGATCGTACGACCAAACGAACCGACATCCGACATATTTTTGAGCATGTTTCATGTTTCCTATACTTTAACATCCTTGTGAAGCTTAAAAATGGGCTTAACGGGTGTTAGAAGTGCCAAAACACGACGATACGCGCATAGGAACCAAAACTGCAAAACTGCTAAAATAATAAAAAAAAAAAAATAGAAAAAAAAATGCATAAACTAATTTATTCAGCCCTTAACACCTCCCAAAGGCCAAATGACACTTGTTAAACTCCTATGGTGTCCATTTTTAGCCACCACAACTTTGTGACAAGTGTACGGGCTAGATCTTTTCCCCTTTTCCAAGAAACAATCTCAACGGTTCACCAAAAACTATATATACCCATGCCATTCCAACCTCATTACTTACTAGAATCTTATTAGTTGTGTTCTAAGTTGAAACTTTGTTTCATACCTGAACTATACTGATTTAGATTAGCATTCGGGGACCCTTCGTAAGTATTCTTTCGTTCTTTTCCTTATTTTTACTGCTTTTCGAGTCAGAAAGTCAAACTTTGTTTGACTTTCAGCGTTGACCAGTGATGGTCAATGCGAAGTTCGTTAGAACCTCGCAACGTGATTGTAATCACGATGGTTATAGTCCCTTGGGACTATGCCTACTGATTACCACGTTGTCTAGGGTCGTAGGGTAGGCGATCTGATAAATCGCCTATACCTTCGAACCCGACCCAGTTTGGTCGATCATTAGGATCCGACCAAATACATTAGGTGACCATAGTGTAGGGAATAACCTTCCGAGGTTATACCTTATGGTCACGACGTTTAAGTAGTTGTATGATAGGTAGTTTATATGCCTTAGGTAAATTACCAGAATACCCTTTTCATGTATAATTGGTAATTAAGCATATGTAACCTAAACCTTTGTCACATAACTGATTATTTAACATGTTTAGGCATATAATACTTGTCATAGGACTAGTTAGGCGGTCCGAACGCGTTTCACGCGAACGACGCGTTAAAGTAGCATAAGCTACCTAAACGGGTCGTAATGGGTCGTAGGCAGTTATGTTAGGTTTCATTTAGTATGTAGGCTTTGTTAAACCATATCACACGAGTCTCCACACTCGTTTGGTTTACAAACCCTAATGCTACCCAGTCTTCCGATCTAGGTCCGGTTAATTAACATAGTTACCTATATTAGGTGCCGTTCGATATCCGCGATCTCTAGCACTGTTTGGTGGTTATCTTTAGACAACTGAGCAATCTCAAGTGAGTACATAGACCCCTCTTTTACTGTTTTCCAAACTGTTTTGGGGTGAAACACATGTGCCTACTTGTTACTTTCATGCTTTCCTGTTTTCACATCATATACTGCTATGTTCGTTAGTACATTATAGTACATGATCTCATTGTGTTTTATGCTATGTATGTCCATTTAGTTCATACTTAGTACATCATTTTACATTTACATTTTATGCTATGTATGTCCATTTAGTTCATACTTAGTACATCGTTTTACATTTACATTTTTATGCTATTTATGTCCATTGCGTGCATACTTAGTACATTGTTTTTCATCACATGCTTACATTTTTGGTATGACATTTGGTTTGTTTACATGGGACAATACATTCATTAACACCGATCATGCCGTTCGTTAGTAGGTAGTGGTACCATAGGAATTGACAACTCCCGTTCCGGACGTCCCAGGGAAAGGGGATGAAAGGAATGACCGAATTCGTTGTTATAAAGACAGATAGACCTTTAATTTGTTTAAAGGGTTTATCACCTCAGTCGCCAGGCTTGGATGTATGCATATTCACAATACCGCATAAATGTTCATATTAAATATTTGCATGCATTTACACAAAACATAGCTTTGATTTAAACCAAGTTTTACTTCAATACTTTGTTTTTGTGCATATGGTTTAGTTGAGACCTTTCACTTGCCATACATGACATTTTGATATAGACATTTGACATGGATATTTGACATAGACATTTGACATGGATATTTGACATAGACATTTTAACATGATTGACATTTGATCATGCATTTACACAAAACATAGCTTTGATTTAAACCAAGTTTTACTTCAATACTTTGTTCTTGTGCATATGGTTTAGTTGAGACCTTTCACTTGCCATACATGACATTTTGACATAGACATTTGACATGGATATTTGACATAGACATTTGACATGGATATTTGACATAGACATTTTGACATGATTTACATCTTGACATGAACATTTTACATTGTTTGGTTTGGTTTGATTAAGTGATTAAGTAACGATGCGTGTGTAATATGATACAAGCATGGTGGATACGCCGCTGGTACTTCCTATATATAAGTGTTTGTATGGTATTACATGTCGTAACGTTATTTGAATCATTTCAGTTTGAGACATAGAACATTTCATACAAATAACATACTTTTCACAAGACATTGATTTATAAACAACTTATCTTATGCAAACACATTTTACTTGGTTATTCATTTAACCTTACATTTATTTGTACTTATCATCTGATCTTATCGTTTTTCAAATGATTTAAAAGACAAAGCAAATAACAAGGTTCATGACTAAACATTTTCTCAAACATAAGTCATGAATCTTATTTTCACAAAACCTATGTATCTCACAGGCATTTTTATGCTGACGTACCTATTTTCACATGTGTTTTTCAGGAGCTGTTGTATAAGATGATCAGGATACACATAGACAGACTTGGGCTTTAGTGACAATAAAAGATGCAAGACTAGTTAATTATGTTGTATTTTCTTGTTTGTTAAGACATTGTAACACTTTGAATCAATAAAACGAAACTTCAATTGCCATGGATTTGAAACAATTAATTCTGTTACAACACTCCCCGATATTTCCGCCACGTTTTGTATGTTCCACGTGGTCGGGGTGTGACACATAGACATTTTGACATGATTTACATTTGACACAAACACTTTTGACATTGGTTTTACATACTACATGATTTACATCTTGACATGAACACTTTGACATATTATTTAATACATTCGACAATTGAATTAAACATAGACTTCTTACATTGGTTGGTTTGGTTTGATTAAGTGATTAAGTAACGATGCGTGTGTAATATGATACAAGCATGGTGGATACGCCGTTGGTACTTCCTATATATAAGTGTTTGTATGGTATTATATGTCGTAACGTTATTTGAATCATTTCAGTTTGAGACATAGAACATTTTTATACAAATAACATACTTTTCACAAGACATTAATTTACAAACAACTTATCTTATACAAACACATTTTTACATGGTTATTTATTTAACTTGACATTTACTTACACATATCATCTGATCTTATTGTTTTCAAATGATTTACATGACAAAGCAAATTACAAGGTTCATGACTAAACATTTTTCTTAAACATAAGTCATGAATCCTACTTTCACAAAACCTATGTATCTCACAGGCATTTTTATGCTGACGTACCTATTTTCACATGTGTTTTCAGGTGCTTTTCCATAGGATGTTGATCATGATACTAGGGCGGACCTGTGCCTTAGAGACTTTAAAAGATGATAGACTATGTTTAATTATGTTCTGAACTCTTAAATTTCCTGTTTGAAACAATGTAACACCTTTGTTTATAAATAAAATACAACTTTGTATGCCATGGTTATGAAACAATTAATTCTGTTGCAACACTCCCCGATGTTTCCGCCGCGATTTGTTGTTTTACGCGGTCGGGGTGTGACAGAAGAGTTGGTATCAGAGCCAATGGTTATAGGGAATTAGGTTATTAGTAATGCTTTGACCTAGACTATAACTTTTCTAGGACCCTAACACAAGTTATCTTGTGTTTAGATCTTAAAACATGTACATCACCTATCCTTAGGTGATTATCAAAACAAGAACCAAATTTTCCGAAACGATTTTTGAAAAACAATCATCTGTTTTTGAATGATTTATTACAAGGTTTTGAACCCTCAATTGTAAGGTTTTGAACCCTCTGTTATATGGTTTTGAACCCGGCTCAACAAGTTGCTCAGCCTCCTGCTCCGCAACAGGGTCAAGCTGCAAGACCGCAATACCCACCAGGTGCTTGTTACAATTGTGGGGATCTGACCCACTATAGAAATCGGTGCCCAAGACTGGAGAACCAGAACCAGAACCAGAATCAGGCTCCGGCTCGAGGCCGAGTTTTTAACATGAATGCCCAAGAGGCACAGGCTGACGATAATGTGGTGAACGGTACGTTCTTTATTAATAATCAGCCTGCATCTGTTCTTTTCGATTCTGGTGCCGATAAGAGTTTCGTGTCATTATCTTTTGAGCAAATGCTTCGCGTGTCTAGAACGAAACTAGGAAAACCTTTGACAGTAGAAGTTGCTAGTGGGGAACCCATTATTCTTGATTCTGTTCTTCACAACTGCCAGTTGAATCTTAACGACCATCTTTTTCCTATTGACCTCGCGCCTATGCAACTTGGAAGCTTCGACGTTATTGTGCGAATGGATTGGTTATCCAAGCATCACGCAGAGATAGTTTGTTCTAAGAAGATTGTTCGTGTGCCACTTTCGACAGGTGAGATCCTGCAGGTTCAAGGTGAGAAGCCTACCGGTGGTCTCAAACTCATGTCTTGTTTTAAAGCTCGGAAGTATCTGCAGAAGAACTATGTGGCTTTCTTAGCACATGTTACAGAAGATAAAGGCAATGGTAAGGCTATTTCAGATATTCCTGTCGTTCGGGATTATTCTGAAGTATTCCCTGAAGACTTACCTGGTCTACCTCCAGCACGCCAAGTCGAGTTCCGCATTGATCTCGTACCTGGTGCAAATCCCATTGCCAGAGCTCCATATCGTCTTGCACCATCTGAGATGCAAGAGTTGTCTAAGCAGCTTCAGGAGCTCTCTGACAAAGGTTTTATACGTCCTAGTTTTTCACCTTGGGGTGCTCCCGTTCTTTTTGTCAAGAAGAAGGATGGATCCTTTAGGATGTGTATCGATTATCGTGAGCTTAACAAGCTTACCATCAAGAATCGATATCCCCTACCTCGCATCGATGATCTCTTTGATCAGTTACAAGGCGCTTCTTATTTTTCGAAGATTGACCTGCGATCTGGATATCATCAACTTCGGGTGCATGAAGAAGATATTCCCAAGACAGTGTTCCGTACTCGATATGGGCATTATGAGTTCACAGTCATGCCATTCGGTGTGACTAATGCTCCTGCTGTTTTCATGGACTTAATGAATAGGGTCTGCAAACCTTATTTGGATCAGTTCGTCATTGTTTTTATTGATGACATCTTGATTTACTCTAAGACGCGAGCTGATCACGAGCAACATCTTCGTCTTACTTTGGAACTCCTAAAGAAAGAGCAACTTTTCGCCAAATTCTCCAAGTGCGAATTTTGGCTTAAAGAAGTTCAATTTTTGGGGCATATCATCAACGAACAAGGTATTCATGTAGATCCCTCCAAAATCAGTGCGATTAAGGATTGGGATACGCCTACTACTCCTACTGAAGTTCGTTCTTTTCTTGGTCTAGCGGGTTATTATCGCCGCTTCATTGAAAACTTCTCTAAGATTGCAGTTCCTCTAACTGCTCTAACTCAGAAGAAAATGCCCTTTTACTGGGGATTCAAACAAGAGGAAGCTTTTCAACACCTGAAGCAGAAGCTTTGCGATGCGCCTGTCCTATCATTGCCTGAGGGTGATGATGATTTTGTCGTGTATTGTGATGCATCTAAATTGGGTCTTGGCTGTGTTCTGATGCAAAGGAACAAAGTCATAGCCTATGCATCGAGGCAGTTGAAGATTCATGAAAAGAACTACACCACTCATGATCTTGAGTTGGGTGCAGTTGTTTTCGCCCTCAAGATCTGGAGACACTATTTGTACGGTACAAAATGTGTGGTTTTCACAGACCACAAAAGTCTTCAGCATATCTTCAACCAGAAAGAACTCAACATGAGGCAACGACGTTGGGTTGAGCTTCTAAACGACTATGACTGCGAAATTCGCTACCATCCTGGTAAGGCGAATGTCGTAGCTGATGCATTGAGTCGTAAGGAACATACTAAGCTTCATTGTGTACGTGTTCAGTCTGATATTCAAGCTCGATCCGATATTCAAGCACGCATTTCTCAAGCTCAACAATCTTGTGTTTCACAAGGATTGATGGATAAGGAATTTCCCTATCACATAACACCTGCTCTGGAACTGAAGGACAATGGGTCATATTACTTCATGGACCGTTTGTGGGTCCCAAGCCAGGATGATCTTCGTACCTTGCTTATGGATGAAGCCCATAAGTCTCGTTATTCTATTCATCCGGGCTCAGATAAGATGTATAAGGATCTTCGTATTCAGTATTGGTGGCCAGGTATGAAGAAAGACGTTGCCTTATACGTATCCAAATGCCTTACTTGTCTTAAGTTTAAGGCTGAACATCAGCGTCCTTCTGGTTTATTGGAGCAACCAGAGATCCCAGTTTGGAAATGGGAAAACATTACTATGGATCTTGTTACCAAACTTCCACGCACTAAGAAGGGTCATGATGCCATCTGGGTAGTCGTTGATCATCTTACAAAGTCAGCACATTTCTTGCCAATCCGCGAGGATTTTCCTACTGACAGACTTGCTCAAATCTATGTAGATGAAATTGTAGCTCGACATGGTGTTCCTTTGAACATCATTTCTGACAGAGATGCTCGTTTCACTTCTCATTTTTGGAGAACCATGCAATCTGCCATGGGGACCCAACTTAATCTGAGCACAGCTTATCATCCGCAAACGGATGGTCAATCTGAGAGAACAATCCAGACTCTGGAGGATATGCTAAGAGCTTGTGTGATCGATTTTGGTGGTAGCTGGGATTCACATCTTAAATTGATTGAATTCTCCTACAACAACAGTTATCACACTAGCATCAAAATGGCTCCTTTCGAGGCTCTCTATGGTCGAAAATGTCGTTCACCAGTCTGCTGGAATGAGATTGGCGAGGCTCAACTTACTGGACCTGCCCTCATTTTAGAGACAACTGACAAGGTCAAGAAAGTTCGTGATAACCTTCAGGCAGCTAGAAGCCGTCAGAAGATTTACGCGGACCCAAAACGCAAAGCCTTGGAATTTCAAATCGGTGATCGAATATTACTTAAGGTCTCACCTTGGAAAGGTGTGATCAGATTTGGAAAGAAAGGAAAACTTGCACCTAGATACGTTGGACCATTCAAGATCGTCGAAAGAATCAGAAAGGTAGCCTACAGACTTGAGTTACCTCCTGAACTTGGAAATGTTCATCCAACTTTTCACGTGTCCAATCTCAAGAAGTGTACAGCTGATGAGAACTTCTCCATACCGCTTGACGAAATTCGTGTTGGCAAAACACTGAAATTTGTTGAGAAACCAGTGGAAATCATGGAACGTGAAGTCAAGTGGCTTAAACGCAAGCGCATTCCTTTGGTCAAAGTTCGCTGGGAAGCTAAACGTGGACCTGAGTTTACTTGGGAACGCGAAGATCAAATGAAGGCGAAATATCCACATCTTTTTCCACGAGTTTCCTCTAAATAAATTTCGGGACGAAATTTCCACAAGTAGGGGAGACTGTAACAACTGTGCTTGTAATCACTATGAACAGTTCTATTATCAATAAAACAATGTTATTTGATCCCAATGTTTTTTTTGTTATGTTCTACATTTTTCATGTTTTGACATTTATCCAATTTCAAACTCTATATCGCTTTCTGGAGAGTTATACGCAAACTAGTGCGTAAACGTACTCAGTTTAATGCGAGAAATACTCCGGAACATCAACATATACTCAACATACCTTAAATAACCTTTACATAACTTAGAAATAAGTTTTGAAGGCTTTGGTATGGCAAAAACAAGTTAATTCGCTTACAGGGACTAAATATGACAAACTGCGAAAGTATGTCAATTTGAACTGTAACGAACATTCCGAAACATGACCATAAGTTAAACACACCTTAAATATCCTTTACATAGCTTAGAAATAGGCTTTGAGGGGTTTGGTGTGCTAAAATAAACTTTTGGGACATTCAGGGACTAAAAGTGTCAAAAAGTGCACAAGTTTGCATTTTCGCGCATAACTTACGTTCTGAATACATTCGGACATCCAAAAATTTATGAAAGCATGACTACATTATATTTTAGTGTTCGCCTTAAGAAAAATCCATTCGTTGCGTCATTTGGTTCGTTTTTCGCGCTTATGCGCATTCCGTCGTAATTAAGCGAACATCGCGATCGTACGGCCAAACGAACCAACATCTGAGATATTTTTGAGTATGTTTTGAGTTCCCTATACTTTAACTTCATTTTAGAGCCTTGAAATGAGGTTAACGGGGTTCAAACGCATCGAAAATCGCTTAAACGGGCTGCAGGGCCTAAACCTGTCACTTTTGAAACAATTCTGGAACTGGGAGGCAGTGGCGTAGCGCGAGCCCTAAGGGCCTATGCAGTCGCGCTACGCGAGTGCCTTAACTGGACAGAAACATCAGTTTCGCATTCGGGACCAGATTCGATGTATTAGCCGTTGTTTAATTCACAACCACACATTCTAACTTGCTTAGTCAGCAGATAAGGATGGAATTTTAGGCACCATAACCTTCCGACACTTGTACGGATACGATTAAGGCACGATATTCGACAAGCGATCTTAACGGTTCGGGTATTCCTATAAATACCCCAACACCCCCATTGCTAAACTTACAAGAAACTTGATTTGAGAAACTCTAAGTTGAAACATTTGTTTCATACCTGAGATTTTTGAATCGAGTTTAGCATTCAGGGACCCTTCGTAAGTATTCTTTCGTTCTTTTCCTTATTTTACTGCTTTTCGAGTCAGAAAGTCAAACTTTGTTTGACTTTCAGCGTTGACCAGTAATGGTCAATGCGAAGTTCGCTAGAACTTCGCAACGTGATTGTAATCACGATGGTCATAGTCCCTTGGGACTATGCCTACTGATTACCACGTTGTCTAGGGTCGTAGGGTAAGCGATCTAATAAATCGCTTATACCTCGAACCCGACCCAGTTTGGTCGATCATTAGGATCCGACCAAATACATTAGGTGACCATAGTAGGTAGGGAATAACCTTCCGAGGTTATACCCTATGGTCACATCGTTTAAGTAGTTGTATGATAGGTAGTTTATATGCCTTAGGTAAATTACCAGAATACCCTTTTCATGTATAATTGGTAATTAAGCATATGTAACCTAAACCTTTATCACATAACTGATTATGTAACATGTTTAGGCATATAATACTTGTCATAGGACTAGTTAGGCGGTCCAAACGCGTTTCACGCGCACGATGCGTTAAAGTAGCATAAGCTACCTAAACGGATCATAATGGGTCAATAAGACTAAGGTTAAGTTTCATTTAGTATGTAGGCTTTGTTAAACTATATCACGTGAGTTCCTACACTCATTTGGTTTACAAACCCTAATGCTACCCAGTCTTCCGAGATAGGTCCGGTTTATTAACATAGTTACCTATATTAGGTGCCGTTTGATTCCGAGATCTATAGCATTACTTGGTGGTTATCTTTATACAACTGAGCAATCTCAAGTGAGTACATAGACCCCTCTTTTACTGTTTTCCAAACTGTTTTGGGGTGGAACACATGTGCCTACTTGTTACTTTCATACTTTCCTGTTTTCACATCATATACTGCTATGTTCGGTAGTACATTATAGTACATGATTTTATGACATTTCATGCTAGGTGTGCCCAATTTTGTGCATTACTTAGTACATTGTTTTACATGACATTTCATGCTAGGTGTGCCCATTTTGTGCATTACTTAGTACATCATTTTACATGACATTTCACGCTATGTATGTTCATTTGATTACATACTTAGTGCATTGTTTTCACATGTTTACATTTTGGTATGACATTTGGTTTGTTTACATGGGACAATACATTCATTAACATTAGCTACGTCGTTCGTTAGTAGGTAGTGGTACCATAGGAATTGACAACTCCCGTTCCGGACGTCCCAGGGAAAGGGGATGAAAGGAATGACCGAATTCGATGATATAAGACAGATAGACCTTTAATTTGTTTAAAGGGTTTATCACCACAGTCGCAAGGCTTGGATGTATGCATTTTCACAATACCGCATAAATGTTCATATTAAATAGTTGCATGCATTTACACAAAACATAGCTTTGATTTAAACCAAGTTTTACTTCAATACTTTGTTTTTGTGCATATGGTTTAGTTGAGACATTTCACTTGCCATACATGACATTTTGACATAGACATTTGACATGGATATTTTGACATAGACATTTGACATGGATATTTGACATAGACATTCGACATGGATATTTGACATAGACATTTGACATGGATATTTGACATAGACATTTTGACATGATTTACATTTGACACAAACACTTTTGACATTGGTTTTACATACTACATGATTTACATCTTGACATGAACACTTTGACATATTATTTAATACATTCGACAATTGAATTAAACATAGACTTCTTACATTGGTTGGTTTGGTTTGATTAAGTGATTAAGTAACGATGCGTGTGTAATATGATACAAGCATGGTGGATACGCCGCTGGTACTTCCTATATATAAGTGTTTGTATGGTATTATATGTCGTAACGTTATTTGAATCATTTCAGTTTGAGACATAGAACATTTTTATACAAATAACATACTTTTCACAAGACATTAATTTACAAACAACTTATCTTATACAAACACATTTTTACATGGTTATTTATTTAACTTGACATTTACTTACACATATCATCTGATCTTATTGTTTTCAAATGATTTACATGACAAAGCAAATTACAAGGTTCATGACTAAACATTTTTCTTAAACATAAGTCATGAATCCTACTTTCACAAAACCTATGTATCTCACAGACATTTTTATGCTGACGTACCTATTTTCACATGTGTTTTCAGGTGCTTTTCCATAGGATGTTGATCATGATACTAGGGCGGACCTGTGCCTTAGAGACTTTAAAAGATGATAGACTATGTTTAATTATGTTCTGAACTCTTAAATTTCCTGTTTGAAACAATGTAACACCTTTGTTTATAAATAAAATACAACTTTGTATGCCATGGTTATGAAACAATTAATTCTGTTGCAACACTCCCCGATGTTTCCGCCGCGATTTGTTGTTTTACGCGGTCGGGGTGTGACAATTTTAATGCAACAAACACTACGGAATAGTGAAATAGGCTTAACATACCTTAAATAACCTTTACATAACTTAGAAATAAGTTTTGGAAGGTTTGGTGTGGCGAAATCAAGTTTATTTAATCACAGGGACTATTTGCGTCAACTTGCAAAAGTCTGCCATTTCGTAAGGTAACGTACAGTCCAGAACATGATCATAAGCTAAACATACCATCAATAACCTAAACATAGCTTAGAAATAAGCTTTGAGTGGTTCGGTTTGTGAAAATATGCTTATTTGATCTTACAGGGACTAAAAGTGTCAATAACGGCGTAAGTTTGCATTTTCGCGCATATCCTACGTTCTGGCGACATCTGGACATCCAAAATTTTTAACACACTAAAATATTTTTATTTTAGTGATCGGCATGCAAAAATACCATTCGTCGCTTAATTTGGTTCGTTTTTGCGTCCGTTTGAGTTTCGTCGTAATTTAACGAATAACGTGACCGTACGACCAAACGAGCCGACATCCGAGAGTTTTCCGAGCACATTTTGAGTCCTCTAATCTTTATTGACCTTGTAGAGCCTTGAAAATGGCTTAACGGGGGTCAAAAAGGTCTGATATGAGCTTAAACCAAGTGCAGGGGCCTGAACTGTAAATTATCAAACTTTTGCGGAACTGGGAAGCCCACACGGGCCGCGTAAGCCCATCCCATATTCTTACGCGGGCCACCTGAATAGCCCAGGGACCAGATTTCCATTTTCAGCATTCTGTTTGATCTTTGGGGGCTGTTTATGCAATTTTATGGTGTGTTGAGCAAGTTTAAGTGTTCTCCAAGGTCTCTAATCAGTTCCTAACACATGTGTGGCTGTGATTTAATCCTTGTTGGCCACACAAACACATGGAATGATCTTGTGATTCCATGATCACTATAAATAGCAAGGCCATCCATTTGAATCTTTACTCATTCCTTTCATACCTCTTCTCTAATCTAATTTGGGAGCTTTCTCAAGTATTTGGAACTTCCTCTCTGGTTTTCTTATATTCTTTCTTCAAGCTTTGGACTCTTGTATGTATTCTTTCATTCTTATTTATTTATGTTAGTGCAGAAAGTCAAACAGTTTGGCCAACAGTTTGACTTTCGGTTTTGACCATCAATTGGTCAAGTCAAAGTTCAATTGAACTTTGTAACGTGATTGTAATCACAATGGTTATAATCCTTAGTGATTATGCCTACTGATTACCACGTTAACTAGGTGTAGTGACGAGTCAAAGTTTCGGTCAAAATGCGTTTTAGCACGCATTTTGCAACGGAACTACTTTTAGGTATCAAAACACTTTGTTTTGATACCAAATCAGTTTTCTAAGTAGGTTAAACATGTTTTGACATGTTTAACTCGTCACTACTAGTTTAGTGCTTGTTTAGGGTCGTAAGTTAAGCGGTCTAGACAACCGCTTAGACTTTCGAACCCGACCCGTTTGGTCGATCATTAGGATCCGACCAAGCTTGCTTAGTGATCATAGTTGCATAGGGAATAACCCCTGAGGTTATACCTTATGATCACATAGGATTGGTTAGCAATTCGTTAATGGGTTTACATGCCCATAGGAAATGACCAAAATGCCCTTTTGTAGCATAAATCCGTAATGTGTATATGTGAACATATTTTTGACATCTAATCTGAATTAGTAACATGTTAGGGTATAATTGGGCATGTAAGACTTGACATAGCTCATAGATAACCATCCGAACATAGTTTTGCGCAACCGGCGCGTTATAGTAGCTTATGCTACCATAATGGGTCGAAACGGGTCAAGAGCACTTAGGTAGACTTCCAAATTAGAATGTTAGCGCTATTAAATCATACCATATGAGTTCAATTACTCATTTGATTTATAGAACATCTTTCTATCCTATCTCCCGGTTTAGGAGCCGTTTAA
Source organism: Helianthus tuberosus (assembly GCA_030545235.1). Lineage (NCBI taxonomy): Eukaryota > Viridiplantae > Streptophyta > Magnoliopsida > Asterales > Asteraceae > Helianthus > Helianthus tuberosus. Next base: position 141,801,795 of record CM060366.1, read on the forward strand.
TAACATAGTTACCTATATTAGGTGTCGTTTGATTCCGTACTCCCTCTAGCTTTGCTTGGTTGTTGTTCAAGACTTCTAAGCACCCTCAAGTGAGTACATAGTCCCCTCTTTTATTGTTTTCAATGTTTTGGGGTGAAGCATGTGTACGTATTTGTTGTGTTCATGATTTCAAAGTATAATTGATTATACATATTAGTACTTATCTTTTGACAAACCGAATGATTATTTATGGTTTAAACACCGATTTTTCAAAGATTATAAAATTAATTGTTGAATTGTACTTATTTATGTTCACAAGACCGATTGGTAGTATGATATAGCGCTATAGGACTAGACACCCCATTCCTGTTGTCATGGAATGTTAGAAACCAATATTTTATCCAAATAGGGATTGCCTTCGTGGTATCTCTATAGTCTCAATTGGTGTAGTTTGATGCACTAAGGTCTGATTGAATTCTTAAATCACACTTTTATTGTATATTTTATTATACTCCCAAAAGTATAGTTTGATATACTCTCATGTGTGATATTGTACAAAACAACATATATTTTGTTAACTACCAAAAACATATTTTCAATATGTTATTTATTCAACCAAAACATAGTTTAATATGTTATACATAAATCCAAAGTATACTTTTGATATACTACCAAAAAACGATTATTTTGACTACTAAAGTATATTTAATATACTATTTATTTAACGATTATGGAACCAAAATATATTTTGATATATTACTTAAACGACTTTCTTAAAACCAAAGTATATTTTTTTTATATACTACAAACCTTTTCATCAAAACATTATTTTACAAATTCATTATACTTAATTATTTATTTATGCATCTTCCTTTTACATCATCTGTTTTCTTATCACTTGTTTATAAAAGAAAACAATTTTAAGGATTCATGACTATTTTTAAAACATTCTTTTAAACTCACAAGTCATGAATCATGCAATAATAAAACCTATGTATCTCACAAGCATTTTTATGCTGACGTACCTATTTTTACACATGTTTCAGGTGCTGCTATGTGATGATTGTTGATACATGCTATACATAGGATGGACTCGTGCCTTAGCAACTTTAAAACTTGAAAGATAATATTTGTATTTATCTGATTTATAATAAAACAATGAGTTCATTAATTTAATAAAACAAAATTTATAATCCATGGTTGTGAAACAATGATTCTGTTACAACACTCCCCGACGTTTCCGCCACGTTTTGTTGTTTTACCTGGTCGGGGTGTGACAAAAAAGTTGGTATCAGAGCCAATGGTTATAGGGAATTAGGTTATTAGTATTGCTTTGACCTAGTCTATAACCTTCCTAGGACCCTAACACAAGTTATCTTGTGTTTAGTTTTAAAACAATACCGTCACCTATCCTTAGGTGACAACCACAATAAGAATACAAATTCCGAATCCGCTTTGAAAACCAATCATCTGATCTAGGATGATTTATTGTAAGGTTTTGAACCTTCAAAGTTTTCAAAATCTCGTCAAAGTTTGGGTCTAAATAATGTGAACACGTGCAAACTGGAAGAGTGAATGCCTGTACCCTGAGTTTTCTGTCTAAGGATAGAGTGTTCGTACAAATCCGCAGTATCGGACCAGTCACTCTTACCTGGGAACTCTTGGGGTGAGTGTTCACTTATAGGCGAGCATGTCTTCGGTGATACATTATAATGATCCATTTACTTTGATTAGTCACTGCGTGTCATTTGTTTGTTCGAGGTAACGGACGAATGATCGCCTTCCTTGTGTTTTGTCGATGTTTTCAATACCTCTTTTGTTTTCCAATCATCGACCTCACTTGTTTCTCATGCTCCCTTGTTCCTTTTAGACAATGCCTCCTCGACGTGATGCTCAATCTTTTACTACTGAGGAAGTCGCAGCCCTTGTAGCTCAACAAATGGCTGCAGTGCTTCCAAGCGTAGTAACTCAGATTCATGAGTTATATAACAACAATAACACCCAGTGTAATTTAAAGACCCTCAACTCTGCGAAACCTTTGAAGTTTTCTGGGTCTCAAGGAGCAACCGCGCTCCTGCAATGGTTCGAAAGTTTGGAGAGCACATTCAGGCACGTGCAATGCCCGAATGAGCGTAAGGTTGAGTTTGCATCCAGTGCGTTCGAGAAGCGTGCCCTTACATGGTGGAATGGTGTGATGCGTGATAGAGGTGCCGATGTGGCAATGGCACAAACCTGGGAAGAGCTTCGGACTCTAATGATGAAGGAATTCTGTCCTCGTCATGAGCTCAGGGCTTTGGAACGAGAATTTGACGATCTTAAACAAGACAGCGGTGAACATCGAGCCTATACTGACCGTTATGAGGAATTGAGCCTGTTATGTCCTGCCATGGTCACGCCTGTGGATAAGGCGATTGAAAAGTACATTGATGGTCTTCCTGATTTAGTTCAGGATATCGTTACTGGCAGCAACCCTACTACTGTCAGACAGGCCATTGAATTGTCTGCCACCCTGACTGAATCCCATATTAGGAAGGGTAAGCTTTTTCGAAAGGGCGACCCATGACCATCTGACAAGGCTGCACAAGTTGAACCAAAGGAAAAACAGGTCGAGGTATCCAAGAAGAAGAAGCGTAAGGCTTCTCAAAACTGCGCCATAACTGCTCAGAACTATCAGGTTGCACCAAACCAACAAGCACAACCTCGTAAGAGGAAAAATTATGTTGGTACTGCACCTTTGGGCAACAAATGCAACCGTCATCATTTGGAGCAAGAGCAATGTCACAAATGTACCCACTGTGGAAGATTGTGACATTTGGTAGATACCTGCCGTTATGTAAATCCTTCTGCTGTTTAAGCACGGTTCCCACCTGGGTCGTGTTATAACTGTGGTGACCTTACTCACTACAGAAACAATTGCCCAAGGCTTGTTAACGCAAATCCAGCGCGTGGACGAGTGTTTAACATAAATGAGGCCAACGTGGACAACAATGCAGCAATGAACAATTAGTCTTTTGTAGTTCTTTGTCCGTTATCTTTTAACGTTGGAACAATTCAGTTGTTATATAAATAAAATTTGATGTTTCAATTTTATTTTACAAAACTGATACGATTGTGTGAATGTTTAATCCAACCCTTTGATGCTGACAAACTACTCGTGTGGTTCTGTCATTTTATGATCACTTGTGATCTCCTCGAAAATCTTAAATACACGTTTCTTTTTAAGAAACAAAGACAAATCTCTATTAAGGTCTTCCTATCTTCATAGTCAGATTCTTGAAAATATTTAAAGTGCCAAACGGAATTCATGGATTGGATTCCTAGTGTGCTTTAAATACTCGTGTGCTCAATTAACAAGAAAATTAACAAAATGAAGATCAAGATAAACAATTATATGATTATGTGCTTATGTGTTTTCTTATATGTTTCATGTTTTTATGTGATTCATCCAAATCCTCATAGAGTCTAGCATATTTCAATATGAGGGATTCATAGTAGGATATCAAAAGGTACTACCTTAAATCCTTAATGGACTACTACGTTGTAGTTAAGTCCCTTGGGTTATAAAGTACTATTCTATAATTGGACCCCTTGAGTGGTCTAGTTAAACAGATTTATTTGAAAATCTGGTTAGGAATATTATGTGATGATATAATTGAAAAGATCCCTTAAGTGGTCTATTTAAGGAGATCGTACGACGGTCTAGTTAAGAAGATCATGTGTTGATCTAGTTAAAAAGATCGCTCATTGATCTAGTTAAAAAGATCCTTTGGTGGTCTGATCAAGTCACTTCATGTTTATTCGATTGATTTTTTCCCTGCGCATTATGAAATGAATTGTGCGGACTGTGCAAGGAATTACGTAATTATAGATGCATACATAATTATGGAATTCAGTGCACAGAAATCACAACAAGTTTTGTCATGTGTTAAGACCTATAGTGATGAGAATAACGAAACGGGAACAATGTAAAAAGGGCATGGTGGATACGTGATGTGTGCAAAATGCAACATATAAATTACATCAATTGTGGCATAAAACTAACCATTTTTTAGTACTAATGTTGGAAAAAGTGTGTTTTTGTCTTCCTTTTGTATTTTCAGGATTAAATGAGCTCAAATTAACAAAAGAAGCAAAAAGGCAGCTAAATCTAACATAAATACAAGAAAAGGAACAAACGTGGCATGCCCGACCTCCCCGAAAGCATCTTCCCAAGCAAAAACAAGAAAGCAGAAGGCTGAACACGCCCCATGCTCAGTGAGCACGGGGGCGTGCCCAAGTGTCAGCATAAAAGACAAAGTTGTAGAAGCTTCTATTGCCCACCACGGGGCCGTGCTCAGCAGACACGGGGTCGTGGTCAACTATAAGATTCGCAGAATCTAGGCAAATCTTGATAGTACAGATACGCTTCTGCACACGGGGTCGTGCCCAGCGGACACGGGCCCCGGGGCCATGGTCAACTAATAAAGACAAGAGCAATTAATGAAGAAAGAGAAGGATGTGGACATGGGGTCGTGCCCGAGCTTCTGTTCAGCCTATAAATAGGAGTGCTTGGCTCAAGCTCAAACCATCCCTTGGCACACCACCTCTCTCACACTTCACCCACCACCCACCACCCACCACCACCATAACACCATCATCCACCACCATCATCCATTGTCCATCATAGAGTGTGTGAGTCGTCTCGGGATCCAAGATTGATCATAAGAGTTCTTGACAATCAAGGCCATGTTTGCCTAAGTCTCTTACATCACTTGGTGAAGACAAAGTGTCTAGTGTAATACTTTTTATTTTTAATCTTTTCGCACTTTTTAATTGGTTATGTATTAATGACTTTAATAACTAGTTTCTTATGTTGAAGGTGATTCTTCCTTATCGTTTGTCCGTGGTGTCTTGGCATTATTTTACTGTCTATATAAAATAAAAGATTTTCACCATTCATATCTCCACGGTCTATATGGAGGTATGTTGGCTACCTGGTCGGGGGTTAAGGGAACGGTTTGGTAAGAGTCTTGCCATTGTTCAGTGTATAGATCCTGCAAACGACCTGGGTCAAATTTAGTAGGACCTCCTTCAATACTTAACGGTATTGGATGGCGGGGGTCCAAACTCTTTGACCCCCTCATAAGTTAAACTACTATTAATACTTTAACCCGGCTACTTAGGACTGTATCCCTGCTGACTCAGACTACTTAGCCGAGGGTAACGTCACCTTCAAAAGAGGGGCCTACCACAATATGCATTAATAACTTAATTAATTATCTTTCAATAATCCGACCCTTTAGGATTGTATCCTTGCTGACTCAAACTACTGGGTTGCGGGTAACGTCACCTCTAAAAGAGGGGCCTACTACAATAACTAAGATAATCTCTTAAATAGTGCAAAAGTGCGAAAATAATCAAAGGTTACACTAAACACGAGTCGGAGCCAAGTGATTCATCTTGTCTATCTGTTTTTCTTTTATTTTTATTTTTCAGCATTTTAGTTAGTTTTTATTTTCTTAGTTTAAAACCTTTTTCTAAACTTTTGATTTGATTAGACGTTGAGGATAAACCGGTACTAAAAGCTCTTGTGTCCTTGGACGACCTCGGTATCTTGCCAACACTATACTACGCTCACGATGGGTGCACTTACCCATATGTGTGTTTAGTGTTAGTAAATATCGTGTTTTATAAATTTAAAACTTGGCTAAAAAGTGTTAAAAAGGGCTTAATAAATACATTAAAAACTAATAACACTCACGCACATCAATACGCCGCTGGTACTTCCTATATATAAGTGCTCCTTATTACATTTCGAACGTAGCGTTATTTAAGTTACTAGAAGTCCTGGACCTTGACCAATGTTGTCTTATCTTTCACTCTCCGACATTGATTTCAAGCACACACCAGTTTCCTATGATAAGTCTTCATAAGAAACGTTCTTATGTCCGTAGTTCGAGCTAAGGCTTGGCTTAACACCCTCCTAGTTGGCTCGGTAAACACCTGGGATGAACTAGCCCAAAAGTTTCTATATAAGTATTTTTCCCTCCTGCTAAAACGGCTAAATTAATGACTGAAATTAATACATATTCACAAGACGATGGGGAATCCTTATATGAAACTTGGGAAAGGTTCAAGGAGCTACTAAGAAAGTGTCCTCATCACGGTCTTGCAGTATGGCAACAAGTATCCACTTTCTACAATGGGTTGTTGCCACACACAAGACCAACACTTGATTCTAGCTCCGGGGGACTTTTAGGTAATCGTCGCCCAAATGAAATATATAATCAAATTGAGGAAATTGCTCAAACCAATTTTCAATGGCACACTCCCCGAGGCAATAAATCTATTGCCCCGGGCGCCCATAAGGTTGATGAAAGCACTTCTTTACAAGCCCAAATCGAAGCCCTTTCTTCAAAAATAAAAAAACTATAAATGACAAAAACGGTCTCGGTTATGGGTTGTGAAGGGTGTGGTGGGCCACATGAAAATTGGAGTTGTATGAAAGAATTAGATGAACAAACGGAAACGGTAAACTACATTGATAACAGACCTAGGCCGTCGGGTCCTCCAACGGGTACCTACAACCAAGGATGGCGTAACCAACCAAACCTTGGTTGGAGAGATCCCGGCAATAGTAGTAACCAACAAAACCAACGAACTAACTTTCAACAACCACAAAACTTTTCTCAACAACAAGGTGGACGAGAAAGGCTTGAAGATACTGTATCTCGCCTCATCTCCGACACCGAAAAGAAAAACTCGGATCGATTTCAGCAATTGGAATCGAATTTTAGGAATCAACAAGCTAGCATCCAAAACATTGAAAAACAATTAAATCAAGTAGCTCAAAATTTCTCTGAGAGACCACAAGGCGCGTTACCTAGCAATACCGAAACCAACCCAAAAGCACAAGTACATCTCATCACATTGAGAAATCGAACCGTGGGTCCCGAGGAGGCTCCATTACCGCCAGATGAAAGAAGCTAGTCCAGCCAAACCATGACTCCACCCGTACCCTTACCAGAAAAGGCTTCTTTATCGAATCAAGAGCCCACCAAGACTCCTCCGGTTCCATACCCCGGTCGGTTAAATCGTCAAAAGACCGATGAGCAATTCGCAAAGTTCGAAAATTTACTAAACCAATTGCATGTTAATATTCCTTTTATTGAGGTCCTTACCCAAATGCCTAAATATACAAAATTTATGAGGGACTTCCTCACTCATAAAAGGAAAATTGAATCATTGCAATTAGTTAACTTAGGCGAAGAATGCTCCGCCTTAGTACTCAACACCTCATGCCCACATCGATGTTCAAACGACTCGGCCTAGGAACAACTAGCCCTACAAAGATGAGCATACAACTCGCCGACAGATCCGTCAAATTTCCACAAGGTGTCGCTGAAAATCTATTGGTCAAAGTTGACAACTTCGTTTTCCTGACCGACTTTGTCATCCTAGACATGGAAGAAGAGGCCGATGTCCCTCTCATCCTCTGGAGGCCATTTCTAGCCACTGCCCAAGTAGTGGTGGATATGCATGACGAAACACTAACATTGAAGTTTGGGGACGAGGAAGTGAAGTTTGGAGTTGGAAAGAGAGTAGAAGACGAAGACCCAGTCGACTACATGAAGGTCATAGACTCAAGCTTGGATGACGCTCTCCGACGGTGTAACATGGGATGCGAAACATCCCACTTGAATGACATATGACCAAGCTTTGGGTCTAGCCAAGGACCCTTATAAACGTGGCGCACCACGGAGGCATTCCGCAGAACTATCCTTAGTTTAATTTAGATTAGTTTTTATGTTTCTAGTTTAGTTTTAATTTTCAGGAATAAAACACACTCGGGATGGCAAAGGATACAAGGGAAAACTTGAACCAGCACCCCGACGATTTTCTTCATTAACAGTAAGCTCAGCACGGGCCGTGTCCGCCCAACACGGCCCCGTGCTGCACAGTCTGCAGAAATGACCCAGTTCAGGTAAACTGGACACGGGCCGTGTTCACCCAACACGCCCCCGTGCCCAGGCTTCTGTTTCTTTTGTTTAATTTTTGTTACTGGCACTTGAACATGGGGTCGTGCTCGGACAACACGGGGCCGTGTCTAGCGACCAGTAACACAAATTTTTGCTTAATTCACACCTTTTACACATTCAATCAACCTAAAAACTTATTTTGGGACACATTGAGGACAATGTGTAATTTAAGTGTGGGGGGGGGGGGATGCTAAAACCTTGAATCTTGTAAGTCCTAATAACAAGCCTTACACAAAACTCTATTGGAACCGCTAATCACCCCAAATTTTTTCGAAAATTTTCATTTTTTTTACTTGTCTAGGTTTAATTTGGGAATTTCAAAATTCTAAAAAGGTTATATTTTTACGAATTTACAACCGATAGCGTCGTGATAAAAAGAACCAACATAAGAAAAGTATGAAAAGGCATGACAGGCTTAGTTAAAATTTAGTTATATATACTTCATCACATAAAAACCCATTCCCACAAAAGTGAGTTTTGAGCCTTTATTGAGCATACAAATACATATCTTTAAACTAAATGCTCATTTTTCGTTTCTTGTGTGAATAGCCGCTTGGTTCTTACAACTCTAGAACTTGCCATGACGATACATTCCCGGTCCTTACCAACTTAAACCCGAGTAAGTATATGATAGAGGCATTAGGAATAACCCTTTTTATTTCTAAACCATTATTTTATTTTTTTACCACCTACCCAAAACCCCCCTAGTTAACCCCTTTGAGCCTAAACCTTTAATTTCATAACCCAAACCAAACACCCTTTCACCCACCAAAACCTTTTTTTTATTTTTAACCCTTTGTTTTAGTAACAAGTTCGGTTTTTCGTATGACTTTCAAAAAAAATGTGTTGATGATGAAGCAAAAGAAATAAACAAACAAGTTCATAAAAAATAACTTTGTTTGGAATTATGGCTTCATCAAAATAGAAAAGTTGAAAAATAGAAAGTCTTACGGAAACCGATGCTTTTTACGCTTTTTAGCCCTTTTCTACTAACCACTAACCCAACCACCCACCTTTAACCCAAGCCTAACCCTTCACCCAAAAAGACCTCTTGATATTTACAAAGGTATAAAGTTAAAAAGGAGGAGGATTGATTGCTTGGCAAGCCTATGGTAGGAGTAAGTTCCATGCCGCTCTCGAGTGATTCACTAAAATACATCTTCGGCCGAGTGTTGAGTGATCCCCCGTGAGGTATGTGAACTTGTATATAAATAAAATTTTAAAGAGGCATGTTATGCCCTAATAAGTAATTTATCTTATGAAAAGTTTTAAATAAATCATGACGAATAGGATTGTAAATAAATAAAAATAAAACTAAATAAAGAATCTTGGAAATCCCGACACTCTATGACAAGGGCAAAAACCTTCCCTTCTACCCATTCCATTTGGGAGTGTAAAGCCACATTATAAAGAGTTTTGCTTGAGGACAAGCAAAGATTCAAGTGTGGGGGTATTTGATGTGTGCAAAATGCAACATATAAATTACATCAATTAGGATCCGACCAAGCTTGCTTAGTGATCATAGTTGCATAGGGAATAACCCCTGAGGTTATACCTTATGATCATATAGGATTGGTTAGCTATTCGTTAATTGGTTTACATGCCCATAGGAAATGACCAAAATGCCCTTTTGTAGCATAAATTCGTAATGTGCATATGTGAACATATTTTTGACATCTAATCTGAATTAGTAACATGTTAGGGTTTAATTGGGCATGTAAGACTTGACATAGCTCATAGATAACCATCCGAACATAGTTTTGCACAACCGACGCGTTATAGTAGCTTATGCTACCATAATGGGTCGAAACGGGTCAAGAGCACTTAGGTAGACTTCCAAATCAGAATGTTAGCACTATTAAATCATACCATATGAGTTCAATTACTCATTTGATTTATAGAACATCATTCTATCCTATCTCTCGGTTTAGGAGCCGTTTAATAACATAGTTACCTATATTAGGTGCCGTTTGATTCCGTACTCCCTCTAGCTTTGCTTGGTTGTTGTTCAAGACTTCTAAGCACCCTCAAGTGAGTACATAGTCCCCTTTTTTACTGTTTTCAATGTTTTGGGGTGAAGCATGTGTACCTATTTGTTATGTTCACGATTTCAAAGTATAATTGATTATATATATTAGTACTTATCTTTTGACAAACCGAATGATTATTTATGGTTTAAACACCAATTTTTCAAAGATTATAAAATTAATTGTTGAATTGTACTTATTTATGTTCACAAGACCGATTGGTAGTATGATATAGCGCTATAGGACTAGACACCCCATTCCTGTTGTCATGGAATGTCATAAACCAATATTTTATCCAAATAGGGATTGCATTCGTGGTATCTCTATAGTCTCAATTGGTGTAGTTTGATGCACTAAGGTCTGATTGAATTCTTAAATCACACTTTTATTGTATATTTTATTATACTCCCAAAAGTATAGTTTGATATACTCTCATGTGTGATATTGTACAAAACAACATATATTTTGTTAACTACCAAAAACATATTTTAAATATGTTATTTATTCAACCAAAACATAGTTTAATATGTTATACATAAATCCAAAGTATACTTTTGATATACTACCAAAAACGATTATTTTGACTACTAAAGTATATTTAATATACTATCTATTTAACGATTATGGAACCAAAATATATTTTGATATATTACTTAAACGACTTTCTTAAAACCAAAGTATATTTTTTTATATACTACAAACCTTTTCATCAAAACATTATTTTACAAATTCATTATACTTAATTATTTATTTATGCATCTTCCTTTTACATCATCTGTTTTCTTATCACTTGTTTATAAAAGAAAACATTTTAAGGATTCATGACTATTTTTAAAACATTCTTTTAAACTCACAAGTCATGAATCATGCATTAATAAAACCTATGTATCTCACAGGCATTTTTATGCTGACGTACCTATTTTTACACATGTTTCAGGTGCTGCTATGTGATGATTGTTGATACATGCTATACATAGGATGGACTCGTGCCTTAGCAACTTTAAAACATGAAAGATAATATTTGTATTTATCTGATTTATAATAAAACAATGAGTTCATTAATTCAATAAAACAAAATTTATAATCCATGGTTGTGAAACAATGATTCTGTTACAACACTCCCCGACGTTTCCGCCACGTTTTGTTGTTTTACGTGGTCGGGGTATGACACCAAGGAATAAATATACACATTTTACACAAAATATTGGTGAAACCGAACTATGGAATAAGACTTACAAAATATTCCAGAAATTACATTCACAAGTATATTTTGGTAAATAATATTTTGGACACCAAGATACAAAAATATGATTTTTACAATTACTACAAGAATATATCATATTTTTTATAAGGGAAAAATACATTATTTTTGGCAAGTATAAATATATATATTTTTCTTGGAGTTATTAGAAGATATATTATTTTGAAAGGAATATATATATTTTCTCAAACAAAAACGGAATGTATTATTTTTGGGAGAAAAATAAGTTTATATATATTTTCCAAGTTAAACTTGAAAATATATCATTTTGGAACTTATATGAAAATACGAATATTTTTGTCAAAGGAAAAATTATAAATAATTTTTCTAAGTGGTATTTCTTAAAATATATATATATATATATATTGGAAAATATATATTAATGTATTTCTACTAGAAAGATTATCCCGGAAAAGTTAATATAACATTAAGTATAAGGATACGTAATAATTACAAGAACAACGTATTTTCGTACGTATAATTACACTCCGGAATACGACCCCACACATGTGGAAAATATAGAAATATAAGAATACGAATACAAGTACACCCATCCTTGGGAAGGATATACAAGTATAAATACTTGGGAAGTATTAAGCTAAAATATATTGTTTTAATAATTATTCCAAAATTTAATAAATATAGCTTAAGTTAAAATATTTACTATTTTAACAAACAATTATATAACTTGGAATAATATCGAAGACATAAAGAAACGTAACTCAAGGACATTAATACTAAGTCAAGGCACGATCCGCTCGTCTAATAGACCATGGTACGTTGTAGGTAGTCGTGTTCATCCGAAGAAGCTTGAGTTACTGTGATACGAAGACGCGAGACTGTGAGTTCATGTCCCCATTCTCTTTTAACTGTTTTCAGTTTTATAACTTCGGGGGTGAAGTACATGTTACAAACTGTTTACAAACGTTTATATGTGGTATGGTTAGCTAAGGAAAGGTACTGCTAGATCATGTGAGTGGTGGGTATGGCGCTTAAGGCCATTAATCCTCGTTGTAGGACCGAGGGACATGAGTGATAGATCTATTTGGGTGTAGCGAGCCCACACCCATGTGGACCAGGGTGGCCCATGAGGTGGCTATGTCTTATTCCCGGAGACAAATCCGCTAGGTTTGAGTTTTCCTGCATCACGTCACATATATCAATGGCCTTGCAAACCATTGGTGATCTGTTTTCCTTGTCGCTTTCATACTAGGATTTACAAACATACATTCATACTTTCAATGATTACAAAGGTTTATTCGTGCACACAAACACACACATGAACTCGCTCAACTTTTGTTGATGTTTTTCAAACTACATGTATTTCAGGGAATTAATTGGATCTGGCGGGCGTTTGGATGTTTTCAAGTTATGTTGGGAATAAAAGATGTCATCCGGTGTCTTAGGTTATGGATGGTGTGTCTCACCCTGGACAAGACACACCTTTCCAAGTCTGGTTTTATCTAATGTCTTTTGTCGAGTCTTTGCGAACTCTTAAACAAGTTGCATGGTTTGTACTCGAATTTGAAGTCTACATTTCAAGGCAATGTTGTTATGTTTTTAAACTATTTTAATGGATGAACATCTTTGATTTTATCATATAGTGGTTGTTATGATTGAATGCAATGATATTAAGCAAGTCACACCAAATCACGCTTCCACAAACGTCAGGGTGTGACATGATCGACATCAGATGGTGCATGGCTAGTGTAATCAGAAGAGCTAAAAGATTCATGGAGATTACTGGTAGGAAATGTCTTGGAGGTCCTACAACAAAACTGGGATTTGACAAATCCAAAGTTATTTGCTTCAGATGTAAACAGAAAGGACACTTCTAGAGAGAATGCTCGAACCAGGATGTTGATGATAGTGTGAATCCATTCCATGATGATTACTACCGTAAAGTAATCTACCATCGCAACAGAGAGCAACCGCCAAAGAATAATCGATCAAAAATCGATGAAGGTTCTTCGAAAGAGAAAAAAAAAGCTTTGGTGGTGACTAAGGAGGATGAGGGCTTCAATTGGAACAAATATATTCTGAAAGAGGGAAGTGCATTGGTTGCTGAGGTAGGATGGAGTCAAGAAGAACGCATAGCGGGTAGGAGATTGGATGAAATGTCTGTCATCTTCAAAGAGGCAAAACAAGGCAAAAGACGGGATGATGTGTCGCAACCCCCGCCCCCTTATCTGTCCCGGGAACGGGCGGCCGCGAGACCAGTTGTGGTGGTATCATTTGTTTATCATTTTGGCAGCGGAAATTACATCAGGACCGTAGTTAGGAAATATTTTATCAGAGTAAAACCACCATATTTTATATTAATAACCACATGGGTAAAAACCTAAGTTTCTTATTACAACATGTTTATAGGGATAAACCCTATTTTATTGAATTTAAAACATCGTCTTTTAGGTAACTTTTATAGCCACATTTTTCCAAGCCGTCAGTTGTCACACCCTCAAATTACCACCTAGGGAGTGTCCCTGTTACGCATGTAACCACTAGCAATGAGCCACCAATTACATTGAATCATAAGTTTGAAATGACGTTCCATCAATTAATAATGATAAAATTCCAATCATAAGTTATTCGAAAAACACAAGTTCAGCGGAAGCGTTATTGTAACATAATATAAATACTTTTCGATCAATCATAAGAACTGAATGTTTGATAAAGAATCCCATCCGTGTAACCATGACCACTCTCGCTCTCCAGCCAGCAAGCTCCTGATTCAATCACCTAACGACCTGCGAGCACGTAACAAGTGTATCAGACAAAGCTGGCGAGTTCACAGTTTTAGAAAATGTTTGTTACCAGTTGTATATAAAACAGTTCCCTGACACATGCAAGTAATATTGTTAATATCTCATTTCCGAACAAGACGTCTCCTGAAATACATGATTGCCCTTCCCACGTACTCCTATCTAGTACGGGGCCCCGACTGGGTCATTAGTTCACATCCGTCCTATCTAGGAGCGGTGTGAGGGTGCCAAACCTAAGTAGCGCTACCAACTAATACCCGTTACCCTCCAGGTAACATAATAAGGGACTTACAAGAATGATAGGTGAGAATATTAACCAATATACCCGTTTTTACCCAAAAGACTTATCCCTCCACGGGATACCCACTGACTGTCCCCAACCACTAGGACGCATGCTCGAATGTAGTGAACTCACCTTGGTTTTTGCTCGGTAAGAATGTTTACTTGATTAACAGTTGATCAATCACGTCCTAAAATAATTACCGATAACAATCAGTTTTACACAACGTTAGGTCGCATATTACTTACTCATATCACACAAGTTGAACCCACGTATTTCACACATTATCACATAGATCAGGTTAACTGTCCAAGTTTCAAGACCGCACCGGTACATTATTTATTCACATAATCATGCATTCAACATTTATTGTGGTCTATGGTTTCCCAAAGTTTATGTCGGCTGACCACATATTCCTATGGCCCAACGCTACCCCCGGCCCAAACAGCAAGGGTTTTAGTTACGTGGGCCGAGCACCAATACATGGTGTGCGGCCCGAAGGGTCAAAACAGTTCATCATTGTTATCATACTATGTTCCTGGCCCACTAATGTAATTTGTCCAACTACACACGACAGTTTATGAATTATCTGGTGGCTTGATTTTTAAAGCACCTTAACATGTAGTCGGCCAGCATGTGATTTGTCATTTAAGTCACGAATTACGGAATCAGTTACATACTTAACAATCCATAATTATTATCATCCAATCATGATTAACAAGCATTTAAAAGATACACTAAATCAGAAACGTAATCATAACTGATCACATGTAAGTATTCAAATTCATTCATTACACCTCTATGACACCACCACCCATTATCATGCCAATCAACCCACAATTACTTATATTATAATAACACATATTCGTGCACATACTTTGATAACCAAGCACTCACATAAGCAAGATCAAATAATTATCATCATTTGGCGGCACATGCTTGACAGAAAGAGAATAACGATATCATCATCACATGAAGCTCAAAAGAAGTGGCAAACATATGAGATTCTTGGAGGATCTCTATTGGGCCGACATACATAAATAATACATATATAATGGGCGGCAGTTTATGAGAATACATAATTCATCATCACAAAACCCTTGGGACTATAACTGGGTTAAGATTAACCAAGCAACTTCACACGTTCCTATATTATCCAAGTAATCGATTAAGATTATATGAATTTCATATTCATCACAATCCACTTATGAAAGCATAATCATCTAATAACATGTAAACAATACGTAATCAGTAATTACAATCGATAGACGAACTAAGCATGCATGGCAAAGGGGCTTGATTCAAAACATAAAGGTTATACCAACCAAATAATTCAAAGTGCAGGACAGATTCGAGGAATAGGTTTCGCGAAACAGGATTGTTGCCGTCGAGTGCTCTTCGGGTTCAAGAACTTTAGGGTTACAACGCTTAGAATTCCTAATTACGTATTATATGGTGGTAATATACAAAACTCTAGTGGGATGGGCTCAATTAGGTGGTTTGGGTCGGACACCTGCGGGCCAAGTTAAGCCAAAGTTGGCTGTGACAAGCAAGCGTAGTCCGCTAATAAGCGCAGCCCACTACACTCCTACATACAATCCTGCTTTACTTCTAGTAAATTTACCAAGGTTACGAGCGTTTAACAGGCTTAACATACATATATTTAACGGAGTTATAACGCCCACAATCACAGTACGTTTCACATTGGCAAGGGATAACGGGAGGTTAAGATCACAAGATTAACGTCACTAATCTTGAAGGTTCGGGTTGTCACATCAGTGCTCTCCAGCTGGCTTTCTTCTAATTGGCTTTTACATTTTGTTACCTGAAACGCGTTTTAAAAACATTTGTCAGTGGGAAATACTGGTGAGTGAATCCCAGTTTTATCAAGAAGAGTTTTATCAATTAACACAGTATTGAGAGCTATCACATTATTTATTTCTACACAATTACTCATTCAATATTGTCAATCCTGACTAGTGGGTCATATTACACATTGGCTAACTCGTTGTCCAATGGTAACGTGTTCCACATTTTGTATACAAAACCCCAACATACCGCAGTAATTGAAAAACTACAAAGACTCAATCACAGCTTAATCACATTGTAAAATATTTAAGGTTTTGTAAAAAACAGTTACAAAAAGGTATACAAAAAGAGGATAAACTCACATTGCTGTCTTAGACTTCGCTTAAAGGTTTCCTGGTTTTAATCTATTAATTACAAAAATGTACATATGTTAGTATAATAACCCTTTATTTATATTAACGACACCCTCCTAGAGACGGCATTCCAACGACTACGTCGGGCAGAACCACGACAGCCGTTACTGAACCCTGGATCAATCGGGCAGCGTATCTAATACGTAACCGGGGTTATAATACTTACAACAGAGCAGAACTTCGTTAATTAGGGGGATATTATACCCGAGTATAGTGCCTACTATATAGTAATTTGAGAGAGAAAGTAAGAATTGAGCGACGAAAACTGAAGGCCCGATGCCCTCTTATATAGGGCCTGATTTTTGGTTTCACGCGGCCCGCGTAAGGTGAGACCTCAGGCTACGTGGCCCACGAGGCTCCCTAGACTAGGCCGTAGCCTTGCTGACTTGACACGTAGCTTCGACACGATCGTGACACGTGTCGGCACCGGGTGTCGCCTCGCCTTGGAGCTGTCGCGCCCCGCGTAAGATCTTTAAGAGATCTACGCGGCCCGCGAGCGACATAAAATTTTTGTTTTTGTATTTTATTTTTAATGATATTATGTATTTTGGGCTCGGTTTTCACATACGGGGTATATTTTAAGACATATAGGGGTATTTTAAAATATATTAGGGTGTTAGAAAAAATCAGGAGAGTTGTTATATGATGAGAGGAAATGCTACCTAGATCCTCAAGGAAATCCTCCAACAGATCCCAAGACAGTAGATTTTGTAGAATTAAATGCTACCATTCCAACTACTGCAGAATTGTATTCAAAGAAGAAGGGAGAAAGAGAATTTGTGAAGAAGATTGTGAAAGAAACCATTGATGAGAGCCAAGAGAGGATGCCTGAGAAACAGAAGAAAATGTCAGATAAAAATGACGTAAAAACTCAAAATGAATCTCCTGAGTCATCAAAACAGGTTAAATGAATGGATAAAAATGATGAAAATGATAGACAATCTGAAGATAGAAATAAAGTGCAGTGCAGGAAATGCATGGAAACATGCAGTGCATGTACTGAGAAGGATGAAGAATTAAGATCCAGAAACGTTGAATTTACTAAAATTGAGAATGTTTTCAAAGGAAAATGCAAAGAATTTCTCGAAAAGGAAAATAATTTGAAACAAATGGAAGAAGAGTTGACACAAAAAATGCAATGTTCTTGAAAAAGAAAATGAAATTTTAAAACAAAAGTGTTCAGCAGATTGCGGCAAATGTTTTCAAAATGAAAATTTTGTACAACAAATGAAAAAAGAAAATGATGTGACGAAATATTCATAGCACAGAACAAAAAAAGCATATGATAACTTTAAAAGTCAACTTAAACGTCTTGAAGGATAAATATTCTGAAACAACAAAATTTATTGAAGCCAGGTATAAAGGAAAACAACTAGTATTAAACCAGTATATTGATGAAGTTGATGAGTTAAAACGTGAACTGGCTAAAAATAAAAAACAAAATAATAAACTACAAAGATATCATGCTTCTTCATATATTATCGAACGTATTTTTAAGATCAAACCAGATGATAATAATTTTGAAAAGAATAAAAAGGGAATAGGTTCATAATACCAATAAGTTCCACCACCGTTGGAGAAAAACTATACATTCTATGATGACGAAAAGGTGCCAAAGGCAATGAATATGGTTGATTAATTGCCTGAAAACATTGATGTGACATACACCAAATCTGTTGTTGGTGAATCAGAGGTGATAAGTAAGGTTGTTGAAAGCGTTTTGAAAGAAGAAAATCAAGATGATTCTATCAAGAATGAAAATTCCAAATCATAGATTGAAGATGAAGAAAGTCTTCATAAAAAATTATCTGAATAATTCAAAATCTGGGACAAACACGAATGATGATCCAATAATGTTGGCATAGTATATGGTTGGATCTGACAAATTGTTCTCAGATGTTGAATTTCTGATTCAAACTGTGATTGCGGAAAAGATTGATTTGAGAAAATTGAAATTGAAAAATTTGCTAGTAAGAGCAAGAAAACTTTTTATAACAAATCAGGTCACAAAAAGAAAAACATAGAGGCTGGTTTGGGATATAAAAAGAAACAAAATTAAAAGAAAAGTTTTGAAAAGACAAAATTTCAGAAAAAGATATACTTTGTTCATGGAACAAGTTCTGACGAAGAGAAGGAACTCCGATTTAGTCAACAGACTAATAAAGAATTCTATGCTCAGAAGAAACAAAGACAACAGGCTAAAGATGTTTCGAAGAAAACATATTTTAAATGTCAACAAGTTGGACACGTTGATCGTAAATGTTCACAAAATTTGAAGCCTGTTGGTGTTGAGAAAAATAAAAGGAAATCAGAGTTTGTGAAACAGAAGTTACCCAAATTTGAACCAAAACAAATTTGGAAACCAAAGACTGATTTGTCAAACGAAACATTCAAAATGATTCAAGATTTTATGAAAAGAATGTTTTAAAAGGACAAATTTGGGTGGTAAAGAAACAAAGTACTTCTGTAGATGAGAAAAGGAAAATCGATTCAACCAAGAAGGTTGATGTTAAGAATGAAAAAGTTTTTGTGAAAAACGACAAAGATTTTTCGAAACTAAATGAATCGTATTGCGTCAAAATACCGAAGGTCAAACAGGCCTGGGTTGCATTATTCAAGTAATTGAGTTAATTGCATGTATTGTTGTTCTAGAAGTCAACCGATAGTCAACATGGGCAATGGAGCAGCCTGGCACTCGAGGATGACTCTTGTGATTCAAACCAGGGAGTGTTGGTTAATAATAATAAGTAAAAATAAAAAAATAAAAATAAAAAATAAAAAAAGAGGTTAAAGGAATACGCCAAACCCTCATGGTTGGACAAACAAAACATGATAAACAAGAATTGAAAATGGTTTCAAAATGTAAAATATCAATGTTTTTGTAATCATGGGGGTAAAATACTAAACAAAGAATGTAAATCAGAAATGGATGGCGAGATAAAGCTGTCTACATCGGTTTGTCAAATTTTCTTTAAAATGTTTTGGATTTTAGGGGGAGTAAAAATTTTAAAACTTCAAAAACATTTGAAAATTTTAAAATCTAAAAAACATGAAAAATTCAAAATGTGTCACCCTGACTTTTGCGGAAGCGTGATTATGTGTGACTTGCTTAATATCATTGCATTCAATCATAACCACAACTATATGATAAAACCAAATATGATCATCCATTAAATAAGTTTAAAATACAACATCATTGTTTTAAACATAGACTTCAAATTCGAGTACAAACCATGCAACTTGTTCTTAGAGTTCACAAAGACTCGACAAAAGACATTAAATAAAACCAGGATTTGAAAGATGTGTCTTATCTAGGATAAGGCACACTAACCAAACCCTTAACATCGGATGACATCTTTTATTCTCAACATAACTTGGAACTTCCAAACGCCCGCCAGATCCACTTTTAATTCCCTGAAATACATGTAGTTTGAAAACATTAACAAAAGTTGAGCGAGTTCATGTGTTTGTTTATGTGTACGAATAAACCTTTGTAATCATTGTATGTATGTATGTTTGTAAATCCCGGTATGAAAGCAAACAAGGAAACAGATCAATTAATGGTTTGCAAGGCCATTAACATGCGTGCAACGGCGTAGGAAGGCTCAAACCTAGCAGATTTTGTACCGGGCCTCCGGCTGTAAGAAATAGTCATCTCATCGGCCAAACCCCGGTCCACATGGGAGTGGGCTCGCTACACCCAAATAGATCTATCACTCATGTCCCTCGGTCCTAACACGAGGATTAATGGTCTTAGGAGTGTGCCAACCCATTCACATGATCTACAGTGCATTCCATAGCTAACCATACCAATTGTAATCATTTATAAACATTTTGTAACATGTACTTCACCCCCGAAGTTATAAAACAAAAACTTTTATAAGAAAAGGGGGACATGAACTCACAGTCTTGCGTTCTTCGTAATCGTAGTAACTCAAAGCTTCGTCTGGCGTACACGACTACCTACAACATACTAAGGTCTATTAGACGAGCATGTCGTGCCTTGACTTAGTATAGCTTAGTGTCTTTGAGTTACGTTTCTTGGTGTCTTCAATGTTATTCCAAGTTATATAATTATTTGTTAAAATAATAAATATTTTAACTTAAATTATATATTTATTAAATTTTGGAATAATTGTTAAAATAATATATTTTAACTTGATACCTTTCAAGTATTTTTACATGTATTTCCTTCCCAAGGATGGGGGTACTTGTATTCGTATTCTTATACTTGTATATTTTTGCCATGTATTGGTGCCGTATTCCGGAGTGTATTTATGCGTACGAGAATACGTATATCTTGTAATTATTAAGTATCCTTATACTAAAATTTGTATAATTTTTTCCGGAATCATATCCTTAATAAAAATCCATATATATTTCCAAAATATTTATTTTAAGAAATATTTACTTAGAAAAATTATTTGTAATTTATCCCTTGGCAAAAATATTTGTATTTTCATATAAGTTGCAAAATCAATATATTTTCAAGTCTAACTTGGAAAATATATATAAACTTACTTTTCTTCCAAAAATAATATATTTGACGTTTGTTTGAGAAAATATATATTTCTTCCAAAAATAATATATTTTCTATTAATTCCAAGAAAATATATATATTGTTATTCACCAAAAATAATATGTTTACTTCTTGTAAAAAATGTGATATAAATTTGTAATAATTGTGAAAATCACATTTTCATTCACTTGGTCTCCAAAATATTATTTACCAAAATATACTTGTGAATAAATTTTTCGGAATATTTTGTGAGTTATATTTCTTTGTTCGTTTCCACCATTATTTTGGGTATTCTCTGTATATTATTCCTTGGAATTTTGGTAATATTTTCGATTGTAACTTTTGGTATTTTGATGAGTTATATTATTTCAAGTCCTAAAATAATATAATTAATACACATAATATACAAATAATCACACACATGGTGCCTTCTAAATATATATTTCCTAAATACATATTTAGTCTCTTTTATTTATAAAAACCAACCTCCAATATTTGTAATTTTTGCAACAAAAATTATGGCAAACTTTATGTGAAAACCCAAGGTTTAAAATACACTTGTGAATATTTGTTTAGAAATATTTTTCTAAGTGTTTAATTTTTAGAAAAATTTTGCCATAGTTTCCCCTAAAAATGGAGGTTTCCATACCTTGAAGGTATATCATTTTCTTTTGTAAATCAACACAATCAATCAACAATCAACAATAAACAATCTATACTTACCAATTTTGCCAAAAACAAGCATAAATTACCACTTCACGAACTTGAATATTTAAAAAAATGTGTAGTAACTTACTAGTGTATTTGGTAAGTCTTGTTACCCTTTAACGTGTGATTGATTCTTTAAAAACTTCATTTTTAAAGAAAATGGTTCTTTACAACTTGTGATCACATTTACTAAAAATGTTTCTTCATGGATTTTTCTTGTTACACATACGTTTCTACACTTGTTTAATCACCAAAAATGAGGGTTATTTATTTAAGAACCAAGATTTAGTAAAATTTGTATTTTTAACTTGGTTTCTTGAAAATCATTCTTGAAATCTTTAGATTTACAAGACTTTAAACTTACTTTGTTCATAAACAATTCATTCATTCAAGTTCATGACTTTTGTGAAGATGATCCATTAATCTTTAATACTTCCATCCTCTCATCTTGCTAGATTATGTTTTTAACCATGATCTAGGAAGATCATATGATGATCAACATCAAATACATGAATAAACAACAATCAACAAGCATAACAACTCATATACATCAAGATTTCTTCATGATTTAAGCTTATGTTCATGTTCCATTCTCTTGATTCTTAGTGTTCTTTATGATTAACATTATATATCATCTTTTAACCACTTTAATAAGATGTAAAATGAAGAGATTAGTGTTCTTACCACTAGCTCAAGGCTAAGGATGATCAAGAGAAGAAATTGAGTGGATAAAAGCAAATAGAGAAGGTCCTTGAACTTCTACAAGCTCCTAACTCCTTTGTACACCTTCTAATACCTTGGTATAAGATTGGAATGGAATGAAGATGGATGAATGATGGTGATGATGGTGTTGGTGATCTCTGCCGAGAGCCAAGGAGAGGAAGAGAGAAAGTGGTGTTGAGTTATGTGAATGATATGAAGCTTATGTGCTTAATGTGTTTACTTATAATCCACAACTTCTCATTTTCCATTGTGTATTATGTCATTAAAGAGGACACAAGATCAAATATAATATTGAAAGAAAATATCTTGGTGGGGGCCATGTTGGGCCGTCCATAGGTGGGGGGGGGGGGGGGTAGTAGACTAGGTTTAAACCATATGAATAGTTCATGGTTGAAATGTAAGTATGTAGTTAGATGTTTAGTTACAAGATATTTATATAGTGTGTTATGATGTTCGGGAACCATAACTAGCTTGGAAATGTTAAAACAGTGCTTCTAGTGTAAATTTGGTGTTTCTGGTAGTGTCCGGTTGTTCGGTTGGTTACCAGTTCGTTAAGGTGCTAAACTATGCAGTTTAGTGTGCTTTATGTATCCTTTTATGACACTTTTGATTCCCGACACTTAGGAAAGCATTCAGGACCATTTAACAATATTTCTGCATGATATAAGTGTGTTTAAATGCTGAATTTGTTGATTTTCTGCAGAATTCTGCAGTTGAGTTGAGTTTTAGGCACTTTCCGGCACTTAAGCTATCTCTAGAAAGGTAGTTTTGTGATCCTTACTTTCCTACACACTATACTAGTGTCATACTTGGTTTCTAGCCCATTCTGTGTCTCAACACCTTGTCTGTCTATGTACTGAACTCCGTCAGCATTTTTCTGATTTGTCTGATAACTGTGCTAACTGTGTTTCGTGCATCATTTGAGTCAATAAAGTTCTCATGCAATAATGATATGACATTAAGCAATATGTGATGAACATGTATGTATAAAGAAGTAATCAGAAAGCAATTCAAATCATTAATTGAAATGCAGCACGGTCATTAAGCACTAATTATGGTTTAATAGTTGTACGGATACCTGGAATTTTCACAGTTTTCACATTCTCCCCCTGTTAAGAAAATTTCGTCCCAAAATTTTAAGCTTTACTACTAGCTGCAGGGGAGTCGGGGAATAAATGCGGGTATTTAGCTTTCATGCGGTCTTCACGCTCCCAAGTAAACTCTGGGCTGTGACGCGCCTTCCATCGAACCTTGTCGATTTTAACACTACTCCTCCGAGTGTTGTTAACTTTCCAGTCAGTAACCTCAACAGGTTCTTCGGTAAAGTGGAGTGTGTTGTCAATGTGAACTTCGTCGGCAGGAATAACCACTGTCTCTTGAGTTGGACTTTTCTTCATATTAGATACATGAAATGTATCATGACCACCATTAAGTTCTACTGGTAGCTCCAACTTGTATGCTACCGAACCAACTCTTTCCATGATTCTGAACGGTCTGATATATCGTGGGTTCAACTTACCACGCTTCCAAAAGCGTGCCACACCCTTCCAGGGTGAGACTTTTAATACAACCATATCACCCACTTCAATATCCAAAGGCTTTCGTCTTTGGTCCGCGTAGCTCTTTTGTCGATCACGAGCCGCCTTGATGCGCTCTTGGATCTGCATGATCTTATCTGTCCTTTCTTGGACCAGTTCGGGACCAACCAACTGTCTATCACCTGCATCTGCCCAACATAACGGTGATCGACAATTGAGTCCAAAGAAAGCCTCGAACGGTGCAGCTTGAATGCTTGTATGGTAGCTGTTGTTATAGGAGAACTCAACCAAAGGTACGTGAGTGTCCCAACTGCCACCCAAGTCCATTACGCAAGCACGTAGCATATCTTCTAATTTTTGAATCATTCTCTCGCTCTGACCGTCCGTCTGTGGATGGAAAGCAGTACTCAGATTCAACTGAGAACCAAGCGCTTCTTGAACGGATTGACAGATCCTTGACACAAATCTTCCATCTCTATCTGATATAATCGAGATAGGCACTCCATGACGTGCTACTATCTCCCTTAGGTACAGCTCAGCTAGCTTACCTGTGTTATCCTTTTCTCTGATTGGCAAAAAGTGCACAGACTTTGTCAAACGGTCCACGATTACCCAAATCGTATCATGACCTCTGGGAGTCTTGGGAAACTTCGTTATGAAATCCATTGAGATTTGTTCCCATTTCCACATGGGTATCTCGGGTTGCTGTAGAAGACCTGAAGGCTTCTGATACTCGGCTTTCACCTTGGCACAAGTCAAACACTTCCCAACATAGGTAGCCACATCGCCTTTGAGACTTGGCCACCAATAATAATCCTTCAAATCTTGGTACATCTTATCCGATCCTGGATGGATCGAGTACCTCGATTTATAAGCTTCATCAAAAATAACATCTCTGAGACCACCAAAGAGAGGAACCCAAATTCGTCCTATAAAATACAAGGTTCCTTCCTCGTTGGGTACCAACTTTTTCTCCATCCCACGTAGATATTCAGCCTTCAAATTTTCTTTCTTAAGAGCTTCTCTCTGTGCGGCACGAATACGCAACGAGAGGTCTGTTTAAATAATCATCTCCAAAGCCCTAACCCTTATGGGCTTAATCCTCTCTTTTCGACTTAAGGCGTCTGCTACCACATTCGCCTTTCCTGGGTGATATTTGATTTCGCAATCATAATCATTTAACAACTCAACCCATCATCGTTGTCTCATGTTAAGCTCTTTCTGATCGAATATGTGTTGTAGGCTCTTGTGATCTGTAAAGATTGTACAGCGGGTACCATACAGGTAATGCCGCCAAATCTTCAAAGCAAACACCATTGCGCCTAATTCCAAATCATGCGTGGTGTAGTTCTTCTCATGAACCTTCAATTGGCGCGAAGCATAAGCGATAAACTTTTGTCGCTGCATTAGCACACAGCCCAATCCCTGACGCGAGGCATCACAGTATACCACGAAGTCATCGGTGCCTTCGGGTAGGGATAAAATAGGTGCATCGCAAAGCTTGTTCTTTGTCAGCTGAAAAGCTTCCTCTTGTTTGTCTCCCCATTAATACTTATTATCCTTTTGAGTAAGGGAGGTCAGCGGTTGAGCGATTTTTGAAAAAATCCTCAATGAATCTGTGATAATACCCTGCTAAGCCCAAAAACTGTCGGATCGCCTCGATCTTGGTGGGATCCACATGAATTCCATCCTCATTTACCACGTAACCGAGGAACTGTACCTCACGCAACCAGAACTCGCACTTTGAGAACTTAGCGTAAAGTTTCTTCTTTTTTAGCATCTCTAAAATGGCTCTAAGGTGTTGCTCATGCTCTTCCTTTGTCCGTGAATAGATCAAAATATCGTCGATAAATACAATCACGAATTTATCGAGATATGGCTTGCAAACTCGGTTCATCAAGTCCATAAATACTGCCGACACGTTTGTCAGACCAAACGGCATCACTAGAAGCTCGTAATGTCCATAACGAGTTATGAAGGCAGTCTTTGGTATACTCTCTTCTTGAATTCGCAGCTGGTGATAACCTGATCGAAGATCGATCTTGGAGTAGTAACTTGAACCCTGAAGTTGATCGAATAAATCATCAATCTTTGGCAAGGGATACCGATTCTTGATGGTTAACTTGTTCAGCTCTCGGTAGTCGAGGCACATATGAAAACTACCGTCCTTCTTCTTGACAAATAGTACCGGAGCTCCCCAAGGCGAGAAGCTTGGTCTAATGAATCCCTTGTCCAATAGCTCCTGAAGTTGCATCGACAACTCTTGCATCTCTGAAGGCGCAAGTCGGTAAGGTGCCTTGGCTACAGGCGCGGCGCCTGGAACCAAGTCAATATGGAATTCGACTTGTCGTTGGGGCGGTAATCCTGGCAAGTCTTCGGGGAAGACTTTAGGATATTCCCTTACCACAGGGATATCTTCCAGCTTCAGCTCTCCAGCTTCTTTATCAACGGCGTGAGCCAAGAAGGCAACACATCCTTTTCTCATATGTAGGATCGTATTATCAACCGAGTGAGTCAATATGAGTCAATACACACTATTTGAATGGCGGAAACAAACAAATAGAGCTAAATCAGTAAAGAATGGTGTAGAAAATAGAGATATCACTTTAATACTTGCTTCTCATACAAATAACACTTGATTACACGGCAGAAATTCGACAGCACTTCGTGACACTATCTGAAATTCCGTATCAAAATGAGAAGACAACACACATATATATAGCCTACTAATTCCGCACGAAATTAAATGTGCCAGTTCATGTGGAATTACTTTTAGTAATTCCGTGCGGAATAAGCCAGGACACATTACATGCGAAATTACAATAATAACCCTAAACTTAACAGTTTTGACACCTTCACCCCTATACATAATAACCTAGACACAAGACGTAGGCTGTAGACATCGTGTACCAACAAACTCCCCCTTGGATATAGCCGGAGTCTTTAGTCTGGTCTTTGGGTCTTCACATCGACTTGAATTTCTCTTCTCTAGGCTTAGGCTTCTTCCTTAGCACATTTTTTAGCTTCTCATTTTCTTTCTTTGCTTTCATTTCTTCTTCAGCTTGCATCCTCATCCACTTTCCTTTGTTCTCTTCCAGTTTCTTTCTTTCTTTTTCAGCTTTCAATTTTTCTTTTTCTTCAAGCGACCACCATTTTGACGACCATTTGTTCTCATAATTAATTCCCTTCTGGAAGCAAACAGATACAACTTTTTGAAATTGCATAGCTTGTTCTCTATCTTCAGCTTGAAAGCAGATCTTGTTCACAAATAAACATTCTATATCTTTTGCCGAACAGTTTACCAACCACATAGGGTCATAAACAAAGATCTCTCTGATTTCATTCCCAGCTCTGTAGGTTATCACCGCCTCAGTCTATATACAACTGTACACCCAACCCATAAAGCCTTTGTAGAACTCCTGTTCCATCTTTGGCACCGGTATGTTCTTCATCACTTTCGGCTTTTTCACATTCAAGATCGTCTCTTCATTACCAGTTTCAGGATTAACTCTTCTTACTTTCTTTGGGTAATGAGGCTTCCAGTGCCTGAAATTTTTCAGAGCTTCAAACTTTATTAAGCCCCACATCACAACATCATTCTTTCTCACCGGATACCCCAAGGTTCTTACCTTTGACAGCTCCTCTACATCCCACCAAGGTAGGGACATAACATCATACAAACATTCAAAGTACTGAACAACGCATTCTCTTCGAATAGCATATGCATTAACTTGAGGAAGAAATCCCCAGCTAATGATATCTCCCATCGAAACATCTCTATCTCTTTGATAAAATTTCAGAGGACGTTTAAACTTTCTTTCATTACTTGTCTTGAACCATTTCTTGCGTTCTTCCTTTTCTGGATCTTTCGTCGTTCCATCAAAGTTTTTATCTTTCAGAATCTCAGCAACTTTCCTTCTCAGCTCTTCTCTATTTTCTTGACTGGAAAACTCCATCAAAGTTGGAAATTCAGAAGTGTCTTCATTCATACTATCTTCATCAGTACAATCTTCAACCTCAACCCTATCATAAACATCTGCATCTTCAACATACTTATATTCATACTCAGGTTGATGATTGATATCAAACGCATTCAGTTCATCTTCAAAATCGAACTTGAACTCATCTTCTTTCATATTAAACATCTTCAGAACTTCATCCAAAGTATATGTATGCCTGATTTCTCCCTCTTCTATATCAGGCTCAATATGAAGAATTAGCTTTTCAACTTCTTCCACATTTTGATCACCTACTTGCTCCCCCTCTCCATCAACTTCCTCTGATACTTCATTTGCATCATCATGAAGTAAATCATCAACTTTTTCTTCATTTGATTTTTAAGAAACTTTAACACCCAAAGTTCCCTGATCATCATCATTATTATCATCATCAGAACTATGACTGCTTGCAGAGAATACTTTTTCATCTTCATCATCTTCCTCATCCTCATCATCTTCATCAACTTCATCAATATTTTCGTCAACATTCAGAACATTTTCTAGTAACACATCTTCATCCAATATAGCAGGAACTGCAGAAAGAGGAACAGGCTGTTCAATATATGATTCAGGAGCAATTGATAGAACAATTGCCCTTTCTTCAGAAACTCCTTCTATGCCTTTGCCCTTATCCTTCATTCTAGCATCAATCTCTGCTTGTTTTTGAGCTCTAATTTCTTCAATCTTTATCTCATCAAATTGTTGCTCAACCGATTTACCAATCATCTTCTCTAGCACTTTGTTTATCATATACATTTCATGTTCTTTCTGTGCCTTTGCAGCCTCAAGCTCTTTATTCTTCAGCTTGAAATATTCATTCTGCTCATCTCTGCGTGTCTTTTCTTCAAGTAATTCAGCAACCTGAACTTTCATGACATCAATCTCAGCTTCATCAGCTTCAATCTTTTTCAGCAAAGCAGAATTTTGAGCTTCCACAGTCTTTACACGCTTTACTAATCTTCTATTCTCAGCCAACACTGCTTCAACTTTCTTATCAACACTTTTAACTTGCACATCAGTAGCAAAGTTGAAATCACCGATGTCTTCAAGAGGAATATTCTCCGGAATGTTTGGAAAGCTTTTATAAATAGAAGATCCATGTGTGGTTTGAATACGTGGTTGTGAAGATGGTGGTGTTTGAAAGATTTGTTGAGAGGTAAGCACAGGTTGTTCATGTAGTGGAGATTGATGTAATGGTGAAATATGTAATGGTGATAAATGTGGTGAACGAGGTGGTGTTGGTTGTTTTGGAGGTGATTGATGCGGTGATTTGGGTGAAGATGGTTCAGGTGGAGGTGATGGTGGTGGTGTAGGTTGCTTTGCTTTTGGTGTACGTTTTGGCAATCTCAAAATCAACTTCTTTCTTGCTCCTTTTGGAGAAACTACACTTTTCTTTCCACCTATTTTCTTTTTATTACCAGATGAAGGTGTTTGAGACTCTATCACATCCTCAGGAGATGGAACATACACATCATCATCCTTCTCCTCCCTCCTCTTCCTTTTAAGCTGCTTTTCTTTCTCAATCTCAGCTTTAATTCTCTTTGCATGTTCTGTTTCATCAATCTCATCTTCAGATTCACACGAACTTGTTGTGCTTTTATCAACATCATCACTCTCTACATCAACTGCTTTCTCTGTTTCTAACTGATAATCAATGTTTCTCAAGACTTCATTCATATCAGATTCCTGAGTTTCTTCAACATTTGTTACTGGTTCTTCTTCATCTGGTTCATCGACCAACATAGTTTCTACATTCTTCTTTTGACGCTTTTATTTAGGTTGTGATGAATAACCCTCCTCAGCTTGCACTTTAGGAGTTGATTTTATACCTTTTACAAACCATTCATTCCTTGTATCTTTGAATTTTTCAAGAACTTTCAACTCATCAACATACCCAGCTTCTTTCATCTCTTCTTCATTCCTCCAGTTCTGATGGTTGACTGGATCTGGATCTTGATAGTTCTTGTCTTTAATGAAACCGAAGAATTCAACTTTAGTCGTTGGCTCTGGATGCTTTGGATGATATCTAGTCAACTGCTTCAAAGATTCATTATCCATGTGATATAATACCAACAAATCATTCTTTTCGTCACTCTCCAACTCTGGATAAGCATGATCTAAAATCATCTGAATAAAGCGAGGATACATCCAAGTCTTGTCTTTTGAAGTTGTATTTTCAACTAAATAATGAAACACAATCTTCGAAAAGTTATACTTCTTGTTAAGCACTAGAGCTGTCACCATGTTCATTTGGTAATCTCTCATCACGTCGTAACCTCCTTTTCTGTGACTGAGAGCGAGTAAAACAGAATTAATCAGAAACTTGTACAGCTTTGGAAAACATGCTTTCAAATAGTTCGCCTTGTTTAGTTCACCACTGTAGCCCATTCTCAACATACACCCTTTTACCATTCTTTCTGGAAACTTCGTTGGAGAGTTTTCATCATCAGGAAAGTCTATCACTTTACGTACAATCTGTTCAGTGATAATAATTGGTTTGTCTTTTCCATTCACCTTCACAAATGAATTTATTGTCTTGTTTGCTTCATCATTGGTGGCCTTCTCCCAAAAATACTTAATATGAGATCTGAACACCAAACGTTGATTCGACAAGGCTTCCCGTAAATCCAGCCATTTTTTGAAGTTCTTTGTCATACACACAACATGTATTGTGCAGCGGATCAAATAGCACACCCCTGCAAAATCACATCATACAAACAAATCAAACATTTAGAAAATTTCAAACCAAAACAATTTTCAAATGATATTATACTACTTATGCGGAAATACATTTCAAACGGTATTACCTCACACGAAATTACAGTTCATGCGATATTACCCATCTTGACACGGAATTACCCAAAATCAAAATTTTAATAACTGATGAACAAATTGATGAATTGGGTTTGTTTTCTGATGAAATCCGAGCATCATGGTGTGTTTTTTATACAATTTTGTCCGGTGAAAAGCCCTAGATCTAAGTTCAAAAACCCCGAATCACCGACAACATTCAAATCATGTAAAACAAATCAAATCAAAGCCCTAATCATAGTCTATGTCACAATCCGAGTATAATAAAGTGTTAATCGGTCAATTTTAATCACAGACAAACCCTAGATCTATGTTTTCTCTCAATTTCGTCACCGACAGTCATGAAAACCAATCAAATCTGTGTAAAAATGACAAGAACTACTACCTTTCCCATGATAATAGTTGAACCAGCCAACTAAAATCAAGAATCAGAAAAAAATCGGGCAGAATAACGGCTGTAAATCGAGTTTTTTGAATCTCGTATGAAATCGCCTTGAACAAGACTTGATACGGAAATAGGTGAATAATGATTTCATACGGAATTAAAACCTTATTTATAGTCAGGGTAATTCCGTGTGGAATTACCTCTGTTGTCCTTCATGCGAGATTATGTTCAAACAGAAATCCCAGTTCACGCGGAATTACACTCAACTTTTTCAAATTTCCAACTTTTTGAGAATTTACCGACACACCCAATTTACCAAGTCCAAGTTAATGACCCTGGTCAACTGTTTAGCCTGCCAAGTTCAAGTTAATGACCATGGCTAACCAAATTATGAAGTAGCTGACTTTCTGAAATGATTTAAGTTCAAGTTAATGAACTTTTGTACTTTCAAGCTTTTACCGATCACTTTTTCACAATCTTCTGCTTACCCAACCCTCAAGATCCAGACTTGTTCAGCACACAAGACTTTGATCATCTGATCCCCAAGGTCCGTTGTCGAAAATAAGATGAAACATAAAATCTTTTTGGATTTTGAATATGATAAGCAATAAACTATACACACAATCTTTTTGTGAGCGTGTTAGGGGATCATATCAGCTGCCGACGAGATACAAGTACCGTTAAGCTTAGATTTCATTTTAAGCATTAAACAATTTGCATTGATTGCCGATATAGTGGTCCACTTTAAATTTTCACACAAAGTTCAATCTGTTCAGGATACGGATTTAATGTTTTAAGGCTTAACTTTTATATGTGTCCCACCTCAGAATATACTCCCGTATCCAGATCCCAATATTTAGTCTTACAGGTGAGTATACCACAGATGATATCTGTAAGGGGAATAAATTATAAAACCATGATAGCTCAGGTCAGAACTTCCGTTCAGCAGAGAGCTTGGTTTGACTTTAGTTGTGTCTCCTTTAGAGGATCTTTTTTACAACAGCATTGAT
The DNA here is from genome assembly GCA_030545235.1 of Helianthus tuberosus. Lineage (NCBI taxonomy): Eukaryota > Viridiplantae > Streptophyta > Magnoliopsida > Asterales > Asteraceae > Helianthus > Helianthus tuberosus. Next base: position 141,834,036 of record CM060366.1, read on the forward strand.
TAGCAATTTTGTTGTCTCATCAACTTATGCTGAGGGCGGCGCTATATTTCAAGCAAGCAGTAAAGTATTCTCCGGGGACTAGGCCATTGCTTCCGCAAAATCAGAAGTCCCGGGATAATACCCCAGATATCACTAAGTATAAAGACCTAATATCTCAGAAAGAGGGACCTTTCAAACAAGATTTCGGGGGTTACCCATATATCCGAGAGATGTTCCCCACATAAATGCAAGAAATTTTATGTTTATATCCCGAACAAACCTACTGAATGTGTAAAAACCTATCGGCATATCATTTACAAGACTGCTTAACACATTTGTACGTTACATTTCTTTAGCGTACTGCACTGTCAAGCTGATGTACTATCATTTCCCCTTTTTACACAAACTCATTTTTACTTTTTTTTTAAATGTTTTTGGTTTTTGTAATTTTATCATGTTTTTGTATTTTTCTGCAACTTTCTCCCCCTAAAAACAAAGACATATTTTTGTGTTTTTGGGTTTTATCAAAAGCAGAAAATAAACTGTATAAAAACTTGACAACTTTGACGTGGATCACATCAGATCGCCGTCCTCCTCGGCTTCACACTCGATCACCCTCCCAGAAAACAGTTTTTTCATCCCGTTCAATTTCAAAAGATAATTAAATCTTTTTCTATCAAAAGGTTTAGTATAGAAATCAGCCTTCTGTTCATCGGTATGTATATGTTCTATTCGGATTAACTTCTTTTCATAGCAATCACGGATGAAGTGATGCCGTATTTCAATATGTTTAGTTTTCGAGTGGTGAACCGGGTTTTTAGTTATGTTAATAGCCGCTTCATTGTCCACAAAAATTGGAGTATTCAAGAACTGCAAACCAAAGTCTCGCATCTGCTGTTGGATCCAAATGATCTGAGAACAACAGCTCGAGGCCGAAACGTATTCTCCCTCACAAGTAGAGAGCGCTACTGAGGTTTGTTTCTTGCACTGCCAGGTGACCAGTCGAGTTCCAAAGAACTGACACCCAGCAGTGGTGGACTTAGCATTCTGCTTACAGCTACCATAATCTGAATCAGCAAAACCTGTGAGAGAGAAATCGCCAGACTTAGGATACCACAAGCCGGTGCTTGGGCAGCCTTTCAAATACCGTAAGATGCGTTTCACGATCGTCAGATGTGACTGGCGTGGGCTTGACTGATATCGTGCACATAAACAAGTCGGATACATGATATCCGGCCGGGAAGCAGTAAGATACATCAAGGATCCGATCATTAACCGATACAGAGTCTCTTCCACTTTCTCTCCACTCTCGTCTGGGCAAATCCCATGATTCTGAGCTAGGGGGTTGATGCTGGACTGGATTGATCGATGTTGAACTTTTCCAGAATATCGTTCACATATTTAGTTTGATGAATGAAGATTCCTTCAGGCATTTGCTCAACTTGTAACCCGAGAAAGAACTTCATCTCCCCCATTGAACTCATTTCGAATTTCTTCTTCATGACTTTTTCAAAATCCTTACACAACTCATCATTCGTCGACCCAAAGATGATATCGTCAACATAAATTTGCACGATCAGAAGATGTCCTGCAACCTCTTTGATGAACAATGTACTATCAACTGTCCCTCTTCTAAACCCGTTGTCCAGCAAATGTTGGGAAAGCGTCTCATACCAGGCTCTCGGGGCCTGATGAAGTCCGTAGAGCGCTTTGTCCAGAAGATAGACTTTGTTCTTGTGTACTGGATCAGTAAACCCCAGTGGTTGACCGACGTACACTTCTTCTTTGATTGTGCCGTATAGGAATGCAGACTTGACATCCAGCTGGTATACTTTGAATCCTTTCCATGATGCAAATGCTAGGAAGATTCTTATCGCCTCGAGCCTAGCTACAGGGGCATACACTTCTTCTTTGATTGTACCTGTCACAACCCCCGATCCCTGATCCCCGGGAACGAGCGGACGTGATCACAGAGTTTGGTGGTATCAGTTTTTATTTAGTCTCGTAGCGGAATTTACATCAGGACCGTAGTTAGGAAATGATTATCAGAGTAAAACCACCATAATTAATATTAATAAACACATGGGTAAAACCCAAGTTTCTTATTACAATACATTATTCAGGACAAACCCTATTTTATTGAATTTAAAACATCATTTATTAGGTAACTTTTATAGCCACATTTTTCCAAGCCTTCAGTGCTCTCCAGATGGCTTTTTACTAATTGGCATTCACATTGGGTTACCTGAAACATGTTTTAAAAATATTTGTCAGCGGGAAATACTGGTGAGTGAATCCCAGTTTAATCAAATTTAAAGTCACAGTGAACAGTATTGAGAGCGATCACATTGTTTATGTCTACACAATTACTCCATTTGGTACTATCAATCCTGACTTGTGGGTCATATTACCCATTGGCTAACTCATTGTCCAATGGTAACGTATTGTCATCCTGACTTACTACTCGCAAGTAGTACAAAATTTTGTATATAAAACCCCAACATACCGGCAGTAATTGAAGAACTACAAAGACTCAATCACTGCTAATTTTCATAGTAAAACATTTTAGGTTTGGTAAAACATTACCAAAAACATTTACAAAAAGAGGATAAACTCACATTGTTGTCTTAGGCTTTTCGTAAGGGTTTCCTGGCTATAATCTATAATTTATACAAATGTACATTGATTAGTACCATAACCCTTTGAAATTATTAATAATACCATCCCCGAGACGGCATTCCAACAACTACGTCGGGCAGAACCACGACAGTTGTTACGGAACCCTAAATCAATCGGGCAGCGTAACTGTTATGAAACCGGGGTTATAATACTTACAATGGAGCAGAACCTCGCTAATTAGGGGTATAATACCCAAAATATTATGTCTATGCTTTCATATTTCGAGATTGAGAATAAGAAATGAGCGACGGAAACTGAAAACTGATGCCTGCTATTAATAGTTGTGAAATTGGGTTTCCACGCGGCCCGCGTCAGATACAAGGAACATGTACGCGGCCCGCGTCAACATGAGTCAACGCAGTAGCTAAGTCCGGTCATCACTAGGCTTGACACGATTACGACACGTGTCGGCTTCTGGTGCGATCGCGTGTTATGAGTCCGCGCGGCCCGCATGAACTTACCAAAACTCTTACGCGGCCCGCATGAACTAAAGAAGTCAGCGGAGTCCAATCTGGTCTTAATACGGCCCGCTTAAGCTTGAAATGAGGTCTTATGCGGCCCGCCTCAGCTTATAATTCAGATTTTTATTTTATTTTTATAGACTATAAAATAGCTAGGGCTCGGTTTTTACATACGGGGTGTAATACAAAACATACTGAGATATTTTATAATATATTTAGAGTATCGGAAATATTATGAAGGCATTGGTTTTACCGAGGGTTGTTACATTCTCCCCACTTTGTTTTAGAGCTCGTCCTCGAGATCTACTAAAACAAATGCGGGTATTTTCTTTTCATTTGTGACTCTAATTCCCATGTGTATTCAGGTCCTCTTTTGGAGTCCCACTTTACTTTGACTAGCACTAGTCTCTTATGCTTGAGATTCTTAACTTTCCTGTCTTCAATTTGTAGAGGCCTTTCTACAAACTTGAGTTGTTCATTTACCTCTATATCTTTAAGAGGCACTATCAATGATTCATCAGCTAAACACTTTTTAAGATTTGATACATGAAACACATCATGTATTCCTGCCATTTCCTCTGGCAGTTGTAGCTGATAGGCTACAGGTCCTATTCTTCTAATAATCTTAAAAGGTCCAACATACCTGGGACTTAACTTCCCTCGTTTGATGAATCTTACCACTCCTTTCCAAGGAGAGACTTTCAATAATACTTTATCTCCTACCTGCAATTCCAATGGCTTGCATCGGTTATCAGCATAACTCTTTTGTCGATCACGTGCAGTTTTCAGTCGTTCCTTAACTTGAATAATCTTATCCGTTGTTTCCTGCACTATTTCAGGTCCAGATAGTTGCTTTTCTCCAATTTCTGCCCAACAGACTGGGGTTCGACATTTTCGTCCATAAAGTGCTTCGAATGGTGCAGCATTGATACTTGTGTGATAACTATTATTATAAGAAAATTCTATTAAAGGTAAGTGATCGTCCCAATTACCTCCAAAATCAATTACACAAGCTCTAAGCATGTCTTCCATTGTCTGAATTGTTCTTTCACTTTGTCCATCTATTTGTGGATGATAAGCCGTGCTTAACTTTAATTTGGTTCCCATTGCTCTTTGGAAACTTGACCAGAAACGAGAGGTAAATCTACTATCTCTATCAGAAACAATTGATAAAGGAATGCCATGTAAAGAAACAATTACATTTACATACAACTTAGCTAATTGTTCCATACTAATTGTTTCTTTCATTGGTAGAAAATGAGCTGATTTGGTTAATCTGTCTACAATTACCCAGATTGTATCCTTTCCTTTCTTAGTTTTGGGTAATTTAGTAACAAAATCCATTGTTATTAATTCACATTTCCAGACTGGCATTTCTAATTGTTGTAACAAACCTGAGGGTTTCTGATGTTCAGCTTTAACTTGTGAACAAGTTAAACATTTAGAAACATAGGTTGCTATGTCCTTTTTCATTCCTATCCACCAGAAATTTTTCCTTAAATCCTGGTACATTTTATCACTTCCTGGATGCATTATATACTTAGATTTATGGGTTTCTTCTAATATACTATTACGTATATTTCCTAATTTAGGTATCCACATTCTCTTTTCATGGAATCTCCATATTCCATCTATTCCTTGTTTTAATTCCTTTAACATACCTTTTAATTTTTCAGAATCATCCTTGATTACTGATTCTTGTGCTTCTCTTATTTGATCATTTAAATCTACTTGCAGATTTAATTTAAGAGAACGTACCCTTTTTGGCTTTTCATGATACTTTCGGCTTAAAGCATCTGCTACTATATTTGCTCTTCCTTCATGATACTGGATATCACAGTCATAATCACTAAGAAATTCCATCCAGCGTCTTTGTCTCATATTCAATTCCTTTTGTTTGAATATATACCTTAAACTCTTATGATCAGTGAATATGGTAAACTTACTACCGTAAAGGTAATGTCTCCAAATCTTAAGAGCAAAAATTATAGCTCCTAATTCTAAATCATGGGTTGAATAATTCTCTTCATGATTCTTAAGTTGTCTAGATGCATAAGCTATAACCTTTTGTCTTTGCATCAACACACATCCATAACCTAATTTGGAAGCATCACAATAGACTATAAAGTCTTCAGTTCCTTCTGGTAATGCTAATATAGGTGTATGGGTTAATCTTTGCTTAAGGATTCTAAAGGCTTCTTCTTGTTTCAATCCCCATTCAAACTTAACAGATTTACAGGTTAACTTAGTTAAAGGAATGGCTATTCTAGAAAAAAACTTGAATAAATCTTCTATAATAACCGGCCAATCCTAAGAAACTTCTAACCTCAGTTGGTGATTCAGGGGTTTTCCATTTAGTAATTGCCTCAATTTTAGTTGGATCTACATGAATTCCTTCATGATTGACTAGGTGTCCAAGAAATTGTACCTGTTCTAACCAAAATTCACACTTAGAAAATTTAGCATAAAGCTTTTCCTTTCTTAACAAACTTAAAAGTACGTGCAAATGTCTTGCATGATCCTCTTTATTCTTAGAGTAAATTAGAATATCATCTATGAATACAATTATGAATTTATCCAAATATGGCTTACATATTCGGTTCATCATGTCCATAAATGCAGCTGGGGCATTGGTTAAACCAAATGCCATGACAGTAAATTCATAATGACCATACCTCGTTCTAAATGCGGTTTTAGGAATGTCCTCTTCCTGTACCTTTAATTGATGATATCCTGATCTTAAGTCGATTTTAGAGAAATATCGAGCTCCTTGCAGCTGATCAAATAAATCATCGATTCTCGGTAATGGGTACCGATTCTTAATCGTGACCTTGTTTAATTCAGGGTAGTCAATGCACATACGCATTGATCCGTCCTTCTTTTTAACAAACAATATCGGCGCTCCCCATGGCGATGAACTTGGCTGTATAAATCCTTTCTCCGACAATTCGTCTAATTGTTTCTTTAATTCTTGCATTTCCGCAGGTGCCAAACGATAAGGTGCTTTGGAAATTGGTGATGTTCCGGGTAGCAAATGAATTCTGAATTCAACTTCTCTATCTGGAGGTAGTCCTGGTAATTCTTCTGGAAAGACATCTGAAAACTGAGATACTACTGGAATATCTTTTAGTTCTTTTCCTTTAGTGTTAGTGATTATAGAAATCAAATACACTATAGAACCTTTTCTCATATAACTTGCAGTTTTCATCACAGATATGAATTTTGTAGTTCTAGATGGTTTATCTCCTTTAATTGTGATCATTTTACCTTTTGGTGAATTTACTTGAATTAACTTTTGATCACATAAAATACTAGCTTTATTGGCTATTAACCAATCCATTCCTAGAACAACATCAAATCCTACCAGATTCATGGGATACAGGTTTGCACTAAATTTCTGATTTAAAATTTCTATGCTTGCTCCCTACAAGATTTCAGAAATTCTAATAGTTTCTCCATTAGCTGTCTCTACTACGCATTCTAGTGGTAGTTTAGTTAATAACTGATTTAGAAATTTGCAAAACGATGTATTAATAAAACTTTGGTTTGCACCAGAGTCAAATAATACTTTAGCAAAAACATCATTAACTAAAAACATACCAGCTATGACATCTGGGATCATCTTGGCTTCTTCTGCAGTCAGAACAAATGCTCTAGCATTTTTGGTATTCTTGTTGTTTGCAGCTGGAGCCAATTTCGGACAATTTGGCCTGATATGACCTTTTTCTCCACAGTTGTAGCATAATCCATTACTGGTTTTCTTCCTACAACTTTCTTCCTTGTGTCCTGGCATCTTGCAATAATTACAGAGAGTGGAGCATTTTCCCGAATTCTTTTTCTTGCAGACCTTGCAGTATGTTGCAGAGGTAGAACCCATATTCCTACGATTGTAATTTCCAGAACGGAATTCCTGTGTAAGCCTTTGGGTTAAGTTCCTCTTCTGATCTTCTTCTCTAGTACGGACTAACTCATCAGTCAAGATATTGGCTAGTTCTACAGCTTCTTCTATGGTTTGAGGTCTAGCTGCCTTGACTACGTGTCTTATCTCTCCAATTAATCCCCAAATATAACGGGAGATTAATACTGGTTCTGGTGAAGCAAGAGTTGGCACTATTCTAGCATATTCAAAGAATAACTTAGTGTACCCTTTACTATCCACACCAGTCATCCTAAGATTTAGAAATTTGTTTGCTATCTGTTCTTTCTCATTGGGTGGGCAGAACTTCCTTTCTACCTTGCTTTTAAATTCTTCCCATTCCATATTATAGGTTTGATCACTTCCTCTTGTCTGGAGGATAGTGTTCCACCATTCTAGTGCTGCATTCTTAAACAAATTAGAAGCAAACAGTATTTTATCTTCTTCAGCACACTTGCTTATCCTTAAGACTGCCTCAGTATTCTCTATCCAACGTAATGTTGCAATGACCCCTTCATTGCCCGAGAATTCTATTGGCTTACAAGACCAGAATTCTTTATAAGAACAACCGTTAGGCACGGTTCTTCTTCTTTTGGGAATAGGCATTTGAAGTACAGGTCCATTGTTCATGCTGTGTTCAGGTTCAAGTGGTCACTTACTGTTATGCTTACTTTTATTATCAGCATCTTTAACAGTTTGTAATATAAATGGCATAGCATCTATAATTCCATGTGCTACTATGTGTTGGATAGCACTATTGTCCACTTGATTTCCATTGTTATTGACACTCGGATTATCATTAACCATGTTAATGTTACTCTGGTTATCGTTATTCAGATTTTCTTGATTTCCTTCGTCGGCCATCTGAATTTTAAACATTTATCCCATGTTAATATCACAAAATAATAAGTAATATAGTTGATCACATGACACACAATCTAACCAAAAACGTAGATCATTGCTACTTTACTCTTTTCATATACTATGCGTCTATTACACACTAGTACAGAAATAAAGATACCAATACCAACAGAAATAAAATAGTAATATGCATCCGTACACACATATTTTTATTTTATTTTTATTTTTATTATTATTACTACTGCTTCCTCCATTCTAACATTCATGGATATGGATTTATCCAAAAATCCATATTGCGTTCATCGTATTTCCATACGAGACGCTCTCCCACCTGACGCATCCTCTCACTGTTCTCTAAAATTTCCTCCCCGAAAGTCCTAAGTTCTTGAACGTTTTCTGCACTCATTGGGGGTGCAGGTTCTCGGACTGGGTTTGGAATCTGGGGTGCATTTTCCTAATATGGGGGTGACATTTCGTGAAATTGGTAAGGATCCTCTAATATCTCCCTAATATAATCATCTTGATAATAGGGGTCTAAAGGGTCCATACCTGGGTAAGCTTCTATGTTCTGTATGGGTGGATAATCCTGGATAGGGTAACGTTGCACAAAATCTCTATTATCGTCCCACCAGGGGTCATAATTCGGGTCTAGTGGATTTGGTACAGGCACTCTAGGGATTTCTTCTGGATTAAAGTTGTACATCTCCTCTTGGTTTTCCTGATTTTCTATTTCCATGGGCTGTTCTGGGTTTTGTGGTTGTGGGGCTACTAGTTGTTCCAGACCTGGGTCAGCAGCAGTCGTAGCTAAGATATGAAAATTTGCTAGGCTTCTATTTAGCATATCTTGAGTATGAGCATCTGTCTCTCTCTTAATAGTTGCTAAAGCCCTTTGCTGTTGCAATTTTCTCATTCTCTTCCTACGAGCAAAAGCTTCTTTACTGAACCATCCTCGTTTCTTAGTAGGAAATGGTTCTTCAGATTGAGCTCTAAAGGCAAATATTCCGTCTTCCTGATCAGCAACATACCCCGAGAGGGCAGGCTGTGATGATGTACCTTCACTCCTAGGTGAATCAGCTAACTGACGATTCACGTCTGATGGCCCTTGATCACTCATACTGAAAACTAACAAGTAGTCAAATAACACATAACAAATAAATACAGTTATGCACATATTTCCTTATTTTATTTCCTAACATTAATTCAAAATTTAAGTGTCAGCAGAACACTTCTTTGGCTCAGACCAGTGGCTAAGCTCTGATACCACCTTCTGTCACAACCCCCGATCCCTGATCCCCGGGAACGAGCGGACGTGATCACATAGTTTGGTGGTATCAGTTTTTATTTAGTCTCGCAGCGGAATTTACATCAGGACCGTAGTTAGGAAATGATTATCAGAGTAAAACCACCATAATTAATATTAATAAACACATGGGTAAAACCCAAGTTTCTTATTACAATACATTATTAGGGACAAACCCTATTTTATTGAATTTAAAACATCATTTATTAGGTAACTTTTATAGCCACATTTTCCCAAGCCTTCAGTGCTCTCCAGCTAGCTTTTTACTAATTGCCTTTCACATTGGGTTACCTGAAACATGTTTTAAAAATATTTGTCAGCGGGAAATACTGGTGAGTGAATCCCAGTTTAATCAAGTTTAAAGTCACAGTGAACAGTATTGAGAGCGATCACATTGTTTATGTCTACACAATTACTCCATTTGGTACTATCAATCCTGACTTGTGGGTCATATTACCCATTGGCTAACTCATTGTCCAATGGTAACGTATTATCATCCCGACTTACTACTCGCAAGTAGTACAAAATTTTGTATACAAAACCCCAACATACCGGCAGTAATTGAAGAACTACAAAGACTCAATCACTACTAATTTTCATACTAAAACATTTAAGGTTTGGTAAAACATTACCAAAAACATTTATAAAAAGAGGATAAACTCACATTGCTGTCTTAGGCTTTTCGTAAGGGTTTCCTGGCTATAATCTATAATTTATACAAATGTACATTGATTAGTACCATAACCCTTTGAAATTATTAATAATACCCTCCCCGAGACGGCATTCCAACAACTACGTCGGGCAGAACCACGACAGTTGTTACGGAACCCTAAATCAATCGGGCAGCGTAACTGTTATGAAACCAGGGTTATAATACTTACAATGGAGCAGAACCTCGCTAATTAGGGGTATAATACCCAAAATATTATGTCTATGCTTTCAGATTTCGAGATTGAGAATAAGAAATGAGCGACGGAAACTGAAAACTGATGCCTGCTATTTATAGTTGTGAAATTGGGTTTCCACGCGGCCCGCGTCAGATACAAGGAACATGTACGCGGCCCGCGTCAACATGAGTCAACGCAGTAGCTTAGTCCGGTCATCACTAGGCTTGACACGATTACGACACGTGTCGGATTCTGGTGCGATCGCGTGTTATGAGTCCGCGCGGCCCGCATGAACTTACCAAAACTCTTACGCGGCCCGCATGAACTAAAGAAGTCAGCGGAGTCCAATCTGGTCTTAATACGGCCCGCTTAAGCTTGAGGTGAGGTCTTATGCGGCCCGCCTCAGCTTATAATTCAGATTTTTATTTTATTTTTATAGACTATAAAATAACTAGGGCTCGGTTTTTACATACGGGGTGTAATACAAAACATACTGAGATATTTTATAATATATTTAGAGTATCGGAAATATTATGAAGGCATTGGTTTTACCAAGGGTTGTTACACTACCAGTCGTGCTTTATTCCTCACAATCACGCCTCTATCATCTCTTTTGCATTTAAATACCCACTTTGTCTTTATAAGCTTCTGGTTTTCAGGAAGATCTACTAATCTCCAGACTCCTAAGTTCGCAAATTGTTGCAATTCTTCTTGCATAACGCTCACCCAGCTGTCTTCAGTTAAAGCTTCCTTATAAGTTCTGGGTTCAATCTGCGAGATAAAGCATTTAAGTGAGAATTCCTCCTGTAAAGGAGCAACAGATGTATAAAAACAAGTAAGTGCTTTGTTGATCTGATCTCTCGTCTTTACTCCGCTCTGAAGATCACCGATAATTTGATCTGAAGGATGGTAAGAAAGAGTTCTTGGCATGACACTGTCAGGCACGTTCACTTCCGATTGCAGATTCGTGATGTCTAGATCACCGGTGTGATCCTCAGCTTCAGTCGTAGCAACATTTGGATCCTCATCAAATATCAGACCGTTTTCCGAATCTGAGTCATCGGATTGATCAAATGATGGAGCTGGTTCCTCTGGTGGTTCGTGAGCTGTTCCACTGGGACCTGCCTCGTCATCATTTGTACCAATTGTAGGAATGTTTGTACCCACATCAGGTTGAGAAACCACCAACGGTCTAGGCACCTGATCTTGTACCATTGATTGCTGCTGTTGGTATAAGTAAGCAAGTTCCTCTTCACTCGGCTCTGTTAGCAGTTGGAAAGACTTCCAGAGTTTGTCATAATCGAAAAGCAATCTTTGTCCGGGAAGTTGCGGTGGAGCTGTATGCTTCTGACAGTCTACATGTTGAACTTCAATTACCTTCTTCAGACATGGAACGAACACTCTTTTTAGCGGACTCGCATATCCAACAAAAAATCCCTCATTACTCTTCACGCCAAACTTTCCATCTTGATCAATGAAGGTACACGGTGATCCAAACGGCTCTAGAAACTTTAGATTTGGCTTATATCTATGAAGAAGTTCAAAACAAGTCTTCTTGTATTTCTTCACAGTAAGCACTCTATTCAAGGTATAGCATGCGGTAGCCACAGCTTCACTCCAGAAATAGATCGGTAGTTTAGAATCGGCCAGCATCGTTCGAGCAGTTTCAATAATAGTGCGATTCTTTCTTTCAGCTACACCACTTTGCTGTGGAGTATATGGTGCACTGAATTCATGAAGAATTCCCTTCTCGTTACAGAACTCGAGCATGCGATTGTTCTTAAATTCCGTTCCATTATTACTCCGAATCCTTCTAATTGGCACCGTATACAACGTTTCCATCTTCTTGAATAGAATCATCAATGACTCAAACGTTTGATCTTTCCTCTCCAAGCACACCACCCAAGAAAATCTAGTGAAGTCATCCGTGACCACCAGACAGTATAAATCTCCACTAATACTCTGCACATTGACCGGCCCAAAAAGGTCCATGTGGAGCCTTTCAAGCGGTACTCTGATTGAATTCAGCAACTTCTGCGGGTGTGATTTCTTTGTCTGCTTTCCTTTCTTGCAAGCTACACAATCATCATTCAAGTGAAAGTTTTTCAAATTTACACCTTCAACCAAATCATTAGATACAAGAAAGTTCATTTTACGCACATGAATGTGACCCATCTTTCGATGCCACATTATCGACTCTTTTTCAGTTGCTTTGGTTTTAGACACAAAACATTGTTTTTGATAATCAGTTGTTGTTGCGATACCCATATCAAGAATATACAAATCATTTTCGCGTGGAGCTCGCAACAACACCATTTCTTCTGGAATTTTGAAACCAGGTTTTAAAACACAACATTCGTTTTTAGTAAAGTGGACAGTAAATGATTTGTCACAGATCTGCGAAATACTCAGCAGAATGTTTTCCAGTTCAATTATATAGTTCACTTTATCAAACGAAATGACTCCATTCGTTAGAGTCCCTTGACCAACAATCCTTCCTCCCTGATTCCCAGCAAACCACCCACGTATCCTCCGTTCAAAGATTTAACGTCATAAAGCAATGCTAGCATTCCAGTCATGTGTCTTGACGCTCCGCTGTCCATTATCCACTTCGAGATATACGACCTCGGCAGCCCCTGCATACATCATAGCAAATCATTCAAACAATGAAGCCCATGACTTGTTTTCCTGTGGAACACTACCAAACACTAAATCACATTTCACATCAACTTTCGGAATACTAAAGATCACATTTGGGACAACAGGTTTAGATTTTGATTTTAAATTAGCATCTTTAATTGGTGGAAACTCTGCAAGAAACTTGTCTAATTCAAATTCAAATTTCTGAACATCACAAGAACCCACTTTTGATTCAGATTTTAACTCATTCTCCATTTTCTTTACCTCAACTGATTGTTTTGTTTTAGCCACCCATGATTGAGTTTAAAAAACTTTCGTTTTCGGATAAATCTTTGAAGTCTTTAGGGTTTTCGAAGATTCACCAATCTCAAAAGTTGATTTCGGTTTTTCTTCGGACTTCAACGATTCACCTCTTTTCAGAATTCGAACAGAAGAAATCATTGGTTTTTTACCCTTATCATCAGTTGAAATTTTAGGTTTTGATTTTTGCAAAACAAATTTCTTGAAAATTGGTTTTTCAATCTTTTTGGTACACTGCTTCACCGTATGACCAATCTCATTGCAGCGGTAACAAACTCTTTTGTCATACTCAACAAAAGTAGATTTGTAGGTCTCTTCTTTCAATTTTTTGCTGCATTGAAATCATCAATGGCTTTTTGACTGAAAATGTACTCTTTTTCTTCAACAAAATTCCTTCCCGTGACAAAAACATCACACATCTTATCCTTTGGCTTGACATCCTTTTTAGTCATTTTCTTTTCAAATCCAATACCTTTGTTTTTAAAATTGTTTCCATTTTTCTTGTTAGACCCATTGTTACCTACCCAATCTTTCTTCCCAGTGTTGTTTTGTTTCACAAAAGACATTTTGGGTTTTGAAAAGAACTCATTGTTGTTTACCTCAGAAATGTCAATTTCAACCAATTTAAACACCTTTTCAACATTTTTCATGTTTGCGTTCTGGATTGGATACTCAAAATCAAAATAGAGTTTGTCAATTCCAATCATTGTGTAGACCACCATGATCGTATCATCATTTGAAATCTTTTCTGATTTTGATATAAATTTGTCCAAAAAATTACCATCATCTTCACATTCAGAACTGGAATTTTCCAAATGTGTTTTCACAGTTTCAAAATCTGAGTTATCACTCTCTTCGTCTAACACTTAGTCAACAACGGTCTTGATCACCTGTGACTCATTGTCAGTGTCGGACGGAGAGAATGTAACATCAATACTCTCTGGTAACTCATCCTCAATTGTTCTCAACTTGAGATTCAATGCAGCTTCTACCCCATCTGGATACTTCTGAGTGTAATGACTCCACATTGGGGGTGGAACACTGTTAAAGACAGGTGTTGCATCTGGTTGTTTCGGGACAATCTGCTCAATCACATATGAAGATGCAACATAACTCATCAACTTCTTATCAATTCTTTCATTCTCAATTTTTGTTAACTCCAATTCCCTTTTTAATGAAGCAATCATGTCCAAATGAAAGTTGATTTCCTTTTGTTTAACAAGAACTGTTGATTTTAACAATTTTGTGGCTTTATCGTTTTCAAGACTCTCATTTTGAATCATTTTGATAGATTTAGCCAACTTGTCATATGCTTCTTTTACTTCACTCAGATTAAATTTAAGTTCATCAGTATATCGTTTCAATTCCTGAAACTTTGTGACTTTTTCAAGACACTCCATGCAGGGTTTTGAACAGTTTTCGCATGAAGTTTCAGATATTGACCCAATATTTTCAGCAATCTTTTCCTCTTGATCAATTTTAACATCCTGTTTACCGACATTATCAGATTCTGACTCAGACACTCCTTCAGTTTTGAACTCCTGACTTTCGGATTTCCCATCAGACTCCTTTTGACCAAACTCTGTTTTGACCGACTCAGTATCAACAGACTCTGGTTTTACAGATTCTGTGTGTACCTCTTTCAGTTTTGCCATCAATGCTTTGTCAGCAATATCTTTCAGTGTCTCTTCAGTCATTTCTTTTGAAACATCAATTATCTCTTCAACCGGAGCTTTCTCCTCCTCATACTGTGGGCAAAATCCGGTTGTTGGCTCACTGAAAATACCTGCAAAAGAATCAACCACATTAGAAGTCATAATTGATTTTAAAGAACTAGCTAAAACCTCATGTTCAAATTGATGGTAGTAGACTTTTGCATCGACTTCTTCGAGATCAACCGAACTTTTTTCAGTCACAGCTTCACTAACAACCTTTGTTTCAACAACACTCTCCGGTTCTTCCACAATCTCAGCTATCAATCCTCTACCCTCACTGCTAGGATTATACTTGTCCCAACTGAATCCCTCAGCTACCTTTGCATCATCTTGGTTGACTATGAGAGCTTTTTCCGTCTTGTTCTCGATCTGTGGTCTTTGAACGACAGGTTGTTGATTTGTCTTGTGATAAATCGCCTGTCTGTAGTAATCATTGGTAAAAGGATTTTGGTGATTGTTGACCTCTCTGTTCGGACACTCTCTCTTAAAATGCCCCTTTTCTTTACACTTAAAACATGTCACTTTAGACTTGTCAAATCCAATCTTTTGATCCGGTCCTAACAAATTGTTTCGACCCGTAATCTCCATGAATCGTTGAGCTCTTCTAACCAAGCTAGCCATACCCCACTTGATGTCTATCAACTCGAGCTCCTCCGGATCTATTTGATCATAGTCCTCTTTCGTCATATCGGGGTTGCCTATTCTCCCAGCCACCAAACTCTCGTACGATTCCAGTACTGATGCGAGTACTGCAATGTGTTGTTTAGCAAAAGATTCTGTGAAATCTTGAGCGTTCTTAATATTTACTGCAATGTTGCACATTATCCCCGGACCTTGACTCTGATTGTTCGAGCTTGAAAAACTTTGTGGAGTAACTTGTTCAGAAGCTTTGGAATTTGGCTCATAACTAGCAAATGGTGAGGGCTTGTTGTTGCTTGAAGTACTAGACGAAGCACTGGATGTTACATCTGCACTAAAGCCTATTTGAATCTTCGGGCTCAGATTCGTTATTGCCGGAGAACTGCCTTTGTAATACAGTGAAACATCCTATTGAATATTAGCAGAATTCATCTGTTTGATCTTTGTTAACTCTAACTCATGTGCTTCGATCTTCTCTATGAAACCACTCAGATTCATATTACCAAAATTTGAATTGTTCTTTAACACCAGCAAATAAGTACTCCACTCATCATATGGCAATGCGTCTGCCAATTTATCGATCCACTCCTCATTAGTCTTAGTTATCTCCAATCTTCCCATCTCCACAACTAGATGGCAGTATCTTTCAATCAATTGTTTTGTAGTTTTACCTTTCATACTCGTGAAGATGTCAAATTGTTTCTTTATCAAAGCCTTCTTGCTTTTGATCATCTCTACACTCCATTGAAACTTTACTTTCAGCGCATTCCAAATTGATTGTGAATTATCCTCATGTTGCAGCAACACTAAGATATCTTCCTTAATTGCCTGTTGAAGAATACTCATCATCTTTTTTTCAGCTTTGAAATCTGCTTGTTCAGTTTCTGTCAAACTGCCAATTCCTTTCACAAGACCCAAACCATTCTTAGGAGGTTCATATTTTACTTCAATCTTCATCCAGCATTCAAAGTGATTAGCTTGAACCCATGTCCTAAACCTTCCAGACCAACCCGAATACTCATCGATATTCATCAGTTTGGGTTGTTTCTGCATCGTCCCTAACTCATTTTCCATATTGACGTTTTGCACAATACTACCCGATGTTTGTGCTGCTGTCATACCACTACCGGCAAAGAAGTTATAAAAATCTTGATTTTCCATTTTAAGAAATCATTTTTCCAAAAAAAAATTTCAAATTTTGAAAAACTGAACTTTTCAAACGAAATTATGTTCACACGATATTAGACTTCAAACGATATTACGTACAGAATGGACTTTGGTGCGGAATTAACCTTTCACAGGAGATTAGTTTCAAGCGAGATTATCCTTTCACACGATATTAGAAATTCCGTGCGAAATTAGCCAAATAAAGTGAGTTTTCAAACGGAAATAGTAATTCCGTGCGGAATTACTGAAACTTGTCAAATGATATTATACCGTTCGTTCACACGGGATTACTTGTTTGGCTCATTTTTGTCACTTTTACTTCGAATTTTAATCTGAAACTCTCAAGGGTTTGTTAAAACACAGTTTTACACACAATATCAAAAACTCAGTCCATTTTGTCCGTTAAAAAGTCCTGAAGTCCAAGAAAGTGTAGAAAAAGGCACTGATTCAAGTGTATTGTCTCATAACTGGCTGTGATACCAATTGTAGGATCGTATTATCAACCGAGTGAGTCAATATGAGTCAATACACACTATTTGAATGGCGGAAACAAACAAATAGAGCTGAATCAATAAAGAATGGTGTAGAAAACAGAGATATCACGTTAATACTTGCTTCTCATACAAATAACACTTGATTACACGGCAGGAATTCGACAGCACTTCGTGACACTATCTGAAATTCCATATCAAAATGAGAAGACAACACACATATATAGCCTACTAATTCCGCACGAAATCAAACGTGCCAGTTCATGTGGAATTACTTTTAGTAATTCCGTGCGGAATTAGCCAGGACACATTGCATGCGAAATTACAATAATAACCCTAAACTTAACAGTTTTGACACTTTGACCCCTATACATAATAACCTAGACACAAGACGTAGGCTGTAGACATCGTGTACCAACATCATAAACTTTCGAGCCTTCAAACAACTGATAATCCGTAGAGGCGTATAATGCTTCTCCCCATGCACTACAATCGTCTCTCCATTCGCCATCGGGATACGGATAATCTTCTCATGACATACGATCTCAGCTCGGTTACTCGACAACCAATCCATTCCAACCACTACGTCGAAACTTCCCAATTCAACTGGCAGCAGATCAAGCGTAAAATCACGCTCTCCAAGCTCTATCACACAACCTCTAATTACTTCGTTTGCTTCTACTAGATTCCCATTAGCTAGTTCTATCGAATACGGGATATCTAACTTACTGGCAACTAACCCAAGTATATCCTTAAACTCTAGAGATACGAAGCTATAGTCGGCACCGGTATCAAATAGTACAGATGCAAAATGTTGGTTGATAGGGAACGTACCAGTGACTACGTTCGGATCTTGACGAGCTTCCCTAGCTCCAATGTTGAAGACTCTTCCCTAGGCCTGGTTGTTCTTTGGGAAATCCCGCTTGTAATACCCTAAATCACCACAACCAAAACAACCTTGGCCGCTACCATTTCCATTTCCATTTCTGCCCTGGTTGTTGTTTACTCCACGGTTTCCGTTACCAGCTTGATTCCCATTACCGTTGTGGTTCCCATTACCTCCCTGATTATTGTTTCCACCTTGGTTTTTGTTCCCATAACCGTTTCCACCACGGTTTCCATTTCCATTACCACTCCCGTTTCCTCTTTGACCACTATTCCCACGACCGGCTCAATACCAGCATGTCTCCTTGGCATGACCAACTTTTCCGCACGTTTAACACTTTACAGCTTTGCATCATCCAGTGTGATGAAACTGACACACATCACATTTGGGCAGGGTGCCCATATACCCTTTTCCTCTGATCTCAGCACCAATAGCACCAGCTTGTGCCTCAACTGGTGGGTTAGCGTCTCTACGCTTGTTGGCATTGTTGTTCACACGAGTACCCTTCTTGAAGTTTGAGA
The DNA here is from genome assembly GCA_030545235.1 of Helianthus tuberosus. Lineage (NCBI taxonomy): Eukaryota > Viridiplantae > Streptophyta > Magnoliopsida > Asterales > Asteraceae > Helianthus > Helianthus tuberosus. Next base: position 141,852,478 of record CM060366.1, read on the forward strand.
ACTTCCTCTTGTTCTCTCCTGACGACTCGACATAAGTCTCCTTCTTCTTTTGCTCAGAGATTGCAAACTTGCCCAATCTAACGACTTCTTCCGTTAATGCCACGCTCAAATCAATGGCCTCAGTGATCGTTGGAGGCTTCGAAGTAGTCACCATGCTTAGTATTTGGGGTGCCAATCCCCAAATCAAACATTTAACTCGCTTGAACTCTGGCTCCACCATGTAAGGGACAACTCGAGACAAATCGTGGAATCTCTGCACGTACTCAGCTATCATAGGACCATCCATCTTAAGATTCCAAAACTCGGTTTCCAACTTCTGAGTCTCAGCCCTTGAACAGTACTTCTTACGCATTAGTTCTTTCATCTCATCCCACGTCATAGCATACGCTGTAGCCTCACCTACAGTCTGAACCTGAAGGTTCCACCACGACAGGGCTCCATCAAGAAATCGTCCAGAGATGTAGGTGACTTGATGCTCCGGCGCACACTTCCTCATTCGCAACACAGAATCTGTCTTTTCAGCCCATCTTACAAAAGCTACAGTACCTCCAGTGCCGTCGAAGTTCAGAGGCTTGCAGTCAAGGAACTGCTTGTAAGTACAGCATGTACAGGCAACATTATTCACAGAAAGCATTAGCAAACGCACATGGAATGTCCAAACGTATTGTAATGTGTCTTAGGTGACTTAAACATTACCGTGAGGTAGGTTATTTCCTGTGGTACCTCCGCTGTGTTCAGAGCGTAGGGCCTCATGTTGTGCAATTGCCTGTGAAATCCCTTCTTGCAATTATGCCTCGGTTATGGGCAACTGAGTGTTCCTTCGAGGAGGCATCTTCTAAAAGAAGATTGGACAGGTCAGGTTTTAGTTGTATAATGATTATATAGTACGTATATATAATAGTGTTTATCATAGCAAGTAAGCATGTAACATCACAATCATAGCACAACCAGGTGAATTAACAACCTATTTAATGAGAACATGACGATTGAGCTTTCATTAATTATCAACCACAAATACTGTTACATGTTTTACTAGAGTATCATATCAAAAGGAACACAGGGTCATACTACCCTTGTCCAACAAGTCTATCAGTCTACAAGAGTCATATAATCAAAAGGTGATCTCCAAAAGGCTTCACATGCTTAGCTCAATAGTGGTGCTCTCATCAAAAGCAATGCAACCTACATAAAACCAAAAACAGGCTATGCTGATGGTGGTGGAGGAGGAGGTTGAGGAAAGAATAGCAAGCTGCGCACATACGCAAGCTCCTCCTCAAGCTCATAAACATGACGCGGCAGATAACTAATCTACTGCTCGACGGTGAGAAATCGAGCATCAAACTCAGGAAATGGAGTAAGTGGTGCAGGAGGATATGAAAATGGGGACGGTGATGAACGAGGGGGAACGAAAGCAGGCTGACAAGGACATGGTAAAGGAGGCGATGTAATCTCAAGCTCCAAGATCCTACGACTCATAATCGCGTACTGGAGCTGCAATGATAGAAGTAACTCATCCCGTGTATAACCAACAAACTGAGAGGGATGGTAGGGATCCGAAATCGGCATAATATATGGTAGGAACCATCCGAGTGGCTCATCAAGTGGTGAAGAAGTAAAATGAGCAAAAGGTGCAGACTTGGGTATGTGTGGAAAAGCTGCTGAAACATGAGGGTCATGACTAGGCTGCTGGCCTGAAGTACCTTCCCCTGGGCGGGGTACGGGTAAGTCCTGCAAGAAAACAATAGGTAGATCAACACGGTGAACATCAGACTCCACTGGGTGAAAAGGAGCAACATCAGCGGGTGCAGGTGCAAGTGGAGGAATGAATGGCTCAATAACAGGAGGATCAACGGGTGCAGGGACTGGATCAGGTATGAGGGGTGCAATGTCAGGTAAGCCAAATGGGATAGGGTCATGATCAGGTATGGGCTCAGGATCAGCAGGTGCAGCATCGGGCTGATTGACAGGAACAAAATCTAACTCAAGATCAAACTCGGGATCGTGTGGAGGGGATGGTGCAGCTGACATGGCCGTATCATCATCAGAATTAGTGTTATAGCTTCGTAATCCAACTGCCTGCAAGGCGGAAGATGTCAAAGACTCAAAGGAATTTGAGACAGAGTGCAAACTAGAGTCAGAGGAAATCTCAATAACAGGGATCTTAGGAAGTGGACTAGCAACAACGTCCTCATCTAGCTCTCCATCACCATGAGCGTCATCGGGAGGTCCATCAACAAACAGATCAAAGTCATCGTCAAACAGATCATGAAAAGGCCAGTCCTCAGGAGGGATGACCACTAAAGGAACAAGAGCGAGGATCGGTGCCACAATATGCTCACCATTGGGATGACCGATGATAAGATGATAATGGACTAGAATGGGAATAAAAAAAGGATCCTCATCTGGGATACCATCAGCAAGCAGTAAGTCGTCTCCAAAATCAGGCAAGGCAAATGGCTTAAAATCGTCCTCGTCATCAGACATCATCTCCGGGTCACTCTCTGTATCGGATGTGAAAATCTCTAGCTCTGGGGCGATCTCATCGTCAGAAACAATAGCCATGGGGTCATGGTCGTCGGACAATCCACTCTCGGATGAAGACATGGTGTCTGTAACATAACAATCACAACATATGCACATATATTAACCATTGACATTAAGTTTGCATGCAAAGTCAGTGTATCATTAAATCATGTATCCTTGTGATTCCTCACGAACCCTTTCTATCCTTCCTAGTCTCCCAGACTAGACCACCTAGTCTCCCAGACTACACCACCTAGTCTCCCAGACTAAACCACCAAAGTAACCATGCATTGTTTTTCTTGTCTTTCCATTTGTAAAAATGTTTGTTCCCTGGATCTAGGCGTTTCGTGTATGCAATGAAAACATGTTGTAACAATATTTTCGTGAGAGCCCTAAGGATTGTAGTCTAGACTCGAGAAAGAATCCTAGTTCGCTACAATCGAAGCTCTGATACCAAACTGTCACACCCTGACTTTTGCGGAAGCGTGATTATGTGTGACTTGCTTAATATCATTGCATTCAATCATAACCACAACTATATGATAAACCAAAGATGATCATCCATTAAATAAGTTTAAAATACAACATCATTGTTTTAAACATAGACTTCAAATTCGAGTACAAACCATGCAACTTGTTCTTAGAGTTCACAAAGACTCGACAAAAGACATTAAATAAAACCAGGCTTTGAAAGATGTGTCTTATCTAGGATAAGGCACACTAACCAAACCCTTAACATCGGATGACATCTTTTATTCTCAACATAACTTGGAACTTCCAAACGCCCGCCAGATCCACTTTTAATTCCCTGAAATACATGTAGTTTGAAAACATCAACAAAGGTTGAGCGAGTTCATGTGTTTGTTTGTGTGTACGAATAAACCTTGTAATCATTGTATGTATGTATGTTTGTAAATCCCGGTATGAAAGCAAACAATGAAACAGATCAATTAATTGTTTGTAAGGCCATTAACATGCGTGCAACGGCGTAGGATGGCTCAAACCTAGCAGATTTTGTACCGGGCCTCCGGCTGTAAGACATAGTCACCTCATGGGCCAAACCCCGGTCCACATAGGTGTGGGCTCGCTACACCCAAATAGATCTATCACTCATGTCCCTCGGTCCTAACACGAGGATTAATGGTCTTAGGAGTGCGCCTGCCCATTCACATAATCTACAGTGCATTCCATAGCTAACCATACCAATTGTAATCGTTTGTAAACATTTTGTAACATGTACTTCACCCCCGAAGTTATAAAACAAAAACAGTTATAAGAAAAGGGGGACATGAACTCACAGTCTTGCGTTCTTCGTAATCGTAGTAACTCAAAGCTTCGTCTGGCGTACGCGACTACCTACAACGTACTAAGGTCTATTAGACGAGTGGGTCGTGCCTTGACTTAGTATAGATTAGTGTCTTTGAGTTACGTTTCTTGGTGTCTTCAATATTATTCCAAGTTATATAATTATTTGTTAAAATAAGAATTATTTTAACTTAAATTATATATTTATTAAATTTTGGAATAATTGTTAAAATAATATATTTTAACTTGATACCTTTCAAGTATTTTTACATGTATTTCCTTCCCAAGGATGGGTGTACTTGTATTCGTATTCTTATACTTGTATATTTTTTGCCATGTATTGGTGTCGTATTCCGTAGTGTATTTATGCGTACGAGAATACGTATTTCTTGTAATTATTAAGTATCCTTATACTTAATTTTGTATAAATTTTTCCGGAATCATATCCTTAATAAAAATCCATATATATTTCCAAAGTATATATTTTAAGAAATATTTACTTAGAAAAATTATTTGTAATTTTTCCCTTGTCAAAAATATTTGTATTTTCTTATAATTTCCAAAAGCAATATATTTTCAAGTCTAACTTGGAAAATATATATAAACTTACTTTTCTTCCAAAAATAATATATTTGATGTTTGTTTGAGAAAATATATATTTCTTCCAAAAATAATATATTTTCTATTAATTCCAAAAAAATATATATTTTTATTCACCAAAAATAATATATTTTCTTCTTGTAAAAAATATGATATAAATTTGTAATAATAGTGAAAATCACATTTTCATTCACTTGGTGTCCAAAATATTATTTACCAAAATATACTTGTAAATAAATTTTCTGGAATATTTTGTGAGTTAAATTCCTTTGTTCGGTTCCACCATTATTTTGGGTATTCTCTGTATATTTATTCCTTTGAATTTTGGTAATATTTTGGATTGTAACTTTTGGTATTTTGATGAGTTATATTATTTCAAGTCCTAAAATAATATAACTATTACACATAATATACAAATAATCACACATATGGTGCCTTCTAAATATATATTTCCTAAATACATATTTAGTCACTTTTATTTATAAAAACCAACCTCCAATATTTGTAATTTTTGTAACAAAAAATTATGGCAAACTTTATGTGAAAACCCAAGGTTTAAAATACACTTGTGAATATTTGTTTAGAAATATTTTACTAAGTGTTTAATTTTTAGAAAAATTTTGCCATAGTTTCCCCTAAAAATGGAGGTTCCATACCTTGAAGGTATATCATTTTCTTTTGTAAATCAACACAATCAATCAACAATCAACAATCAACAATAAACAATCTATACTTACCAATTTTGCCAAAAACAAGCATAAATTACCACTTCATGAACTTGAATATTTATAAAAATGTGTAGTAACTTACTAGTGTATTTAGTAAGTCTTGTTACCCTTTAAAGTGTGGTTGATTCTTTAAAAACTTCATTTTTAAAGAAAATGGTTCTTTTCAACTTATGATCACATTTACTAAAAATGTTTCTTCATGGATTTTTCTTGTTACATATACGTTTCTACACTTGTTTAATCACCAAAAATGAGGGTTATTTATTTAAGAACCAAGATTTAGTAAACTTTGTATTTTTAACTTGGTTTCTTGAAAAATCATTCTTGAAATCTTTAGATTTACAAGACTTTAAACTTACTTTGTTCATCACTTAACAAGAAAACAATTTATTCATTCAAGTTCATGACTTTTGTGAGGATGATCCATTAATCTTTAATACTTCCATCCTCTCATCTTGCTAGATTATGTTTTTAACCATGATCTAGCAAGATCATATGATGATCAACATCAAATACATGAATAAACAACAATCAACAAGCATAACAACTCATATACATCAAGATTTCTTCATGATTTAAGCTTCCATTCTCTTGATTCTTAGTGTTCTTTATGATTAACATTATGTATCATCTTTTAACCACTTTAATAAAATGTAAAATGAAGATATTAGTGTTCTTACCACTAGCTCAAGGCTAGGGATGATCAAGAGAAGAAATTGAGTGGATAAAAGCAAATAGAGGAGGTCCTTGAACTTCTACAAGCTCCTAACTCCTTTGTGCACCTTCTAATACCTTGGTATAAGCTTGGAATGGAATGAAGATGGATGAATGATGGTGATGATGGTGTTGGTGATCTCGGCCGAGAGCCAAGGAGAGGAAGAGAGAAAGTGGTGTTGAGTTATGTGAATGATATGAAGCTTTTGTGCTTAATGTGTTTACTTATAATCCACAACTTCTGATTTTCCATTGTGTATTATGTCATTAAAGAGGAAACAAGATCAAATATAATATTGAAAGAAAATCTCTTGGTGGAGGCCATGTTGGGCCGTCCATAGGTGGGGGGGGGGGGGGGGTAGTAGACTAGGTTTAAACCATATGATTAGTTCATGGTTGAAATGTAAGTATGTAGTTAGATGTTTAGTTACTAGATATTTATATAGTGTGTTATGATGTTCGGGGACCATAACTAGCTGGGAAATGTTAAAACAGTGCTTCTAGTGTAAATTTGGTGTTTCGGGTAGTGTCCGGTTGTTCGGTTGGTTACCGGTTCGTTAAGGTGCTAAACTATGCAGTTTAGTGTGCTTTATACACTTTTGATTCCTGACAGTTAGGAAAGCATTCATGACCATTTTGTTGGTGCATATGTCTGTCGACTTCGTCTTGTATCGAGTCTTGTTTTGTTTTAGATAGATCAGGACACGTTTTACGAGAAATATGGGATAGGAGTAATTTCGCACGAAATAGCATATTGCTATTTCGTACGAAATAAAGAGTAATTTCGCACGAAATCATATTTTGTGTGAAAACTGATTTCGTTTGAGCTTATTTCGTGCGAAATCATCTCTCTATAAATAGCCTTGATGTCTTGTCATTTGTAACTTTCCGGTTTCAGTGCCGAACTGCTGCCGAAGTGTCTACTCGTTGTAGTTATTTGTCAAATCAATCAAAAGACAATTTAAAGTGAATTGCAAGCTGAATTACCTCAATACGTTTGTTTCTTCCACTCATATTGAGCAAAAACTCTTCTGAACGACTCGTTTGGTCGGTAAAACGATCCTACAAGTGGTATCAGAGCTCAGGAGGAAGAGTTCATACCAATTCAGCTGCAAAATCTGATTTCTACACCTTCTTTTTCAAAATCAACAAGTTTTCACAGTCAAAATGCTTTGAATTTCACAAATTATATGCGGAACTGTGTTTTAACAAAGCCTTGAAAGAATTGGACCTAAAATCGGACAAAAACCTGATCAATATTAGCAAAAACAGCTCGAGATGATGACATCAGCAGTATTTCGCACGAAATATGGTTCTAATTTCGCACGAAATAGCCTTATTTCGCACCAGTTTGTCATTTCGTTTGAAAAGAGTACTTAATTTCGTACGAAATTACCTATTTCGTTCAAAACCACGTTATTTCGCATCAAATTGGAATTTTCATTTGAGTATTTCACACGAAATCACCTATTTCGCTTGAAAAGGTGTTATTTCGCACGAAAACAGTGATTTCGCTCAGGATTGGTTATTTCGCTTGAAAGGATATTTCGCACCAAAGGGTTATTTCGTTTGAAAGACAATTTTGTGAAATTTTGAAACCGAATCATGGAAGAGGAATTTTATAACGCCTTTGCTTCCCCGATTACTGTTGCTCAGAGCACTATGTTAGAATACGAAACGGGGACTATGCAAAATGTCACACCTCGAAATTATCAGAGCTGGCGTGACTGGACTGGTATCTTCATTGCACAGCGGAAGCAAATAATCTAAGTCTTTTAGAAATTGAACGCCCACTAAGTACTTGACTCCACATGGTTCTCCTATTCCAACCGTTCCATAACTTTGAAAAGTAACCTGAGAAAGAAACATGCGAAAAAGTCAACATAAAGTTGAGCGAGTTCATAGTTTGCTTGTAAAAGATTTGAAATAAATCTTTTTGAATAACCGGTTTTTGAAGTATTGTTGAGAAAACGAATTTAAAATCATTTTCTTGTCAAGTTATATGGAAACTTTGTATGAAAACATGGTATGTATCTTGTATAAATCAAGTATTCTTCTATAAATCAAGTACTCTTTTATAAATCAAGTATTCTTGTGTAAATCCAGTATTCTTGTATGAATCTAGTATTCTTGTATGTATCATGTATTCTTGTATAAATCAAGTATTCTTGTGTAAATCCAGTATTCTCGTATGAATCCAGTATTCTTGTATGTATCATGTATTCTTGTATAAATCAAGTATTCTTGTATGAATCAAGTATTCTTGTTTGTATCATGTTGTTAATGGGTTGCAAGGCCATTAACATATGACAAGACATAGGAAGCAACCAAACCATAGACATTTTTCTAGTTGTCGATTCACGACTGAGACACAAAAGCACTACTCGGTACTAGTTTTCACCAAGAGTGTGGCTGCCCGGACACCCATTAGATCTAACCTTTTGTTCTGCGGTCTAAGTATGTACACGATTAATGGTGCTTATGGTACCCTATTCGTGACACGATTTCTCGTATCATTCCTCAAAACGCATCATACTTGGCACTAGTTATCACCAAGAGTGCTTCTCGTTTTTGTATCCATCATTTCATTTGTAAACATTGTAACATTTGTAACATGATTTAGAAGTATGAGTTTTCGTTCGTTCAAAAACTTGTATGTTCTTGTAAAACGTGCATGTCTTTCCACCCCGAAAACATTTATAAAAATGTAAAACCGTAAAAAGGTGGGGTTATGAACTCACCTGAATATTCCTATGCAAAGCTAGCTATATACGACTTCGTAATGTCGTTTCCAAGACGTGACTCGCTAGCGTGAATTCTACAATATTCCTAACACGGAATATCTTATAAGTTTCTAAATAAACGTAGTAACTAAACTACGTGTCATCGAGCTCTACCGAATCGTTGACCGAACGATTCAACGGTTTGTTGCTAACTTAAAAGAAACGAAGAAGTTATACTTGCTAAGTTTCGTTTTATTGTCATGATAATTTACTAAGTCTATACACACTTAGTTTTCGAAAGATTTTAGAGTATATAAATAGTTATAAAAATATATAAACATTTTGTTGAAATCGTGTTAGCCGTCTCGTGAAGTCGTACTTGTTTGTAACGAATGTTTCATGAAAATAATATATAATAAATTCGTATTATATATCGTAAGCCGTTTAGGCGTTTGAAATAAGTATAAATGTTATATTTATTTTGTAAAAGAATCGTCGACTTGTATTTGAAAATAAATATATAACTATATTTATTCTTATAAAAGAACTCGTGTTGTACGATATTTGAAATAAATAAATATATAAACTATATTTATTTTATAAAAAGAAGGCATGTTCGGCGTTTGAATCAAAATAAGTAATTATATTGATTTTATAACAGATTTGTTGAATTTCCGGAGTTTAAAATAAATATAAATACTATATTTATTTGTTGTCGAAGTAATTTCCGTTTCGTTGTTTCTGTGAGTTGTAAAGTGTCGTCGAAAGAAGTTTTATATTTGTATTTGTTTTTCTAAAAGATCAATTGCAATCGAATGTTCGTTTTATAATAAAACAATTTTTGTTTTCGAGTTTTCTCGAAAAACGGGCAGAGTTTCCTCCGTTTTTGGACGCCCCGAACAACCAAGTTGTCTTTATATTTTAAAAATTCACAAGATTCAATATATCAAAGTTGCTAAATATCTCCAAAAACGTAACTATAATCAATACGAATCAGTTCGAGCTCGTTATCATGTAAATAAATAAGGAATAATTAACGAAATTAATGTTCGCGTTCTAAATTCTTTAACGAGTCTTCGCGTGTCGAAACATCGAACCGTTTGACTGAGTTGACCGAGTCTGAGTTGACCGAGTTGACTCGGTTTGACCGAGTCAACCCGAACCACGAACCAAACCGTCTGACCGAGCCGCTTGACCCGAACCGGTTGACCAGTTGACCCAAACCGATCTGTTGACTGAAGCTAACCAAGTTTGACCATCCTTGACCAGCTTTGACTGAACCAAAATCTGACTTGAACAATCCTACCTGAACCAGAACTCGAGCCTTTCACCACCATCACAGTTGTTGTCAGTCTCCATCATCATAATCGATTATCATCTTCAACATTTAGCAAATCGTCATCATCATTAACATCAGCAAATCATCATCATCTTCATAAAAAAAAAAGGGGGAACTGAGACGAGTGCTTACCGGGGTTTGCCAGGAAAATCGTTAAACAAAAATAGCTCCACCACCGTCTGAGCCTCAACCGCCGCCGCGAGCGGCGGTGCTACCGCTGTTCCACCATCCTCTCCGATCTTGTCGTCTCTCTCCTCTTTCTCCGAGTTTCTCTCTCTCTCTCTCCGTCTCTCCGAGCTTATCGCCGCCGTACGCCACCCGTCACTGCCGAGATACCGTGCCGCCGCTGCATGGCGACGGCTCTCCGCCGTCGGAACGTCATCAGGAGGGGGTAATTATGGGTGGTCGGAGCCACCGGCTCCTTGCCGGCTGTTTCGTCGGAGAAGAGAGGGGGACCGAGAGGGTGTTTGGCTGGGCTTGAGAGATGAACGAGGGAGTGGAGGTGAGAGGCCAGATGCTTGTTTGGTTTGTGTGGACTAAAAATGGAGATGGAGACCATGATCTGTGCTTTAATTTGTGTGTCTGAAGAATGTGTATTAATAGAGTGAGGGAAGGATAGAAGGTTTTATTGTCCTTCATGTATACAATTTACATTCAGGTCAGATGTTATATCCATTGAAACAAGATCTCTTGAAGAGATTTGTGTAGATTTGTAAAGATTGGTGTAGATTTCTAAAGATTTTTAGAGATCTTATAAGATTTAATTTATTGTGCAGGTTTAGGCTTGTGGGTTTTGGGCTTGGGCCCAGGGCCCACAAGCCCATCTTATGAGTAAGTGGCCCGTAATTCTTACGAGACCAGATATCGCGACCCAAACTCCATAAGCATAAAATATTCGTGTAACATCCATATTTGTCGGCGTTGTCAGTATTTCATACGGTATCAGTTCGTTGTCGCGTAATATTCAGCAGGTTTCTCTGTAAACCACCGTTCGCGCACTGTAGAGTCGTATAGACATTCCTAGCCACTCCAAAGGCCTAATTAAGTCGATCTTTGTTTTAATCACAATTTATTATCGTGTTAATCGCCTGTTAATCACGTAATTAAGGGCGTAAACTACTGGTTGTCACATTCTCCCCCTGTTAATAAAATTTCGTCCTCGAAATTTAGACTACGTTAACTCCTTAGAGTTACGTTATGCGTAAGTAAATACGAATAATGTCAAAGGAAACGAGATATACTGATACAGCCACCAATGTGACCAAGTTAACATGGGTCCAATAAAAGGGGAATTTCAACCAATTGAATTCCAAGTGGACGTTTACAATATGCAAATGAATTCTGGAAACGATAACGTCCACTAAATGGAACTTAGAATCAACAAGTTCAATGAAATAGTTTTGCATGAAACGCTTGATCATGATCAGCCCAAGCTGCAAGTTCTACCGACGCCACAAGGTGTCGTAGTGAATGAAACAATTCAATAATAGCGGTGATTGAACAAGTATCACCTGTGTTTTGCATCAAATGCTCAATCATAATTAGCCCAAGCTACAAGTTTATACTGACACCACAAGGTGTCTAAATCAACAAACGACTTAATGGAGTCATAGACCAAACAAATCTACTATGACTCAGAACAATGAAACGCTTGTTAAAACGAATTCGAATATGATGTTTTCAATACATCATATGGTGTCTTGAATTGAATATGTGTAATGAACAAGTTCAAACAATTGAATTTGATTTCAGCGCAAGCCGAGAATAAATACATGTATCGACAAGAAAACTTTCGGCATGGTCACAACGAAAAACCATGTATGTAACTTGAAAAGAAAAGGAATTTCAAGAAAGTGTGTTGACTTGATAACAAAGAAGCCAAAAATTGCAATAATGCGGGTCATTCGAATCACAAATCAATAATTAGATTTAGCGAAATAATATTTGGACTTTGATGAAACGCTTATTCGAAACGAAACCACATGCGTAACAAACGATGTATGCTTAACATATGAGTTTTCAAGAAATGAAGCAATTGAGTATTCGCTATAGCGAAAGAAATGTTCGTGATACAATGACCATTAAGAGGAGTAGAGATGTAAAAATCTACTCACTAGATGCAAAAGTCGGAATTTCAACAAGGAAATTTAAGGACTATACCTGGGGTTTCATGTGACGACCAGTTGCTAGGTGACATTACCATGGAATGTCGAACATTGCGTATTCGTCATTATTGAGTTAGGGGGAATGCGGAGACATACGTCTTCTCCTTAGCATGATTCGTGTCGTTCATAGGATCGCGTGCCAAACTGCCGCTTCCTCGAAAGTCGTATGTGACGTACTTCAACCTCCGTTGATGTATAGCTTAAGTTTCACGTATACCTGTGCATTAGCATTTCGTTTCGCGTAGAATGCGATGTACTCCGACATCCGTTGACGTAAAATTTGAGTTCCATGTATTCTCGTGCACTAGCGTTTCGTTATGCGTAGGTTGCCCGCTCGGGAAGTCAAAATATCATAGACAATATGAATAATAGTGTGTGCCCGAGTTAATATTCGCGGTTCCTACGTGATAACCTTTAATGAACTTCAACATAAGTTTTCGAAGGTCTTAAATGCATGTTTCCTAAGCTCTCAGAGTTTTGTGCACTGTATGCGACTGTTTTGTGTACCATGTGTATAACACCACAATAGCGTATGTTTGAAGACAAAATTTTGACTGTTTGTTTTTCGGCAACGGTTGGAGACCATATTCGAGTACTAGGCGTTCTGTATGTATTCAAGGACTTAATTGTCTAACTCCCAGAGAAAAGTGAGGTTAGAGCCTAGGTATCACAACAGAAACCTAATTCGCTGGAACCTATAGCTCTGATACCAATCTGTCACACCCCGAAATTATCAGAGCTGGCATGACTGGACTGGTATCTTCGTTGCACAGCGGAAGCAAATAATCTAAGTCTTTTAGAAATTGAACACCCACTAAGTACTTGTCTCCACATGGTTCTCCTATTCCAACCGTGCCATAACTTTGAAAAATAACCTGAGAAAAAAACATGCGAAAAAGTCAACATAAAGTTGAGCGAGTTCATAGTTTGCTTGTAAAAGATTTGAAATAAATCTTTTTGAATAACCTGTTTTTGAAGTATTGTTGAGAAAACAAATTTTAAATCATTTTCTTGTCAAGTTATATGGAAACTTTGTATGAAAACATGGTACGTATCTTGTATAAATCAAGTATTCTTGTATAAATCAAGTACTCTTGTATAAATAAAGTATTCTTGTGTAAATCCAGTATTCTTGTATGAATCAAGTATTCTTGTATGTATCATGTATTCTTGTATAAATCAAGCATTCTTGTGTAAATCTAGTATTCTTGTATGAATCAAGTATTCTTGTATGTATCATGTATTCTTGTATAAATCAAGTATTCTTGTATGAATCAAGTATTCTTGTATGTATCATGTTGTTAATGGGTTGCAAGGCCATTAACATGTGACACGACATAGGAAGCAACCAAACCATAGGCATTTTTCTAGTTGTTGATTCACGACTGAGACACAAAAGCACTACTCGGTACTAGTTTTCACCAAGAGTGTGGCTGCCCGGACACCCGTTAGATCTAACCTTTTGTTCTGCGGTCTGAGTATATACACGATTAATGGTGCTTATGGTACCCTATTCGTGACACGATTTCTCATATCATTCCTCAAAACGCATCATACTTGGCACTAGTTATCACCAAGAGTGCTTCTCGTTTTTGTATCCATCATTTCATTTGTAAACATTGTAACATTTGTAACATGATTTAGAAGTATGAGTTTTCGTTCGTTCAAAAACTTGTATGTTCTTGTAAAACGTGCACGTCTTTCCACCCCGAAAACATTTATAAAAATGTAAAACCGTAAAAAGGTGGGGTTATGAACTCACCTGAATATTCCTGTGCAAAGCTAGCTATATACGACTTCGTAATGTCGTTTCCAAGACGTGACTCGCTAGCATGCATTCGAAAATATTCCTAACACGGAATATCTTATAAGTTTCTAAATAAACGTAGTAACTAAACTACGTGTCATCGAGCTCTACCAAATCGTTGACCGAACGATTCGACGGTTTGTTGTTAACTTAAAAGAAACGAAGAAGTTATACTTGCTAAGTTTCGTTTTATTGTCACGATAATTTACTAAGTCTATACACACTTAGTTTTCGAAAGATTTTAGAGTATATAAATATTTATAAAAATATATAAACATTTTGTTGAAATCGTGTTAGCCGTCTCGTGAAGTCGTACTTGTTTGTAACGAATGTTTCATGAAAATAGTATATAATAAACTCGTATTATATATCGTAAGCCGTTTAGGCGTTTGAAATAAGTATAAATGTTATATTTATTTTGTAAAAGAATCGTCGACTTGTATTTGAAAATAAATATATAACTATATTTATTCTTATAAAAGAACTCATGTTGTACGATATTTGAAATAAATAAATATATAAACTATATTTATTTTATAAAAAGAAGGCATGTTCGGCGTTTGAATCAATATAAGTAATTATATTGATTTTATAACAGATTTGTTGAATTTCCGGGGTTTAAAATAAATATAAATACTATATTTATTTGTTGTCGAAGTAATTTCCGTTTCGTTGTTTCTGTGAGTTGTAAAGTGTCGTCGAAAGAAGTTTTATAATTGTATTTGTTTTTCTAAAAGATCAATTGAAATCGAATGTTCGTTTTATAATAAAAACACTTTTTGTTTTCGGGTTTTCTCGAAAAACAGGCAGTGTTTCCTCTGTTTTTGGACGCCCCGGACAACCAAGTTGTCGTTATATTTTCAAAATTCACAAGATTCAATATATCAAAGTTGCTAAATATCTCCAAAAACGTAACTATAATCAATACGAATCAGTTCGAGCTCGTTATCATGTAAATAAATAAGGAATAAGTAACGAAATTAATGTTCGCGTCCTAAATTCTTTACCGAGTCTTCGCGTGTCGAAACATCAAACCGTTTGACTGAGTTGACCGGGTCTGAGTTGACCGAGTTGACTCGGTTTGACCAAGTCAACCCGAACCACGAATCGAACCGTCTGACCGAGCCGCTTGACCCGAACCGGTTGACCAGTTGACCCGAATCGATTTGTTGACTGAAGCTGACCAAGTTTGACCATCTTTGACCAGCTTTGACTGAACCAAAATCTGACTTGAACAATCCTACCCGAACCAGAACTCGAGCCTTTCACCACCATCACAGTTGTTGTCAGTCTCCATTGTAACATCTGTGCTTGTAATCATTTTGAACAGTTCTTTTATCAATAAAACAATGTTATTTGATCCCAATGTTTGTTTGGTTGTGTTTTACATTTTTCATGTTTTGACTTTTGTTCAATTTCAAACTCTACATCGCTTTCTGGAGAGTTATACGCAAACTGATGCGTAAACGTAACCAGTTTAATGCGACAAATACTCCGGAACATCAGCATATACTTAACATACCTTAAATAACCTTTACATAACTTAGAAATAAGTTTTAAAGGCTTTGGTATGGCAAAAACAAGTTAATTCGCCTACAGGGGCTAAACTTGACAAACTGCGAAAGTATGTCAATTTGAACTGTAACGAACATTCCGGAACATGACCATAAGTTAAACATACCATAAATATCCTTTACATAGCTTAGAAATAGGCTTTCAGGGGTTCGGTATGCTAAAATAAACTTTTGGGTCATTCAGGGACTAAAAGTGTCAAAAAGTGCACAAGTTTGCACTTTTGCGCATAACTTACGTTCTGAATACATCCAGACATCCAAAAATTTATGTAAGCATGACTATATTATGCTTTAGTGTTTGGCTTGCCAAAAATCCATTCGTTGCGTCATTTGGATCGTTTTTCGTGCTTATGCGCATTCCGTCGTAATTAAGCGAACATCGCGTTCGTACGACCAAACGAACCAACATCCGACATATTTTTGAGCATGTTTCATGTCCACAATGTTTAGGCATCATTTTAGGGCCTTAAAGTTGGCTTTACGGGCCTTAGAAGTGTCAGAAATGGCCTTAAACACGTGCAGGGACTGAAACTGTCATTTCTGAAACATGTGGGCTGATCAGGCAGGCCAGGCGGCCCGCATTATATTTGTCTGATCCTGAAGTGGGCCGCGTCCGACTATCAGACCAGATTAACTGCATTTAACAGCAGATTTCAGCTGTTTGATCCTCACCCACACATTCTCAATTGCTTAGTCAGATGATAAGGATCATTTTTGGTCACCATAAGGTTCCAACACTTGTACGGATGCGATTAAAGCACGGTTTCCATGAAACGATCTAAACGGTGGACCGAAAACTTTAAATACCCCATGCCCCCCATTGCTTAAACCACTAGAATTTTGATTTGAGAAACTCTAAGTTAAAACCATTGTTTCATACCTGAGATTCTTGAATCGAGATTAGCATTCGGGGACCCTTCGTAAGTATTCTTTCGTTCTTTTCTTTATTTTATTGCTTTTCGAGTCAGAAAGTCAAACTTTGTTTGACTTTCAGCGTTGACCAGCTTATGGTCAATGCGAAGTTCGTTTGAACTTCGCAACATTTTGGGTGCCGTTTGATTCCGTGATCTCTATCATTGTTTGGTTGTCACTCCAGGACTACTGAGTAATCTCAAGTGAGTACATAGAACCCCTCTTTTACTGTTTTCCAAACATTTTGGGGTGAAACACATGTGCCTACTTGTTACTTTCCTGCTTTTCATGCTTTCACATCATATGTCTGCTATGTTCGTTAGTACATTATAGTACATGATTTCATTACATTTCATGCTATGTTTGCCCATTGTGTGCGTACTTAGTACATCGTTTTACATTACATTTTATGCTATATGTGCCCATTGTGTGCATTACTTAGTACATCGTTTTACATTACATTTCACGCTATGTATGTTCATTTGATTACATACTTAGTGCATCGTTTTCACATGTTTACATTTTGGGTATGACATTTGGTTTGTTTACAATGGAACAATACATTCATTAACATTGATCACGCCATTCGTTAGTAGGTAGTGGTACCATAGGAATTGACAACTCCCGTTCCTGAAATCCTGGGTTTGTTTGGATTGGAAGGAATGACCGAATTCGATATACATAACTTAGATAAACCTTTAATTTGTTTAAGGGTTTATCGCCACAGTCTCAAGGCTTGGATGTATGCATTTTAACAATACCGCATAAATGTTTGTATCAGTATAGCATGCATTTGTTACACAAAACATAACTTTGATTTAAACTGTGTTTTACTTCAATACCTTGTTGTTGTGCATTTTACATATGGTTTAGTTGATACATTTCACTTACCATACATGACATTTCTGGTTACACATTACATGATCTACATTGAACATAAACATTTTGACAGTGATATACACATTTAGTGGTTTACATTGAACATAGACATTTCGATATGGTTTACACACTATCACATGACAATTCATTTTTACATGAATAATTTACATTGATGGTTGGTTGGAGTAAGTGATTTGAGTAACGAGGCGTGTGTAATATGATACAAATATGGTGGATACGCCGCTGGTACTTCCTATAAACAAGTGTTTGTATGATATTACATGTCGTAGCGTTACTTAAATCATTTCAATATTTAACATATTACGTTTTACATAAACAACTTATCTTCACAAGACATTGATTTATAAAACAACTTATCTTATACAAACTCATTTTCTTGGTTATTCATTTAACCTTACATTATTTATATATATCATCTGATCTTATCGTTTTTCAAATGATTTACAAGACAAAGCAAAGTACGGGGTTCATGACTAAACATTTTCTCAAACATAAGTCATGAACCTTATTTTCATAAACCTATGTATCTCACAGGCATTTTTATGCTGACGTACCTATTTTCACATGTGTTTTCAGGTGCTTTTCCGTAAGATGTTGATCGTGACACTAGGGCGGACCTGTGCCTTAGAGACTAAAAATGGAGATAGACTTGTTTAATTATGTTATAAACTATTTGTTTCCTGTTTAAGACAATGTAACACTCTTGTTTAATAAATAAAATATAACTTTGTATGCCATGGTTGTGAAACAATAATTCTGTTACAACACTCCCCGACGTTTCCGCCACGTTTTGTATGTTACACGTGGTCGGGGTGTGACAGAAGAGTTGGTATCAGAGCCAGTGGTTATAGGGAATTAGGTTATTAGTAATGCTTTGACCTAGACTATAACCTTTCTAGGACCCTAACACAAGTTATCTTGTGTTTAGATCTTAAAACATGTACATCACCTATCCTTAGGTGATTATCAAAACAAGAACCAAATTTTCCGAAACGATTTTTGAAAAAAAAACAATCATCTGTTTTTGAATGATTTATTACATGGTTTTGAACCCTCTTTTGTAAGGTTTTGAACCCTTCCTGTTTAACTAAAATTTTTGGCCTTGTACTTTCAAATTTTCAAAATCTCGTCAAGGTTTTGGGTTTTAAATAATGTGAACACGTGCAAACTGGAAGGGTGAATGCCTGTATTCTGGGTTTTCTGTCTAGGCAAGCACTTCGTATATATCTCATCAGACGCGAGACCAGTTGTGCTTACCTGGGAATACTTGGGATGAGTGTTCACTTATAGGCGAGCATGTCTTCGCGATACATTATTTTTGACCCATTTACTTTGATTAGTCACTGTGTGTCGTTTGTTTGCTTGGTAATGCGGACGAATGACCACCATCTTTGCTTTTGTTGATTTTGTTTCATCTCATTCTCTACATCCAAACATCTCACTCGTTTCCTTTCATGTTTTCCTCTTTTAGAATGCCTCCTCGACGCGAAAACCAGATAGCAACTGCCGAACTGGCAGAAATTATTGCGCAGCAGATGGCTGCTCAATTCCCAGATCTCTTTGCTCAATAGAACCAAGCCAACAACAACAACAATGTTCCATGCAAATACAAGGATTTTAACCAGGCTAAACCACTCAAGTTTAGTGGTTCTGAAGGAGCAACTGGGCTTCTTCAGTGGTTCGAGAGCATTGAGAATACTTTTCGCCACGTGCAGTGCCCGGATAATTGCAAGGTCGAGTTTTCTTCGAGCGTGTTTCAGAAGAGGGCTCTTACATGGTGGAATGGGGTAATGAGAGACCGTGGTGCAGAAATTGCTCTAGCACAGACATGGGCTGAACTTAGAGCTCTTATGATGAGGGAGTTTTGTCCTCGCCATGAACAGCGAGCGTTGGAGAAAGAGTTTGATGTTTTGAAGCAAGATAGTGGTGAGCATCGGGCGTATACTGATAGGTTTGAGGAGTTGAGTCTGCTTTGCCCGACTATGGTTACCCCACTCGACAAGGCTATCGAAAGATACATCGACGGCCTACCTGACTCAGTACAAGACATCCTTACTGGTAGTAACCCTGCCACACTCCGTCAGGCGATCGAATTATCAGCGACATTGACTGAGTCACAGATTCAGAAGAATAAGTTACACAGGAAGGGTGACAAGGGCAAGAAGCAGTCGGCTGACAAGGAAGATAGCAAGAAAGGTCAAAACAAGAATGGGAAGAATTCTGGTTCTTCGAGAGGGTCAAGGAAGCGTAAGGCTTCCCAAAATTTTGCTGTCACTGCTCAAGCTAACCAGGCAGCTCCCAACCAACCCGCACAGCCTCCAGCGAAGAAACCCTATTCAGGGAATGCACCTTTGTGCAACAGATGCAACAGTCACCATCAGCCGCAACATCAGTGCCGTTTCTGTACTAACTGTGGGAAGTCAGGTCATCTTGCCGATGTTTGTCAGTTTGCTCAGAACCGGGCAGTTCAGAACCCGGCTCAACAAGTTGCTCATCCTCCTGCTCAACAACAGGGTCAAGCTACATGACCACAATACCCACCAGGTGCTTGTTATAACTGTGGGGATCTGACCCACTACAGAAACCGATGCCCAAGGCTAGCCAACCAGAATCAGGCTCAGGCTCCGGCTCGAGGCCGAGCCTATAACATGAATGCTCAAGAGGCGCAGGCAGACAATGAAGTGTTGAACGGTACGTTCTTTATTAATAATCAGCCTGCATCTGTTCTCTTTGATTCGGGTGCCGATAAGAGTTTTGTGTCATTGTCTTTTGAGCAAATGCTTCGCGTGTCTAGAACGAAACTAGGTAAACCTTTGACAGTAGAGGTTGCTAGTGGTGAACCCATTATTCTTGATTCTGTTCTTCACAACTGCCAATTGAACCTTAACGACCATCTTTTTCCTATCGACCTCACGCCAATGCAACTTGGAAGCTTCGACGTCATTGTAGGTATGGATTGGTTATCCAAGCATCGCGCAGAGATAGTTTGTTCTGAGAAGATTGTTCGTGTGCCGCTTTCGACAGGCGAGATCCTACAGGTTCAAGGTGAGAAACCGTCTGGTGGCCTCAAGCTCATGTCTTGTTTTAAAGCTCGGAAATATCTGCGGAAGAACTATGTGGCTTTCTTAGCACATGTTACAGAAGATAAAGGCAAGGGTAAGTCTATTTCAGATATTACTGTCGTTCGGGATTATTCTGAAGTATTCCCTGAAGACTTACCTGGTCTACCTTCAGCACGCCAAGTTGAGTTCCGCATTGATCTCGTACCTGGTGCAAATCCCATTGCCAGAGCTCCATATCGTCTTGCACCGTCTGAGATGCAAGAGTTGTCTAAGCACCTTCAGGAGCTCTCTGACAAAGGTTTTATCCGTCCTAGCTTTTCACCTTGGGGTGCTCCCGTTCTTTTTGTCAAGAAGAAGGATGGATCCTTTAGGATGTGTATCGATTATCGTGAGCTTAACAAGCTTACCATCAAGAATCGATATCCCCTACCTCGCATCGATGATCTCTTTGATCAGTTACAAGGCGCTTCTTATTTTTCGAAGATTGATCTGCGATCTGGATATCATCAACTTCGGGTGCATGAAGAAGACATTCCGAAGACAGCGTTCCGTACTCGGTATAGGCATTACGAGTTCACAGTCATGCCATTCGGTTTGACTAATGCTCCGGCTGTTTTCATGGACTTAATGAATAGGGTCTGCAAACCTTATTTGGATCAGTTCGTCATTGTTTTTATTGATGACATCTTGATATACTCTAAGACGCAAGCTGACCACGAGCAACATCTTCGTCTTACCCTAGAACTCCTAAAGAAAGAGCAACTTTTCGCCAAATTCTCCAAGTGCGAATTTTGGCTTAAAGAAGTTCAATTTTTGGGGCATATTATCAACGAACGAGGTATTCATGTAGATCCTTCCAAGATCAGTGCGATTAAGGATTGGGATACACCTTCTACTCCTACTGAGGTTCGTTCTTTTCTTGGTCTAGCGGGTTATTACCGCCGCTTCATTGAAAACTTCTCAAAGATTGCAGTTCCTCTAACTGCTCTAACTCAGAAGAACAAACCCTTTGATTGGGGATACAAACAAGAGGAAGCTTTTCAACACTTGAAGCAGAAACTTTGTGATGCGCCTGTTCTGACTTTGCCTAAGGGCAATGATGATTTTGTCGTTTATTGCGATGCATCTAAATTGGGTCTTGGTTGTGTTCTGATGCAAAGGAACAAAGTCATAGCCTATGCATCGAGGCAGTTGAAGATTCATGAAAAGAACTACACCACTCATGATCTTGAGTTGGGTGCAGTTGTTTTTGCTCTAAAGATCTGGAGACACTATTTGTACGGTACAAAATGTGTGGTTTTCATGGACCACAAAAGTCTTCAGCATATCTTCAACCAGAAAGAACTCAACATGAGGCAACGACGTTGGGTTGAGCTACTAAACGACTATGACTGCGAAATTCGCTACCATCCTGGTAAGGCGAATGTCGTGGCCGATGCATTGAGTCGTAAGGAACGTACTAAGCTTCATTGTGTACCTATTCAATCTGTTATTCAAGCTCGATCTGATATTCAAGCACGCATTTCTCAGGCTCAACAATCTTGTGTTTCACAAGGTTTGATGGATAAGGAATTTCCTTACCACATAACACCTGCTCTTGAACTGAAGGACAATGGATCATATTACTTCATGGACCGTTTGTGGGTCCCAAGCCAGGATGATCTTCGTACCTTGCTTATGGATGAAGCCCGTAAGTCTCGTTATTCTATTCATCCGGGCTCAGATAATATGTATAAGGATCTTCGTATTCACTATTGGTGGCCTGGTATGAAGAAAGACATTGCCTTATACGTATCAAAATGCCTTACTTGTCTTAAGGTTAAGGCTGAACATCAGCGTCCTTCTGGTTTATTGGTGCAACCAGAGATCCCAGTTTGGAAATGGGAAAACATTACTATGGATCTTGTTACCAAACTTCCACGCACAAAGAAAGGTCATGATGCCATCTGGGTAGTCGTTGATCGTCTTACTAAGTCAGCACATTTCTTACCTATCCGTGAGGACTTTCCTGCTGACAGACTTGCTAAAATCTATGTGGATGAAATTGTGGCTCGACATGGTGTTCCTTTGAACATCATTTCTGACAGAGATGCTCGTTTCACTTCTCATTTTTGGAGAACCATGCAATCTGCTATGGGTACCCAACTTAATCTGAGCACGGCTTATCATCCGCAAACGGATGGTCAATCAGAGAGAACAATCCGGACTTTGGAGGATATGCTTAGAGCTTGTGTGATCGATTTTGGTGGTAGTTGGGATTCACATCTTAAGTTGATTGAATTCTCCTACAACAACAGTTATCACACCAGCATCAAAATGGCTCCTTTCGAGGCTCTCTATGGTCGAAAATGTCGTTCACCAGTCTGCTGGAATGAGATCGGCGAGGCTCAACTTACTGGACCTGCCCTCATTTTAGAGACAACTGACAAGGTCAAGAAAGTTCGCGATAACCTTCAGACAGCTATGAGCCGTCAGAAGAGTTACGCGGATCCAAAACGCAAACCCTTGGAATTTCAAGTCGGTGATCGAGTATTACTTAAGGTCTCACCTTGGAAAGGTGTGATCAGATTTGGAAAGAAAGGAAAACTTGCACCTAGATACGTTGGACCATTCAAGATCGTCGAAAGAATCAGAAAGATAGCCTACAGACTTGAGTTACCTCCTGAACTTGGAAATGTTCATCCAACTTTTCACGTGTCCAATCTCAAGAGGTGTTTAGCTGATGAGAACCTCCACATACCGCTTGACGAAATTCGTGTTGGCAAAACACTGAAATTTGTTGAGAAACCTGTGGAAATCATGGAACGTGAAGTCAAGTGGCTTAAACGCAAGCGCATTCCTTTGGTCAAAGTTCGCTGGGAAGCTAAACGTGGACCCGAGTTTACTTGGGAACGCGAAGATCAAATGAAGGCGAAATATCCACATCTTTTCCCACGAGTTTCCTCTAAATAAATTTCGGGACGAAATTTCCACAAGTAGGGGAGACTGTAACATCTGTGCTTGTAATCATTATGAATAGTTCTTTTATCAATAAAACAATGTTATTTGATCCCAATGTTTGTTTGGTTGTGTTTTACATTTTTCATGTTTTGACTTTTGTTCAATTTCAAACTCTACATCGCTTTCTGGAGAGTTATACGCAAACTGATGCGTAAACGTAACCAGTTTAATGCGACAAATACTCCGGAACATCAGCATATACTTAACATACCTTAAATAACCTTTACATAACTTAGAAATAAGTTTTAAAGGCTTTGGTATGGCAAAAACAAGTTAATTCGCCTACAGGGGCTAAACTTGACAAACTGCGAAAGTATGTCAATTTGAACTGTAACGAACATTCCGGAACATGACCATAAGTTAAACATACCATAAATATCCTTTACATAGCTTAGAAATAGGCTTTCAGGGGTTCGGTATGCTAAAATAAACTTTTGGGTCATTCAGGGACTAAAAGTGTCAAAAAGTGCACAAGTTTGCACTTTTGCGCATAACTTACGTTCTGAATACATCCGGACATCCAAAAATTTATGTAAGCATGACTATATTATGCTTTAGTGTTTGGCTTGCCAAAAATCCATTCGTTGCGTCATTTGGATCGTTTTTCGTGCTTATGCGCATTCCGTCGTAATTAAGCGAACATCGCGTTCGTACGACCAAACGAACCAACATCCGACATATTTTTGAGCATGTTTCATGTCCACAATGTTTAGGCATCATTTTAGGGCCTTAAAGTTGGCTTTACGGGCCTTAGAAGTGTCAGAAATGGCCTTAAACACGTGCAGGGACTGAAACTGTCATTTCTGAAACATGTGGGCTGATCAGGCAGGCCAGGCGGCCCGCATTATATTTGTCTGATCCTGAAGTGGGCCGCGTCCGACTATCAGACCAGATTAACTGCATTTAACAGCAGATTTCAGCTGTTTGATCCTCACCCACACATTCTCAATTGCTTAGTCAGATGATAAGGATCATTTTTGGTCACCATAAGGTTCCAACACTTGTACGGATGCGATTAAAGCACGGTTTCCATGAAACGATCTAAACGGTGGACCGAAAACTTTAAATACCCCATGCCCCCCATTGCTTAAACCACTAGAATTTTGATTTGAGAAACTCTAAGTTGAAACCATTGTTTCATACCTGAGATTCTTGAATCGAGATTAGCATTCGGGGACCCTTCGTAAGTATTCTTTCGTTCTTTTCTTTATTTTATTGCTTTTCGAGTCAGAAAGTCAAACTTTGTTTGACTTTCAGCGTTGACCAGCTTATGGTCAATGCGAAGTTCGTTTGAACTTCGCAACGTGATTGTAATCACGATGGTTATAGTCCCTTGGGACTATGCCTACTGATTACCACATTGTCTAGGGTCGTAGGGTAAGCGATCTAATAAATCGCTTATACCTCGAACCCGACCCATTTGGTCGATCATTAGGATCCGACCAAACACATTAGGTGACCATAGTAGGTAGGGAATAACCTTCCGAGGTTATACCCTATGGTCACATCGTTTGAGTAGTTGTATGATAGGTAGTTTATATGCCTTAGGTAAATTACCAGAATGCCCTTTTCATGTATAATTGGTAATTAAGCATATGAAACCTAAACCTTTGTCACATAACTGATTATGTAATATGTTTAGGCATATTATACTTGTCATAGGACTAGTTAGGCGGTCCGAACGCGTTTCACGCGAACGACGCGTTAAAGTAGCATAAGCTACCTAAACGGGTCGTAATGGGTCGTAAACAATTATGTTAGGTTTCAATTAGTATGTAGGCTTTGTTGAACCATACTACACGAGTCTCCATACTCGTTTGGTTTACAAACCCTCATGCTACCCGATCTTCCGATTTAGGTCCGGTTTATTAACATAGTTACCTATATTAGGTGCCGTTTGATTCCGTGATCTCTATCATTTTTTGGTTGTCACTCCAGGACTACTGAGTAATCTCAAGTGAGTACATAGAACCCCTCTTTTACTGTTTTCCAAACATTTTGGGGTGAAACACATGTGCCTACTTGTTACTTTCCTGCTTTTCATGCTTTCACATCACATGCCTGCTATGTTCGTTAGTACATTATAGTACATGATTTCATTACATTTCATGCTATGTATGCCCATTGTGTGCGTACTTAGTACATCGTTTTACATTACATTTTATGCTATGTGTGCCCATTGTGTGCATTACTTAGTACATCGTTTTACATTACATTTCACGCTATGTATGTTCATTTGATTACATACTTAGTGCATCGTTTTCACATGTTTACATTTTGGGTATGACATTTGGTTTGTTTACAATGGAACAATACATTCATTAACATTGATCATGCCATTCCTTAGTAGGTAGTGGTACCATAGGAATTGACAACTCCCGTTCCTGAAATCCTGGGTTTGTTTGGATTGGAAGGAATGACCGAATTCGATATACATAACTTAGATAAACCTTTAATTTGTTTAAGGGTTTATCGCCACAGTCTCAAGGCTTGGATGTATGCATTTTAACAATACCGCATAAATGTTTGTATCAGTATAGCATGCATTTGTTACACAAAACATAACTTTGATTTAAACTGTGTTTTACTTCAATACCTTGTTGTTGTGCATTTTACATATGGTTTAGTTGATACATTTCACTTACCATACATGACATTTCTGGTTACACATTACATAATCTACATTGAACATAAACATTTTGACAGTGATATACACATTTAGTGGTTTACATTGAACATAGACATTTCGATATGGTTTACACACTATCACATGACAATTCATTTTTACATGAACAATTTACATTGATGGTTGGTTGGAGTAAGTGATTTGAGTAACGAGGCGTGTGTAATATGATACAAACATGGTGGATACGCCGCTGGTACTTCCTATAAACAAGTGTTTGTATGATATTACATGTCGTAGCGTTACTTAAATCATTTCAATATTTAACATATTACGTTTTACATAAACAACTTATCTTCACAAGACATTGATTTATAAAACAACTTATCTTTTACAAACTCATTTTCTTGGTTATTCATTTAACCTTACATTATTTATATATATCATCTGATCTTATCGTTTTTCAAATGATTTACAAGACAAAGCAAAGTACGGGGTTCATGACTAAACATTTTCTCAAACATAAGTCATGAACCTTATTTTCATAAACCTATGTATCTCACAGGCATTTTTATGCTGACGTACCTATTTTCACATGTGTTTTCAGGTGCTTTTCCGTAAGATGTTGATCGTGACACTAGGGCGGACCTGTGCCTTAGAGACTAAAAATGGAGATAGACTTGTTTAATTATGTTATAAACTATTTGTTTCCTTTTTAAGACAATGTAACACTCTTGTTTAATAAATAAAATATAACTTTGTATGCCATGGTTGTGAAACAATAATTCTGTTACAACACTCCCCGACGTTTCCGCCACGTTTTGTATGTTACACGTGGTCGGGGTGTGAGACGAGTGCTTACCGGGGTTTGCCAGGAAAATCGGCAAACAAAAATAGCTCTACCACCATCTGAGCCTCCACCGCCGCCCTGAGCGGCGGTGCTACCGCTGTTCCACCATCCTCTCCGATCTTGTCGTCTCTCTCCTCTTTCTCCGAGTTTCTCTCTCTCTCTCTGTCTCTCCGAGCTTATCGCCGCCGTACGCCACCCGTCACTGCCGAGATATCGTGCCGCCGCTGCATGGCGACGGCTCTCCGCCATCGGAACATCATCAGGAGGGGTGGTATTATGGGTGGTCGGAGCCACCGGATCTTTGCCGGCTGTTTCGTCGGAGAAGAGAGGGGGACCGAGAGGGTGTTTGGCTGGGCTTGAGAGATGAACGAGGAAGTGGAGGTGAGAGGCCAGATTGTGACAACCCGAGTTTCCAAGGTTTCTACTTGACTTAGTACTTGTTCACTAGATGTCGTTTCTATATTCATGATGTGCCTTTTATGTGTGCTTTATATATATACTTGATGTGCATTATTTGTGTATTTGAGTATATGTTAATAATGTGCATTATTTGTGTTAATAATGTGTGATAATTAAATATAAAACATGCCAAACACCTCTCACGAATTCACTTTAGCCGAAAACACCCAGCCCAATTCCTTGATTGCCCTAGCATCCCTCGGCCCAAACCTATTGAACGAATTAGTGGCCCAAAACAGATTATATCCTCCTTATATTTACGTAAATATCAAACTAGGCCTCACATCTCCACTGGTCGCTAACCCTTGGTCTCTCTCCATAGTTGTGCGACGGCAACAGGAGACCCTCTTCACACTTGAAGCCTTTCAATCGTGTCCTCTTATCTTCGGTTAGTTTTTATTTACGAAAAGATATATGTGTTGTTATGAAATTGTGATCATGAATAATTGTTGCCTTGTAAATATCGATGGGGTGCACGTGATTGTCATAAAAACAAGTAAACAAGTGATGTAGAACATGCCAATAATCGGCCCAATCATTCTATTGCATTTAATGTTTGTTGTCATATCATCACATGAAAGGTTCATGAATTGAAAGTAAAGTTGTTGTATAGTTGTCAGATCTACTATCTTGGTCCAATAGAAATTTTAATAGGTTGGGGTTTGGTCAAATTAAAATCAAAGGGCATGTGATGTGATTAAGTGTTTTTGCATGAAAAGTCATATAGGTGTAATCAGTAAATGCTCTTGTAAATCGATGATATCATAATTGTGTTTAATGATTGTTGTGTAGATAAACGTGGCATTAAATCAATGGAATTGGATGTTTGTTGGATGATATTGAGGGATGTATGCATGTGACTTTTAATCGGTTGTGATGTAACAGTTGTTGGTCATTTGTTGTGTGCTTTGATAATGGTAATATGATGATAGTAAACATTTGTCCACTACATAAATACTATATAAAAATCGGTCCAATATTATCTTGAGGTGTTGTTAGATTGTCGGCCATTGTTGATTAATTTAATGATGATGATGATCTTGATATGTTGATGATTACACAAGATAGGGTTCATAAAAATGGATGTTAAAACATTGTTTGATCGATTAAGGGTTTAGATAGAATCTTTGATTGTGTTAATTGATAAATTGTAATTTTGGAAACTGTGAATGATTGTAACTGAATGGCTTAATATTCGGATAATGAAACTAATCACACAAGACACCTTGGTTGCACAAGAAGTCCATTCGCACAAGAAGACTTCAGTCGCACAAGGTGTCCTTAGTCGCACAAGACATATGGAGTCGCACAAGTTGTAATGTTGCTTGACTTTTGGGCCAGGTATACATGTTTGGGCCGGGCTAGTTCTAATCGCACAACCCAACCGGATCGTACAAGATGTCCGGATCGCACAAGCTTAGATTTAATTGATTTGGGCCGTGTTCATGTTTATAGTTTTGTTTGGGTATTTATGGGCCGGGTATTAGTGGGCTCCAACGGATGACTCGCACAAGGCCACTAAGCTTGTGCGAGCCTAATCTTGAATACGTTATAACTGTTGAACGTGATAATGTATGTTGCCATGATCTGTGTGTGTTCCTTATCTGCTAGCTTATGTGATACTTATGTGCACTACTTGAAACCAAAACCTGACTTGTATGGTAACCATGTTAGGACGTGGTTGACCACTAGCAGCTAGACTTGACCTTTCTGTGTATCTGCCGAGCAAACCAAGGTGAGTTCACACTCTACAAAGCATGGGATTCCCAAGGGTTGGGAATGGGGTTAAGGAATATGGATTCCTCGTCCTTTCTTGGGTAGGACAGTACTGGTTCAGGAATGTAATTCCTCGTCCTTACGGACAGATAACTTTTACTAGACCAAAACTCTATCAAGAAGTCCCTCCTTTTTTTATATCGACTTAATCGCCGGGCCAATGGCGAGCGGGTCATTTGTTAGATAGCGCTATTTAGGTCTGACAAGCCTCACACCGTGCCGCAGAGGACGGGCGTGAACTAATGGATCTGGGTGTCACACCCTGCTAGTAGCGGAAGCGTATTGTGTGTGACGAAAGAAAGGTAATCATTGCATCCAAATGTATTAACAACATGAACCAACAACGACGCCATAGATATATAGTTTTCAACAAAAGATTACAAGTTTTCAACATAGTTTCCAAGTTCAACAACGCTTGACATAGCATAGTTCTAAGTTATTTTTCACATAGCAAAAGATAGTTTTTGACACAAAACATAGTGAGGTTTTGTCCCCTATATACCCATATGAAGTTGGGATATAAAAGACAAACCCTCCCAACAGTGGCCACCGTTGTCCATTGTTTTCCCGAATCCCATAGTGAATCACCGGCTCAAGACCTGTTTCCTGAAATACATGTAGTTTTAAAAAAAATCAACAAAAAGTTGAGCGAGTTCATGCAGTACTTGTTATCATATGAAATCTAGTAATTGTTATCTTGTAATCATGGTTTGTTCTGATTTAAACATGGAGTCTGTTAAGGATCTATCAGTGGGTAGCGAGCCCCCTGACATAATGCGCCATAAGCAAAATAACCAAACCGAGAACACTTTGTCATCATTGGGATCACAAAAGCACTCCAGGGTATACCATCCAGGAGTGGGGCGTGCCTCAAGCCCAATAGATCTACACCTTTTGCACCTTGGTCACTAAGTGATTAATGGTTACAATTGTTCCATCCCTACTTATGCACATTGATCAAGCCATCTACTCCGTAACTAGCATACCAATAGTTTTAGCATGTATTTCCCCTCGAGGTTTTTGAAAACAAAACATTGAAAACAGTGAAAGGAGGGACATGAACTCACAAGTTTGCGTTCCGTGAAATATGATATTGAAATGAGCGTCCGTACGTGTCAATAACCTACATGTGTACTAATCTCGTTAGACACTAGGTCTTTCGGACCTCGTAAAAGTTGTTCATCTTGAATTCTTTGTTATGTTTTCGCTTGTCATCCTTAGAACAACTTTGTATTTTAGAGCGTTGATAGTTTACTCGCTCGATTGTTATGTGTATTCATGTGTTCTATGTGTATTGGATTATATGTGAATGGCTTCGAGCTTATGTAATTGGGCTTAACCCACGTTTCATTGTTATTGGGCCTAGCCCTAGTTTTCTTGTTATTGGGCCTAGCCCTAGTTTTCTTGTTATTGGGCCTAGCCCTAGTCTAATTCTAGTGAGTCCATTAAATATACTCAAGCAATTTTTACCAAAAATTCACCAAGCATGTAACTTAATAAGTTCGTTTTTCACATGAAAAATACTTGGTAATTTTTATAGTTTTCGACTTTCCGGATCCTTGTTTTTGACCACTTAGTTATGCGCTCGCTTTAGTGTCTAAAAATATGTTATTTTTAGACTCGACATTGTAGTAACTTGCTTACGATGTCGATACGCCCAAACTGTCGTCATCAAGTGTTATGTATTTCCATTTCGGCTATTTTATTTAATTTTCCGATTTTACTAGCATTTCTTGGACCATGTAGGAACATGTGCGTGTATTTATTTTGATCACCTTATAGGTATCTAATACATACACATATATAGCACACATTGCAAGCACTTAGCAAGTTTCCGAAAAATATAATTTTTCTTACCAAAAATTATATTTACACATTGTTATATTTTTACCCATTTGTTTTTGTAAAATATAAGTTTAAGTTCATAAGAACTTCTTGAATATTTAAACCTTAAATATTCCCATCAAAGTTTCCATAATGACGTTTAGGACCACTAATCGCGTTTAACCTTGTTAATCACCCTTTAATTCCATTTTTAATCGCGATTAGATTTTTAGAAAAATTCGCCATAGTTTCCCCTGAACTATGACGTTTCCCACGTTTTCAAAACGCGTTTAAATCACCAAATCAATTTTCCAAATAATCATAATCAATTTCCAAAACAATTTTTATTACACCAACTTTGCATGCATGATTCATGCTCTTTTCTTCTTTATTTCCATGAACTTTTATAAGTATATTTTTAACAACTTGGTTAAAAAAAATGAAATCTTCACATATTTATTAGGACCTTAAAGACACCATTTTCATTATATTTTCTAATTAAAATCTCCTCTTTAAACCACTTTGTTTAGTAAACTTTTAGGATGATCATAATAAGAATCATGGTGGTTATTCTTTATAAAAGTCACCTATGTGTAATAAATCATTTTTAAGTTGTAGTAAAGTTCATGGAACAAGAGGTTGATGATCTTGTTTAGATTTAAACATTACCATGTTTAAATCATCATTAATATTATTAATCATAAAAAGATCACCCACTTAAAACAAACTTACTTTAACATAATCAACATAAATTATGCTAACTATCTATCACAAATCTAATAAATCAACACATAATATAGTTATATTTAGTGTTTATTAGCTTTGGGGTTAGGGTTTTTGTTTGTGTTTAACTTTAATTTCAAGACAATCAACTTGTACTTCCATAACTTACTAGTAATATGAACCTTAAAAATGGTGATTAGAAAACTTACAATATTGCACAATCTAGACAAGAAAATAAGAAGAAGATTAAGCTCCAAGAAAGCTCCTAATGATGATCCATGCTTTGAATCTCCTTAGGCCATCTCTAAAAGGTTTATGGATGCTTTGTAATGAGATGTTTAAAGGATGAATATGGATAATAATTTGAGGGTGTTTGGAGCCATAGACAAGGAAGGAAAGAAAAGGATTTGTGTGTAAGTTTTTGTGGAATGTATGTATGAAAGAGGTAAGGTATGGTGAAAATTATAATAATTTTCTAAATCTTTCAAATAGTCAAACAAATCCTCACAACCATGCCTTTACATCATATTTGCTAGAAATTGTAGGTTATGGGGGTGGGTCCTCACTTTATCGAAATATGGTGGTAAGCATGGCCACTATGTTTTTTTTTAGACATGTGATATAAGTGCTAATTTGTAGATATTTTAGTGGTTAGGTTAATTAGGGTAATTAGGGTGTTAATGGTAGTTTAGGATTTTAAATAAAGTCTAACTAGTTTATTAGTTTAGTGGGTATTAATTTTGGATGGTAAAAATACCACTAGTTCGCTTACCGGTTCGATATCGGGTGATATACGAAAGTTATAGTGTAGTACCGGGAGCTATGGTTTTAATTTACCATCGATGCTACGGCATCTATTCAAGGCGTTTATGACGCCAAAATATTGCTAACTAGCTCGCTAGCATTTTCGTTTGCTTGTTTCGTGACAAAAATGTCACCTACTAGTTCGCCGGTTCGCTAGCGAACTATTTAAGCGCAAAGCGATGTAATACCGGAACTTGTGATTAAGAACATTCCGTTGATATCATCTTATTGTTTTAGTGTGTTTTTCATCAATTGACATTATTCTGAAGTCCCGGAAATGCTTTGTTATAGGTTCGGACGCGTTAAAAATGCTATATTTTAAGCCGAAACGGACATTTTTGAGACTAGGGCGTTATACTGGAAAGTCTTGTTTCTTTGCAAGATGTGTTTTCATAATAATGTTTTCTTATATAAATGGACTTAGTTATGCTATCCGAGTGTCGTTTTTCAGTGTTTCGGTCTGATTTCACGGTTTGCTGGCATGAATAGTGTAACCGTGAATAGTGCACGTGGCACTTTCTACCAACATTTTTAGGACATTGTTTGCTTGGGTTCGCAATGTGGCGAAAACCAACATATGTTTTAACATCGTTTTCCTTGTCCTAACTCTGTTATCTAGTTTACGACACCGTTACGTAATCAAATTACGCTAAATGCATGAGATTAAGAAGTATAAATAGTGATTAGATTGTACGGAATTACCAGTTATTTGCCAGTTGTCACATTCTCCCCCTGTTAAAAAGAATTTCGTCCCGAAATTCAAGTTAAGCCATCCTTTGAAGGAGTCTTCTCCAACAGGTGGGGATATTTTACCTTAATCTGATCTTCACGTTCCTATGTGTACTCGGGTCCGTGACGTGAATTCCAACGGACCTTGACTCGTTCGATACGACTTCTCCTTGTCTTGTGGACTTTCCGATCCATAACCTCGACAGGTTCTTCGGTAAACTGGAGCGTGTCGTCTACATGAATTTCATCCGCTGAGATGATAACTGTCTCAACAGTCGGACTTTTCTTGAGATTCGACACATGAAATGTGTCATGTACGTTACTGAGTTCTTCTGGCAGTTTCAACTTGTACGCGACGGTACCGATCTTTTCTAGAATCTCAAACGGCCCAATGTATCTCGGGTTTAGCTTCCCGCGCTTCCCGAATCTAGCTACGCCTTTCCAAGGTGAGACTTTCAGTAAGAATTTGTCTCCGACCTCGAAGGATAATGGTTTAGGTTTTCTGTCCGCGTAGCTCTTTTGTCTGTCACGAGCCGCTTTGATTCGGTCTCGTATTTTTGCTATCTTGTCGGTAGTCTCTTGGACTAGTTCAGGGCCAATGAGTTGTTTGTCTCCGACTTCCGCCCAACATAGCGGTGATCGGCACTTACGTCCGTAGTTCTTCGAATGGGGCACCTTTGATGCTTGTGGGATAACTGTTGTTATAGGAAAACTCTACCAGAGGTAAATGAGTATCCCAGTTTCCGCCCAAATCCATCACACAGGCGCGAAGCATGTCTTCCAACGTTTGGATGGTTCGTTCACTTTGTCCATCGGTTTGCAGAT
Source organism: Helianthus tuberosus (assembly GCA_030545235.1). Lineage (NCBI taxonomy): Eukaryota > Viridiplantae > Streptophyta > Magnoliopsida > Asterales > Asteraceae > Helianthus > Helianthus tuberosus. Next base: position 141,886,443 of record CM060366.1, read on the forward strand.
GAAATGCTATGCTTAGACCCAAACGAGATCCAAGCGATTCTTGAAATGATTGCCATATTCTTGACACAAAGCGACCATCACGATCCGAGATTATCGAAATAGGCACTCCATGACGTGCCACAATCTCGTTGAGATAGATTTCGACTAACTTCGTGGTACTGTCTTTTTCACGAACAGGTAGGAAGTGAGCCGACTTGGTTAATCGATCAACGATAACCCATATCATGTCATGACCTCGAGAGGTCAGTGGGAGTCCTGTAATGAAGTCCATTGATATCTGCTCCCATTTCCAAACAGGAATCTTGGGTTGTTGTAATAATCCAGATGGCGTTTGATATTCGGCCTTGACCTTCGCACAAGTTAGGCAATTCCCAACATAGGTCGCAACATCTTTCTTGAGTTTAGGCCACCAATAGTATTCTTTCAAATCCTGATACATCTTATCAGATCCTGGGTGTATTGAATATTTGGGCTTGTGTGCTTCATCCAGCACTAAGTCTCGTAAGCCACCAAAATAGGGAATCCAGACCTTTCCTCTGAAATATAAAGTGTCATCCTTATTTATTTCCATGTGTTTCCTTGCTCCTCGCAAGTATTCTGCTCGTATATTTCCTGGCTTTAGAGCTTCCCGTTGTGCGTCGCACACTCGAGTAGTAAAGTTTGTCTGGATTGTCAACTCTAAAGCCCGTACTCGTAATGTTCTAACTCGTTCCATCCGGCTCAAAGCATCCGCTACAACGTTTGCTTTCCCTGGATGGTATCTGGTTTCGCAGTCATAATCGTTCTACAATTCTACCCATCGCCGTTGGCGCATGTTTAATTCCTTTTGGTTGAATATGTGTTGAAGACTTTTATGATCAATGAATATGGTACACTTAGTACCATAGAGATAGTGACGCCAAATCTTTAAGGCGAATACCACTGCGCCCAACTCTAGGTCGTGAGTGGTATAATTCTTTTCATGAACTTTTAACTGCCGCGACGCGTACGCGATGACTTTTTCACGTTGCATTAACACGAAACCCAAGCCTTGACACGATGCATCACAGTACACCACGAAGTCATCGGTGCCGTCAGGGAGTGATAAGATTGGCGCTTGGCATAGTTTATCTTTAAGTAGCCGAGAAGTCGTCTCTTGTTTTTCACCCCAATCGAACTTTCTATCCTTTTGAGTGAGTGTGGTCAGCGGTTGAGAAATTTTAGAAAAATTCTCTATGAATCTTCGATAGTATCCCGCTAAACCCAGAAATTGTCTTACCTCCGTTGGGGTCTTTGGAGTGTTCCAGTTCTTTATAGCCTCTATCTTAGCTGGATCAACATGTATTCCATTCTCGTTCACCACGTGACCGAGAAATTGCACCTCGCGAATCCAAAATTCGCATTTTGAGAATTTGGCGTACAATTGTTCTTTCTTAAGCAACTCTAGAATAGTTCTCAAGTGTTGTTCGTGTTCCGCCTCTGTTCGTGAGTATATTAGAATGTCATCAATGAATACGATCACGAACTTGTCGAGACATGGTTTACATACTCGGTCCATCAATTCCATGAATACGGCGGGAGCGTTTGTTAAGCCGAAAGGCATAACAAGGAACTCGTAATGCCCATAGCGAGTCCTAAACGCTGTCTTAGGAATGCTTTCCTCTTGAATCCTCAGCTGATGGTATCCGGATCTTAGATCGATCTTGGAATAAAAGCTATAACTGATCGAACAAGTCGTCGATCCCTGGGTATAGGATACCGGTTCTTGATAGTTAACTTGTTCAGTTCTCTGTAATCTATGCACATTCGAAAGGTTTCGTCCTTCTTCTTGACAAATAGCATCGGAGCTCCCCAAGGTGAGAAACTCCGTCTAATGAGTCCCTTGTCAAGTAACTCCTGAAGCTGAGTAGATAATTCCTGCATCTCCGAGGGCGCGAGTCTATATGGAGCTTTTGCCACCGGTGCCGCTCCTGGCACAAGATCGATACGAAATTCCACCTGTCGTTGTGGAGGTAGTCCCGACAAGTCTTCCAGAAAGACTTCGGGATATTCCTTCATTACAGGTATGCCTTCCACCTTGCGCTCCTCGACCTTTTGTCAACCACTTGGGCAAGAAAGGCGACGTATCATTTTCTCAGACACTTTCGAGTCTTCATGCAATTAATAATTCGTAGGGGCGTGTCTTGAGTCTCCCCATGCACTAAAAGATGTTCTCTCATCAGACAGGGGGATGCGAATGATCTTCTCGTGACGTGTAATTTCGGCTCGATTGTCGGAGACTAGTCTATGTCAAAAACTTCGTCATAACAACCCAATTCAATGAGTGAAAGGTTGATATTAAATTTTAGTGCTCGAAGTTCGAGTAGGCAACCGTTAATGTCTTCTCAAGACTCAACTAATTTATCGTCGACCAATCCTATGGAATGAGGGGACGTCTAGCTTACCTGAATCTAGACCAAGTACATTTTGAATTCTAGGGGGATGGAACTAATACCGACACCGGTATCAAACCAAAATGGATGCAACGGGTCAGTTAGTAGGGAAGTATCGGTGACCCTTAATGAATTCATATGACTCCGCTAACTCCCCATTAGTTAACTTGATAGGGTAAGGCATGTCTAACCTACATGACTCTAATTCATGTATAGGCTTAATATCTAGAGACACTAAGTTAAGCTGACGCTGGTATCCAACGAATTGATACATGTTGGTTGTAGAGTAGACCATACCCATGACCGCATTGGGATTTTCTGGAGTATTCCTAGTTATACCCATACACCCACTCATTCACTTGCTTGATTCATCCCTAGACATCCATCCTCATGGTGATCTCTTTGCCACAGTTAAAACCTCCTTGTTCTTTCTTGAATATAACTAACTCATTAGTTTCCGTTTTGCGCCCAGTCTCACCACACTACTATTCTTGGCACTTTTGTAAGTGCCCTCATGGTGAAAGTTTCACTCATCTCATTCAGAATTTTGACAAGTTATTAGTGTACTTCTTGATGTCAGCTTTGTATCTCAGGGCTAAACCCCAAATGTAGCGCTCAGTGCGTTTAAATTCGGGTGTTATCTGGTATGCAACAATCAGTGAGAGAACGTAGAGGCGTCGGGGGTAACCAACAACATTGGTTCTAATCATGATAGAGTCCTAGAGTTCGGTTCCCAACCTTGGAATTTTCCCACTAGCGAGCAATACTCCTCTCGCGTAAGATTCTAGAGTTCTTCCAACGACATCCTCTTTGCTGTCTTACTTTCTATAGCTTGAACTTGGAGATTTCATCAAGTTAACGTCTTCCTCAACCGATGACTGTTCGTTTACCAAATTGTTTACTTAGGAGTACATTTACTAGCACGGTTAACTAACTCCATTGTCGTTATTTAGCGAACATAACTTACCGCACCTATCGTATCGATGAGGTCTCGCCGCTTGTAATCCGGAGATGCCTTAGAATTAAAATCTGGTGTGATTGCATCTCCAAGTGTGGCATTGGCACTCGTTCTCGTCCCATCGGGATTTGAACCACTTGAACTACCGGTACCATCAGTACCATCACTAGTGTCGACTCGACAACCTCATGTTGTTCCATATGACCTCTAGTTCCACTTTAATAGTAGGGCGCTAATTAACTGACCCTCTTCTAGGCGTAGATTTTCTTGTCGACGCCACGTTGTTTCCGATACATAGTATCATGGGGTCTAGGCTTTTATTTGGACAGATATAGCCTACCATGCGCCTAAGAATCAAGAAAATAATTGGTCATGGAAACCTCAAGCTCTCATTATTCATACATGTTTGAAACCATGATAATATGAATAATCGCAATCCAAAATGCGTAGTACTTCTTACGTGTATTGGCCATATGCCTAAGTGGGAAAAGAGGTAATTCATTGAGGAGGAGAAATCAAACAGTCGTCTCCAATTTTTACAACGTGTATCCTATCCTTCCTGGATCTCGATCGCCCAAAGTAGGAAAAATCCTTCGCCGCACTAGCCCGTGTGACGAATACGTTGATACTCCTTGAGCTCCACGAGCTTCGAAAAAAATTGTTATAATTTCCATAGATGTCGAATAATACAATGAAGGAGTTGCAGTATGGCTCATGCCATATCATCCTTTGGAATAAGACAAATGTCAAACGACAGAGTTGAATGTAATCATTGCCAATGACTAAGATAAGGTAAGGTGTCATAGACACCAAAGAACCAACCCATGCACCAGAATTTCGAGACTGTTGAGGAAAACTCCTCCATGAGTAGCTACCGAGTTTTGTTTGCTTTCGATGACTAGTCTCAGACGACTCGTGTTATAGATCGAATGTTAAGTGCAAACAATACGTGTAGTCTTCCTGTATCGTAGAGTGTTATAGTAACCCTTCCGGCTAGTGTTCTACTAGATAGTAATTTGAACAACTTAAGAATTTTGAATGGATTAGTGATCATTAGCTTGACCCGCAGAGCCCACCAGGATTTCCATACACTACAAGTTGTTATTACGTGGGCCCCCGTAATAATAAATTGTCTTGTATGGTCACCTTAGCATTCTCTCGTTCAAGCCGCCAATCCGTCAAAGAGAGGACACTATTGTCTATATACCTTCAACATAGGAGGGACCTTCGTGATGGTCCACGTGCTAACGCCCATTGTCATTATTCGTGAAAGGGCACAACGTTAGACGTGATAGAAATAAAGGAATTCGTAATATTAGCAACTGGAGGGGCACCTTTAAGATGAGCACTTCATCTTCCTTGTCTGGACGAGAGTGTCATCTATCACGATTAGTATGAGCCTCGGGGACCTCATCCCACTAGTAGAGTTGTTGTCTAAGGCCGCCACCTCCGCCTCGTCATCACTACCAAAGCCGGACATATACTACCTGAGGGAAAACAACCATCTTCAATGGGATCAATGCTTTAGGGTCTCACTCAGGAACCACGTCCGCCATAAGCTTCGTAATGGACGCGAGGTCATCATTCTCATCGCGTGAGTCAAGTGTAATAATTGACTTCATAGTCGAAGGTATTTTCATTCTTGGCAAATATTCCGTACAACACATATATAAATACATTATATATATAATCACTAAATCTCATGTTATTTTTGTTCTCGTGTTTCACATGTAATTCCTAGTGTTTCGAGTCTATTCCTTATAGACTAACCATATATTGATCCTTGTTCGCCACTTATGGCTGAGCCCGCGTGATAGATCCTCATGTTATAGTGACACAATGAAAACCTTTTGTCATACTTTTGAAATCACTTTTGTACTGTTATTGACATTGTTTTCATGTGTGAGCCCTTCGGTGATTGTAGACCAAACTTTGTAATAGTTTTTCCCTGGTTCACTACAATCGGAGCTCTGATACCAATCTGTCACACCCTGCTAGTAGCGGAAGCGTATTGTGTGTGACGAAAGAAAGGTAATCATTGCATCCAAATGTATTAACAACATGAACCAACAACGATGCCATAGATATATACTTTTCAAGAAAAGATTACAAGTTTTCAACATAGTTTCCAAGTTCAACAACGCTTGACATAGCATAGTTCTAAGTTATTTTTCACATACCAAAAGATAGTTTTTGACACAAAACATAGTGAGGTTTTGTCCCCTATATACCCATACGAAGTTGGGATATAAAAGACAAACCCTCCCAACAGTGGCCATCGTTGTCCTTTGTTTTCCCGAATCCCATAGTGAATCACCGGCTCAAGACCTGTTTCCTGAAATACATGTAGTTTTAAAAAAAATCAACAAAAATTTGAGCGAGTTCATGCAGTACTTGTTATCATATGAAATCTAGTAATTGTTATCTTGTAATCATGGTATGTTCTGATTTAAACATGGAGTCTGTTAAGGATCTATCAGTGGGTAGCGAGCCCCCTGACATAATGCGCCATAAGCAAAATAACCAAACCGAGAACACTTTGTCATCATTGGGATCACAAAAGCACTCCAGGGTATACCATCCAGGAGTGGGGCGTGCCTCAAGCCCTATAGATCAACACCTTTTGCACCATGGTCACTAAGTGATTAATGGTTACAATTGTTCCATCCCTACTTATGCACATTGATCAAGCCATCTACTCCGTAACTAGCATACCAATAGTTTTAGCATGTATTTCCCCTCGAGGTTTTTGAAAACAAAACATTGAAAACAGTGAAAGGGGGGACATGAACTCTCAAGTTTGCGTTCCGTGAAATATGATATTGAAATGAGCGTCCGTACGTGTCAATAACCTACATGTGTACTAATCTCGTTAGACACTAGGTCTTTCGGACCCCGTAAAAGTTGTTCATCTTGAATTCTTTATTATGTTTTCGCTTGTCATCCTTAGAACAACTTTGTATTTTAGAGCGTTGATAGTTTACTCGCTCGATTGTTATGTGTATTCATGTGTTCTATGTGTATTGGATTATATGTGAACGGCTTCGAGCTTATGTAATTGGGCTTAACCCACGTTTCATTGTTATTGGGCCTAGCCCTAGTTTTCTTGTTATTGGGCCTAGCCCTAGTTTTCTTGTTATTGGGCCTAGCCCTAGTCTAATTCTAGTGAGTCCATTAAATATACTCTAGCAATTTTTACCAAAAATTCACCAAGCATGTAACTTAATAAGTTCGTTTTTCACATGAAAAATACTTGGTAATTTTTATAGTTTTCGACTTTCTGGATCCTTGTTTTTGACCACTTAGTTATGCGCTCGCTTTAGTGTCTAAAATATGTTATTTTTAGACTCGACATTGTAGTAACTTGCTTACGATGTCGATACGCCCAAACTGTCGTCATCAAGTGTTATGTATTTCCATTTCGGCTATTTTATTTAATTGTCCGATTTTACTAGCATTTCTTGGACCATGTAGGAACATGTGCGTGTATTTATTTTGATCACCTTATAGGTATCTAATACATACACATATATAGCACACATTGCAAGCACTTAGCAAGTTTCCGAAAAATATAATTTTTCTTACCAAAAATTATATTAACACATTGTTATATTTTTACCCATTTGTTTTTGTAAAATATAAGTTTAAGTTCATAAGAACTTCTTGAATATTTAAACCTTAAATATTCCCATCAAAGTTTCCATAATGACGTTTAGGACCACTAATCGCGTTTAACCTTGTTAATCACCCTTTAATCCCATTTTTAATCGCGATTGTATTTTTAGAAAAATTCGCCATAGTTTCCCCTGAACTATGACGTTTCCCACGTTTTCAAAACGCGTTTAAATCACCAAATCAATTTTCCAAATAATCATAATCAATTTCCAAAACAATTTTTATTACACCAACTTTGCATGCATGATTCATGCTCTTTTCTTCTTTATTTCCATGAACTTTTATAAGTATATTTTTAACAACTTGGTTAAAAAAAATGAAATCTTCACATATTTATTAGGACCTTAAAGACACCATTTTCATTATATTTTCTAATTAAAATCTCCTCTTTAAACCACTTTGTTTAGTAAACTTTTAGGATGATCATAATAAGAATCATGGTAGTTATTCTTTATAAAAGTCACCTATGTGTAATAAATCATTTTTAAGTTGTAGTAAAGTTCATGGAACAAGAGGTTGATTATCTTGTTTAGATTTAAACATTACCATGTTTAAATCATCATTTATATTATTAATCATAAAAGATCACCCACTTAAAACAAACTTACTTTAACATAATCAACATAAATTATGCTAACTAGCTATCACAAATCTAATAAATCAACACATAATATAGTTATATTTAGTGTTTATTAGCTTTGGGGTTAGGGTTTTTGTTTGTGTTTAACTTTAATTTCAAGACAATCAACTTGTACTTCCATAACTTACTAGTAATATGAACCTTAAAAATGGTGATTAGAAAACTTATAATATTGCACAATCTAGACAAGAAAATAAGAAGAAGATTAAGCTCCAAGAAAGCTCCTAATGATGATCCATGCTTTGAATCTCCTTAGGCCATCTCTAAAAGGTTTATGGATGCTTTGTAATGAGATGTTTAAAGGATGGATATGGATAATAATTTGAGGGTGTTTGGAGCCGTAGACAAGGAAGGAAAGAAAAGGATTTGTGTGTAAGTTTTTGTGGAATGTATGTATGAATGAGGTAAGGTATGGTGATAATTATAATAATTTTCTAAATCTTTCGAATAGTCAAAGAAATCCTCACAACCATGCCCTTACATCATATTTGCTAGAAATTGTAGGTTATGGGGGTGGGTCCTCACTTTATCGAAATATGGTGGTAAGCATGGCCACTATGTTTTTTTTAGACATGTGATATAAGTGCTAATTTGTAGATATTTTAGTGGTTAGATTAATTAGGGTAATTAGGGTGTTAATGGTAGTTTAGGATTTTAAATAAAGTCTAACTAGTTTATTAGTTTAGTGGGTATTAATTTTGGATGGTAAAAATACCACTAGTTCGCTTACCGGTTCGATATCGGGTGATATACGAAAGTTATAGTGTAGTACCGGGAGCTATGGTTTTAATTTACCATCGATGCTACGGCATCTATTCAAGGCGTTTATGACGCCAAAATATTGCTAACTAGCTCGCTAGCATTTTCGTTTGCTTGTTTCGTGACAAAAATGTCACCTACTAGTTCGCCGGTTCGCTAGCGAACTATTTAAGCGCAAAGCGATGTAATACCGGAACTTGTGATTACGAACATTCGGTTGATATCATGTGTTTTTCATCAATTGACATTATTCCGAAGTCCCGGAAATGCTTTGTTATAGGTTCGGACGCGTTAAAAATGCTATATTTTAAGCCGAAACGGACATTTTTGAGACTAGGGCGTTATACCGGAAAGTCTTGTTTCTTTGCAAGATGTGTTTTCATAATAATGTGTTCTTATATAAATGGACCCGGTTATGCTATCCGAGTGTCGTTTTTCAGTGTTTCGGTCTGATTTCACGGTTTGCTGGCATGAATAGTGTAACCGTGAATAGTGCACGTGGCACTTTCTACCAACATTTTTAGGACATTGTTTGCTTGGGTTCGCAATGTGGCGAAAACCAACATATGTTTTAACATTGTTTTCCTTGTCCTAACTCTGTTATCTAGTTTACGACACCGTTACGTAATCAAATTACGCTAAATGCATGAGATTAAGAAGTATAAATAGTGATTAGATTGTACGGAATTACCAGTTATTTGCCAGTTGACACACTGGGCACGTCAATGCTGATAGACATTGACAGTTCAGGGCACTTAAACATGACTTCAGTCAGCAGTCGATATGGTAACGAGTCTAGTGTATACATGGGGTAGCCCCCACGGCCGAAATGCCAGATAACTATCATGGGGTAGCCCCCACGGCTGGATTGCCAGAGTTAATGGGTTAAACAAATCACGTTTTCAAATATGGGGTAACCCCCACGGCAGGGATGCCAGTTAAAGGAACTATTTTTGGAACAACTAAAACCAACATCCAACTGTGAACTCGCTCAACATTATTGTTGACTCGTTACTACATGTTTTGCAGGTCAATAGGTACTTAGCTGGAGCTTGCATGGGGAAGAGTCGTTGTGGGACATAGACAGCTGTGTGCCATGTTAGACCTTTGGATATTTAAACTTATGTTTTGGTTTTAAATATTATGCTTCCGCTCATAACTTAAACTATGTTTGTTTTGGACACTAATTGTGTTGGTTGGACTTTTTTACAATTAATTACTTGCTTATTCAATATGATTAGTGGTTTGATCCTGGTCAGTCACGCCTCCAAGCGGTGATACTCCGTGTGTGGATTTTGGGGGTGTGACAGATTGGTATCAGAGCCATTGGTTATAGAGAACTTGGTTTTAATAAGGGAAAACGTTTTTGTTAAAACCAGACTATAACCTGTACAGTGCTCTACGATCCACAACGACGCTTCACTCCACGTGCAAGACTCGACATTCTAGGTGGTATGAATTATGTTTATATTGCCTACTTGCTAGATTGCATAGAACTTTGCTCATGGTATGCTTAGATAAACGTAGCAACTGTTAATTGAAAACACTTGTGTGCTTACTCTCTTCTGTCATCGCACTTTCGCGAACCTTTCCTACTCATATTTCCTTCGATGTGGAGAATCATGAGTGTACGTGTGAACCTAACTCAAGCCCAGCTGACGGCTCTTATCAACGAACTAGTTACGGCAGCACTCGCAGCCGCTCAGGCAGGAGGTATAACCTGCTGTTCCGAACCTATCCTAGGATGTTAGATCCTACTCTCATGACCCAACTCTCGCGCTTAACCCCGTCTATTCTTCCTCGCGCAACAAGGTCAGAACGCTCAGCCGCCGGTATGCACATTTAAGACGTTCATGGACTGCCGATCTACTACTTTCAGCGGCACTGAAGGAGCTGTTGGACTCCTTCACTGGTTCGAGAAGCTCGAAATCGATCTTTGAAATGTGTGAATGCCCCGAGGCTCGTAGGGAGCAATATGCCACTGGTACTCTCGAAGGCACTGCGCTAACTTGGTGGAACGCGCAAGTTCAGATACTGGGGCTGGCGGCTGCAAATGCCACCCCATGGAATGATTCTTAAGGAACTGATCCAAACGTGAATATCGTAGTCGAGATGACATCCACAAGCTGGAAGTGGAGTTCTTAAACCTGAAGATGACAAGGTCAGAGATAGAAGCGTACGCTAAACGATCCAAGGAACTGGCAGTGATATGTCCAATTATGGTGGATCCTCCCATCAAACGCATTAAGCTGTACCTCAAAGGCTTAGTACCAGAGATTCAAAGTCATGTGACTTCTGCCAACCTTGCTACCATCCAGGATGTTACTCGTATTGCTCATCGTCCCACGGACCAGGCAGTGGAACAGAACAGACTGCCTAAGCGTGTAAGTGCTACTGCTACAACTACTACTACTGCTACACCCAGTGACAATAAACGAAAGTGGGATGGAACCTCCAGCAAGGGTTCGACTTCAGTTCAGTCCTAGGCACAGCAGTGAAAGATTGATGACTACCAGAGCCCTGGTCAACAATCTTCTGGTATTCAAGGGCAGGGTGGATATCGAGGAAACCTCCCGAAGTGCAACAGATGCAACAGGCACCACAGTGGTCAGTGCAACAGGGGTCGTTGCCAGAGGTGTCTCAAGATGGGTCAGGAAGCTAAGGAATTTCAGGAGCTCCGACCTGCGAATCAGAACCAACAACAACAATAATCAGGGCAACGGGAATAACAACGGGGGTAATAACGACGGCAATGGTGCCAGGGGTCGAGTGTTCGTGATTGGTCAGGGTGATGCTAGGAATGACCCCAACGTTGTGATGGTTTCGACATCGTCATTAGGATGGATTGGTTATCCCAACAACAAGCAGAGATACTATACAAAGAGAAGATTGTTCGTATTCCCCGTTCTGGCAGAGAACCTTTAGAAATTCAAGGCGACAAGAGTGGTGCTGTAGTGGGCATCATCTCTTTCCTTAAGGCCCAAAAGTGTTTGCGTAAGGGCCACACTGCCATTCTGGCTCTCGTTACTGACACCTCGAAGAAAGAGAAGAAGATAGAAGATTTTCCAATTGTACGCGACTATCCTGAGGTATTCCCTGAGGAACTACCTGGTCTCCCGCCTCATCGCCAGGTCGAGTTCCAAATCGAGCTAGTTCCTGGAGCAGCGCCCATAGCTCGTGCACCGTATCACTTAGCCCCATCAGAGTTGAAAGAACTCCCTATGCAACTACAAGAACTCTTGGATAAGGGTTTTACTCGTCCTAGCTCTTCGCCTTGGTGAGCTCCAGTGCTATTTGTGAAGGAGAAAGATGGTACCTTCAGGATGTGTAGCGACTATCGAGAACTCAACAAGGTGACAGTGAAGAATCGTTATCCTCTTCCACGCATGGACGACTTGTTCGACCAGCTGCAAGGGTCGAGCGACTATTCAAAGATTGCTTTGAGATCAGGATATCACCAGCTGAGAGTCCGAGAAGAGGACGTCTCTAAAACAGCCTTTAGAACCCGTTATGGACATTATGAGTTTTTGGTCATGCCTTTTGGGCTGACAAACGCACCTGCGGTCTTCATGGACTTGATGAATCGAGTGTGCAAGCCGTACCTAGACAAGTTCGTTATTGTATTCATCGACGACATTCTGATCTACTCTAAGAGTCAGGAGGAACACGAGCAGCATCTACGACTTATTTTGGAACTCCTTCGAATAGAACAGCTTTACGCAAAGTTCTCGAAATGCGACTTCTGGCTTCGTGAAGTCCATTTCCTAGGCCATGTGGTAAACAAGGATAGGATTCACGTTGATCCATCCAAGGTAGACTTGATTAAGAACTGGCCTGCACCTAGTACAACAACGGAAATTCGCCAACTCTTGGGTTTGGCAGGTTACTACAGGAGGTTCATTAAGGATTTTTCCAAGATTGCACAACCTCTCACCTCACTAACGCAGAAAGGCGTCGTTTATCGATGGGGAAATGCACAGGAACTAGCATTTCAACACTTAAAGGATAGACTTTGCAGTGCACCTATCCTTTCATTGCCAGAGGGCACAGACGACTTTGTAGTTTACTGCGACGCATCAATTCAGGGTCTTGGTTGCGTACTGATGCAACGGGATAAGGTTATAGCCTACGCCTCACGCCAACTCAAAGTTCATGAAAGGAACTACACTATACACGACTTAGAGCTGGGAGCTGTTGTTTTTGCACTTAAGATATGGCGACATTACCTGTACGGTACCAAGTGCGCCATCTACACTTACCACGGGAGCCTCGAGCATATCTTCAAACAGAAGGAACTGAATATGCGACAACGACGATGGGTCGAACTGCTGAATGACTACGAATGCTCGATTAGGTATCACCCAGGCAAAGTCAATGTTGTGGCTGACGCCCTCAGTCGAAAGGACGCTGCACCTAAGCGCGTACGAGCTTTACAACTCACTATACAGTCTAGTCTTCCTTCTCAGATACGAGATGCTCAGGTAGAAGCATTGAAACTAGAAAACGTCAGGATTGAAGCCCTACGCGGCTCAAGGCAACGCTTAGAACAGAAGGAAGATGGTGCCTACTACGTAACAGGACGCATTTGGGTCCCACTTTATGGCAACCTACGGGAGCTTTTGATGGATGAGGCACACAAGTCTCGCTACTCAGTACATCCTGGTTCGGATAAAATGTACCACGATATCAAAACTACATATTGGTGGCCTAGCATGAAGGCCCACATAGCGACTTACGTCAGCAAGTGTTTGACTTGTGCGAGAGTCAAAGTCGAATACCAGAATCCTTCAGGCCTACTCCAACAACCTGAGATACCACAATGGAAATGGGAACAAATTTCCATGGACTTTGTTACTGGCCTGCCTAGATCTCAGTGTGGTAACGATACTATTTGGGTGATCGTGGATCGACTCACAAAGTCTGCACACTTCTTGGCTATCAAGGAAACGGATAAGTTCTCCACGCTAGCAGACGTATATCTTAAGGAAGTTGTCTCAAGGCACGGAGTGCCCACCTCTATTATCTCGGATCGAGATGCACGTTTTACATCAGAACTGTGACAAGCAATGCAAAAGTCCTTTGGCTCACGTTTGGATATGAGCACAGCTTATCACCCGCAAACGGATGGGCAGTCTGAACGCACCATCCAAACCCTTGAAGACATGCTTAGGGCATGTGTAATTGACTTTGGCAACGGCTTGAAAAAAAAGCATCTGCCACTTGTGGAATTTTCGTACAATAACAGCTACCACACCAGCATTAAAGCTGCTCCGTTTGAGGCATTGTACGAGCGTAAATGCCGGTCACCTCTTTGTTGGGCAGAGGTGGGGGATAGTCAGATTACTGGTCCAGAACTTGTGGTAGACACAATAGAACGAATTGCTCAGATACGACAACGAATGGCGGCAGCTCGTGACCGTCAGAAAGTCTACGCCGATAAGGGCAGAAAACAACTAGAGCTCCAGGTTGGGGAGCGTGTACTACTCAAAGTTTCACCCTGGAAGGGTGTGGTTCGTTTTGGTAAACGGGGCAAACTTAACCCACGATACGTTGGACCTTTCGAAGTCATTGAGAAAATAGGCAAGGTGGCCTACAAACTGAACTTACCAGCAGAACTCAGTGCAGTTCACAACGTTTTCCACGTGTCAAATCTGAAGAAGTGTCTGTCAGATGAGACCCACGTAGTTCCTTTGAAGGAGCTCACTATCGACGAGCAGTTATGATTCGTCGTGGAACCAGTTGAAATCATGGACCGGGATGTTAAGGTCCTCAAACGTACTAGAATACCTCTCGTTCGAGTTCGATGGAACTCACGTCGCGGCCCAGAGTTCACCTGGGAACGCGAAGATCAAATGAAGCAAAAGTATCCCCAATCATTCGCAAACAGTACAACCACTACTGAGGCTGAAGCTACGGAATTTCGGGATAAAATTCCAGATCAACGGGGGGAGGATGTGACACCCCAGGAAAACTAGGAAAAACCATGCAACCTAACTAGCTTCCTCAGTGAGTACGTGCTAAATTTCTGGACGAAATTTCTTTCAACTTGGGGATAATGTGACAACCCGAGTTTCCAAGGTTTCTACTTGACTTAGTACTTGTTCACTAGATGTCGTTTCTATATTCATGATGTGCCTTATATGTGTGCTTTATATATATACTTGATGTGCATTATTTGTGTATTTGAGTATATGTTAATAATGTGCATTATTTGTGTTAATAATGTGTGATAATTAAATATAAAACATGCCAAACACCTCTCACGAATTCACTTCAGCCGAAAACACCCAACCCAATTCCTTGATTGCCCTAGCATCCCTCGGCCCAAACCTATTGAACGAATTAGTGGCCCAAAACATATTATACCCTCCTTATATTTACGTAAATATCAAACTAGGCCTCACATCTCTACTGGTCGCTAACCCTAGGTCTCTCTCCATAGTTGTGCGACGGCAACAGGAGACCCTCTTCACACTTGAAGCCTTTCAATCGTGTCCTCTTAACTTCGGTTAGTTTTTATTTACGAAAAGATATATGTGTTGTTATGAAATTGTGATCATGAATAATTGTTGCCTTGTAAATATCGATGGGGTGCACGTGATTGTCATATAAACAAGTAAACAAGTGATGTAGAACATGCCAATAATCGGCCCAATCATTCTATTGCATTTAATGTTTGTTGTCATATCATCACATGAAAGGTTCATGAATTGAAAGTAAAGTTGTTGTATAGTTGTCAGATCTACTATCTTGGTCCAATAGAAATTTTAATAGGTTGGGGTTTGGTCAAATTAAAATCAAAGGGCATGTGATGTGATTAAGTGTTTTTGCATGAAAAGTCATATAGGTGTAATCAGTAAATGCTCTTGTAAATCGATGATATCATAATTGTGTTTAATGATTGTTGTGTAGATAAACGTGGCATTAAATCAATGGAATTGGATGTTTGTTGGATGATATTGAGGGATGTATGCATATGACTTTTAATCGGTTGTGATGTAACAGTTGTTGGTCATTTGTTGTGTGCTTTGATAATGGTAATATGATGATAGTAAACATTTGTCCACTACATAAATACTATATAAAAATCGGTCCAATATTATCTTAAGGTGTTGTTAGATTGTCGGCCATTGTTGATTAATTTAATGATGATGATGATCTTGATATGTTGATGATTACACAAGATAGGGTTCATAAAAATGGATGTTAAAACATTGTTTGATCGATTAAGGGTTTAGATAGAATCTTTGATTATGTTAATTGATAAATTGTAATTTTGGAAACTGTGAATGATTGTAACTGAATGGCTTAATATTCGGATAATGAAACTAATCACACAAGACACCTTGGTTGCACAAGAAGTCCATTCGCACAAGAAGACTTCAGTCACACAAGGTGTCCTTAGTCGCACAAGACATATGGAGTCGCACAAGTTGTAATGTTGCTTGACTTTTGGGCCAGGTATACATGTTTGGGCCGGGCTAGTTCTAATCGCACAACCCAACCGGATCGTACAAGATGTCCGGATCGCACAAGCTTAGATTTAATTGATTTGGGCCGTGTTCATGTTTATAGTTTTGTTTGGGTATTTATGGGCCGGGTATTAGTGGGCTCCAACGGATGACTCGCACAAGGCCACTAAGCTTGTGCGAGCCTAATCTTGAATACGTTATAACTGTTGAACGTGATAATGTATGTTGCCATGATCTGTGTGTGTTCCTTATCTGCTAGCTTATGTGATACTTATGTGCACTACTTGAAACCAAAACCTGACTTCTATGGTAACCATGTTAGGACGTGGTTGACCACTAGCAGCTAGACTTGACCTTTCTGTGTATCTGCCGAGCAAACCAAGGTGAGTTCACACTCTACAAAGCATGGGATTCCCAGGGGTTGGGAATGAGGTTAAGGAATATGGATTCCTCGTCCTTTCTTGGGTAGGACAGTACTGGTTCAGGAATGTAATTCCTCGTCCTTACGGACATATAACTTTTACTAGACAAAAACTCTATCACGAAGTCCCTCCTTTTTTATATCGACTTAATCACCGGGCCAATGGCGAGCGGGTCATTAGTTAGATAGCGCTATTTAGGTCTGACAAGCCTCACACCGTGCCGCAGAGGACGGGCGTGAACTAATGGATCTGGGCACGTCAATGCTGATAGACATTGACAGTTCAGGGCACTTAAACATGACTTCAGTCAGCAGTCGATATGGTAACGAGTCTAGTGTATAAATGGGGTAGCCCCCACGGCCGAAATGCCAGATAACTATCATGGGGTAGCCCCCACGGCTGGATTGCCAGAGTTAATGGGTTACACAAATCACGTTTTCAAATATGGGGTAACCCCCACGGCAGGGATGCCAGTTAAAGGAACTATTTTTGGAACAACTAAAACCAACATCCAACTGTGAACTCGCTCAACATTATTGTTGACTCGTTACTACATGCTTTGCAGGTCAATAGGTACTTAGCTGGAGCTTGCATGGGGAAGAGTCGTTGTGGGACATGGACAGCTGTGTGCCATGTTAGACCTTTGGATATTTAAACTTATGTTTTGGTTTTAAACATTATGCTTCCGCTCATAACTTAAACTATGTTTGTTTTGGACACTAATTGTGTTGGTTGGACTTTTTTACAATTAATTACTTGCTTGTTCAATATGATTAGTGGTTTGATCCTGGTCAGTCACGCCTCCAAGCGGTGATACTCCGCGTGTGGATTTTGGGGGTGTGACACAGATGCTTGTTTGGTTTGTGTGGACTAAAAATGGAGATGGAGACCATGATCTGTGCTTTAATTTGTGTGTCTGAAGAATGTGTATTAATAGAGTGAGGGAAGGATAGAAGGTTTTATTGTCCTTCATGTATACAATTTACATTTAGGTCAGATGTTATATCCATTGAAACAAGATCTCTTGAAGAGATTTGTGTAGATTTGTAATGATTGGTGTAGATTTTTAGAGATCTTTAGAGATCTTATAATATTTAATTTATTGTGCAGGTTTAGGCTTGGGCCCAGGGCCCACAAGCCCATCTTATGAGTAAGTGGCCCGTAATTCTTACGAGACCAGATATCGCGACCCAAACTCCATAAGCATAAAATATTCGTGTAACATTCATATTTGTCGGCGTTGTCAGTATTTCGTACGGTATCAGTTCGTTGTCACGTAATATTCAGCAGGTTTCTCTGTAAACCACCGTTCGCGCACTGTAGAGTCGTATAGACGTTCCTAGCCACTCCAAAGGCCTAATTAAGTCAATCTTCGTCTTAATCACTATTTATTATCGCGTTAATTGCCTGTTAATCACGTAATTAAGGGCATAAACTACCGGTTGTCACACAAAAACCGCCAAAACTCATGAATATCGAGGAGTATAAAGGATGGGAAGAACGGTTTGAGAATTGGGTTCAAGCAAATTATTTGGATGCTTGGGAATGTGTTGAGACGAAATATGTTAGACCAATGACTGATGATGAGGAGGTGATTGCAATTAAAGATCTTAATGCTGAAGATAAAAAGAAATACAAAAATGAAAAGATGATGACGAGTTTGTTGCATCAAGCTGTTAAGGAAGATATTTAGGTTTTATTGCAACACAATGGAACTGCTTATTCAATTTGGAAAGCTTTAAAATCAAAGTTTGTTGGAAGCAAAGTAATGATCAAGAACAAGAAATCGCTTTTGAAAAAGGAATTTGATCTATTTCGTGGTTTGAGAACTGAGAGCACCAAGTAGATCATCGAAAGATATTGCAATCTGCTAGTCAACATGAAGAGGGTGAGCATCACAAAAGATAATGAAGAATTGATTGAGAAGTTAGCCTATGCTTTGCCACATGAAACTTGGGGCACATATCTTATGATGCTGAGAAATAAGAAAGATTTTGGGAATCTGACACTGAGCAAGTTCATTGAAAAGCTTGAAGCTCAAGAGATGGAACAGAGGAAGATCTCAAGAATGAAAGATTTTGATGGAGAACAAGATATTGGGTTGTATTACAAAGGAGGTATCAGTGATAAAACCAATATGTCACCAAAGGTTGAAACTGCATTCAATGCTAAAAGTTCATCAGGAGGGTCATCTAAAGGATCAAACAGCAAAACTGAATTTTATTCATATCCATCATATGATCCAAACTTTTCAACAACCAAGAATGGAAAGAAGCTACAATGCAACATGGTATTAGACCTTGAAAAAGGTCAAAATTACACTGAGGAGGTTGCAAAAAGTCACATGTCTTTGTTGGTGACTGTGTTAGAGTCATATGAGAGTTTAGTGGCAGGTCAGATCGGGAATCCAATGTTGAAAAAAGAGGATTACGATCAAATCGATGCTGAAGAGATGGAATTAATGGACATAAAGTGGTGTTTGGCGAGTGTATTGAGACGAGCTGAGAAATTTAAACAGATCACAGGGAGAGATGACTTCCGTGATGCTAATGTTTCTACTTTAGGTTTTGATAAATCTAAAGTTACTTGTTTTCGTTGTAGGGAAAAAGGACACTTCAAGAGGGAGTGCACAAACCGCGAAGCAAGTGGAGCTCAAAATTCGTTCAATAACAATGATTATTATCGGAAAGCAATTTTTCATCAAGTTGCACAACAATCACATCAACAGCAACCACAAACTGCTCATGCCAGGAAGGAGATTGAAGAGTCATCAATGAAAGCTTAGTTGATGAGCAAAATAATTGATCAAGATGATGAAAAATTACCAGAAGGATTTAGCTGAGCAAATTTCAGTTGGGATGATTATGATCCTAACAAAACTTCAAATCATAAAGCTTTTGCTGCTCGAGTTGCTGAAGACAGTGATAATGATGATGATTATTATGCAAGAAGAATGGAAGAGCACTTGAGAATGCTAGAGGAGAGTGACAGTGATGATGAAAAAGCTAAAAGAAAAAGAAGAAAGTTAAAAAACTAGTTAGAAGTGATGATGAAGAAGTTCGTGTGATAAGGAAGAAAATAAAAGACATTCCAGTCTTTAAAGTTGAAGCAGAAGCTAATGCACAAAAGATTCCTGTGAAATGTGAAAACTGTGAAGCAGTGAAGAAGCAAAACAGTACTTTGATTCATAACATGAACAGATTGAAAGAATCCTATGATGTTCTAAACAAAGCAATGAATCAGTACAATCAAACAAGTAGTGAACAAGCAACAACCATGAAAACACTTCAAGGAGCTTTCATGACAAAGCAGAAAGTTGTCAACAATTACATTGAGAAGTGTGCTATGCTGGAACAAAAACTGGAAACACAAAGAATTGAAACAGAAAGGGTTAATAGGTTGTTAAAAAGTTACTCATGTACATCTTATGTTATTGACATGATTTATCCAACCGTTGAAGGCATGAAGGCATTTTATGAAGAGGAAGTATCTGAAGACAAGAGCTCTGAAAAGAAGAAGGATACTGAAATAAAAGATTCTGGTAAGAAACATAGTGTTAGTTATAACAAGTGTCCACCCCTGCTTGAAAATGGATATTCTTCATGAAATCCAAATTCAGAGAGAGTAAAAAAGGCAACAAACTTACAGTGGGAGTCTGAGTCTTCAGAAAAATTGCTAGACAACATCGATGTCACTTTCACATCGTCTGACACTGATCATGAGTCCGAATTAATAAAGAAAGTGGTAGATCAGGTGTTGGATAACGATGAAACCGAGGAGTCAAAATCGAAGTCAAACTCAGAGTCAAAGTCTGAAAAGTCAAAGTCAACAGTCAAAAAGGACAAACGGGTTTATAATAAAGAATTTCTGTTATCAAAAAATAATTTGAATAACGAAACATTCAAAGTGGCATATACCTTGAATGATTCTGACAAATTATATTCTGATGAAGAATTTCCAATAAGAGGTGTTAAAACTGAAATGATAAAAAAAGTTTTCAAACAAACAGAAATTAATATTTCTGAAATAAAAGATGTAAATCTTTCTAAAAAACCTAAAAAATATACCTCAAGAGATCAACAAAGCTTAAACAAGAAAAAAGGTTACAATTCTGGTTCTGGTTTTCAAAAGAAACTAAACCATAATGGTAATTTCAAAAGGAAAGGTCTTGGATTTATTTTATTCCACCGAAAAATCATAAAAATGAGAAAACTTATAAAACAAAAACTGTGTTTGTTTCAGGAACATCAACTGAAGAAGAAAAAGAGCACTTGTTCAGAAAGCAGACTAATAAAGAATTCCTTGCGAAGAAGCAAGAAGAAATGAAGAAGGAAGTTGCTGAGAAAAAGGAAACAAGAACCTGTTTTCAATGTAGAACAGTTGGTCATATTGCCAGGAATTGTCTAAAGGCAATCCAAACAAAACAGGGAGTTTCTCTTAAACTAAAAGAAAAGATGGTTGAGAATGAACCACCAACTAAACAATTTAAAGTTTTCAAAAATTCTAAGTTTGAAGTTGGTGAATGTTCAAAAGGTTTTTACACAAGAAAAGCAAATCTTGACAACCAAAAGTGGGTCGTTAAGAAATCTGATGATAATTCTAGCAATGATTGTGATTCATCAAAATCAGAGGAGCTATTTTCTAGCGATGAATCTGATTCCACAAAGTCAGAGGAGCCACAAATTGAGATAAAAGAAGAGAAATCAGTTCCGCCATTGGATGAAGAAAATTTTCCACCATTGCGGGCTGAGATTTTAAAATCAAAGATTGGAAAAGTTGAAATTTCAGATCAATTCTTTTCTAAAAAGAAAGAATTTGATGTTGAAAAAGCCTTTAACCCCAAAGTGAAACACATTTTTGGAAAAATGATTGATGGGGAGGTAAAGGGTGTTAAAGAATTTTACGAGAAGAAAACAAAGAAACCGAGTGTTGGTAACTCGGAATCTCCCAAGGTCTGTCAGGCTTGGGAAAATCTCTTCTAACTGAAAAACCTGACTTGCCGGAGCTCCCAAGTTGGTAATCGTGGAGCATGAATCGGCATCATTCTTAAAAAATTGTACTTCTAAAATTGTTAAAATCTACAGGTGGTGGAATTGCCGGAACTCCCAGGTTGGTAAGTGTTGAGTAGGAATCGGCATTTTTCTTACAAGTGGTATTTTATTTTAGAAGTGATAGTTGTTCTTAAAATTGTCATATGTCATTTTACATCTGGTAAAGTTGAACCTACAAGTGGTTAATCAAGGTCATTAAGTTGAACTTGATTTAACTTTCATCAAATGATTAAAAAAAACAATGTGATGAATGAATCCCCATTTTTACAAATGGTTTGTATAAATCAACAAAACTAATTTTCTGAAAAAACCATTTTGATTAAAACAAACTTAAGTGTTTTGAAATCATAATGGGAAAATAGTTTGTTGAAAGGGGGAGTTCTGATTGTTTATGCCAAGTGGATGGCAATTTAAGGCAATTCACATCATGTTGTCATTTTAACTTGTATAGTTCGTTTTCAAATTTGTTTAAATGCTTTTGCATTTTAGGGGGAGTAAGAATTTTCAGAAAATCCAAAAACATTTGAAAATTTGAAAAAGCCAAAAACATGATAAAATCAAAAATGAGTTTTGTTAAGAAAAGAGGAAATGATAGTACATCAGTGGACTATCACAGCATGCTAAAGAATTGGAAAGTAAAAAGTGATAAACGGTCTCACTGACGATGTGCCAGTAGGTTATTGCACATTTAGTAGATTGTGTCGAGATATAAACCTAAATTTCAAACTTACTTATCTCGTGGGGAACATCTCTCGGATATATGGGTAACCCCCGAAATCTTGTTTGAAAGGTCCCTCTTTCTGAGATACTAGGTCTTTATGCTTAGTGATATCTGGGGTATTATTCCGGGACTTCTGATTTTGCGAAAGCAATGGCCTAGTCCCCGTATAATACTTTTCGCTTGCTTGAAATATAGCACCGCCCTCAGCATAAAAAATGATGAAAATTGCAAAATGCTAATTATGTGCTGTTGAAGAAAAGATTCTCTAAAAGGAACCCACCAAAAGTCGAAGCCGTCATCTCTCTGATTTTGCGGAAGCAATAGCCTGAGCTCTCACGGCCCTCACATTTAACCCTTTACAGATATCATCTAGGTATACTCACCTGTGAGACTGAATATTGGGATCTGGATACGGGAGTATATTCTGAGGTGGGACACGCGTATAAGTTTAAGTCTCTAAAACATTAATCTCGTATCTCGAAACAATTGAAATTTGTGTGAGAATTTAAGTGGACCAGTATACTGACAATCTAAGTGAATCGTTTAGAACTTAAAATGTTAAAAGCTTAACAGTGTTGGTGTTATGTCTCAAAAACTGATATGATCCTCTTACACAAACTCACAAAAATATTGTTTGTAAATATTTATTTTCTGCATTTCATTCAAATCAAAAATCCAAAAAGATTTTCAGTGTGTTTTAGCATAAAATTTTGAAAAATTCAAAAAGATATTATTTCATCTTATTTTTCGACAACCGACGATGAAAAGCTGATTTTCAAAATTCCGAGTGATAAACATGATGAAAAGGTTTGTGAGAGTGTGTTGGAGATGATTGAGATGAAAAATTGTTTGAAAAGGAACATGTTATTTCTACAAGTGGTTCATCAGAGATTAATATTGTTAAATCATTTATGGATTGTTTAATACCTGCAATTTGGAGATGATTGTGAGGTAGAGATTGTGCAGGTAAGCCAGATTTCGATCTTGAGCAGGATGTGAGCCAGGTCTCGGTCTCGATCTTGAACCTGTGGAAGCCATATTGCGATCTGTTGGTCCCTTGGATAGGATTTGTTCATTGGAAACTAGATGAACCGGCTTTGACTAATGTGCGGAATCCATTTGATCAAACCACAGATATACGACAAAGTATTCAACTCTAAAATGTTGTCTGATCTTTCTATTCAACGTATATGAAAGTACAAAAGTGCCTCTGAAAGTCAGACTGACATGAGTTCTCCAGAGAGTCAAAGTTGCAAAAGTTACAAATGACCTGATCGCAAAGGTATTTATAGGCAGAGTCAGGATAGAAGAAGTGCTGTCCGATCGGTTAGCATGTGATGCTGTCCGATCGGCTGGCATTGCTGACCGATCGGACGCCTGTTCGATCGGCTGGGCTGGCCGATCGGACGGCTGCCCGATCGGCTGACATAGCCAACAAACAACATCACTTTTACAATAACATCCCATATCCTGATCTGCTAATCTAACATACATACAAACATAAACTATTCACAAACATACAAAATATGACTACATGCTGACGGAAGCTACAGACGTTTACACTAACAGACTCCCCCTCAGATGTAGCTGTAGTTCCTTCCAGCATAGTCTTCATTTCTTCCTGTTGCGCCTTCGCTCTTTCGCTTTCTGTCTTATCTTTTCTGCCTTTTCTTCTAACATTCTATGCCTTTTATGCCTTCCTTCTTCAATCCACCATTTTCTGTAAACTGGGTCACCATCACGCTTTCGATCCCATTTAGGAATCTTGTTTTCCTCTGATTCAATTGGCATTTGATCTATTGGTGGTACAATGCCCATCTTACGTCTTCCCAGTTCAGCTGCTCTTTTAGCAATTGCTTCAGACCTTTTGCTACGCTTGTACTTTTTCAAAAATTCATCAATTTCAATGTTTCTCAAGTCAGTTTTCCAGTTTCTTCCTGAATTGATATCTTTAGCGAAGCATACATCCACAACCGATTGATATTGCTGTGCTTGAGCTTTGTCTCTCTTTTCGTAAACGATCTTGTTGTAGAACAAGCAATCGATATCCTTTTTTGAACAGTTAACAAGCCACATTGGATCCAGAATACTGATTCTTCGAGACTTTCCCGTGGTCTTGTCAAACAGAGAGATAACTGCCTCAGCTGTCGTTTCGTTGTACAACCAACCTTGAAATAAATCATGGAAGTCTTGCTCAATGGCTCTGAGAGGCATATCCTTCAAGCATCTAGGCGGCTTTACATCCAGAGTTATATCTTTTTTACCATTCTCCAAAAATGTTACAATCTGCTTTGGATAATGTGGCTTCCAATCAGGATAACCATTCTTAGACTGCAACTTGATGTAGTTCCACAAATCTTGATCATGTTGTCTTACTTCTGGACCATAGTAGAACTGCTTGATATTCTTTGTTTTCACCAATTCATCTACATCCCACCACGGAAGAGTACTAATGTCTGATAAAAATTCAAAGTACTGAACTCCCTCTTCCCTTCTGATGGCATAAACCTTAAGATCTTCCAAATATCCCCATGATAGAATATCTCCCCATGAGAGATTTTTGTTGTGAGTGAAATACTGAAGAGCTCTAAGAGACTTTCTTTCTTTGGGCATAACTTTGAACCACTTCTTTCGTTCTTCAGCAAGAATTTCCCTAGGGATTGTTTCCGGAACACCTTCAGTAGAAACTTTTTCAACGATTTTCCTTCTGATTTCATCTTCATTTCTAGCTTTGAACATTTCAGCAAATGAAGGGAATGTTTCATCAATTCCAGCATAATGAAAATCAGTTTCATCATCGGATGAATTTGAAGCATCTTCAACAATGACATCATCATAATGATCAGCTTCAAAGGCATATCTTGGCTCAAAATCTTTCTCTGGAGACTGAGGAATCTCATCCTCAATATCAAACTTAAACTTTCCATCTTCCAAACCCAATTCTTCTAACATTTCAGCTCTAGTTCTCTGAATTTCAATCCACCCCTCTTGTTGAACATTCAGATAAATGACAGTAGGGTTTGAAAGAAATACTTGATCAGTATGCTGTTTTCCGGATGACGAGGCTTCATGTTGTGAGTCATCCTCCTGTTCGTTGATTTCATCATTCATCAGTTCTTCAATCCGTTCTTGAACATTTGGATCTCTGTTCAATAATCCTGAAGCACCCTGATTATTGTCATCATCACCCTTATCGTCTTTATCATCAGGCTTGTCATCTTTCTTATCATCATTATCATCTTCATCTTCCTCTTCTTCGTCTCCAAATAATTCTATATCAGAATCTTCATCAATGATTTCACCACGTGCTATTTTTGCCTTTCTTTGCCTCTCCTTAATCTTTATTTGACGAGCAATTTCTTTTGCACTATGCGGCACTGTGGATGGTCTTCCAACAAGATCGAATTGTTGTGTCTTCCATTCCAACAACAACACTTCCTTTGCCTTTCTTTTCTTTTGAATAGCAACAACTCGTCGAATAACTTCATTAAGATCAATGGTTAGAGAAGACTCACCAACCAGCATGAAGTCTTGATCTTGTTCATTGTTGACATCTTCATTGTAGGATCGTTTTTGACCCGAACGAGTCGATCAAAAGAGTTTATCTCTACATGAAAGGCAGAAACAAACGTGTAGAGGTAAATTCAGCAAGAATATCACTTTAAACTGTCCGTATATTGATTATAGATCAATTACAAGTCTGTGGACACTTCGGCAGCACTTCGTTACACTGACCGGAAAGTTACAAATGAAATCAAGACATCAAGTATTTATAGGGTGAGTGATTTCGTTTGGGGATGACTCAAACAGAATTACTGTTCAAACGAAATTAACAATTTCGTTTGAATATGTCATGTCGGTTTCAAACGAAATCAAACAATCTAATTTCGTTTGAACTTGTCTCACACCCTATACTTGACATATTTCTCGCATAACGTGCCCTGATCTCTCTAAGTACGAACAAGACTCGATACAAGACGAAGTCGACAGACGCATGCACTAGCAGACTCCCCCTCCAATGTTGACGAGTCTTAATGTGTCGAGTCTTCGCATCTTCAGTCTTTATCAGTCCTCTAGAACTCTGTGAAGTATCTGACGCTGTAAGCATCCTCAAATCTCTCTCTTCTCTTGATCTCCAGAATCTCTGGCTCTTATCATCAGCACCAACAGATTCCTCTCCTCGAATATTGATAACCTCCAGAATCTGAGACTTGCTCTTGAGCTTTTTAATTCTCTTGATCAAATCTCTTGATTCCTAAAGTTCATCAGCATCAGCAGTTCCAGAATTGTAACCTGGCTCAATTCCAGCTCAGGATCGAAACCTGGCTTACCTGCACAATCTCTACCTCACAATAAATTTTACAATTTGATAAATTTATACTCTGCTTACCACATTGTAAAACAAAACTTAGAATGATCTAACATTTAGTTTCTGATGAACCACATGAAGGAATATCGTTTTTATTTCAAAAACTTTTCTCATTTCATTTCAAAAACATCTCAAACAATTTCATCCAAACCATTTGTTCATCATGTCTAGCACTCGGAATTTTGAAAATCAGCTCTCCAACACTAGTTGTCAAAAATCTTTTTGTATTTTTCAAAATTTATGCTAAAACACACCGAAAATCTTTTTGGATTTTTGAATGTAATGAACAACAGTAAAGAAATATATACAGACATTATTTTTGTGAGTTTGTGTAAGAGGATCACATCAGTTTATGACAAGTCACAAGTACCGTTGAGCTTAGTTACACATTAAGAATTAAACAATTCACTTAGATTGCCGATATACAGATCCACTTAAATTCTCACACAAATTTCAACTAATTCAGGATATGAGTTAGGTGTATTAAGAACTTAAACTCATTCATGTGTCCCACCTCTTGAATATACTCATGTATCCAGATACCAATATTCAGTCTTACTGGTGACTATACCACAGATGATATCTGTAAGGGGTTAAATTGCGAAACCGTGAGAGCTCAGGTCAGAACTTCCGTTCAGCAGAGAGATGACGGCTCGACTTTTGGTGGGTCCCCTTTAGAGGATCTTTTTTTACAATAGCATTGATTAGCAATTTTATTGTCTTATCATTTTATGCTGAGGGCAGCGCTATATTTCAAGCAAGCAGAAAGTATTCTTCGGGGACTAGGCCATTGCTTCCGCATTATCAGAAGTCCCGGGATAATACCCCAGATATCACTAAGTATAAAGACCTAGTATCTCAGAAAGAGGGACCTATATATCCAAGTAGTGTTCCTCACGAAATAAGCAAGTTTGAATTTAAGTTTATATCCCAAAAAAGCTTACTAAATGTGTAAAAACCTATCGGCATATCATCAGTGAGACTGTTTAACGCTATTTAATCATTACATTTCTTTAGCATACTGTAACTGTCTACTGATGTACTATCATTTCCTCCTCTTTGACACAAAAACTCATTTTTCATTTTATCATGTTTTTTACCTTTTCAAATTTTCAAATGTTTTTGAATTTTCTGAAATTCTTACTCCCCCTAAAATGCAAACACATTTAAAGAAATTTGAAAACAAACTATACAAGTAAATTGACAACCAATATCGAATCGCTTCAATTCGACATTCACTTGGCATAAACAATCAGAACTCCCCCTCACAACAAACTATTTTTCCATTGTGATCTCAAAACACTTAGGTTTGTTTTAATCAAATGGTTTTTCCGGAAAATAAGTTTTGTTAATTTTAACATGTAGATTAGGTGTATGGTTCATCACATTGTCTTTCAACCACTTGTAAGAATGATCCAATCAAGTTCAACCTAATGACCTTGATTAACCATTTATAACACAAACTCTTTTTCAACCACATGGCTTACCAACCAATGTCTCATGTAAGTTGAATTCTCAAGATGCCGATACCTACTCCTCACTTACCAACCTGGGAGTTCCGGCAAGTCATACTCGTGACTAATTTTCAATTTTTCAACAAACAATATAAGAATGATGCCGATTCCTGCTCCGCGATTACCAACTTGGGAGCTCCGGCAAGTCCAGGTTTTACTGTTCATAGTAAGTACCATCCCAGTCACAAACCAGAGATGATACTTTACCTTGCTTCTTTGTTTTCTTCTCGTAAAATTCCTTGACTCCCTTGACCTTCCTGTCAACCATTTTTCCAAAAATATGTTTAACTTTGGAGTTAAATGCTTTTTCAACATCAAAATCTTTCTTTTCTGAGAAAAATTGATTTGAAATCTCTATTTTACCAACTTTTTGTTTAAAGTTTTCAGCCTTCAATGGTGGAAAATGAACATCATCCATTGGAGGAACTGAATTTTCACTTTTAACCTCAACCTGTGGCTCCTCTGATTTTGTGGAATCAGATTCATCACCAGAAGATAGCTCCTCTGATTTTGAAAAATCAGAATCATTGCTAGAACTACCATTAGACTTCTTAACAACCCATTTCTGGTTGTCAAGTTTTGCTCTTTTCTTGTAAAATCTGTTTGAACATTCACCAATTTCAAATTTTGAATCTTTGAAAAGTTTGGTTCTATCAATTGGTGGTTCAAACTCAATCACTTTCTCTTTCAGTTTAGAAACTCCCTGTTTAATTTGTTTTGCCTGGGAACAATTCATGGCAATATGACCACCTTTTCCACATTTGAAACAGGTTTGAGTTTCCTTCTTCTGACCAACAGTCTTCATCTCTTCTTGCTTCTTTGCAAGGAATTCTTTGTTTGACTGGTTTCTGAAAAGATTTTCTTTCTCTTCTTCAGATGATGTACCTGAAACAAATATCATTTTTGATTTAAAATCTCGAACATATTTTTCATTTTTATTATTTTCTGGTGGAATAAATCCCAATCCTTTCTTTTTGTAATTACCGTTATGGTTTGGTTTCTTTCGATAACCTGAACCAGAACTGTAACCCTTTTTCTTGTTTTCTCTTTGTTGAACTCTTGAGGTGTACTTTTTAGGTTTATCATTAAGATTTACATCTTTTATTTCAGAAAGATTAATTTCTGTAAGTTTGAAAACCTTTTTAATCGTGTCAGGTTTAACACCTCTTATTGGAAATTCCTCATCAAAATATAATTTGTCAGAATCATTCAAAGTATATGTAACTTTAAACATTTCGTCATTCAAATTAGATTTTGATAACAGGAATTCTTTATTGTAAACTCTTTTGCCCTGTTTGTCGGTTTGACTCGGAATGCTGGACTCAGACTTTGACTCAGACATAGACTCCGACTTTGACTCCTCGGATTCATCTTTATCTTACCAGATGTCTTTTCTTTAGTATCCTTCTTCTTTTCTTTCTTCACAGGAGTCTTTTCTTCAGTAACTTTCTGTTCTTCAGTTACTTCATCATCTTCAAATGCCTTCATGCCTTCAACAGTTGGATAAATCCTGTCAATGACATAAGAAGTACATGAGTAACTTTTCAACAAACGATTAACTCTTTCAGTTTCAATTCTTTGTGTTTCAAGTTTTTGTTCAAGCACAACACACTTCTCAATGTAATTGTTCACAACTTTCTGCTTTATCATGAAAGCTCCCTGAAGTGTCTTCATGGCTGTTGCTTGTTCTTCACTTGATTGATTGTACTGATTCATGGCCATGTTCAGAACATTATAAGATTCTTTTAGCCTATTCATGTTATTCAACAATGTGCTGTTGTGTTTCATTAGAGCTTCACAATTTTCACAAATTACTGGACTCTTCTTTGCATCAACTTCTTCAACAACTTTGAACTTTGGAATATCTTTCATTTTTTTTCTTTATCACTGGAACAGCTTCATCTTCACTGCTGACCGGTGTTTTTACCTTTTTCTTTTTCTTTTTCTTTTTAGCTTTATCGTCATCACTATCACTTTCCGCTAACATTTTAAAATAATCTGCCATTCTTCTTGCATGATACTCTCTATCATCATCACTATCTTCTTCAACTCGAGCAACATACGCTTTGTGATTTGAATCTTTGTTTGGATCATAATCATCCCAAATGAAATTTGCCCAGCTAAATCCTTCTGGTAACTTTTCATCATCTTGGTTTATCAGGCATGCTTTGCTACCAGCTGAGATATATTTGTCCCAATTGAATCCTTCTGTTGGCTCTTTGTCATCCTGATTCACCATACAAGCTCTCTTTGAAGATTCCTTGATTACTTTCCTACCACGTGCCACTTGTGGTTCTTGTTGTGTAACTTGATGATAGATGGCCTTCCGGTAGTAATCATTGTTGTTGTTGAATGGATTTTGAGCTCCACTTGCTTCACGGTTTTTGCACTCCCTCTTGAAGTGTTCTTTTTCCCTGCAACGAAAACAAGTGACTTTAGATTTATCAAAACCCAAAGTAGAAACATTAGCTTCACGTAAATCATCTCTTCCTGTGATCTGCTTAAATTTCTCAGCTCGTCTTAATACACTGGCCAAACACCATTTAATATCCATCAGTTCCATCTCTTCAGCATCGATCTGATCGTAATCCTCTTTTGTAAGCATTGGATTCCCGATCCGACCTGTAACAAAACTACCATATGATTCCAACACAGTTCCTAACAAAGACATGTGACTCTTAGCAATTTTTGCTGAATAATCCTCATCATTCTCTAGATTAAGTACAATATTGCATTATAGCTTCTTGCCATTCTTTGTTGTTGAAATGTTCGGATCAAAAGATGGATATGATGAAAAACTTATGTTGTTGTTTGATCCTTTGGATGAACTACCAGATGAATCTTTTGCATTGAAAGCAGTTTCGATTTTTGGTGACATGTTGGTGGATTTATCACTGACACCACCTTTGTAATAAAGACCAATATCTTGTTCACCGTCGAAATCTTTCATTCTCAAAACCTTTCTTTGTTCCATCTCCTGAGCCTCAATCTTTTCAATGAACTTGCTCAGTGTCAGATTTTTAAATCCTTTCTTGTTCCTCAACATCATGAGATATGTACCCCAAGTCTCATATAGCAGTGCATCGGCCAATTTTTCGATCAACTCTTCATTAGTTTTTTCGATGCTCAATCTCTTCATGTTGGGTAACAAATTGCAGTATCGTTCAATTATTTGTTTTGTGTTCTCATTTTTCAAACTACGAAATAGATCGAATTCCTTTTTCAAAAGTGATTTCTTGTTTTTAACCATTTCTTCGCTTCCATGAAACTTCGATCTTAATGCTTTCCAGATTGAATAAGAAGTTCCATTGTGTTGCAATAGAACCAATATGTCTTCTTTCACAGCTTGTTGTAATAGACTCAACATCATTTTCTCATCTTTGTATTTCTTTCTATCTATAGCATTCAGATCTTTAATAGCAATCTTTTCCTCATCATCATTCATCGGTCGAACATATTTCGTCTCAACATATTCCCAAGCATCTAAGTAATTTGCTTGTACCCAATTCTCAAAACGTCCTTCCCAACCCTTATACTCCTCGATGCTCATGAGCTTAGGCGGTTTTTGCATCGTCCCTGTTTCATTTTCCAACATCGTGTTCTGAGCAAGAATAATCGGGGTAACTGGAGTAGCGAATGCATTATAAAATTCCTCGTCCATGTTTCGGTTTTTCAATGTTCACAAAAACAGTCCTTCAAATGGAATATCAAGCTTCAAACGAAATCCCCTTTCAAACAAAACAACCACACTCAAACGGAATACCCTGTTCAATAAATCTACCTAATTTCGTTTGAAACACCCACTATTTCAAACGGAATTGCTGAACTTGTATGACCTTTCAAACGAGATTGCAACTTGAAACGAAATAGTCAAGTTCAAACTAAACCCTCAAACGGAATACGATCCTCAAACGGAATTAACTAATCAGTTCAAATGGAATACATGTTTCAAGCGAAATTAACATGTATTTTCAAACGAAATCAGGAACAATGTACACTCTCAAACGAAATCAGCAAGCAATCTCAAACGAAATCAGCATGATGCCATCTTTTCGGTCCAAATTTTGTCCAATTGATCAAGTTTTAAGCCGATTTTAGTTCTGAAACTTTCTAGGGTTTGTTAAAACAACATTACGCACATGATAAGTGAAAATCAGACGTTTTTAACCGTGAAAACTTGTTCAATTTTGAAAAGAAGGTGTAGAAGTTAGAAAAAGCAGCGAATTGGTATGAACTCTTCCTCCTGAGCTCTGATACCACTTGTAGGATCGTTTTTAGACCCGAACGAGTCGATCAGAAGAGTTTATCTCTACATGAAAGGCGGAAACAAACCTGTAGAGGTAAATTCAGCAAGAATATCACTTTAAACTGTCCGTATATTGATTATAGATCAATTACAAGTCTGTGGACACTTCGGCAGCACTTCGTTACACTGACCGGAAAGTTACAAATGAAATCAAGACATCAAGTATTTATAGGGTGAGTGATTTCGTTTGAGGATGACTCAAACGGAATTACTGTTCAAACGAAATTAACAATTTCGTTTGAATGTGTCAAGTCAGTTTCAAACGAAATCAAACAATCTAATTTCGTTTGAACTTGTCTCACACCCTATACTTGACATATTTCTCGCATAACGTGCCCTGATCTCTCTAAGTACAAACAAGACTCGATACAAGATGAAGTCGACAGACGCATGCACTAACATTCAGCATCTTGTTCTTGAACATCCTCGATAACTTGTTCTTGAACATCTTCAATATTATGTTCTTGAACAGTTTCAACATCAATCATTTCAATGTCAACTTGACTAGAAGACCCACCAGCTTCTTGAGTTTCCTTAATAACGTTTTTATTCTTTTGTGTGGCTTCTTCAGCTAGTCTCCTTTCTCTTTCGATTCTTCTTTCCTCTACCTTTTTAACTTCAAGATCATTGAAAGCAGCATGAACATCAATCTTCAAGTGACTTTCCATTACCGCATATAACATGCTGAGCTGATTATCTTTCACTACTTTATCTGCTTTCATTGCCTCCATTTCTAACTTTATTGCCTTCATTTCGTTTGATGAAGCTTCACTCATTTCACTGAGAAGCTGATTCAGTGTCTGATTCACATCTTGAAGATTCTTTATCTTCACATTTAATGAAGAGACTTCTGCTGTCAGGAGTTCGAACACTTTAGAATTATCATTGCTATCATCCTTCATTTTGTTTATCGTCTCCTCTTGATCTATCAACACCATTCTGATTTGATCATGAGCTTTCATCAGCTGTTCAACATGCTTCTTTAAGACATCACGTTCTGCTTCAGCTTTTATCTTTTCTTTCTCAAGCTCAGCAACTTTCTTTGCCAATATTTTTACTGCCTCATTGTTGAAAACATCAAAGTCATCTCCAAAGTTCAAATCTTCTAAAGGATCCCCTGAGGCAGGTGGAAGATTTCCAAACAAATCATCTGTAGCTTTGGGGCGAGAAGATTCTGGAATCTCAATATTTTCTGGAATTGGTGGAAACTTAGAACTAAGATCTCCACCTTCAGTCACTTCAACAAAATCATCGTGACCAGCTTTCTTTTGAACTTCAACATCATCCACACTTTGTGCTTGAACCTCTGGAGCTTTTGGAACTTCAACACTATGAACCTTTTCGCCTTTGCCTCCTTGAACCCTTTGTGATTTAGCTCCAGCTTTCTTTGCACTCACATTTCTTGGAATGACTCCGGCTTGAACAGCTTTACGCTTTACCCTTTGTTTCTTTGGCTCATCAGGTTTATAACTAGAGTCTTCTTCATCTGATGTTTTCTGTTTTTTAGAAAGCTTTTTCTTCAGTTGAGCTTTTCCTCTGCCAAGTGTTGCTGGGTCGAGCTCTGACTCTGACTCAGTAGCCACAGAATCATCTTCACTTGAATCACTTGAGCTTTGTTCTTTCTGTGTAGCAGCTTCCTCATTCTTTTTCAGAAAGCTTTCAAGTGAATGCTTTAGCAAATCAGCTCCTTCTTGAATAACTGCTGATGGTTCCAAAACTATTTCATCAATTAACTTCTGTTGTGACTCTACAGAAGGCTCTGCAAAACAAACATTAAAGTTATCATTAGAATATTGTAATAGATTATCATTCTTACTTCTTTTATCACACCCCCTTTCACTGTACCCTTAATCACAATCTTAGGAACTGGTTCCGTAGGAATAGGAACTGTAGGGGATGTCTTGGGAGTTCTCTTTCTCTTCCCATCTTTTACTTTCTTAACCCACCATCTAGTATTCTTTTCTTTAAACTCACTCGGCTTTACATCTTCATTATCTGAATCATTGTTCTCATGTCTCCATTTGTCATCTTCAGGAGCAACATACGTTGGATTGCTGATTTTACATATCATTTGTTTCGTTCTTGTATCATCTTCTTTGGTAATTCTAGCAATAGTTTCAGTGGTTATGTTTCTCACATCCATAATATCATTTCTATTCTTCGGAAGATCCTTGATCTGATCATTGATCATCATCATGAGAAATCTTGGATACATGATACACCTATCACCTTTAGCCTGGCAGTTCTCCTTTATATACTCAAAAATTACTTGAGAAATGTTGTAACGTCTGTTCAGTACCAAACTAGTGACAATATTCATGATGTAATCTGATACTTCATCATATGCTCCTTTCTTGTGTGACAATGAATGTACCATGCAGTGCATCAAATATCTGTAGGCCTTTGAGAAACTTGTCTTAGTCATCTTTCCATTAATATGACCAGTGAATCCTATTCTGCACCACATTCCTTTAGCAAGACGTTCAGACACGATTGTTGGATCGTCGTCAGAATCTTTCAAGTCTAGAACTCTTCTAATGTCTCCAACACCAAACTTAAATTCTACATCTATGTCTTTTCCTGTTTGATCCTTCTTTCTTAATACTTAGTGTATCATCTTGTCAGATTCTTCATATCTAGCTGTGTTCCAGAAGGCTCTTACATGAGATTCATATATAACGGTTCTGTTAGACAAAGCCTTCGCAACTCTGCTTTCTCTTAAAAATTTGGCCATTTTTTCAACCACCGTATTCTCCGTGTTAGCCTCATCAATCACGCAGTATACATTGTGACCCTTATCTGTATCCTTTCCTCTTCCCTGTAAATATATGCATTATTAATCATTTACACAGGTTTTGAGACAAAAGGATGAAGGATGGAAATTTTGAGAAATTTTCTAACACTGAGAATCCCTTTGTGTTAGTACTAGAGAATCGAATGGCTGACCGATCGGTTAGCATTGCTGTCTGATCGGTTGGCTCAACTTGTGAGTTTTGATCTGGTAATGGCTGTTCGATCAGTTAGCAACGCTGTCCGATCGGCTAGTGATGCTGTCCGATCGGCTGGCAATGCTGTCCGATCGGCTAGCAATGTTGTTCAATCGGCTAGCTATGCTGTTCGATCGAACTGTCACTCTGTACAGTCATCAAGGTATGAATGAATACTGTCCGATCGGCTAGCAATGCTGTCCGATCGGCTAGTTGTTCTGTTTGAACACTAATGAATGTTGTCCGATCGGCTGGCAATGATGTCCGATCGGCTGGCAATTTGCACAGATTTCAATGAATGAAAGAATGTTGTCCGATCGGCTAGCAATGCTGTCCGATCGGCTAGCAATGTTGTCTGATCGGCTAGCAATGCTGTTCGATCGGCTAGTAATGCTGACCGATCATAACATGAAGAATGAAAAACTTTGATGACACATTTAGGCACGAATTCTAAGGCATGAACTATCCTAATAAGCAACAATACTTGTGCACATACACTGATGGCTGTCTGATCGAACTGCTGTCCGATCGGCTAGCATCTCATTCAAGAACATTCAAGAACAAAAAAATCTCAAAATTTTTTAGTCAAATTATCAAATATTGAACACAGATCCATGTAAACAATCTTGTCGCGATCAAAACCCTATGTTCATTATTGTCTAAATCGTTCTAATCAAAGTTTAATTCGACAAAAACCAAGCCGACTGCCGTATCGTCTAATCCTTAGATCTACACATTTTAAACATGTAAAGTCACATATCAATCCGGTAGATCTATAGATCTAAACATTGCGAACAAAAAAATATGCTTGAATCTTATCATAAATGGCTAGAACTTCCTAGATCTGATTCTAAAGATGTTGACAGTGACTTCATGAAGAACACATAGAACAAATGATAGATTTGGATGTGAAAAACTTACCTTCGGCATTGTGAATGATGTGCAAACCAACAAACCAATGATCTAATCCAAAGAGAATCAAGAATCAATAAGAAATCAGATGAAAGTTTGAGAGAGAAGGGTTGGCCGATCGAACAAGTAACCGTTTGACAGCGCTTTGACCTCCTATTTATAGGTGTATTTGAATCGGTGTGCTGTCCGATCGGCTAGCAATGCTGTCCGATCGGTCAGCTGTCCGATCCAAGTATTCCTATGGCTCTCAAAACTTTGACATTTTAACTTTTCGATTTTATCAGTGTTTGAAAATCCACTTAAGTATCTAGGTCCAAGTTAATGACCCTAGGTACTTAATTTGCCTACCAAGTCCAACTTAATGACCTTGGTTGACCCGAAACAAAGCATACTGATGTTTTGATCAATCTTTTTCTAAAAAATTACAAGTTTCAAATTAATGAACTTGCATAGATTTAGCATTTTCTCAGGTTTTATCATGATAAGCTCCAAACTCATATTCGATCTCAGAAACTTCCTGGATCTGCATCAGACTGTGAATCTAAAGATCAGCTCTCCACTTTGGTTTGTCGAAAAAATAAAGCAGAAATGTAAAATCTTTTTGGATTTTGAATAAAGTTTCTAGACTAGAATAATAAACAGAAATGAAATGCAGTAAATGTATAATATTTACAAACATATTTTTGGTGAGCGTGTTAGGGAATCATATCAGCTGCCGACAAATTACAAGTACCGTTAAGCTTGATTTCATTCTCAGCATTAAACAATTCGCTTAGATTGTCGATATACTGATCCACTTAAGTTCTCACACAAATTTCAATCTATCCAGGATACGAATTAGGTGAATTAGAGACTTAAACTTATTCATGTGTCCCACCTCTTGAATATACTCCCGTATCCAGATCCTAATATTCAGTCTTACAAGTGAGTATACCACAGATGATATCTGCAAGGGGTTAGATGCGAAACCGTGAGAGCTCAGGTCAGAACTTCCGTTCAGCAGAGACATGACGGTTCGACTTTAGGTGGGTCTCCTTTAGAGGATCTTTTTTTACAACAGCAATGATTATCAATTTTATTGTTTCATCATTTTTGCTGAGGGCGGTGCTATTTTTCAAGCAAGCAGTAAAGTATTCTCCAGGGACTAGGCCATTGCTTCCGCATTATTAGAAGTCTCGGGATAATACCCCAGATATCACTGAGTATAAAGACTTAGTATCTCAGAAAGAGGGACCTTTCAAGCGAGATTTCAGGGGTTACCTATATATCCAAGTAGTGTTCCCCACGAAATAAGCAAGTGTAAATTTAGGTTTATATCCCGAACAAATCTACTAAATGTGTAAAAACCTATCGGCACATCATCAGCGAGATTGTTTAACACCTTTTTTTTTAACTTTTCATATCTTTAGCATACTGTAACTGTCTAGCTGATGTACTATCATTTTCCCTTTATACACTAGCTCTTTTTTGGTTTTCTATTGTTTTTGGATTTTGAAATATCTCATGTTTTTGGGTTTTTGAATTTTTTATTGTTTTTGTATTTTCAGAAAAAATAACCTATCTCCCCCTAAATACCAAAACATCTAAAAATTCGACAAACCATTGCAGATTGCTTTTCAACATCATCTAAAGTGGTACCTTCATCAACGCCAAGAATCCCTTCCGACAGCGATAAAAGCTTCATACCGTTCAGTTTTAATAGATATTGAAAATGAGTTTTATCAAATGCTTTGGTATGTAAATCAGCTTTTTGTTCGTCAGTGTGGATTTTTTCTATTCGTATCAACTTCTTCTCGAAACAGTCTCGGATGAAGTGATGACGAATTTCAATGTGTTTGGTTTTAGCGTGATGAACAGGATTTTTGTTATGCTTATAGCTGCCTCGTTATCAACAAAGATAGGGGAGTTAAGAAATTGCAAACCGTAGTCTCGCATCTGTTGCTGGATCCACAAGATCTGGGAGCCGCAGCTGCTAGCAGATACATATTCGGCTTCACATGTGGATAAAGCAACAGAGGTCTGCTTCTTGCATTTCCAGGTGACCAATCGTGGTCCGAAAAACTGGCACCCCGCTGTTGTTGATTTAGCGTTCACTTTGCAGCATCCGGAATCGGAATCAGAATATCCCTCAAGCGTGAAATCGCCTTCTTTTGGATACCACAACCCCAGCGATGGAGTTCTTTTCAGGTAGCGTAGAATCCTTTTCACAATAACCATATGCGATGCTCTGGGGCTTGACTGAAACCGTGCTGTGAGGCAGGTTGGATACATAATATCTGGTCTTGATGCCGTCAAATACATCAGCGAACCGATCATGGAGCGATATAACGTTTCATCTACCTTGTCTCCGGTGAGATCAGGGTTTATCCCATGGTTCATCGCTAACGGGGTGGACATTGGAGATATTCCTGACATCCCGAATTTCTCCAGAACATCATGAACATACTTGGTTTGATGTATGAACGTTCCCTCAGGAAGTTGATCAACCTGAAGCCCGAAGAAGAACTTCATCTCACCCATTGATGACATTTCAAACTTCTGCTTCATAACATTTTCAAAATCTTTGCAGAGTTGTTCATTTGTAGACCCGAAAATTATGTCGTCCACGTAAATTTGAACTATCAGAAGATGGCCGTCGACTACTTTTGTGAACAGAGTGGCGTCTACCTTTCCTCGGATGAAGTTGTTGGCTAACAGATGTTGAGACAAGGTCTCATACCATGCTCTCAGGGCCTGATGTAAACCGTATAGCGCCTTATCCAAGAGATAAACTTTATCTTTGTGGATTGGGTCGGTAAAGCCCGGTGGCTGTCCGACATATACCTCCTCTTTCACTTTGCCATAGAGAAACGCCGAATTCACATCTAGCTGAAAAACTTTAAATCCTTTCCACGATGCAAATGCTAGGAAAATTCTGATTGCTTCAAGTCTAGCAACCGGAGCATATACTTAGGTGAAATCTATCCCCTCCTACTGACTGAAGCCTTGAACAACGAGTCGAGCTTTGTTGCGAATAACAACTCCTCGATCATCCCTCTTGCACTTGAACACCCACTTGGTGTTTATCTTCCTGTGACCATCAGGCAGATCCACCAGTTTCCAGACACCCAACTTTTCAAACTGACTCAGCTCCTCTTGCATCGCGTTGACCCAAGAATCTTCAGTTAGTGCTTCCTTGTACGTTCGCGGCTCAATCTGCGAAATAAAACAACTAAGTGAAAATTGTGTGTGTAAAGGAGCAACTGTAGAGTAAAAACAAGTAAGGCCTTGGTCAATTTGTCATCTGGTGCGGACTCCTGATTGCAATTCTCCAATGATTAGCTCTTCAGGATGATATGAAAGAGTTCTCGGCATCACCTCGCCTGGAACATCTACTTCGCTTTCCAAATTCGTAATGTTCTGGTTTGCAACTTGTTCACTGACTGGAATAGTTTGATCTTGAGTCTGGATTTGCTCTCCCTCAGATTATGAATCACCACGGTCAAATACTGGTCTGTTTTCAGATTCTTGGTTATCATTCTTTGTCGTCTGATTATCATGAGCAACTTCATTTTGTTGGATATCATCATGTTCTCCAGCATTTCTTGGACCGGCTTCATCCTCATTAGAAGCTCGATTTTGAAGTCTAGAATACTCAGCTAGAAATCTTTCCTGCGATGACTCATACTCTCTCAGAATATCCAACTCGTCAAAGAAATCTTCTTCTTCTTCTTTCGTGTCAAACGAATCCCACAAAGTGTCATAGTGAAAACGCCATGAATCGCCGGGATTTTGCGGCGGCATTGTATAGCCTTGACATTCAACATTGTATGCCTCAATAATTTGCTTCAAGCTAGGAATGAATACTCGCTTCAATGGACTTGCATAACCCACGAATATTCCTTCTACGCCTTTTTGACCAAATTTACCATGAAGCTCTAGAACTGTATAGGGAGACCCAAACGGTTCAAGATACTTAAGGTTTGGCTTATGATTGTTCAATAGCTCGAAACATGTCTTGTTGAATTTCTTCACTGTAAGAACCCGGTTGAGCGTATAGCATGTGGCTGACACAGCTTCTGCCCAAAAGTTGACAGGTAGTTTGGAAGCAGCAAGCATCGTCCTAGCAATTTTGATTAGCGACCTGTTCTTTCTTTCAGCGACTCCATTCTGCTGTGGAGTGTAAGGAGCACTAAATTCATGCAATATACCTTTCTCATCACAATATTCTTCCATCTTGTTGTTCTTGAACTCTGTACCATTATCACTTCTGATTCTTTTGATACGCCTTTGGTATAAGTTTTCAATTTTTCTGAACAACGCCATCAAACTTTCAAACGTCTCATCTTTTGACTTTAAGAATGATACCCATGAAAATCTCGAGTAGTTATCTGTTACTACTAGACAGTAGAGATCTCCAGCTATGCTTTTGACGTTTACTGGACCAAAAAGATCCATATGAAGTCTCTCTAACGGTCTTGAGATTGAGTTTTCTTTCTTCCCGGGGTGAGATTTCTTCTTTTGCTTGCCTTTGACACAGCTAATGCACTCCCCCTCAAGATGAAAACCTTTTACATGAACACCCGTAACTAAATCATTGTGCACCAAGTGATTCATTTTTCTAAGATGTATATGACCCATCCTTCGGTGCCACAATTGCGATTCCTTTTCCGTTGCTCTTGATATAAAACAATGAGCCTGACCCGTGGTAGTAGTTGCTACACTCATGTCCAACACATACAGATCATTGACTCTGGGCGCTCTCATGATAATCCATTCTTCGGGAACAACAAATCCTGGTTTTAAGATCAAACATTCTTTGTCTGTAAAGTGCGTTGTATACATATGATCACAAATCTGAGATATGCTCAGAAGATTGTTTTCAAGCTCGGCAATGTAGTTTACTCTTTCAAACGTGACAATGCCATTAGATAGATTTCCTTCACCAATTATTCGACCACCTTGATTTCCTGCAAATCCCACGTAACCTCCATTAAACCCTCTAACATCATACAATAGGGTCTTCTTCCCCGTCATGTGCCGAGAAGCTCCACTATCCATAATCCAACGTGAAACGGATCTTGGAAGCTCCTTCACATTTCAAAAATATTTAGTTAGATGTTGATGCCACCCAAGCCTTTTTTGACTCGGGTAACTTGACATTGAGGTGAGTTTTTGCAATGTAAAGTGGCGGAAAATTCTTGTCATTCATCTTTAAGCTCTCCTCATATCCAATCTCAACCTTTTTGTATAAGAAAAATTTGTCCATTTGAGGTTGACTAGATGATTGGTCATTTTTTGTTACATCTCTCTTTTCAGAAGTAGGAGACTTTTGTTTTTCAAATTTCTCATAGTAATCCAAAGGTACATACATCTTCTTGGTTGAAGACGATGGTTTTGCAGTCTCAGACACCTTTGGTTTTTGAGAATTTTCTTTCTTTACTTCTGATTTTGGCTTCCATGTTTGTTGAGATGATGCTACCCGTTTATAAAATTTGTCATTTTTAGTTACCACATTCTTTACAGGTTCAGTTTTGATCTTGGTGTTTTCATTTTTCAAAACTCTTTTCTCAACAACCATTGGTGCTTTGCCTTTTGCATCAGCTTTCTTTTTCTGACTCTCAACAACTTCAGACTTAGGCTTTAAGTTGGTGCACTTTCGTGCAATGTGTCCAACTTTGTTGCACTTAAAGCATGTACGAGTATCAACTACCTGACTTGTGCCTTCGGTCTGAGGCTGTGAGGCCTTTTTCTCAAAGACCTCTTCATTTGTTTTCGAAAAAATATTAGATTCTTCATCAGAAAGTGAACTTGAACTCGAAACAAACACCTTTTTCTCAACAAACTTTGTAGGATTGTTTACAGACCCGAACGAGTCGATTAGAAGAGTTTTGCTCAGCACGAAAGGCGGAAACAGACGTACTAAGGTCAATTCAGC
The DNA here is from genome assembly GCA_030545235.1 of Helianthus tuberosus. NCBI lineage: Eukaryota > Viridiplantae > Streptophyta > Magnoliopsida > Asterales > Asteraceae > Helianthus > Helianthus tuberosus. The sequence goes on from CM060366.1 coordinate 141,928,557, forward strand.
TAGATATACACTTTAACTATCGATTTTATTGATATAATGACGTGTTACAGCGAGACGACACTTCGGCAACACTTCGTTGCTCTGACCGGAAAAACTCAAGACTACTCAAACGAAATCAGACACAAGTATATATAGGGGAGATAATTTCGCTTGAACACGTTTCAAGCGGAATTACGTTCAACCGGAATTACCATAAGTGATTTCGCTTGAATGAGCCATGTTCAGTTCAAGCGAAATTACATATGTTAATTTCGTTTGAAACTGCCACTGACCCTATTTTTGACATTTTATCGTCTTTCATGCCCTGATCTATCTAAATACATACAAGACTCGATACAAGACGAAGTCGATAGACGCATGCACCAACATACTCCCCCTCGAATGTTGACGAGTCTTAAAGTGTCGAGTCTTCGCATCTTCAGTCTTTATTAGTCCTCTCAAACTCTTTGAAGTATCTTGACACTATAAAGTATCTTCAAATCCCCTATCTCCTCTCTTCAACACCAACAGACTCTCCTCAAACAAAATTTTTTTCAGATTTCTTGATTCATTAAGTTCATTAGCATCAGCAGCTTGCGTGAACTCCAGAATCAGAACCTGGCTCTTTGTCATTCAAACTCCCCATCTCAGTAAGCTGGGATTGTAGACTGGCTTCCATATGTTCAAGATCGAGAGCTGGCTCACACTCTTTCCACAGGTTTACAGGTTCAGGATCGATTCCTGGCTCTACCATTACTTGTACAAATCTCTACCTAACAATAAATTTTTGTTTACCACTTGTAAAATCAATACTCAAAATGATTTAACATTTAAAATCTCTGATGAGCACTTGTGGATATATTCAATCAATGAATGATCTTACAATAATAATCTTTGATGAACCACTTGCAGGAATAAAGTTTTTCTTTTCAAAACAAACACTCTCCCAACCTGATTGTCATCATGTTTAGTACTTGGAATTTTGAAAATCAGCTCTCCAACATCAGTTGTCGAAAATCTTTTTGTATTTTTCAAAATTTATGCTAAAACACACTGAAAATCTTTTTGTATTTTTGATATGAAATGCAATGCAGTAAAGAAATATTTACAAACAATATTTTTGTGAGTTTGTGTAAGAGGATCAAATCAGTTTTTGACAAGTCACAAGTACCGTTGAGCTTAGTTACACATTAAGAATTAAACAATTCACTTAGATTGCCAATATACTGATCCACTTAAATTCTCACACAAATTTCAACTTATTCAGGATATGAATTAGGTGTATTAAGAACTTAAACTCATTCATGTGTTCCACCTCTTGAATATACTCCCGTATCTAGATCCCAATATTCAGTCTTACAGGTGAGTATACCATAGATGATATCTGTAAGGGGTTAAATTACGAAACCGTGAGAGCTCAGGTCAGAACTTCCGTTCAGCAGAGAGATGACGGCTCGACTTTTGGTGGGTCCCCTTTAGAGGATCTTTTTTTACAACAGCATTGATTAGCAATTTTATTGTCTTATCATTTTTGCTGAGGGCGACGCTATATTTCAAGCAAGCAGTAAAGTATTCTCCGGGGACTAGGCCATTGCTTCCGCAAAATCAGAAGTCCCGGGATAATACCCCAGATATCATTGAGCATAAAGACCTAGTATCTCAGAAAGAGGGATCCTTCAAACGAAATTTCAGCGGTTACCTATATATCCAAGTAGTGTTCCCCACGAAATAAGCAAGTTTGAATTTAAGTTTATATCCCGAAAAAGCTTACTAAATGTGTAAAAACCTATCGGCATATCATCAGTGAGACTGTTTAACACTATTTAAACATTACATTTCTTTAGCATACTGTAACTGTCTACTGATGTACTATCATTTCCTCTTTTCGACACCAAATCTCATTTTTGCATTTCATCATGTTTTTGACTTTTTTCAAATTTTCTAATGTTTTTGGATTTTCTGAAATTCTTACTCCCCCTAAAATTCAAACACATTTAAAGAAATTTGAAAACAAACTGTACAAGTAACATGACAACCGATATCGAATCGCTTCAATTTGCCATTCACATGGCATAAACAATCAGAACTCCCCCTCACAACAAACTATTTTCCCATTTTGATCTCAAAACACTTAAGTTTGTTTTAATCAAATGGTTTTTCCGGAAAATAAGTTTTGTTGATTGATTTTACCACTTGTAAGTTAGAGGATCATCATATTGTTTCTCAAAATACCATATGTAAGAATGATCCAATCAAGTTCAACCTAATGACCTTGATTAACCTTCTTATAAAAACACAACTTATTTTTCAACCACATGGCTTACCAACTAATACCTCATGTAGATTGAATTCTCGAGATGCCGATTCCTACTCCTCACTTACCAACCTGGGAGTTCCGGCAAGTCATACCTTTACTATTTTTCAAAACAATATAAGAAAGATGCCGATTCATGCTCCACGATTACCAACTTGGGAGCTCCGGCAAGTCCAGGATTTTACTGTTAGTAATAGGTACCATCCCAGTCACAAACTAGGGATGATACTTTACCTTGCTTCTTTGTTTTCTTCTCGTAAAATTCCTTGACTCCCTTGACCTTCCTATCAACCATTTTTCCAAAATATTATGAACAGTAGAATTAAATGCTTTTTCAACATCAAAATCTTTTTTTTCAGAAAAGAATTGATTTGAAATCTCAACTTTTCCAACTTTCTTTTTAAAATTTTCAGCCGGAAGTGGTGGAAAATTCACATCATCCACAGTCGGTACTGATTTTTCACTTTTTGATTCAACTTGTGGCTCATCTGACTTTGTGGAATCAGATTCATCGCCAGACAATAGCTCCTCTGATTTTGATAAATCAGAATCATTGCTAGAACTACCATCAGACTTCTTAACAACCCATTTTTGGTTGTCAAGATTTTCCCTTTTCTTGTAAAACTTGTTTGAACATTCACCAATCTCAAAAGTTGAATTTTTGAAAAATTTAGTTCTCTCAATTGGTGGTTCAAACACAACTTCTTTATTTTTCAGTTTACGAGAAACTCCCTGTTTTGATTGAATTGCCTTGGAACAATTCTTGGCAATATGACCAACAATGTTGCATTGGAAACAGGTTCTCGTTTCTTTCATCTGATCAGCAGTTTTTATCTCTTCTTGCTTCTTCGCAAGAAATTCTCTGTTCGACTGATTTCTGAACAGATTTTCTTTCTCTTCTTCAGATGATGTTCCTGAAACAAATATTATTTTTGATTTAAAATCTCTAACATATTTTTCATTTTTATGATTTTCAGGTGGAATAAAACCAAGACCTTTCTTTTTGAAATTACCATTATGGTTTGGTTTCTTGTGAAAACCAGAACCAGAACTGTAACCCTTTTTCTTGTTTTCTCTTTGTTGAACTCTTGAGGTGTACTTTTTAGGTTTATCATTAAGATTTACATCTTTTATTTCAGAAATATTAATTTCTGTTAGTTTGAAAACCTTTTTAATCATGTCAGGTTTGACACCTCTTATTGGAAATTCCTCATCAGAATATAATTTGTCGGAATCATTCAAAGTATATGAAACTTTAAAAGTTTCGTCATCCAAATTAGATTTTGATAACATGATTTCTTTATAGTAAACCCTTTTGCCCTGTTTGACGGATTGACTCGGAGTGCTGGACTCAGACTTTGACTCTGACATAGACTCCAACTTTGACTCCTCGGATTCATCTTTATCCAACACCTGATCGACTACTTTCTTTATTAACTCGGACTCATGATCAGTATCAGATGACGTAAATGTGACATCAATATTATCTGGCAGGTTAACTGAAGACTCTGACTCCCACTTTAAATTTGTTGCCTTTTCGACTCTTTCTGAATTTGGATTTCTTGGAGAATATCCATTTTCAAGCGGGGGTGGACACTTGTTGTAACTGAAACCTTGTTTCTTACCAGAATCATTTACTTTAATATCCTTCTTCTTTTCTTTCTTCTTTTCATGAGTCTTTTCTTCAGAAACCTTTTGTTCTTCTGTTACTTCATCATCCTCAAATACCTTCATGCCTTCAACAGTTGGATAAATCCTGTCAGTAACATAAGAAGTACATGAGTAACTTTTTAACAAACGATTTACTCTTTCTGTTTCAATTCTTTGAGTTTCCAATTTTTGTTCCAGCACAGCACACTTCTCAATGTAGTTGTTCACACTTTTCTGCTTTATCATGAAAGCTCCTTGAAGTGTCTTCATGGCTGTTGCTTGTTCTTCACTTGATTGATTATATTGATTCATGGCTTTGTTCAGAACATCATAAGATTCTTTCAGCCTATTCATGTTGTTCATCAATGTGCTATTCTGCTTCTTTATAGCTTCACAATTTTCACAAATCACCGGACTCTTCTTTGCATCAACTTCTTCATTAACTTTGAACTTTGGAACTACCTTTACCTTCTTCCTTATCACTGGAACATCTTCTTCATCACTGCTGACTGGTGTTTTGATCTTTTTCTTTTTAGCTTTTTCATCTTCACTATCACTTTCTGCCATCATTTTAAAATAATCTGCCATTTGTTTTGCATAATATTCTCTATCATCATCACTATCTTCTTCAACTCGAGCAACAAACGCTTTTTGATGTGAAGTTTTGTTTGGATCATAATCATCCCAACTGAAACCTTCCCAGTTAAACCCTTCTGGTAACTTTTCATCATCTTGGTTTATCAGGCATGCTTTGTTATCAGCTGAGATATATTTGTCCCTACTGAATCCATTTGTTGTCTCTTTTTCATCCTGATTCACCATACAAGCTCTCTTTGAAGATTCTTCAATCACTTTTCTACCATGTGCCACTTGTGGTTCTTGTTATTTTTGTGCAACTTGATGATAGATGGCTTTCCGGTAGTAATCATTGTTGTTGTTGAACGGATTTTGAGCTCCACTTGCTTCACAGTTTTTGCACTCCCTCTTGAAGTGTCCTTTTTCCCTGCAACGAAAACAAGTGACTTTAGATTTATCAAAACCTAAAGTAGAAATATTAGCTTCACGTAAATCATCTCTTCCTGTGATCTGCTTAAATTTCTCAGCCCGTCTTAACACACTAGCCAAACACCATTTTATATCCATCAATTCCATTTCCTCAGCGTCAATTTGATCGTAATCCTCTTGTGTCAACATAGGATTCCCGATCCGACCTGCAACAAAACTACCATAGGATTCCAACACTGTTCCCAACAAAGACATGTGACTTTTGGCAATTTCTGCTGAATAATCCTCATCATTCTCCAGATTCAAAACAATGTTGCATTGTAGCTTCTTGCCATTTTTTGTTGTTGAAATGTTCAGATCAAATGATGGATATGATGAAAAACTTGTGTTGCTGTTTGATCCTTTAGAAGAACTTCCAGATGAACTTTTTGCATTGAATGCAGTTTCAACCTTTGGTGACAAGTTGGTGGATTTATCACTGACACCACCTTTGTAATAGAGACTAATGTCTTGTTCACCGTCAAAATCTTTCATTCTTAAAACCTTTCTCTGTTCCATCTCCTGAGCCTCAATCTTTTCAATAAACTTGCTCAGTGTTTGATTGCTAAAACCTTTCTTGTTCCTCAACATCATGAGATATGTACCCCAAGTCTCATATGGCAAAGCATCAGCTAATTTTTCGATCAACTCCTTATTATCTTTCTCGATGCTCAACCTCTTCATATTAGCTTGCAAATTGCAGTATCTCTCAATGATTTGCTTTGTACTTTCATTTTTCAAACCCCAAAACAGATCAAATTCTTTCTTTAAAAGCGACTTTTTGTTCTTGACCATCTCTTGGCTTCCATGAAACTTCGATCTTAATGCTTTCCAGATTGAGTAAGAAGTTCCATTGTGTTGCAATAACACCAAGATATCTTCTTTCACAACTTGTTGTAGCAAACTTAGCATCATTTTTTCATCTTTGTATTTCTTTCTATTTTCAGCACTCAGATCTTTTATTGCAATAATCTCTTCGTCATCATTCATCGGTTTAACGTATTTCGTCTCGACACATTCCCAAGCATCTTTATTAGTTTGCTTGTACCCAATTCTCAAATCGTCCTTCCCAACCCTTATGCTCCTCGATGTTCATGAGCTTAGGCGGTTTTTGCATTGTCCCCGTTTCATTTTCCAACATCGTGTTTTGTGCAAGAGTAATCGGGGTAACTGGTGTAGCGAATGCGTTATAAAATTCCTCGTCCATGTTTTGGTTTTCAAGAAATTGTCAAATAGTGTTTTCAAAGCGGAATCACAATCTCAAGCGAAATCTCTTTCAAACGGAATTACACGGTTCAAGAGGAATACCATCTTTGAAGCGAAATAACCAAGTTCAAGCAAGATTACTAATTTCGCTTGAAATCACTCAAACAGAATCACTCGATAATTCTTACTACCCTGATATCCACCCGACCATCTGTTTTGTTTGTTGTTATAAAAACGCGGTGGTACAACAGGTTTTTTATAGTAAGCTTTGTCTTTTTCAAAATTCAATTGCCTCTTTGAATTTCTCAAACCTTCGATTTCCAAAATATCAATCTCAATTAATTTGAAAACATTTTTCAATTTCCCCACATTCACATTTTCCAAAGGAAATTCAAGATCCGAATACAACTTATCAGATCCTGCCATCTTATACATCACAACAGCAGGTTCATCATTTAAGTTGTTTTTGGACTTTGATTTCGGAATGTATTTGTCCAGAAAACATTCATCATTCTCCACTGAATCGCTATCAGATTTTAGAACATTTTCAACAACATTTTTAACCACTTGAGACTGAATACTATCATCAGATAATGATGAAGAAAATGTAACATCAATTGTGTCTGGAAGTTTAATTTCATTTTCTTCTTCATCATTTAACAACCCTGATTTTTTCTTTGAAAAATTGTTTAAAACTGGTAGTGGAACCTGATGAAACCCAACCCCGGTTCCATCAAAGTATACATCTTCACCTGCTTTGTTTTTCTTGATGGGTTTGGGAACAATGTGTTGTAAAACAAAGCTTCCAGAGTTGTAACTGTTTAGTTTCAACTGGATGCGTTCATTTTCAATTTTAGCTTCTTGAAATTGAAGCTTCAACTTAGCAATTTCATCCAGTTGCTGATTGATTAACTCTTCTTTCACTCTAAGAACTCCTGATAGTTGAAGATTTTCTTTGGTTGTTTTACCATTTCTTTCATCAGAATCTTTAACCGTTCGTTTTAGCTTCTCAAAATTTTCTAAAATGTGACGATTTTCAAGAATCAACTTTTCGTTTTCTTTCCTTATTCTTTCTATGTCAGTTTTATCATTTTCAATTTTTTCAGTTAATTCTTTTAATCTGTTGTTCGAAGCTTTCAACAATTTATCACGGTTTAAGATCTGATCTTCAACACTTCTGACTCTACCAGTCAGTTCTTCAACTTTCTTACCATTGAGGTAAGTGATTGTACTACAAACTTTGCACTCTTTCATGCAATTTTTGCAGTCGTTCTCTTATTTAACTTTCTTACCTGACTCATGTGTATCATTTGAACTGACCTTGTTTTTGGACTCAGTTCCAGTTCCAGAACCAGAAACTACCTCTAGTTCTTTTGCATCAAAAACTTTATCAGCTATCTTCTTCAAGTTTTCAGCGGTAAATTCTTGTGATGTATCAATGATCCCATCATCAATCGTCTTTGTCTGCGGCTTCTTCTCTGCTTCTTTTTCTTTTTCTTCTTTCTCTACTCCTTTCTCTTCTCCACCTCCCCACCATTCTCTCTGTCTTGTTTCTTCTTCTTCAGCAAATTGCTGTATGAGAGCATCAATACTAATGGAATCTGGATCAACAGCAATGTTTCCTTGTGGATCAATGTAACATTCTCTGTCGGCATCCCATCTCTTTGCTTTTTTAGCTTCTTTGTATGTGTTATAGATTCTGCTCATTCTGGTTTGGGCTTTCATCCTTCTGTTGACGAATTTTTCTTGTTCTGTTCTGTTGTCTTTAAAAGGGACAATCTTTGCCACAAACGCATATCCCACTGCATCCTCTTCTGGTAGCAGTTCGCTCCAATCAAAACCTTCATCATCATGAATGACAGCAAGAGCTCTTGATTTTTCTTTGGGGTTATCTTCACGATGCTTTATTCTGGGCGGTTCTGATTTGTTCTGATGATAGATTGCTCTTTTGTAGTAATCTTCACGAAATGGATTTGCAGTATCATCAGCTGGTGCATTACGACATTCTCTTTTGAAATGTCCTTTTTGTTTACACCTGAAGCACGTGACTTTTGATTTGTCAAAGCCAAGTTTTGTGGATGACCCTCTGATAGAATGTCTACCAGTAATTTCCATGAATCGTTTTGCTCGTCGGACTACACTAGCCATACACCACCTGATGTCGATCAACTCCATCTCTTCCGGGTTGATCTGATCGTAGTCCTCCTTGGTGAGGTTAGTGTTACCAATCTTGCCTGCTACAAGACTCTCATATGACTCTAGCACAGAAGCTAAGAACACTATCTGCTGCTTTGCAGATTCTTCACTGAAATTTTGACCATTCTTTAAATCCACAGCAATGTTGCATTGAAACAGATTCTTTGGAACTGATTGCTGTTGACTTGAAGTATTTGAAGATGATCCCTGTCTTGGAGCATTGGATGATAATCCTCCATGAAAACCACTGTTTGAACTCTCTTTACTTGATGTGTTAGAATTTTCAGCAGATAAAGCTGTCTTAGGAGACACATTCTTGGGAATCATACTTTTTGGATAGTACAGCTCCATATTCTGTTGATATGAGGAATGATTAACTTTATTTGATTTCTTTATCTCCAGCTCATGACTCTCCAGTCTTTCAATCAATAGATCGACAGTCAAATCCTCAGACTATATCGTATTCTTCAACATCAAAGCAAAGTATTGCCAATCCATCTCATCAGGCAGCGAGTCAAACAATTTATCCACTAAATCTTCTCGGGAATATACAACCCCGTGTCTTGCCAGCTCCAACTTCAAATGCCTGAATCTTTCAATCATCTTAGAAACAGATTCGTTTTTCAAACAGCCAAATAAATCAAACTCTTTTCTTAACAGTTTCTTTTTGTTTTTTACTATCTCAGCACTACCCACACATTTCACTCTTAATTTTTTCCCATAGATCTGTTGAATTTGTATACTCAATCAAAGATATTATGTCGTCTCTCACAGACTGATGAAGCAATGCAATGCACTTGTCACACCCCGACCACGTAAAACAACAAACCGTGGCGGAAACGTCGCGGAGTGTTGTAACAGAATTATTGTTTCAAACCATGGATACAAAGAGTCTCGTTTTATTAAATATTAAACATTGTCTTAAAGTTAAACAAACAAGTCAACCATAGTCTATCATCGTTGTTTAATCACTAAGGCCTCGTCCAGTCCTAAGTGAGCATGCATCCCATTTGCAATCAACATTAAGCAACTTCACCTGAAACGTATGTAAAAACAAAGTCAGCAAAGAAATGCTGGCGAGTACATAGTTTTTATGTGAGTATCAGATTCATGGCTCGTTGAAATATCTCGTACAACTTTGTTATTTGATATTTGAAACCTTGTTTTGTAAAATGTTTGTATTGTAAAATGAATAACCAAGTCAAAATAGATTGGTCATAATTTATAAACCTCGATGCCATGAATCTTAACCCAAAACATTTGTTCATGTAAACCAAATCATAAATCATTCTTGAAATAAAACTCATATGGTTTATATAGTTTTGTAAGCATCGTTGTGTAATATTGTTTAACTCGTTCTCATTATAGATCATCTTTCATTTGTTTAAATCGTTCAAATTGTACCAAATCATTCAAATCGTTCTTGTTTTAATTGTGAAAACTACTTTTGGTCGTCTCGCTAACAACATTCAAACCTTTGTGACTCGTTCATCGTTCAACTCGTTCTTGCATTAACAAACCTCCAAAGGGTAAGTTAACAATCATCAGATTCAGTCGTTATCCACCTAACCCACACATAACCATGCGTGCGGTCTAATAACCGGATTTGTCAGATCCTATGGTACCATAACCTAATACTGGTTGGCTTGATCAATGCTAATGAATGTCATTTATTATGTAACTACCACCAACAAGTTCGTTCACATTATCGAAATCGTTATTAGTTTTGTATAAACCATCTCAATCGTTTTGAAACCATTGTTAGAATATCGAAATCGTTTTGATACATATGAATCACCCCAAAACAATCGAAAATAGTAAAAAGAGGGGATCTATGTACTCACCTTTGGGTGTGTTTTTATACGTTAACACAATCCCTCAATTTATTCGTCCTAAATTAAATAAGAATGATTTAATAATAAAAAACCCATAAAAATACCGAAGTTTCTCTGATACTTAGAATTTTCACATAACTTTGAGATTTCTCGAAAAGTTATTATTTTTGATTATCTTGGTGTATTTGTATATATGTACTCGAGCGTAACACACATAATCTTGTCAACACTAACACATGATCATATACATATTGTAAAACACATAGCACATTGTAACACATAAAATAACCCATGAACAACCCATTCTAGTGCATGTGGAAAAACACTTATTTTAGCGTTTCGGTAACATTTTTGGGCGTCGGAATTCACGTATGACTAACCAAACACCAAGTAAACTTAATATAAGTTAAAATACTTGTTTTTATACCAAATATATCCGTTTGGTTACTGATCTAAAACAGTTTTGTAAAAATACTCCGAAAAGGCGATTTTTGACCGTTTTACCGCATAGTTTTGCATCAAACATTACCTGAACCATCCCAAATCGAAACGACTTGAAACTTTAACACAACCCATGTTATTTACTGAATAAAATAATGGTTATACTCATGATAGTGCAGGTCTTAAACAAAGCATATAAATCATGCAAATTCCACATAATTTACCACTTTTTAACCTATATGTACAGCATGCAAAGCTATCAAACCTATTTCAAAGTTTCATGCCACTATAATACATCAAATAATATTATTTTTAGTGTTTATAACCAGATCTAAAATAGTTTTTGTCATTTAACCATTTTTCATCATCTCTTGAGCTTTAAATCATCATGTTTTCACATGTACAAGTGCCTAAAGCATACCATCATAGCAACATCATTTTTTTATGAGTTTAAAAGCATCAAATATGAGATTTATTCAGATTTATTTGCTGAAGTAATTTACATTTAACATATCATACATAAATCACCAAATACTTGCATTTTTACCACCATTCAAGAACATGTAACAACATAAACTAGTACTTAACAAGATAACAAACTTCAAAACTCATATATACACATACATATGTACGGTTATACATACATATATGTACAACACCATTTTTACTTGTAACATGACCCATTTCATTTTAGATTTCAAGTTTAGTGAAAATCCCAAGATTCAAGAGAAACTTCAAATCATCAAGAACAACCAAGAATCAAAGTATGATTTAAACATAAGTGTTATACCTTCAAGATTCAAGTAGGTTGTGGGAAGAGATTTTGATGATAGGAAGCTTGTAATCACTTGACAACACCTTGGGAACACCTTTGATTCTTCAAAATCACTTGAAATATGCTAGAAATGAGCTTGAATGTTGATGAACTAAGTTTGAAGGTGATGAACATAGAGAGAGAAGATGGGGACGGTTTTAGAGAGAGGAGAGAAGGAGGGATGTTGAGTGTTCTTGGATTGCTTGTGATCTATGGAAGATATGGAAATAAATAGAACAAGATCTAGTAATATCCAAGTAAAATCTAATAAAATCCAAGAATATCAAAGTGTATCAAGTAAGATATAGGAAAATATATGGTGGGGTCCCCATATATTGAATCCGTAAGTTTGTATATGGGGGGGGGGGGGGTTAAATGTAATTTTGTTGGTAAATAAGATAGAAGTAGGTGTTTAACTGGGTACCGGGTATTTTATCTAGCATTTAAATCCCAGTTTATGGCGTTCTAAATTATTTTTATTATTCTATAAAAATAAACTCGCCAAAATATTACTGAAATAAATTTCAGTTGCCAAGATTTGCTGCGTTGTCGGCGTTTTGCAGTAGAAGTACTGTGTCGCGTAGAAACACGCGGTACGCGCTTAAACTTGAAAAAATAACGTTCTTAGGCGTTTTAATTTATTTTTCCACACGGACCTGATTAAAAATAAAATTTTAGTCATAACAGAATATTTTTGGGATTTAAATATTATCCGGGCAGTCACCAACGTTCGTTTCGCAGTTTTGTCGTAAATAGTTCTTTAGTTCAAATAAACATGTTTTTGCCATACCGAATCCTTTGAAACTTATTTCTAAGTTATGTAAAGGATATTTAGGGTATGTTTGGCTTACGTCATAGTTCCGGAGTGTACGTCGTGTTAAACTGATTGCGTTTATGCACCGGTTTGCGTATAACCTTCCAGAAAGTGATTTAAAGCTTGAAATCGGAATCGAATCAAGTTGTAAAATCATCAAACACAATAACACATATAATAACACCAAAGCACATTGTTTTATTGATAACCAACATTGTTTTACATTATACGGTGATTACAGAACACAGTTGTCACAGTCTCCCCTACTTTAGGAAATTTCGTCCCGAAATTTTATTTAGAGGAAACTTGCGAAAACAAATGCGGATATTTCATCTTCATCTGGTCCTCACGTTCCCAAGTAAACTCGGGACCACGTTTGGATTCCCAGCGAACTTTGACCAATCGAATCCGTTTGTTCTTCAACTGTTTGTATGTACGGTCCACTATCTCCACAGGCTTCTCGACAAAGTGCATTGTTTCATCGATTTGAATCTCGTCGAGAGGAATGTGAAGATCAGCATCAGCTAAACACTTTCGTAAATTGGACACGTGAAAAGTCGGATGAATATTTCCAAGCTCTGGAGGTAGCTCTAGTCGATAGGCAACCTTTCCAATTCTTTCAACAATCTTAAATGGTCCAACATATCGTGGTGCAAGTTTTCCTTTCTTTCCAAATCTCACCACTCCCTTCCAAGGTGACACCTTGAGTAGGACACGGTCTCCGATTTGAAATTCTAAGGGCTTGCGTCGCAAATCCACATAACTCTTTTGACGGCTTCTAGCTGTCATAAGATTTTTGCGAATTTTCTTGATTTTGTCTGTTGTTTCCAGAATGAGCTCAGGTCTAGTAAGCTGAGCTTCACCGATCTCATTCCAACATACAGGTGAACGACATTTTCGACCGTAGAGAGCTTCGAATGGTACCATATTAATGCTAGCATGATAACTATTATTGTATGAGAACTCGATCAATGGCAAATGAGAATCCCAATTACCACCAAAGTCTATCACGCATGCTCTAAGCATATCCTCCAAAGTTTGAATCGTTCTCTTAGATTGACCATCTGTTTGGGGATGATAAGCAATGCTTAGATTTAGTTGAGTTCCCAAAGCTGATTGCATGGTCTTCCAGAAATGAGATGAAAACCGAGTATCACGATCGGAAATGATATCCAAAGGAACACCATGTCGTGATACAATCTCATCAACATAAATCTTTGCAAGTTTATCAGCAGACAGGTCCTCGCGAACTGGTAGAAAATGAGCTGATTTCGTCAATCGGTCGATAACAACCCAAATAGCATCGTGACCTTTAGATGTACGCGGTAACTTAGTGATGAGATCCATTGCAATGTTCTCCCACTTCCAAACCGGTATCTCTGGTTGTACAAGCAAACTAGAAGGTCGTTGATGTTCAGCCTTGACTTTGAGACAAGTTAGGCATTTCGATACATAAAAGGCAACATCCTTCTTCATACCAGGCCACCAGAACTGAGTACGAAGATCCTTGTACATTTTATCAGCACTAGGATGGATAGAATATCGAGACTTGTGAGATTCGTCCATTACCAAGGTGCGAAGATCGTCTTGTTTCGGAATCCACAAACGATCCATGAAATAGAGTAAACCATCGTCTTTCCTTTCGAGTTTAAGCTCCAGTTGAAGCGGTAGCTCATTTTTCAATAAGTCCCTGATCACACAAGATCGTTGAGCTTGAAGGACGCGAGATTGAATATCAGATAAAGTTTGAACAGAATGAAGCTTGACTCGTTCCTTTTGTAACAACTGTGCTTGTAATCACTATGAACAGTTCTGTTATCAATAAAACAATGTTATTTGATCACAATGTTTGTTTTGTCATGTTCTACATTTTTCATGTTTTGACTTTTATGTAATTTCAAACTCTACATCGCTTTCTGGAGAGTTATACGCAAACTAGTGCGTAAACGTACTCAGTTTAATGCGAGAAATACTCCGGAACATCAACATATACTCAACATACCTTAAATAACCTTTACATAACTTAGAAATAAGTTTAGAAGGCTTTGGTATGTCAAAAACAAGTTAATTCGCTTACAGGGACTAAACTTGACAAACTGCGAAAGTATGTCGATTTGGACTATAACGAACATTCCGGAACATGACCTTAAGTTAAACACACCTTAAATATCCTTTACATAGCTTAGAAATAGGCTTTGAAGGGTTCGGTGTGCTAAAATAAACTTTTGGGTCATTCAGGGACTAAAAGTGTCAAAAAGTGCACAAGTTTGCTTTTTCGCGCATAACTTACGTTCTGAATACATCCGGACATCCAAAATTTTATGAAAGCATGACTACATTATATTTTAGTGTTCGCCTTAAGAAAAATCCATTCGTCGCGTCATTTGGATCGTTTTTCGCGCTTACGCGCATTCCGTCGTAATTAACCGAACATCGCGACCGTACGGCCAAACGAACCGACATCCGAGATATTTTTGAGCATATTTTAAGTTCCCTATACTTTAACTTCATTTTAGAGCTTTGAAATGAGGTTAACGGGCCTTAAACGTGTCGAAAATGGGCTGATTACACTGCAGGGACCAAAACTGTAATTCTGACAAACTTGCACCATACGATGCGTATGGTATCTTTACCATACGGTGCGTATGGGTTCTGCAGATCAGATAATAACAAACAGTCAGCAGATTATCAGCTGATTAAACCACAACCACATGTTTGCAACTTGCATTTTCAGCTGATAAACATCATTTCTAACCACCATAACATTTTGACAAATGTACGCATGAGATTCGAGCACGGTTTTCATGAAACAATCTTAACGGTTACCCGAAATCTATAAATACCCATCACATTTGCACACATTTCTCACAAGAATCTGATCATTTGTGCTCTAAGTTGAAACCTTTGTTTCATACCTGAGCTATTTTGATCTTGATTAGCATTCGGGGACCCTTCGTAAGTATTCTTTCGTTCTTTTATTGCTTTTCGAGTCCGAAAGTCAAACTTTGTTTGACTTTCTTCATTGACCAGTTTATGGTCGATGCTAAGTTCGTTTGAACTTCATAACGTGAGCGTGATCACGATGGTTATAGTCCTTAGTGACTATACCTACTGATTACCACGTTATCTAGGCTCCGTGACGAGCCGTAGTTTCGGTCAGAATACGTATTCTTGCGTATTTTGTAACCAAACTACTTATGGGTATCAAAACCGTTTGTTTTGATACCAAACCTGTTTTCTAAACTTAGTTAAGCATGTTTTAGCATGCTTAGCTCGTCACTTTTAGTTTAGTGCTTAGATAGGGTCGTAGGGTAAGCGATCTAATAAATCGCTTATACCTCGAACCCGACCCATTTGGTCGATCATTAGGATCCGACCAAACACATTAGGTGACCATAGTAGGTAGGGAATAACCTTCCGAGGTTATACCCTATGGTCACATCGTTTAAGTAGTTGTATGATAGGTAGTTTATATGCCTTAGGTAAATTACCAGAATACCCTTTTCATGTACAATTGGTAATTAAGCATATGTAACCTAAACCTTTGTCACATAACAGATTATGTAACATGTTTAGGCATATAACACTTGTCATAGGGCTAGTTAGGCGGTCCAAACGCGTTTCACGCGCACGACACGTTAAAGTAGCATAAGCTTCCTAAACGGGTCGTAATGGGTCGTAAACAATTATGTTAGGTTTCATTTAGTATGTAGGCTTTGTTAAACCAAATGACACGAGTCTTTACACTCGTTTGGTTTACAAACCCTCATTCTATCCAATCATCCGATTAAGGTCCGGTTATTAACATAGATACCTATATTAGGTGCCGTTTGATTCCGAGATCTCTAGCATTACTTGGTGATTATCTTTATACATCTGAGCAATCTCAAGTGAGTACATAGACCCCTCTTTTACTGTTTTCCAAACTGTTTTGGGGTGAAACACATGTGCCTACTTGATACTTTCATGCTTTCCTGTTCTCACATCATATACTGCTATGTTCGTTAGTACATTATAGTACATGATTTTATGACATTTCATGCTAGGTGTGCCCAATTTTGTGCATTACTTAGTACATTGTTTTACATGACATTTCATGCTAGGTGTGCCCATTTTGTGCATTACTTAGTACATCGTTTTACATGACATTTCACGCTATGTATGTTCATTTGATTACATACTTAGTGCATTGTTTTTCACATGTTTACATTTTGGTATGACATTTGGTTTGTTTACATGGGACAATACATTCATTAACATTAGCTACGCCGTTCGTTAGTAGGTAGTGGTACCATAGGAATTGACAACTCCCGTTCCGGACATCCCAGGGAAAGGGGACAGAAAGGAATGACCGAATTCGATGATATAAGACAGATAGACCTTTAATTTGTTTAAAGGGTTTTATCACCACAGTCACAAGGCTTGGATGTATGCATTTTCACAATACCGCATAAATGTTCATATTAAATAGTTTCATGCATTTACACAAAACATAGCTTTGATTTAAACCAAGTTTTACTTCAATACTTTGTTTTTGTGCATATGGTTTAGTTGAGACATTTCACTTGCCATACATGACATTTTGACATAGACATTTGACATGGATATTTGACATAGACCTTTGACATGGATATTTGACATAGACATTTGACATGGATATTTGACATAGACATTTGACATGGATATTTGACATAGACATTTGACATGATTTACATTTGACATATAACATGTTTGACAATTGGTTTGAACATAGATTTCTTACATCGGTTGGTTTGGTTTGATTAAGTGATTAAGTAACGATGCGTGTGTAATATGATACAAACATGGTGGATACGCCGCTGGTACTTCCTATATATAAGTGTTTGTATGGTATTACATGTCGTAACGTTATTTGAATCATTTCAATATTGAGACATAGAACATTTTATATAAATAACATATTTTTCACAAGACATTGATTTACAAACAACTCATCTTATACAAACACACTTTTTTTACATGGTCATTTATTTAACCTGACATTTACTTATACATATCATCTGATCTTATTGTTTTCAAATGATTTACAAGACAAAGCAAACTAAAAGGTTCATGACTAAACATTTTTTTAAACATAAGTCATGAATCCTATTTTTACAAACCTATGTATCTCACAGGCATTTTTATGCTGACGTACCTATTTTCACATGTGTTTTCAGGAGCTTTTCCGTAGGATGTTGATCATGATACTAGGGCGGACCTGTGCCTTGGGGACTTTAAAAGAAGATAGACTATGTTTAATTATGTTATAAACTCTTTTGTTTACTGTTCAAGACAATGTAACACCCTTGTTTAATAAATAAATAAAACTTTGTATGCCATGGTTATGAGACAATTAATTCTGTTACAACACTCCCCGACGTTTCCGCCACGTTTTGTATGTTACACGTGGTCGGGGTGTGACAGAAGAGTTGGTATCAGAGCCAATGGTTATAGGGAATTAGGTTATTAGTAATGCTTTGACCTAGACTATAACTTTTCTAGGACCCTAACACAAGTTATCTTGTGTTTAGATCTTAAAACATGTACATCACCTATCCTTAGGTGATTAACAAAACAAGGAACCAAAATTTTTCCGAAACGATTTTTTTAAAAACAATCATCTGTTTTTGAATAAATTTTTACAAGGTTTTGAACCCTCTATTGTAAGGTTTTGAACCCTCTGTTATATGGTTTTGAACCCTTTTCAGTTTGGTTTTTGGCCTTGTGCCTTCAAAAATTTCAAAATCTCATCAAACGTTTTGGGTTTTAAATAATGTGAACACGTGCAAACTGGAAGGGTGAATGCCTGTATTCTGGGTTTTCTGTCTAGGCAAGCACTTCGTATACATCTCAACCAGACGCGAGACCAGTTGTGCTTACCTGGGAATTCTTGGAGTGAGTGTTCACTTATAGGCGAGCATGTCTTCATTATACATTATTTTTTACCCATTTACTTTGATTAGTCACTGTGAGTCGTTTGTTTGCTTTGTGATACGGACGAATGACCACCATCTATGCTATTTGCAATTCTTGTTTTTATCATATCATTCTTTTCATCAAATCATCTCACTCGTTTCCTTTCATGTTTTTCCTCTTTTAGAATGCCTCCTCGACGCGACAATCTGATAGCAACTGCCGAACTGGCAGAAATTATTGCGCAGCAGATGGCTGCCCAATTCCCAAATCTCTTTGCTCAATGGAACCAAGCCAACAACAACAACAACAACAATGTTCCATGCAAGTACAAGGATTTTAACCAGGCTAAACCACTCAAGTTTAGTGGTTCTGAGGGAGCGACTGGGCTTCTTCAGTGGTTCGAGAGCAGTGAGAACACTTTTCGCCATGTGCAGTGTCCGGATAATCGCAAGGTCGAGTTTGCTTCGAGCGTATTTCAGAAGAGGGCTTTGACATGGTGGAACGGGGTTATGAGAGACAGAGGTGCAGAAGTTGCTCTTGCACAGACCTGGGCTGAACTTAGAGCCCTTATGATGAGGGAATTCTGTCCTCGTCATGAGCAACGAGCGTTGGAGAAGGAGTTTGATGAACTGAAGCAAGATAGTGGTGAGCATAGGGCTTATACTGATCGGTTTGAAGAGTTGAGTCTGCTTTGCCCAACAATGGTCACCCCACTCGACAAGGCCATCGAGAGATACATCGATGGCCTACCTGACTCGGTACAAGACATTCTTACTGGTAGTAACCCTGCCACACTTCGTCAGGCGATCGAGTTATCTGCGACATTGACTGAGTCGCAGATCCGGAAGAACAAGTTACACCGGAAGGGTGACAAGGGCAAGAAACAATCGACTGACAAGGTGGATAGCAATAAAGGTCAAAACGGGAATGGAAAGAACTCTGGTTCTTCGAAGAGGGCAAAGAAGAGTAAGGCTTCCCAAAACTATGCTGTCACTGCCCAAGCTAACCAGGCAGCTCCCAACCAACCCGCACAGCCTCCAGCGAAGAAACCCTATTCAGGGAATGCACCTTTGTGCAATAGGTGCAACAGTCACCACCAGCCGCAACTTCCATGCCGTTTCTGTACTAACTGTGGGAAATCAGGCCATCTTGCCAATGTTTGTCGGTCTGCTCAGAATCCCGCGGTTCAGAACCCGGCTCAACAAGTTGCTCAGCCTCCTGCTCCGCAACAGGGTCAAGCTGCACGACCACAATACCCACCGGGTGCTTGTTATAATTGTGGGGACCTGACCCACTACAGAAACCGGTGCCCAAGACTAGCCAACCAGAACCAGAACCAGAACCAGAATCAGAATCAGGCTCCAGCTCGAGGGCGAGTTTTTAACATGAATGCCCAAGAGGCACAGGCTGACGATAATGTGGTGAACGGTACGTTCTTTATTAATAATCAGCCTGCATATGTTCTTTTCGATTCTGGTGCCGATAAGAGTTTCGTGTCTTTGTCCTTTGAACCAATGCTTCGAGTGTCTAGAACGAAACTAGGCAAATCTTTGACAGTAGAGGTTGCTAGTGGTGAACCCATTGTTCTTGATTCTGTTCTTCGCAACTGCCAGTTGAATCTTAACGATCATCTTTTTCCAATCAACCTCACGCCTATGCAACTTGGAAGCTTCGACGTCATAGTGGGTATGGATTGGTTATCTAGGCATCGTGCAGAGATAGTTTGTTCTGAGAAGATTGTTCGTGTGCCGCTTCCGACAGGCGAGGTCCTACAAGTTCAAGGTGAGAAACCTGCCGGTGGTCTTAAACTCATGTCTTGTTTTAAAGCTCGGAAGTATCTGCGGAAGAACTATGTGGCTTTCTTAGCACATGCTACAGAAGATAAAGGCAAGGGTAAGTCTATTTCAGATATTCCTGTCGTTCGGGATTATTCTGAAGTCTTCCCTGAAGAGTTACCTGGTCTACCTCCAGCACGCCAAGTCGAGTTCCGCATTGATCTCGTACCTGGTGCAAATCCCATTGCCAGAGCTCCATATCGTCTTGCACCATCCGAGATGCAAGAGTTGTCTAAACAGCTTCAGGAGCTCTCTGACAAAGGCTTTATCCGTCCCAGTATTTCACCTTGGGGTGCTCCCGTTCTTTTTGTCAAGAAGAAGGATGGATCCCTTAAAATGTGTATCGATTATCGTGAGCTTAACAAGCTTACCATCAAGAATCGATATCCTCTACCTCGCATAGACGACCTCTTTGATCAGCTACAGGGTGCTTCTTATTTTTCGAAGATTGATCTGCGTTCCGGATATCATCAACTTCGGGTGCATGAAGAAGATATTCCCAAGACAGCTTTCCGTACTCGATATGGGCATTATGAGTTCACAGTCATGCCATTCGGTGTGACTAATGCTTCTGCTGTTTTCATGGACTTAATGAATAGGGTCTGCAAACCTTATTTGGATCAGTTCGTCATTGTTTTTATTGACGACATCTTGATATACTCTAAGACGCGAGCTGACCACGAGCAACATCTTCGTCTTACCCTTGAACTCCTAAAGAAAGAGCAACTTTTCGCCAAATTCTCCAAGTGCGAATTTTGGCTTAAAGAAGTTCAATTTTTGGGGCATGTTATCAACGAACAAGGTATTCATGTAGATCCCTCCAAGATCAGTGCGATTAAGGATTGGGATACGCCTACTACTCCTACTGAAGTTCGTTCTTTTCTTGGTCTAGCGGGTTATTATCGCCGCTTCATAGAAAACTTCTCGAAGATTGCAGTTCCTCTAACTGCTCTAACTCAGAAGAAAATGCCCTTTTATTGGGGATACAAACAAGAGGAAGCTTTTCAACACTTGAAGCAGAAGCTTTGCGATGCGCCTGTTCTATCATTGCCTGAGGGTGATGATGATTTTGTCGTGTATTGTGATGCATCGAAATTGGGTCTTGGTTGTGTTCTTATGCAAAGGAACAAAGTCATAGCATATGCATCAAGGCAATTGAAGATACATGAGAAGAACTACACCACTCATGATCTTGAGTTGGGTGCAGTTGTCTTTGCTCTCAAGATCTGGAGACACTATTTGTACGGTACAAAATGCATGGTTTTCACTGACCACAAAAGTCTTCAGCATATCTTCAACCAGAAAGAACTCAACATGAGACAGCGACGTTGGGTTGAGCTTCTAAATGACTATGATTGCGAAATTCACTACCATCCTGGTAAGGCGAATGTCGTAGCTGATGCATTGAGTCGTAAGGAACGTACTAAGCTTCATTGTGTACGTGTTCAATCTGTTATTCAAGCTCGATCCGATATTCAAGCACGCATTTCGCAAGCTCAACAATCTTGTGTTTCACAAGGATTGATGGATAAGGAATTTCCTTATCACATAACACCTGCTCTGGAACTGAAGGACAATGGATCATATTACTTCATGGACCGTTTGTGGGTCCCAAGCCAGGATGATCTTCGTACCTTGCTTATGGATGAAGCCCATAAGTCTCGTTATTCTATTCATCCGGGCTCAGATAAGATGTATAAGGATCTTCGTATTCACTATTGGTGGCCTGGTATGAAGAAAGACATTGCCTTATACGTATCAAAATGCCTTACTTATCTTAAGGTTAAGGCTGAACATCAGCGTCCTTCGGGTTTATTGGAGCAACCAGAGATCCCAGTTTGGAAATGGGAAAACATTACTATGGATCTTGTTACCAAACTCCCGCGTACAAAGAAAGGTCATGATGCCATCTGGGTAGTCGTTGATCGTCTTACAAAGTCAGCACATTTCTTGCCAATCCGTGAGGATTTTCCTGCTGACAGACTTGCTCAAATCTATGTAGATGAAATTGTGGCTCGACATGGTGTTCCTTTGAACATCATTTCTGACAGAGATGCTCGTTTCACTTCTCATTTTTGGAGAACCATGCAATCTGCCATGGGGACCCAACTTAATCTGAGCACAGCTTATCATCCGCAAACGGATGGTCAGTCTGAGAGAACAATCCAGACTCTGGAGGATATGCTAAGAGCTTGTGTGATCGATTTTGGTGGTAGCTGGGATTCACATCTTAAATTAATTGAATTCTCCTACAACAACAGTTATCACACTAGCATCAAAATGGCTCCTTTCGAGGCTCTCTATGGTCGAAAATGTCGTTCACCAGTCTGCTGGAATGAGATTGGCGAGGCTCAACTTACTGGACCTGCCCTCATTTTAGAGACAACTGACAAGGTCAAGAAAGTTCGTGATAACCTTCAGGCAGCTAGAAGCCGTCAGAAGATTTACGCGGATCCAAAACGCAAAGCCTTGGAATTTCAAGTCGGTGATCGAGTATTACTTAAGGTCTCACCTTGGAAAGGTGTGATCAGATTTGGAAAGAAAGAAAAACTTGCACCTAGATACGTTGGACCATTCAAGATCATCGAAAGAATCGGAAAGGTAGCCTACAGACTTGAGTTACCTCCTGAACTGGGAAATGTTCATCCAACTTTTCACGTGTCCAATCTCAAGAAGTGTACAGCTGATGAGAACTTCTCCATACCGCTTGACGAAATTCGTGTTGGCAAAACACTGAAATTCGTTGAGAAACCAGTGGAAATCATGGAACGTGAAGTCAAGTGGCTTAAACGCAAGTGCATTCCTTTGGTCAAAGTTCGCTTGGAAGCTAAACGTGGACCCGAGTTTACTTGGGAACGCGAAGATCAAATGAAAGCGAAATATCCACATCTTTTTCCACGAGTTTCCTCTAAATAAATTTCGGGACGAAATTTCCACAAGTAGGGGAGACTGTAACAACTGTGCTTGTAATCACTATGAACAGTTCTGTTATCAATAAAACAATGTTATTTGATCACAATGTTTGTTTTGTCATGTTCTACATTTTTCATGTTTTGACTTTTATGTAATTTCAAACTCTACATCGCTTTCTGGAGAGTTATACGCAAACTAGTGCGTAAACGTACTCAGTTTAATGCGAGAAATACTCCGGAACATCAACATATACTCAACATACCTTAAATAACCTTTACATAACTTAGAAATAAGTTTAGAAGGCTTTGGTATGTCAAAAACAAGTTAATTCGCTTACAGGGACTAAACTTGACAAACTGCGAAAGTATGTCGATTTGGACTATAACGAACATTCCGGAACATGACCTTAAGTTAAACACACCTTAAATATCCTTTACATAGCTTAGAAATAGGCTTTGAAGGGTTCGGTATGCTAAAATAAACTTTTGGGTCATTCAGGGACTAAAAGTGTCAAAAAGTGCACAAGTTTGCTTTTTCGCGCATAACTTACGTTCTGAATACATCCGGACATCCAAAATTTTATGAAAGCATGACTACATTATATTTTAGTGTTCGCCTTAAGAAAAATCCATTCGTCGCGTCATTTGGATCGTTTTTCGCGCTTATGCGCATTCCGTCGTAATTAACCGAACATCGCGACCGTACGGCCAAACGAACCGACATCCGAGATATTTTTGAGCATATTTTAAGTTCCCTATACTTTAACTTCATTTTAGAGCTTTGAAATGAGGTTAACGGGCCTTAAACGTGTCGAAAATGGGCTGATTACACTGCAGGGACCAAAACTGTAATTCTGACAAACTTGCACCATACGATGCGTATGGTATCTTTACCATACGGTGCGTATGGGTTCTGCAGATCAGATAATAACAAACAGTCAGCAGATTATCAGCTGATTAAACCACAACCACATGTTTGCAACTTGCATTTTCAGCTGATAAACATCATTTCTAACCACCATAACATTTTGACAAATGTACGCATGAGATTCGAGCACGGTTTTCATGAAACGATCTTAACGGTTACCCGAAATCTATAAATACCCATCACATTTGCACACATTTCTCACAAGAATCTGATCATTTGTGCTCTAAGTTGAAACTTTTGTTTCATACCTGAGCTATTTTGATCTTGATTAGCATTCGGGGACCCTTCGTAAGTATTCTTTCGTTCTTTTATTGCTTTTCGAGTCCGAAAGTCAAACTTTGTTTGACTTTCTGCATTGACCAGTTTATGGTCGATGCTAAGTTCGTTTGAACTTCATAATGTGAGCGTGATCACGATGGTTATAGTCCTTAGTGACTATACCTACTGATTACCACGTTATCTAGGCTCCGTGACGAGCCGTAGTTTCGGTCAGAATACGTATTCTTGCGTATTTTGTAACCAAACTACTTATGGGTATCAAAACCGTTTGTTTTGATACCAAACCTGTTTTCTAAACTTAGTTAAGCATGTTTTAGCATGCTTAGCTCGTCACTTTTAGTTTAGTGCTTAGATAGGGTCGTAGGGTAAGCGATCTAATAAATCGCTTATACCTCGAACCCGACCCATTTGGTCGATCATTAGGATCCGACCAAACACATTAGGTGACCATAGTAGGTAGGGAATAACCTTCCGAGGTTATACCCTATGGTCACATCGTTTAAGTAGTTGTATGATAGGTAGTTTATATGCCTTAGGTAAATTACCAGAATACCCTTTTCATGTACAATTGGTAATTAAGCATATGTAACCTAAACCTTTGTCACATAACAGATTATGTAACATGTTTAGGCATATAACACTTGTCATAGGGCTAGTTAGGCGGTCCAAACGCGTTTCACGCGCACGACACGTTAAAGTAGCATAAGCTTCCTAAACGGGTCGTAATGGGTCGTAAACAATTATGTTAGGTTTCATTTAGTATGTAGGCTTTGTTAAACCAAATGACACGAGTCTTTACACTCGTTTGGTTTACAAACCCTCATTCTATCCAATCATCCGATTAAGGTCCGGTTATTAACATAGATACCTATATTAGGTGCCGTTTGATTCCGAGATCTCTAGCATTACTTGGTGATTATCTTTATACATCTGAGCAATCTCAAGTGAGTACATAGACCCCTCTTTTACTGTTTTCCAAACTGTTTTGGGGTGAAACACATGTGCCTACTTGATACTTTCATGCTTTCCTGTTCTCACATCATATACTGCTATGTTCGTTAGTACATTATAGTACATGATTTTATGACATTTCATGCTAGGTGTGCCCAATTTTGTGCATTACTTAGTACATTGTTTTACATGACATTTCATGCTAGGTGTGCCCATTTTGTGCATTACTTAGTACATCGTTTTACATGACATTTCACGCTATGTATGTTCATTTGATTACATACTTAGTGCATTGTTTTTCACATGTTTACATTTTGGTATGACATTTGGTTTGTTTACATGGGGCAATACATTCATTAACATTAGCTACGCCGTTCGTTAGTAGGTAGTGGTACCATAGGAATTGACAACTCCCGTTCCCGACATCCCAGGGAAAGGGGACAGAAAGGAATGACCGAATTCGATGATATAAGACAGATAGACCTTTAATTTGTTTAAAGGGTTTTATCACCACAGTCACAAGGCTTGGATGTATGCATTTTCACAATACCGCATAAATGTTCATATTAAATAGTTGCATGCATTTACACAAAACATAGCTTTGATTTAAACCAAGTTTTACTTCAATACTTTGTTTTTGTGCATATGGTTTAGTTGAGACATTTCACTTGCCATACATGACATTTTGACATAGACATTTGACATGGATATTTGACATAGACCTTTGACATGGATATTTGACATAGACATTTGACATGGATATTTGACATAGACATTTGACATGGATATTTGACATAGACATTTGACATGATTTACATTTGACATATAACATGTTTGACAATTGGTTTGAACATAGATTTCTTACATCGGTTGGTTTGGTTTGATTAAGTGATTAAGTAACGATGCGTGTGTAATATGATACAAACATGGTGGATACGCCGCTGGTACTTCCTATATATAAGTGTTTGTATGGTATTACATGTCGTAACGTTATTTGAATCATTTCAATATTGAGACATAGAACATTTTATATAAATAACATATTTTTCACAAGACATTGATTTACAAACAACTCATCTTATACAAACACACTTTTTTTACATGGTCATTTATTTAACCTGACATTTACTTATACATATCATCTGATCTTATTGTTTTCAAATGATTTACAAGACAAAGCAAACTAAAAGGTTCATGACTAAACATTTTTTTAAACATAAGTCATGAATCCTATTTTTACAAACCTATGTAT
Source organism: Helianthus tuberosus (assembly GCA_030545235.1). Lineage (NCBI taxonomy): Eukaryota > Viridiplantae > Streptophyta > Magnoliopsida > Asterales > Asteraceae > Helianthus > Helianthus tuberosus. The sequence goes on from CM060366.1 coordinate 141,954,944, forward strand.
CTCACAGGCATTTTTATGCTGACGTACCTATTTTCACATGTGTTTTCAGGAGCTTTTCCGTAGGATGTTGATCATGATACTAGGGCGGACCTGTGCCTTGGGGACTTTAAAAGAAGATAGACTATGTTTAATTATGTTATAAACTCTTTTGTTTACTGTTCAAGACAATGTAACACCCTTGTTTAATAAATAAATAAAACTTTGTATGCCATGGTTATGAGACAATTAATTCTGTTACAACACTCCCCGACGTTTCCGCCACGTTTTGTATGTTACACGTGGTCGGGGTGTGACACCTTTCGACTAAGCGCATCGGCTACGACATTCGCCTTACCAGGATGGTAGCGGATCTCGCAATCATAATCGTTTAAGAGTTCAACCCAACGTCGTTGCCTCATGTTAAGTTCCTTCTGATTGAGAATATGCTGGAGACTTTTGTGGTCTGTGAAAACCACACATTTTGTTCCATAGAGGTAGTGTCTCCTGATTTTAAGTGCGAAAACCACAGCTCCTAACTCAAGATCATGAGTCGTATAGTTCTTCTCGTGAATTTTCAGCTGTCTAGACGCATAAGCTATGACCTTACCTCATTGCATAAGAATGCAACCAAGTCCTAGATTCGACGCGTCACAATAGACAACAAAATCATCGTTTCCCTCAGGTAGAGATAAAATAGGAGCATCACAGAGTTTCCGTTTCAGCGTTTGGAACGCTTCTTCTTGCTTAGGTCCCCACTCAAAAGGCTTATTCTTCTGAGTCAAAGCAGTGAGTGGAACCGTGATCTTTGAGAAATTAGAAATGAATCGACGATAATAACCAGCAAGACCAAGAAATGATCGAATCTCTGTAGGTGTCGTCGGTGTATTCCAATCCTTAATAGCAACAATCTTGGATGGATCTACATGAATACCCTGCTCATTGACAATATGACCCAAAAACTGAACTTCTCTAAGCCAAAATTCACACTTGGAGAATTTAGCAAAAAAGTTGTTCCTTCTTTAGGAGTTCCAAGGTCAAACGAAGATGCTGTTCGTGATCGGCTCGAGACTTTGAATAGATGAGAATATCGTCGATGAACACAATGATGAACTTATCTAGATAAGGTTTACAAACCATGTTCATTAAGTCCATGAAGATAGCTGGGGCATTTGTCAAACCAAAAGGCATGACAGTGAACTCGTATTGCCCATATCTCGTACGGAATGCAGTTTTGGGAATATCTTCTTCGAGTACACGAAGTTGATGATACCCAGATCGCAGATCGATCTTGGAAAAACATGAAGCACCTTGCAGCTGGTCGAAGAGATCATCAATTCTAGGTAGGGGATATCGATTCTTGATGGTAAGCTTATTAAGCTCACGATAATCGATACACATTCGAAAAGATCCATCTTTCTTTTTCACAAAGAGGACAGGAGCTCCCCAAGGAGAAAAGCTCGGATGGATGAATCCTTTATCAGACAACTCTTGAAGCTGTTTCGATAACTCTTGCATCTCTGATGGTGCAAGACGATAAGGTGCTTTCGCAATCGGGTTGGCATTGGGTACAAGGTCAATATGAAACTCGACTTGACGAACTGGAGGCAAACCAGGCAGTTCATCGGGAAACACCTCTGGATAATCCCGAACAATCGGAATATCCTGAATACTCTTGCTCTTGCCTTTCTCCTCGGTGACATGTGCCAGGAAAGCAACATATCCTTTTCGCAAATAACTTTGAGCTTTCGTACACGACATAAGCTTCAATCCACCAGATGGTTTCTCGCCACGAACTTCCAGAACATCGCCAGACGAAAGAGGAACACGAACAATCTTATCAAAACAAACCACCTCAGCAAGATGTTTGGTTAACCAATCCATCCCCATGATAATATCGAAACTCCCAAGTTGCATCGGCGTGAGGTTTACCAAGGTTTAACTGACAATTACGAATAATAGAATCGAGAACAAGAGGTTTACCAGTAGCAACTTCGACAGATAAGGGCTTCCTCAGTTTAGTTCTAGGTATCACAAGCAAAGGTTCAAAAGATAACGAAACAAAACTTCTATCGGCACCAGAATCAAAAAGAATAGATGCATGTCGATTGTTAACAAGGAACGTACCATTAACGACCTCGTTGTCAGCCCTTGCTTCGTTAGCATTCAGATTGTATGCTCGCCCACGAGCGGGATTCACATTTGCGTTGATATTCACATTCTGGTTCGCGTTAGCATTCGCGTTTGCATTCACCAGCCTCGGACAGTTGTTGCGGAAGTGACCAAACTCTCCATAATTGAAACATGAACCCGGTGGAAATCTAGCAGCATTCCCCTGAACTGGAGCTTGATTCTGAACAATCTGATTCTGACCCAAACGACAGACGTTGGCCAGATGCCCAAGCTTACCACACGTTGTGCATTGCCTACAAGCTTGTTGTGCAACATGATGACCATTGCAGCGAGCACAATGAGATGCGGTACCAGCATACGCTTTCTTCGCAGGCTGTTGAGCTGGTGGGTTCTGAGGGTTCTGAGCAGTTTGTGCAGTTACTGCAAAGTTCTGAGCACCCTTTCGCTTCCTCGACTTCTTCGATGCCTCACCTTCTTTACCCTTACCCTTTTTCTTGTCCTTCCCAGAATCAGTCGCCTTCTTTTTATCACCCTTGCGGTTGAGTTTACCCTTCCTGACTTGAGACTCAGTCAGGATAGTAGACAACTCGATTGCTTGGCGAAGGGTGGTAGGATTAACACCGGTCACTATATCCAGAATAGAATCAGGTAGACCATCGATATACCTCTCTATCGCTTTCTCCAACGGGGTAACCATAGTAGGACACAAAAGACTGAGCTCCTCAAATCGATCCGTATACGCACGGTGTTCTCCCCCGTCTTGTTTCAGATCGTCAAACTCTCGTTCCAAAGCTCAAATTTTGTGACGGGGACAGAACTCTCTCATCATGAGAGCTCGAAGCTCTTCCCATGTTTGTGCCAATGCCACTTCGGCACCCCTGTCGCGCATCACTCCGTTCCACCACGTAAGAGCACGCTTCTCAAACACACTTGATGCAAATTCAACCTTACGCCCATTCGGACATTGCACATGTCTGAATGTGTTCTCGATACTCTCGAACCATTGAAGGACCACAGTTGCTCCTTGCGACCCAGAAAACTTAAGTGGCTTAGCAGAATTGAAATTCTTGAAATTACATTGTGCATTGTTATTGTTGTTGTATAGCTCGTGGATTTGGGTCACAACGCCTGGAAGCATAACAGCCATTTGCTGAGAGACAAGGGCTGCGACTTCTTCAGCAGTAAAAGATTGTGCATCACGTCGAGGTGGCATTGTCTAACAAGGAAATATGAGAAATGAGTGAGGACGACAATTAGGAAAAACAAAAGAGGTATTGAAAATATCGACGAAACATAAGGAAGGCGGTCATTTGTTCGTTACCTCGAACAAACAAACAACACGCAGTGACTAATCAAAGTAATGAATCAAAACAATGTATCGTGAAGACTTGCTCGCCTATAAGTGAACACTCACCCCAAGAGTTCCCAGGTTAGAGTGACTGGTCCGATTATGTGGATTTGTACGAACACTCTAGCCTTAGACAGAAAACTCAGGGTACAGGCATTCACTCTTCCAGTTTGCACGTGTTCATATTATTTAGACCCAAACTTTGACGAGATTTTGAAAACTCAGAAGGCACTAAGCCAAAAATGAGTCAAATTGGAAGGGTTCAAAACCTTACAACAGAGGGTTCAAAACCTTACAACAGAGGGTTCAAAACCTAGTAATCAATCATCCTAGAACGGATGATTAATTTTCGAAGCAGATTCGGATTTTGTTTTTAAAAAAATCTAAACACAAATCAACTCGCGTTGGGGTCCTAGAAAGTTATAGTCTAGGTCAAAACATTACTAATAACCTAATTCTCTATAACCATTGGCTCTGATACCAACTCTTCTGTCACACCCCGACCACGTAAAACAACAAACCGTGGCGGAAACGTCGGGGAGTGTTGTAACAGAATTATTGTTTCAAACCATGGATACAAAGAGTCTCGTTTAATTAAATATTAAACATTGTCTTAAAGTTAAACAAACAAGTCAACCATAGTCTATCATCGTTATTTAATCACTAAGGCCTCGTCCAGTCCTAAGTGAGCATGCATCCTATTTGCAATCAACATTAAGCAACTTCACCTGAAACATATGTAAAAACAAAGTCAGCAAAGAAATGCTGGCGAGTACATAGTTTTTGCGTGAGTATCAGATTCATGGCTCGTTGAAATATCTCATACAACTTTGTTATTTGATATTTGAAACCTTGTTTTGTAAAATTTTTGTATTGTAAAATGAATAACCAAGTCAAAATAGATTGGTCATAATTTATAAACCTCGATGCCATGAATCTTAACCCAAAACATTTGTTCATGTAAACCAAATCATAAATCATTCTTGAAATAAAACTCATATGGTTTATATAGTTTTGTAAGCATCGTTGTGTAATATTGTTTAACTCGTTCTCGTTATAGATCATCGTTCATTTGTTTAAATCGTTCAAATTGTACCAAATCGTTCAAATCGTTCTTGTTTTAATTGTGAAAACTACTTTTGGTCGTCTCGCTAACAACATTCAAACCTTTGTGACTCGTTCATCGTTCAACTCGTTCTTGCATTAACAAACCTCCAAAGGGTAAGTTAACAATCATCAGATTCAGTCGTTATCCACCTAACCCATACATAACCATGGGTGCGGTCTAATAACGGGATTTGTCAGATCCTATGGTACCATAACCTAATACTGGTCGGCTTGATCAATGCTAATGAATGTCATTTGTTATGTAACTACCACCAACAAGTTCGTTCACATTATCGAAATCGTTATTAGTTTTGTATAAACCATCTCAATCGTTTTGAAACCATTGTTAGAATATCGAAATCGTTTTGATACATATGAATCACACCAAAACAATCGAAAATAGTAAAAAGAGGGGATCTATGTACTCACCTTTGGGTGCGTTTTTATACGTTAACACAATCCCTCAATTTATTCGTCCTAAATTAAATAAGAATGATTTAATAATAAAAAACCCATAAAAATACCGAAGTTTCTCCGATACTTAGAATTTTCACATAACTTTAAGATTTCTCGAAAAGTTATTATTTTTTATTATCCTGGTGTATTTATATATATGTACTCGAGCGTAACACACATAATAGATTGCCTTGAATCGCCATATAGAGAGAGAGAAATGGCAAATGGGGGCAGGATAAACATTTTGAAATGTGAGATGAGATTGACCTAGGAACCCTAATTTGTTGTACTTGTGTTTTTTGTGTGATTGGGGGTATAATTGGAAAGTGAAATCCAATTTTTATTTCATGTCCTTTAAACACTTGTACATCATGCTTTAAACGTGTTTTAAGGGAAGATTTTCACTTTAGGTTGGAAGTTTGTTTAAATTAGACTTAGCATTTCTTAAAGGAATTAATTATGGACTTAGGTTTTTTTATTTGCATTGCTATTACCATGTCACATAGTTTAATTAGTTACAAATATTAAATTCAGTGTTAGGGTTGGAGTTAGCATAAGTATTTATTTGATTATAAAAGTAGTAAAGTACGTTATGTATATTTCATAGATTTATTTTTTTATTATTTAGTTATCATATTTCCACTATTTCTTATATTTGGGTAACTTTGTCTCTCGAAGGCTATCCTCAAATTTCGTGCAGTTAAATCAAGATTAAACGGAACGCAAACCATGAGTAGATCTGTTCATGTATCCCTTTTTTGCCATAAAATCTTTTTGGAGTGTATCTCGTGTTTTATTTCCACTATGTTATTTAAGTGCATAACATGCAAATCGATGTGTCACTACGTGTTACATGTTTCTAACATCTATTGTCTCATATATGTGCATCTATGTGTTACTCGTTTTGTGTTACTGGTTTCTAATGTGGATCCACTAGCTGACCGGTTCCCCATTGCCATGGGTTGAACTTGGTATCACTAACATCATTAGATTCGCTCTACGGGGCTTGAATCTCATTGTGTCTATTGTTACTATTATTGTTATGTTGTGTTGTTAATTGTAAATGTGGTTATTCTTGGTTTATTGTAGATGTAACATCACATTTGAAATTGCATGTAAATATATATTATTTTAAAAATAATAATACAACATTTTTAATTAAATATTGGATCTATTCACCAACATTTTTGTTGACCCAAAAACCCTTTCTTTTAAGCGTGATATAGGTACACAAGTGTGATCAATTTCAAGATGAAGACACTTAGGACTTGCCTTAGTAATACACTAGATTTTGTTATGTTTTATAAATCTGGTTTATTTTATGAATATTTGGAATTCTATGATTATGTGTGACAATTTTAATATGGTGCTTTATATATTATAACCTTATAATAGTGGTTATAAGCTTCGGAAAATCAATCATGCCATATAACATTCGGCTACGGGTCGGGATATGACAAGTAAATCCCATATTCGAAACATGTTTTCAAAACCTTCAGGTGGGAGACCTTAGTCATCGGATCCATAAGCGTATTTTTAGTACTTATATACTGAATACAAAGTTCCTCAACTCGCTCACATATAAACAAGTACTTTGTATTAATATATAAACTGACTCACTCGAACTATTGCTGTCCAAGAAACTAATGGCAACTTAGTTATCACAATAAAGCTTCAATACTCTAGAATTCTTTAACAACATTCCATGACAGGTTGCGTTGTAAACAATAATTAATTCTACCATCATGGTCGATGTTATGGTCAACCTGTTGTTTAGGACTCTTCCATGAAATGGGTCCGTCTGCTAACATAAAGATATACCTGAAGTGGATTTCTTGTCATCTTTGCATTTAGAAAAGTCAGAGTCAGAATAACCTACCACTTCCAAACTATCACTTCTTCTATCACTTCTTAGCTGCTTTCTATTGATCTAAGGAAGGATTAGTTTGATAATGGTATAGCATTCCAATAATTTAAGTGATATCTGGGTGAGTATAGAGTAAAGCATACATCAAGCTCCCGACTACTAGCATATAAGCTATCATTCTTATTTACTCCTTTTCAACCTTTGTTTTCGGCCATTGAGACACACAGAAAACATCTCGCTTAACTACTAGATCTACAGAGGGGTTGCATTGTTCCATGTTGTAACGAGTGAGGACACGTTCAATGTAGGCCCTTTAAGAAAATCCTAAGATCCCATTGTGTCTATCTTAGTGTATGCTAATAACATAAGAAGCTTCACCGAGATGCTTCATGTCGAAATTAAGCGAATGTAACCGCTTCATCTCATGCAACATATCTAAACTATTACTTGCCAATAGAATATCAATTACATAAAGGACAAGTATTGTAAAGTTTTTCCCACTCATCATGAGGTAGGTACATAGATCCACTTGATTCTTCATAAAACCTTGCTTTTTCATTACTTCATCTTGTTTTAAATACCATTGACATGATTCTTGCTTCAACCTGTATATGGATCTCTTCAACTTACAACCGTCGGGTTGTTTAATAAATGTATCTTCATCTATGTCGATGTTAAGGAAAACAGTTTTAATGTCTATCTTATGCAACACTAAATTAAAATGTGCTACTCGGGCCATAACGATCCTTAACAAATCTTTTCGAGAGTCAGGTGGAAAGGTCTCTTAATAGTCGATTCGCTCTTTCTGAGGGTAGCCCTTTGCATACAATCGCGCTTTATAGCATTCAACCAATCTTGTTTAACACCGTTGGGCAATTCCACCAAATCCCAAACGTCATTTTTCTTCATTGAGTGAAGCTCATCAATCATAACTTTATTCCATTCAGAAGACTAATCACTACTAATGGATTCATTATAAGAGATATAATCATAAAACTTTTTGGCATCTTCTTCAATCAAGTAGCTTACATAGTAATCAAAGTTAGTAGGCCTTCTAAGCCTACATGACCTCCTGAGTTGATTATTAGGTTCAACATTGTCTTGATATTAGTCGTTCCATGTGGCTATATTTTCTGGTATATTGGGTTCTGAGTGTGAAGGAGTTGGTGTAGTGATATTTGGTGCAGTTCTATTAGGTATAAGAGGAGTAAATGAAATAATCGGCATCTTGTACTTCTTGCAATTCTTCATAAGGATTGTGATTGCTCTCGGTAACCTTAAAATCCTCCAGGAACATGACACGCTTGGTTTCTACAATACAAGTGACATAGGAAGGACAATTGTCACGGCCCCTGACCCGGTTTGACCCGTTTTAGGAACCGCGGGACATAAATCCTGCGGTATTTAATTAATTGAGTTTGACAGCGGAAGTTTTCATCAGGATCTTTTAAAATGTAAATATTTCCCGATTATTTTATTTCACAACGCGGGATAAAACCCCGGTAATTTACAATCATTTGATTTCACGAAGAAATCTTTTATTTTACAAAACATGTTTCTTTATTTTTATACTGAGCCACTTCTTTGAGCTTGTAGTGCTATATGGCACTTTTCCTGGTTCATAACAGGTCACCTGAAACATGTTTGAAAAAGGTTTTGTCAGCGGGAAATACTGAGTGAATCATTCTATTTTGCATAATGATGCCTAGTTATTAATTACAGCATAAGAGCGATTACAATGGCTTCTATCTTATTTTAATCTGGCGTTCTGTCACAATGGTGACAAGTCACAATGGTGACGATGGTCATACCACTATTAGATCAATGAACCTAAATAGTGATGATTATCCCTGTAGGTCAATGAACCTAACAGTGATTATCTCGAGTAGGTCAATGAACCTAATTGGGAGAAATTAGTATTGTGCACAATACCCCACTAACCAGTAATTCAAGATATCCATGACTTAGTCCGTGTAATTATAACCTTGAAAATAATTTGAGGTATTGTAAAATAGTTGATAAAAAGAGAATGACTCACATTGCAAATTTATACGGGCAGAGTTTAGCCTACTGATTTAGCCTTTTCAACCTAATTTTAATAACAGGCACACAATTCTGGGTTAGTAATCAATCCAGCATTTACGATAACTCACGAGATCAACCCTCACAACGAATGACAAAGTGCTATGCTTAAACATCCATCGAATTAACGACTAATGACAAAGCATCACCCTAATGTGGGCAGCACTTAAACATTCATTGAGTACATTGATCGATCGGACAATGAATCGTAATAGCGATCGTGCTAATACCCTGATTGCGGTGTCGATTTAGTGCCTGTGTGTGTTAATTGGAGTATACAGAACTTATCTCAGCGCACAAAGTGAATTTGAGCGTCGTTCTCAAGCCAGAAATCAAGTCCCAATCTCCTGTATTTATAGTCGAATTTTGTCCCTCAGGCGGCCCGCGTGAGATTTAAGCTTATCCTTAGGCGGCCCGCGTAGAAACAATTTTCATATATAGGGTTGCCACGTGTGGGACTAGCTCAGCTGAGTCGACAGTTTCTGAAAATTCGAATTGGACAGCTATTTATCTGGATAAACGTAACTAGGAAATACCCCCCATGAGTTTTAGGGGCCCTGATCCTGATTCTGATTTTTCTGAAAATCTTAGGGTTTGTACAGAATCACTTGGGTTTCTCAATTAGGGTTTCCTATTGGTCAATTAAAGTAATAATTAGTACTTTTTGATGAGAGTCGTTACATTCTCCCCATCTTAATAAAAATCTCGTCCTCGAGATTTACTGAAATAAATGAGGATACTTTCTCTTCATTTCTGATTCCAGCTCCCAAGTGTATTCAGCTCCTCTCTTTGAATTCTATCTAATTTTGACTAAAACGAGTCGTTTATGTTTGAGAAACTTGATCTTTCTATCCTCAAAATTGAAGTGGTTTCTCAACAAATTTCAGCTTTTCGTTTACCTTTATTTCTTGAAGAGGTACTACCAAAGATTCGTCTGATAAGTATTTCTTGAAATTGGATACATGAAATACATCATGTAACTAACTTTTCTGGTAGTTGTAAACGATAAGCAACTGGTCTTATACGTTGGATCACTGAAATGGTCCTACGTATCTTTGGAGTTAGTTTTCCTTTCTTACCAAATCTACCAACTCCTTTCCAAGGAGATACTTTTAATAGCATTTTGTCTCCAACTCGAACTCCAACGGCTTTCCTTTGTTATCTGTATAACTTTTCTGGTGATCTCTAGCCGTCTTCAGTCTTTCCTTCGTGATACTGAATATCACAGTTGTAGTCACTTAGGATTTTCATCCATTTCCTTTGTCTCATGTTTAATTCTTTTTGCCCAAAAATATATATCTTAAATTCTTATAATCCGTATAGATAGTACCCTTACTTCCATACAGATAATGTCTCCAAATCTTAAGGCAAAAATTATGGTTCCTAATTCTAACTCATGAGTGGTATAGTTCCTTCGTTCTTTTTCAATTACGTTGATGCATACGCAATTACCTTTTTGCGTTGCATTAACACGCATTCAAATCCTAACTTTGAAGCATTACCTTATACTTCAAAATCTTTATTTCATAAGGCTAATATCTGAGTATTTGGTTAATTTCTGCTTTAAGATCCTCATTCAAACTTAGCTATTTTACAGGTTAACTTAGTTAATGATATAACTATCTTAGAAAAATCCTTAATAAATCGTCTGTAGTATCCGACTAAACTTCTAATTTCCATTGCGGATTATGGAACCTTTTATTTTGATAATATCTTATCAGGAGTTACGTGAATACCTTCGGGATTCACCATATGACCTAAAATTGCACTTCTAGCAGCCAAAATTCATTCTTCGAAAATTTGGCGTACAGCTTTTTCTTTTCTTAACAAAGTTAAGAGTACATGTAAGTGCTGATAATATTCTTTCTGACTTTTAGAATAAATATGTATATCGTCGATCAAGATAATTACCAATTTATCCAAATACAGTTTACAGATCCTATTCATCATGTCCGTGAATATTGCAGGTGCTTTTGTTAATCCGAAGGGCAGGACTGTAAACTCGTAATGACCATACCTAATTCTGAAAACAGTTTTAGATATGTCTTCCTCTTGTACTTTCAATTGATGATATCCGGAACATAAGTCGATCTTAGGAAAATATCTATTTCCCTGGAATTGATTGAATAAATCATCAAGTAATGGGTATTGATTTTTAATTGTAACGTTATTCAATTCCCTATAATCAATACACATTCTTATTGAACCATTCTTTTTCTTAACAACACTGATGCCTCCCTTGAGGATAAACTAGGTTGTATGAAACCTTTACTTAATAATTTCTCTAATTGCTTTTTAAATTTTAATATTTCTGTAGGTGCTAACCGATAAGGTTCCCTGGCTTATCGGTAAATTTCCTGGAATTTAGATGAATCCTAACTTTTACCTCCCTATCTGGTGTAATCCAGGTAAATCTTCTGGGAATACATCTGGGTATTCTGAAATTACAGAAATTTTCTTAAATTCTTTATCTTTAGTATTGATGATTACTGATATCATATATACTATTCCTTGCTTTCGTTCATAATTTAGCAACTTTCTTTACTGATATGAACTTAATGGGCTTACTTGGTTTTATCTCCTGTAATCATTATTACTTCTCCAGTAGTTACCTGAATTTCCATGGAATTCTTATTACAAAGAATTCGAACATAGTGGTTTTACTAATCAATTCATTTCTAACATATCATCGAATTCAACCAATATGGTTGCATAAAATTTATGACTTAAAAGTTCTATTTCTACGTTTTGCAGAACCTTATTTATTTTAACTAAATTCCCATTTGCCGTTTCTACTGTAGAAATTTATCTAATGCTGGTTAATGGTAAATTAAGAGTTTGGCAGAGTAAAGTATTTCTAAAACTTTGGTTTGCACCAGAGTCAAATAATACTTTTGTGTAAACATTGTGAACTAAGAACGTACCGGCTATCACATCTGGAATCATCTCTGCTTCCTTAGCAGTCAGTTGGAAAGCTCTTGCATTCCTTTTTGCTCCTTCTGCTGGTTTGGCTTGATTGTCAACTGGTTTATTCAGTTTTGGACAATCTGGCCTAAGATGTCCAGTTTCTCCACAGTTGTAGCAAACTGAAAATTTCTTCCTCCTGCAGTCTTCTTCTTGATGCCCCGGAATTTTGCAAAAATTGCAATATCCTTTGCATCTTCCAAAATGCTTCTTTTTGCAAAAATTGCAAAATGGGCTAGTAGAAGATTGCCCATTCCCTCCTTTCTTAAAATTGTTATGGTTACTTGAACGGGATTCTTGGGTAATCTTTTGGGCTACTTCCTTCCTTCTATTTTCTTCTCTTGTCCGTACTAGCTCGTCAGTCAGAGTATTGGCTAATTCTACTGCATCATCAATCGTATGAGGTTTCGCAGCCTTGACGATATTACGGATTTCGGAAATCAATCCCCAAATATAACGAGAAATAAGTACCGGCTCTGGCGAAGCCAGGGTTGGTACCACTCGAGCATATTCGAAGAATGTCGTAGTATACCCTCGACAATCTACATCCACCATCCGATGGGTTAGAAATTTATTTGCCATTTGATCTTTTTCATATTCATGACAGAATTTTCTTTCTACAAGACTCTTAAATTCTTCCCATTTCATGGCATAGGCCCTATTTCTTCCTTTAGCTTGTAACACCGTATTCCACCATTCTAGCGCCACTTCTTTGAAAAGGTTTGACGCATACATGGCCTGATCATCCTGAGCACATTTACTTATGGCAATTACTGCCTCGGTTTTCTCTAACCAACGCAGTGCCGCAGTCGCTCCTTCATTGCCTGCAAACTCAGTGGGTTTACAAGCAAGAAATTCTTTGTAAGTGCAACCAGGCGTTGCAGTTTTCCTTTTCTTAGGGAGCGGAGCTTGCCGTGGTTCATTATCATGATTAACATGATTATTGCCTCCGTTTACGCTATTACTGAAATTATCTTCAGAAATACGTTTACTAGGAACAATTTGTTGTGGTTCGATTGGATTTTTAATAGCAGCAACGATTGATGGAATAGCATTGGCTATCCCTTGAGCAACTATTCCTGGAATAGCGTTGGCTATCCCTTGAGCAACGATATTTTCTATATCTTGCCTAGTCACATATTGGTCCCCTGGTTGTTGCTCAGATTGATTATCCTCATTAACTGATTCATTATTAGCGTTTTCCATCTGATATCTAATTTATAGATAAATAATTAGTATAAAGGAAATAATCCAATGTTACAATTAATTGCACATAATCACGTAAACGAATATACAAACAAAATTGTAACTTTCTAAAATTTCCTTATATCATGCTTTTATATACAACCGTTTTATTATTTATTTTACACATACTGATTTTACTATTAATATTACACAACCACAGTTTCAAAATCCCCTATCCTTTGTCAGGTAGTATTCTAGTAACGGCGTTCCTTCTCATCATATTTCTAAGAGATCTGTCCCAAAATTTCTTGGATCCTATTCCCAGCATCCATTTTGTCAAAATGACGGAATTCAGCCATATTCTCGTTACTCATTGGTGAATTTGGTAAAGGTTCTGGATTGAACTTAGGAAAAAGCTTATAAGGATGGTTTTGTAACAGTATTTCATTATTCAACTATTCGTCTATTTGCCAGTGGATTGAAGGGTTTGGAATAGTTGGTTCTACTCTCATTGGTAGTTGTGTTTCAAGAGAATGAATAAAATCATTTTCATTAATAGGCTCAATAGTATCATCGGTTGCCATTATAAAATCTAGTTCTTCTTGAGATGGTAACCCCTCAATTTGCCTAGAACTTTCTCCAATTTCCATTTTCTTAGGCTTAGGTTTCTCAAGAGGTAAAGCGTTGAATTCTATAGGTTCTTCTATGTCTGGAATATACCTATTGAAATCTCTGGAAACTTCTATTCTTACTGGATAGAGATTTAAATTCTGAAGGGCTTCCGACAGATCACTCATGCTGTTTATGCAAGATACACACAATTACTAAGTTAAAAATCATAGCAAAACTTTATAGAAAAACTTTTAAATATTATTTCATATTAGGTAACTATGAAACAACCGAATATGAAAACATACTAGGTTTTATTTGTAAATTTATTTACTGAATAAGGTTTCTAGACTGTATATAATAAAAGTGCTAAACTTTGAATCAGAATATTTAAAGATTTATATTTACTATTACAGTAGCTAACATATAAAAATCTGCCCATACTATTCAAAATTAGTCAAATAATTAAAACATATAATCACAAAATAGCAATTAATAAAAATTAAGTATTTTCTAAATACTTAATTGGCTTAAACCAGTGGCTCGATAAGTGGCTCTGATACCACCTTTTTCTGTCACGACCCCTGACCCGGTTTGACCCGTTTTAGGAACCGCGGGACAGAAATCCTGCGGTATTTAATTAATTGAGTTTGACAGCGGAAGTTTTCATCAGGATATTTTATAATGTAAATATTTCCCGATTATTTTATTTCACAACGCGGGATAAAACCCCGGTAATTTACAATCATTTGATTTCACGAAGAAATCTTTTATTTTACAAAACATGTTTCTTTATTTTTATACTGAGCCACTTCTTTGAGCTTGTAGTGCTATATGGCACTTTTCCTGGTTCATAACAGGTCACCTGAAACATGTTTGAAAAAGGTTTTGTCAGCGGGAAATACTGAGTGAATCATTCTATTTTGCATAATGATGCCTAGTTATTAATTACAGCATAAGAGCGATTACAATGGCTTCTATCTTATTTTTATCTGGCGTTCTGTCACAATGGTGACAAGTCACAATGGTGACGATGGTCATACCACTATTAGATCAATGAACCTAAATAGTGATGATTATCCCTGTAGGTCAATGAACCTAACAGTGATTATCCCGAGTAGGTCAATGAACCTAATTGGGAGAAATTAGTAATGTGCACAATACCCCACTAACCAGTAATTCAAGATATCCACGACTTAGTCCCTGTAATTATAACCTTGAAAATAATTTGAGGTATTGTAAAATAGTTGATAAAAAGAGAATGACTCACATTGCAAATTTATACGGGCAGAGTTTAGCCTACTGATTTAGCCTTTTCAACCTAATTTTAATAACAGGCACACAATTCTGGGTTAGTAATCAATCCAGCATTTACGATAACTCACGAGATCAACCCTCACAACGAATGACAAAGTGCTATGCTTAAACATCCATCGAATTAACGACTAATGACAAAGCATCACCCTAATGTGGGCAGCACTTAAACATCCATTGAGTACATTGATCGATCGGACAATGAATCGTAATAGCGATCGTGCTAATACCCTGATTGCGGTGTCGATTTAGTGCCTGTGTGTGTTAATTGGAGTATACAGAACTTATCTCAGCGCACAAAGTGAATTTGAGCGTCGTTCTCAAGCCAGAAATCAAGTCCCAATCTCCTGTATTTATAGTCGAATTTTGTCCCTCAGGCTGCCCGCGTGAGATCTAAGCTTATCCTTACGCGGCCCGCGTAGAAACAATTTTCATGTATAGGGTTGCCACGTGTGGGACTAGCTCAGCCGAGTCGACAGTTTCTGAAAATTCGAATTGGACAGCTATTTATGTGGATAAACGTAACTAGGAAATACCCCCCCTGAGTTTTAGGGGCCCTGATCCTGATTCTGATTTTTCTGAAAATCTTAGGGTTTGTACAGAATCACTTGGGTTTCTCAATTAGGGTTTCCTATTGGTCAATTAAAGTAATAATTAGTACTTTTTGATGAGAGTCGTTACAACAGTAGAAACAATAACCCTTTAAGTTATCAGGATATCCAATAAAAGAAAAGGGTAGCTATCCTTGGGCCAATTTCCATAGCAAAGGGTTATAAAGTTTAGCTACGACAATGAAACCCATACTTACATATATCTAAGACTCGGTTCCCTTTATGTCCTAAGTTAATAAAGAGTTTTAGCGATAGATTTAGAAGGAACTCTACTAAGTATTTGAACAACTACTTTTAATTCCTTAGTACAGAGGAGTATAGGTAATTTTTTGATGGCTAGCATTTTGCATACCATGTTCATAGGGGTCATGTTTCTTCTCGCAGCAACACCATTCGGTTGAGGGGTGCATGTCATGGTGTATTGATTCACGATCAGTTGGCTCTTACAAAACTCATAAAATGGACTAGGACCCTGACTACATCAACATGTCTACCATAATATTCAACTCCTTCATCTGATCTCACAACTTTTATTTGACAATCTATTTTTTTTCAACTTCAGTTTTACAGTCTTTAAATGGTGTAAGGGATTCAGATTTTTCCTTAATGAGATACAAGTACATATTGTGGGAATAATCAACAATGAAAGTGATAAATGAAGTATGTCTAGTTATGCAAACGATGGGGTAAGGACCACTGTTGTCGGTGTGAATAAGTTCTAATAGATTAGAGCTCCTAGTGGCACCTTTCATATTCGTCGATGTCATTTTACATTTAAGGAATTTGACACATGTTCCAACGTCACTAAAATCAAGAGAAGGTAAAAATTCATCCTTCACAAGTCGAGCTAATTATTCTCGTGAGATGCGGCCTAAACATTGATGCCACAACATAGATGAGGTTTCTAATACTCGTTTTCAATTACTCTTGGTTAATATTTCAATAATATCATATGATAACAAAAATTTGGAAACATTATCATCTAGGTCTAATCTATAAAGACCACCATCTAGAATGCCATGACCATACACTGGAGAATCAAAAGAAATAGAAAGTTGGCCATAACCATGAGAAACAACAAAAGTGTCTATGTCTATCTTTGTTCCTGATACAAGATTTTGAGTAATCTCATGATTATATAAGGTATCATAAAGTTTAATGCATAAACCGTTTTCATAATTAATTGTAAAGTTCACAAAGCTTTGCCTTCAAGTTCTTTATCATTCCATAGTTCCTTTGGTTTCTTGCCAGCTCCCGATTATAAGGAATCCCTGAGTAGAATTTGTTACATCAACCATAGAATCAGAATCAAACCACCATGTATTAGCTAAAATAATTATATTAAAGGAATCAAGTATCATGAAGAGATTATTACTTTTCGTAGCCAGCCACTCCATAAAGTTTGGGCAGTCTTTTATGTCCATTCTTTTTATAGAATTTATAGTAAGGCTTCCCAGTGGATATCTTAGAGTTGGAGGCAGCACTTGGACCAAGCTGCCAGACTTTAGAAACTTTGTTTCTTGAATAAGTTCCCTTCCTTTTCTTTGAACTTGAAGTGGCAACGTAAGCAACTTTTGGTTTATCCAGCTTCATGCACTCTTCCTCTTGCATGCACATAGTGGTAAGCTCACTCATCATCCATTTGTCATTTTGAGTATTGTAGTAGATCTTGATGGCCTCATAGGCAGTTGGAAGAGAAGTCATGATGAAGTGCACTAGAAAACTGCTGTGTGTAAAATACACCATATAAATTATATCAAATATAGTGTAAAATCAACCCCTTTTCGGTACTAATGTTGGAAAAAGCATGTTTCTTTGTTTCTTTTTAATTTACAGGAACAAAAGAGCTAAAACGTACAAAAGAAGCAAATTAACAGTAGAAACCAACATAAATACAAAGAAGGAGGATTGACACGACTCGCCAAGCCCCCATCCACATCCAAACCAACAAAGTAACAAGAACAAAAGCTCTGGCACGGGGCCGTGCCCACTAGGCATGGGTCGTGCCTAATCAAGATTCTCTGTAGAAGAAAAGACAATAGCAAAAGACAAACCAGACACACCAACACGGGGTCGTGCTAACGCAACATGAGGCATGGTCAACTCTAACATTCGCAGAATCTGAGATAGTACAGCAAGTACAATTGCTAGGGGTCGTGCCGTTAACACACGGGGCCGTGTTAGGAGAAGGTCTGACGCTGTAGTTAATGAAGAAGAAAGAGAATGAAGGCCATGGGGCCGTACCAGGAGGGCACGGGGCCATGTTGATTGTCTGACTTCAGCTATAAATAGGGGTGCTTGGTTTCATTCCAATCCATCCCTTGGCAAACCAATTCTCTCACACTTGCCACCACTCCACCACCACTACAACACCAACACCCACGACCATCATCCATCTTCCATCTTTTAAAGTGTGTAGTAGTCTCGGGATCCAAGATCGATCGTAAGAGTACTTATTAAACAAAGGCCATGCTTGGCTAAACTCTTACATCACTTGGTGAAGACAAATCTTTTATGTATTACTTTATGATTTCCAAATTTTGGCTCCCTTTTATTTGGGTATGTATTAATGACTTTAATAACTAGTTTGAAGGCGAATTTTACTTAATCATTCTTCATGTTTTGTTAATTCACTCATTCGTGTCTTTACGGTCTATATAAAGCACATTAACTGCCTGGAAGGGGGTTAGAAGGGTGGTTGGGTAATTCTATGTCACGTTAAGTGTATAGATCCTGCAAGAACCTGGTTCAAGCTTAGTATGACTTCACGAGTGGGCGGTACAATCTGCCTCGGGAGAAGTAAGAACTGTTTGAATCCCTAATCTATAAACTACTATTAAAACTTAAAACCAACATTGCGGGACTGTATCCTTGTTGACTCAGACCAATAGGTTAAGGGTAATGCTGCATGGAAAGGGGGCCTACCACTTTTCACATTAATAAAATACTTAATTATCTTTCAATAATCCGACCTTGCGAGACTGTATCCCTGCTGACTCAGACCAATAGGTTGAGGGTAATGTTGCCTAGAAGGGGGCCTACTACTATAAATTAAAGATAAACTCTTAAAATGCCCAAAGTGTGGAAATCATTAAAGGATGCATAAAAGAGGAGTTGGAACCAAGTGATTCCTTTTTGTCTATTTGTGTTTCCTTATATTTTATTTTATAGTTTATCTTTTTAAAACTTTCAAAACTTTTTATCAAACTTTGGTTAGATTAGACGTTAACGATTAGGCGGTACTAAAAGCTCTTGTGTCCTTGGACGACCTCGGTATCTTGCCATCACTATACTACGTCCGCGATGGGTGCACTTACCCTAACGTGTGTAGAGTGATAATATTATATCATGTTTTATAAATTTAAAACTTGATTCGCAAACAAAAAGAGCTTAAAATTATCCAAAAATTATATACACCCGCACACATGTCAAGTTTTTGGCGCCGCTGCCAGGGACACAAGAATTTTGAGAAAACTTAAAATTAACGGCCTAATCATTTTTAATTTTTCTTTTTAGGTTTTTCTTCTTTTTCCTTAAATTTTTCACTTTCTGCAAAAGTGACACGGGGCCGTGTGTCATCTACACGGGGCCGTGTCACCTCTCCAGTAACCTCAAAACTATTTTCTGCCAGATACAGACTGCAGCACGGGGCCGTGTGACCTTCACACGGGGTCGTGTCAGATCAATAGTTTGTAGGAAAATAGTAACCGCCTATTCCCGATGGTTAAAAACTTTCTGGAAAACATGGATTTTTATTATTATTTTTACCCCCGCCACTTTTATGGTGAATGGTGCGATTTATGTTGAGAAAAGCATGAAGAATTAGAATGCGGCATTCTAAACATCACTCCCCACTACTTAGCCCTATTGTTTTTCTGTAACGATCACCTTCAGATGGGTGGGAGTAAAAATGATAATAACGCCCATCCACCTGAACTCCATCATCCCTCTTACCTAAGAGACTTAGAAGACGTAAGTCAAATAGAAAAAAGGATTCTCCAAACACTCAAGGAAATAGAATCCAAGGAAATAGAATCCATGATGATGGCGCGATGTTCATCAAGGAGCTTAAGCGAAAGAGAATCGATGGAGGAACCATCAGGTACAAACAAAACCGAGACCAACAAACCTACCTTAGACACTTGCGAAGACGAAGGCGATAGTCGTCCCTGTTTCGATTTCGCAATGACGGTCCCCTTTACAGTGTGTGAATTTCACACCGACGGTTTGGACAAGAGCGAGCCAACTCATAACTTCTTTAACAGGAGCCCGGATAAGGTAAATAAGGGATGGTTCTGTTTTCCCATTTTTAAAGTATGATTCTATCTTTTGGACAACCTCTTGTGTTTTCGTACCTCTCACTGGAGCCTAAGGTATATCCAACAATACGGTGGTGTTCCAACTAGTATGGAATCACCCGATAATGAACAATTCCTTAAAAATCCTAGACAAAACTTCATAAATACCCTAAAACATGGGGTCGTTTCCTATTTTCTTCCAAAACATGGGGCGTGTTGGATAAGCACGGGGCCATGTCAATCATCACGTAGGCTGTGTCTCACTAACGGATAACGTTCTTTGACTCATGTAGGCAACACGAGGCCATGTTGCCCAGACACGGGGCCGTGTCGACGTGTTGTCACTGTCTATAAAGTCATCCTTGAGGAGAATGTTTGGAGCCATTCCAAAAAGACCAAGATCCCGCAGATCTTGCACACATACCCAAAAAAGTTTCATATAACCTTCTTGTCTTAACTTCTTATAGTCCTGTCCTCTTCTTCCTTCCACCAAACCTCTATTGAAGCTTCATGCTCAAATTTCTTCAATAGGAGGGTCAAAAGCATGATTTTTAGCTCAAGGTTTTGTAAATCTACTATAGTAAAACATTATTTTAAGTTAATTACGTCCAGAAAAGCAAGAAATCAAACACATTTAACTTAAAATAAAATTTCTTGAGCTAACATTTCAGAGCTGGTGGTGCAGCACGGGGTCGTGCGACATGGGCATGGGGCCGTGCTAATTTGTTTGTTATTCCAAAATTGCTAATGGTTTGTATATTTCCTAGATTGTCAAGCCAACAGAGCGGAACATCGTCAAACAGCTCATGGAATAACCGCCGAGGAAGAAGACTTTCTCTTAAAACTACTCTCGTTCGATATGTGAGTGCTTTAAGAGAGTCTCTTGAGGAGATGACCGTGGTAGAAGAGGTTCTAATCGACCGAGTGAGCTACCGCTCCATGGGATTAGAAGATTGCTTTGGGGAAATCAACCTTTTACACCAAAGGTTGAATATCTTGGTTGTGCCTCCAATGAAACCAATTTGGCCTCAATATTCAAATTTACGTAATTACAAATATAATTATTTTTATGAAGTCATATGACTTTAGTATTTATGTCATGTGAATATTTACTTAAGGCGACAACTAGTTGAAAAGTTTTACTTGAAAATGTCCAGGAGATCCACTCCACTAGAGATCCACTGCAATTGATAAATATAAGTAACATGTGGGTCCAACCGGATTAACACACTATTAGATCCAACTAGAAATAATTTATCCAAAAATTTGAAAGAATCTAAAGGGTTAGAAATCTAATCACTCATTATAAATGAGTCGGGCCACTTTTGAGCTCTTATATATAATAGAAGCCTAGGAGGACTCCTTACATGCACTAAGTTTGTTTGACTTTTTTTAACCCCACATTCTCAATTGTCAGCATTGACACCCACTTAATTTTCTAAATTTTGTTTTTAAGCGTCACTTTGACCACTTGAGTTTTACTTACTTAGTTTTATGTAGGTGCCGGTATAAATTTAAGTTGATTTACATTTCGATGTAATTTTTGTTGTCGTGCTTATTTTTATGTCATGTCAAAAATGAATAATGTCAAATATAATATGTTGTCATGCTTATTTTTATTAACGTATTCAGTTGGTGTATGTTTTGTCGTGAATTTTGTTTAGAAACGAGTTAGGTCAAACGTAATACGTTTTCATTCATCGATATAAATTCAAGTTACTTTACGTTTCACGAGTCATGTAAAATATAATACATGTTGTTGTTGTTGTTTTATTATTATTATTATTATTATTATTATTATTATTATTATTATTATTATTATTTTGACGTTTTCAGATATCTATATTTTGATGTTTATGTACATGTCGATATAAATTCAAGTTGGTTTATGTTTTAACGTAATGCTTTTTACCCATCTCAAGTTTTAAGTGTCACACCCTGACCGCGTATAACAACAAACCGCGGCGAAAACGTCGGGGAGTATGGTAACAGAATCATTGTTTCACAACACATGGTGATTAAAGATTTGTTTTATTTCATTAATGTACTCATCGTTTTATTACAATTCAGATAAATACAAATAATTGTCTTTCAAGTTTTAAAGTCGCTAAGGCACGAGTCCATCCTATGTATAGCATGCATCAACAATCATCACATAGTAGAACCTATGTGAAAATAAAACGTCAGCATAAAAATGCCTGTGAGTAACATATGATTTGTGAATTTGATTCATGGCTCTGGACAACACAAGAAAAGGGTTTATGTTTTCAAAAATAGCCATGAATCCTTGTAAAAGTTCTGTTTCTACAATATGTCGTTTTGGTAAAATGTTTATAGTATATACAAAAATATACTATGCTTTGGTTTTGAAGATAGATCATCAACTATGCTTTGGTAGTATATCAAAATATACTTTAGTTTGTGAAATAACAGAGTCGGTAGTATATCAAATTATACTTTAGTAAACAATAGCATATCAAACTATGCTTTAGCAAAACAGTATCATGTTGGTAGTATATCGAAATATACCATTATCGCGATTTGGTAATACATTCAAACCTTAGTGCATCAAACTACACTTTAGAGACTATAGAAATACCACAAAGGCAATTCTATTTGGTTAAAATTTTGGTTTCTGATATTCCATACAACAGGAATGAGGTGTCTAGTCCTATAGCGCTATATCGTACTACCAATCGGCGTAATCATTGTTAATGAATGTATAAGTAACAATATGAACGAACAAATAGTCTAACAAACTTTGATATATCAGTGTTTAAGCCATGGAAAATAGTTCAATTCGTCACAAGATAAGTACCATGCATGTGTAATCGTATAGTTGAAATCATGAAAATAGTGTATCAGCACATATGAATCACCTCAAAACATTTGAAAGCGGTAAAAGAGGGGACTATGTACTCACTTGAGATTGTAAGTATCCTTGATTAAGTGTCCTAACGAAGCTCGGGAAATCAAGGAATCAAGTGGCACTTAGTATGGAATCACTATGTTAAACAATCGGTACATAAATCGGAAGATCGGGTAGAATGTGGTCTCGTAAACCAAATGAGTATTGGAACTCATGTGATATGGTTTAACAAAGTCTACATTCTAAATCGGAACCTATCCTAGGTGCTTACTACCTGTTATGTCTCGTTAAGGTAGCTAACGCTACGTTAACGCGTCGTTCGCGTGAAAGCGCGTTCGAGACGCCTAACTAGTCCTATGACAAGTATTATATTCCCTAACATGTTTAAATACGTTGCATAATCAATTTAAGTTACATATGCTTAAATCAAATTATGCATGAAAAAAGGCATTTTGGTCATTTACCTAAGGCATATAAACTACCTATCATACAACTAATTAAACTAAGTAACCATAAGGTATAACATCGGAAGGTTATTCCCTATACAACTATGGTCACTAAATATGCCTGGTCGGATCCTAACGGTCGATCAAACGGATCGGGTTCGAAAGTCTAAGCGGTTGTCAAGACCGCTTGACTTACGACCCTAAACAAGCACTAGACTAAAAGTGACGAGTTAAACATGTTTAACTTAGTTAGAAAACATGTTTGATATCAAAACAAAGTGTTTTGATACCAGAAAATAGTTTCGTCGCAAATTGCGCATAATCGGCATTTTGACCGAAACTTTGACTCGTCACTTCGACTAATAAACGTGGTAATCAGTAGGTATAGTCACAAGGGACTATAACCATCGTGATTACCCTCACGTTTCAAAGTTCGATTGAACTTTGACTTGACCAATTCATGGTCAAAGCAGAAAGTCAAACACTGTTTGACTTTCATGCTTGAAAAGCATAAACAAGCATGAAAGAAGCTTACAAAAGGTCCAAGCTAGGAAGAATTGAACTAAAACACTCAGGTATGAAGCCTTAGCTTCAACTTAGAGCAGATTAGATCAATTTGAGCAAGGAACATGAATGAAACATGATGGGTATTTATAGGAAGCTTGATGTCACAAGATCATTACATGTGTTTTTGCAAGAATCAAGGCATGATCTTGGCCATACACATGTGGCCCATAGTTTCTAATACAAGGGGAGTCCAAAAACAAGCTCATGGTATGCCAAATCAAGGATTAAAACCATGAGAATAGGCTGTTTCAACCAGATTCAATGTTTCTGTCCAGATAGGGGCCTCGCCGTACGCTACGGGTATTCACCCAGGGCATCGCCATATGCCAAGCCCCCCTTCTGAAGTTTCAAAATTGGCAGAACAGGTCCCTACAGCATCCAAACTTGTTTTTCGACGCGTTTAAGCCTCGTTAACCCAATTTCAAGGCTCTACGAGGATGTTAAAGTATAGGGGACTTGAAATATGCTTGAAAACATCTCGGATGTTGGTTCGTTTGGTCGTACGGTCACGTTATTCGGTTAATTACGACGAAACATGAACAGACGCGAAAAACGATCCAAATTGCGTGACGAATGGTATTTTAGCATTCCAATCACTAAAATAAAATATTTTAATGATTACAAAAAATTTTGGATGTCCGGATATGTTCAGAACGTAAGATATGCGCGTAAATGCAAACTTATGCACTTTTTGACTCTTTTAGTCCCTGTTGATCAAATAAGCATATTTTCGCATACCGAACCCCTCAAAGCCTATTTCTAAGCTATGTAAAGGATATTTAGGGTATGTTTAGCTTATGATCAAGTTCCGGAATGTTCGTTACTATACAAATCGGCAGACTTTCGCAGTTTATCGTAAATAGTCCATGCGATCGAATAAACTTGTTTTCGACACACCAAACCATTCAAAAATATTTCTAAGTTATGTAAAGGTTATTTAAGGTATGTTAAGCCTATATCACTATTCCGGAGTGTTTGTCGCATTAAACTGATTACGTTTACGCATCAGTTCGCGTATAACTTTCTCGAAAGCGATTTAAGGCTTGAAATTGAACTAGGATTGATATGTGCAATAGTCACATGTAATTGTACAAATTCCTGGAATGAAACACAAGATTTCATTGGATTTTCAGTTGTATGATGGTTGTAGAGACACAGATGTCAAATTCTCCCATACTTTAGGAAATTCTGTCCCGTAATTTAAATTTTTAGAGGAAACCTGCGAAAACAAATGTGATTGTTTCTCTTTCGAATGAATCCTCCATACCCTAAGTAAAACTCTGGGCCACGTTTGGATTTTTAGCGAATTTGTTAATTGTCAAAGTGATGTCCTTGTTGCAGAAAAATAGTATGAACTTTGGAGTTTTCGAACAATGGATGGAAGAATGTTTCCTATGAAGACTATTATAGGAAACTTGTGTGTGTTCGAAATTGGAGTTGGAGAGTGTAAGATATATTGGTCAAGGTCTAGGACTTCTAGTAATTGGTCAAGGTCTAGGACTTCTAGTAACTTAAATAACACTACGTTCGCAATGTAATAAGGAACACTTATATATAGGAAGTACCAGCGGCGTATCCACCATGCCCTTTTTACATTGTTCCCGTTTCGTTATTCTTATCACTATAGATCTTAACACATGACAAAATTTTCTGTGGTTTCTGTGCACTGAATTTCATAATTATGTATGCATCCATAATTACGTAATTCCTTGCACAGTCCGTACAGTTCATTTCATAATGCGTAGGGAAAAAACAATCTAACAAACATATAATGACTTGACTAGACCACCAAAGGATCTTTTTAACTAGATCAACGAACGATCTATTTAACTAAATCAATTGAACGAACGATCTTTTTAACTAGATCTTTTAACTATATATATATATATATATATATATAGGAGAAGGATCCGTTAGGAACCACCCTTTATTGCGTGTACCGCGAGAACCAATGTGAACACAACCAAAAATACCTAAAAATAGCTAAAAAAACACACAAAAAGTGAAGGGTGGAGGGGTTTTTTTGTCCTTTTATATTCTTTTTTTCAATGCATCTCACAACACCGCGTCATTTTTTGGCGTTAGTTAGATTCAACAAATATATGGCGTTTTTATTGTTTTTTAGATCACGTGCATAGTAAACATTTTGGCGTTTATGGCGTCCCCAAATTCAATAAAATCAATTAGTAATTATAACTTCTTTTCCTCCATCGCGTTTCTCAAATTCAACAGGCGTTTTTGTAGATTTCAACAGTTCATATATGTTGTCAAGGTAAGTTTCTTGGCGTTCATGGCGTTTTTAAATTCATTAGTAATTTAAAAGACTACAGCTAAGATGAAATCAAACAAAAACTAATAGTCTTCTGTGGATGGTATTACATCAGAGACGTAACCATCGCTTTGTTCATCACTCTCATCATCATCTTGTTCATTGGCGTATAACGCCATAATCTCGTATCTTCTTTGTTGCATCCTATACTTGAATGTATTCACAAAGCTGGATCTAGCATCGTTCGAAGGTGCTAAATCACAAAGTAGTTCAAGAAGATGCAGTCTATCTGTGTTCAGCACTTCGTCCATTGTCAATGAATAATCTATCCCGTGTTGATAGCTCACCTTCACCGTTCTTGATTGTTCATCCAAAATCCAACTGGTAACTTTTTGTAGATCAGTATCGTCAACATCAACATCATCTTCTGGAAATTTTCTCTTTAATATTCTTATTACCGTTCGATTCCTTTCACAATTGTAGGCCACTGGAATCCCAAGGGCTAGAATATCCATCTGAACGGCTTCTTCCATACTAAGTATGGCCTTGATTGTTTTGACTTTCACCCTTCTCCTGTCTGAGAACTTTAGGATGAAACTTCCCTCAGACCTCTCAAACCTCCATGCAATAACCTGCGCCATTTTTTTAAAGTGTATGCCGTTTTAGACAATGTGTGGTGTTTTTAGTGAATGTGTTGAGTGTGAAGGTTTTGTTTAGCTGTTGTACTTATATAATGAGCTTTTTTTTAGCGCCAGGTAGAGATTTTTTGGCGGTAAAAAACATTAGTAATTTTTTTGATGTGTATTTTGTGTATCAATTATTGTGCCATGTAGGTTGCAGGCCTATAATGTGACAGGTAATTATGGCGTTTTGGAAAGATAAATAAATTTAATTACGATGGCGTGGCTTTTAATATAATAAATGTTAGTAATAAAGTTTTTCGTCGTTTCAGTTACTGTTTGTAGTTACTGTTTTGTTCAGCTTCATATGTTAAGGCTGTAACACTTCTCATCTTTTCAGGGTTTGGCGTTTTGTTTTTAATCGCGTTTAGATAAAGATGGCACGTTGTTTTCTACATTATTTTAATGGCGTTTAGTCAATTATTGGTGTTTTTAATAATAATTTGTTAACGTAATTTCATTATTAGTTTTGGCATTTTTTGGCGTTTTATATAGTAACTACGGGCTTTGCCAGCATCTGTTCTCACAGTTTTCATATTATTAAGCGTTTTGGTGTTTGTAGTTTTTGGCGTTTTATAAACAATATTTTTAACAGATATAACGTATTTTATTAGTAGAGAATTAGATAACAAACAAAAGAAAATGATTCCCTAAAAAAAGATAGAAAATGAAAAATAAAAATAAAAATGCTAATCTAATTTCTCATCCAAATCTTCACTGTCATCAGCCTCTTCTTCTTGAATCTTTTGTGCCTTGAAGCTTTGAATACCTTTGCTAGATGCCAATTTTCTTACATAACCCCCATCTTTAGATGAAGCTGATTAGTGGCATCCTGTATTTTGGTGTGATATATTGTTGTTTGGTGACATGTCATTAAAGATCAACTCCTGCTTGGATGCTATTATGATTATGGAGTCTAAAATAGCATTTATATTGGTATCGATCCCTTCATGTCATCAATATATCCATCAAGAACAAAGCTCAATAATGCCATATCACTATCATCAGGCTCTTTTTCTTGAATATTTGTCCATCTCATTCAGCAAAAGCTTATAGAGATACCCATCTCAGAGAAGAATCCATTCAGTGAAACTTTATTAAGAACAATACTCAATATAGAAGAAACGAGGTTTGCCATCTGTGGTTTTTTTAACTATTTTTTTGGCGTTTTAAAGTGAGTGGTTTCTTGGAAATATGGCGTTATTTTTGGGTGTGATCAATTGATTGTGCAGAGACATCTCTCTTATAGGATGTTTTTGGCGCGTAGTTTAGGCGGGATTTTATTATAATAAATGCTAGTAATAAAGTAATCGACCTTTTCAGTTATTGTGTGTATTTACTATTTTGTTCAGCTTTATCAGTTTAGGGTGATAGACGTCCCATCTTCCAAGTTTGGCGTTTTTATATTTAATGGCATTTAGACCAAGATGAGAAAATACACTAACAAAGAAAAAAATATCTAGGAAAAATAGTTTTTATTATTTTTGTTGTTTTGTATGCAATGACTTTTTGTAGTATTTTGTTGGCATTTTGAAACTAAGGGGAGAAATATAGTATTTTATTATCTGAAAAAAAAAATTACACAAAAGAAAACAAAAAAAAAATTAAAACTCCTCGTTAGAAGGTACTTTATCTGAGAAGTATCCATCACTTCCTTCGTCTTCTTCTCGGAGTCTTCTTCTAGTCTTTTAACAAAGTCATCACTTTCACTTTCATTGGTTTCTTGTTGTTGAAGATTTTGAAGCCTCCATTTGAAAATGTCCTGCATCAACACCATTTTTATGTCCATGTTTGTGTTCAAACATGTGGCGTTGTGTAACTCTTCCATGAACCCAAGCCCCTGCTTGGTCATGATGTCTTCAAGCATGTAGTCTTCCTGTTCTCCGTTGTCACATATAACGGTCACCATGTCTGTTTCTTCATCAAAACGCCATAATGTGATAACTGGGTCCACTTTTTCATCTGCTTTGCTTGTTCCAAATTTCCTTGTTAATCTTCTCATAAGCTTATGTGTTTCATGACATCCATTATCAAGAGGGATGCTAAGCGATAGGATACCCCTCTGGACCTCTTCTTCCATTTTAAAATTTTTTTTGATTGTCTTAACAAACACCTTTCTTCTGTTGTCGAAACGTATGACGAATCTTCTGATTCTCGTGGTGTATCTCCATGAAACGATAGTTGCCATTTTTGACGTTTTGGTTAAACCTGGCGTTTTGGTAAAAAAATGTTTTTAGAATGATGGATGGAAGTGATTATGGAAGCGATGTTACATAGTTTATATAATGATATTTTTGACGCGTAATTTAGGGGGAAATATCTTTTAATAAATGTTAATAATAGCATTTTAGTTACTATTTGTTTCTTCTACCTCTAATCTGCAGCGTGTTTTATCACTAAGCTTTGGAGTTTTGTATTAATGGTGTTTTATTTATTTTGAATGGCGTGTTCTCATTATAGTTGGCATTTTAAATTTGAGCAGTAAAAGACCTTTTTACGCTTAATGAAGCACGTCCACTTAATAAAATTGATATATATATATATATATAGGGAGAAGATCATGCGAGAACCACCTCTTATTGCGAGAACCGCGAGAACCAATGTGAACACAACCAAAAATGCCTAAAAATAGCTAAAAATCACACAATTTTTTTTTATTATTTTTTATATAAAAATCGCTACTTTTCGAAGCAAAAAAAAAATTAAATTTTTTTTAAATTTTTTTTGCCACTAAAAGTAGTGATTTGAGCATAAAAATTATTAAAAAAAATTAGATTTTTTTTTATTTTTTTAGATTTTTTTTAGATTTTTTTAGGTTTTTTGGGGGTTTAGTTTTTAGCATTTTAGCTTGGGGTGTGGGGGGGTTTAGGTTTTTGGGAGGTGGGGGGAGGGGGGTTTAGGTTTTTTTTTTTGGGGGGGGGGGGGGGTTAGGTTTTTTGGGGGTTTTAGTTTTTAGCATTTAGCTTGGGAGGGGGGGGGGGGTTAGGTTTTTTTAGGGGGGGGTGGGGGTTAGTTTTTTTTAGGTTTTTTTAGGTTGTGTTCACATTGGTTCTCGCGGTTCTCGCAATAAGGGTGGTTCTCGCATGAACTCCTCCCTATATATATATATATATAGAGAGAGAGAGAGAGAGGATCCTGTAAAAAAAGGCCTAAAGTGTGAGAAGGGTAAGAAAGAATCTCAACCATTAGATCTTTTGATCTAATGGTTGAGATCAATAGGGACCAAATTGTAAAATATTTTCATTATTTTGGACTGATTTAAAATATCTAGGGGCAATGTAGTCTTTTAAACCCACTAGAAATTAGGTAATGCACATGTAACTTCCCCCCGTATTTTTTAAACGTCAATAACTCTTTATACGTAACTTTTTTAAAAAAAATTACACCATAATAACGAGCGTTTTTTTATCTTTAATATGAGTACCATATTGCTATACTTAAATAGAGAAAAAAAATATGTTTGGATCAGATGTTTAGTCAATGAATGGTGTTATATACTTGCTGAATGGTGTTATATACTTGCTGAATGATTTATATACTTACTGAATGGTGTTATATACTTGCTGAATGGTGTTATATATACTTACTGAATGGTGTTATATACTTGCTGAATACTGAATGGTGTTATATACTTGCTGAATGGTGTTATATAATTGTTGAATGGTGTTATATACTTACTGAATTGTGTTATATACTTCCTATAATTAAGGTGGCGGTTATGGGAAGTTTTTAATTAATTGAATTAATGATAAAATTACTTGTTTACCCTTTTCAATTAATTTAGATGTAATGGCTGAGATTTTTTCTTACCTTTCTCACACTTTTGGTCTTTTTTACAATAAGCTTACCCTATATATATAAAAGTGTCCGCTAAAATGAGAACCACCTCGAGTTGTAAGAACCGCGAGAACTATTTGATCCGGGGCGAGGTGGACCAATTTTTTTTCATAAACGTAGATTCATGTATTATAAGCACATTTGTAAAAAAAATTCAAAAAAAAAATGTCGTGTGTGTAGTTTTGAGCATCACAAGTTTGTGTTTACGGGCACTGTAAATTTTCCGGTTAGATTTACGGTACCCGTAAACACAAACTTGTGGTGCTCAAAACTACACACACGACATTTTTTTTTTGAATTTTTTTACAAATGTGCTTATAATACATGCATCTACGTTTATGAAAAAAAATTTGGTCCACCTCGCCCCGGATCAAATAGTTCTCGCTGTTCTTACAACTCGAGGTGGTTCTTATTTTCACGGACCCCTATATATATATATATATATATATATATATATATATATATACATATATAGGATTAGGTTCAAGAGTGAACACTAGTGTAACTTGCGAACTGAGTGAACTAATCCTGGCCATACATGTGTGTAGATCAATGACCAGGATTTGATGTTGAAATACACTAGTGTATTTTACGATTTGATGATGAGATCCTGGCCATACACGTGTGTAGATCAATGGCCAGGATTTGTTCACTCAGTTCGCAAATACACTAGTGTTCACTCTAGAACCCCACCCTACATATATATATATATATATGGGATGAATTATGAGAAAACTAGTTTAAATGAGAAAACAAAAAACTAACTAAAAAAGCCTAAAAAACATACCAATTTTTTATTTTAATTTTTATAAAAAATTCGCAGGTTTTTATGCATGGAAAAAAATTTTCAAAAAAAAAATATTAAAAAAACTTTTTCATTGTATTACACATATGCACTA
Source organism: Helianthus tuberosus (assembly GCA_030545235.1). Lineage (NCBI taxonomy): Eukaryota > Viridiplantae > Streptophyta > Magnoliopsida > Asterales > Asteraceae > Helianthus > Helianthus tuberosus. Next base: position 141,986,461 of record CM060366.1, read on the forward strand.
TTACGAATATAGTGCACATGTATAGTACACAAATAATGCACATGTGCAGTACAACAAAATTTATTTTTTTTTGAAATTTTTTCCAAGCATAAAAACTAGCGATTTTTTATAAAAAAATTGTAAAAAAAAAAATTTGTTTGTTTTTTACCTTTTTTTAGGCTTTTTTAGTTAGTTTTCTAGTTTTCTCATTTAGATATAGTTTTCTCATGACCCTCTCCCTATATATATATATATATATATATGGAGAGGATCATTAGAAAACTAGATATAAATGAGAAAACAAAAAAACTAACCAAAAAAGCACTAAAAAGGAGGGGGGACTTTTAATGAAGGAGGGGTAAAATTGGAAAAAAATATATAACTTTTCAAACATTTCTCATTTCTCCATACGTTATCATTTTAAAACAAAAATGGCACCATAAGATCACAAATTTTTGTATCTTTCATTCAAGTATATTCGAGTATATTTTTAATGACACAAAAAAAAGATTTATGGTGTCGTCTTGTTTTCAATACTATTATTACAGTAGTGCACATGTGCAATATAACATGTACTACAATTGCATTACATTCTTAAAATTAGCTTTTTGAGTCTAGTTTAGCTTTTAGGGTTAGTTTTTTTGGAGGTTTAGGATTAGGATTAGGTTTTTAGGTGTGGGGGGGAGGGGGGTTTAGGTTTTTGGGGGGTGGGGGGTGGGGGTGGGGGGGTTTAGTTTTTTTTCGGGTTTACAATTGCATTACATGCTTAAAATTAGCTTTTTGAGTCTATTTTAGCTTTTAGGGTTAGTTTTTTTTTGAGGTTTAGGATTATGATTAGGTTTTTGGGTGTGGGGGGGAGGGGGGGGTTAGGTTTTTGGGGGGTGGGGGTTGGGGGTTTAGGTTTTTTTCGGGTTTATGTTTAGGGTTTAGTTTTAGGTTTTCGGGAGGGTGGGGGGTGGGGGGGTTTAGGTTTTTTTTTTGGGGGGGGGGGGGGTTAGGCTTTTGGTGGGAGGGTGAATTTAGGTTTTTGGGGGGTGGGGGTGGGGGGTTTAGGTTTTTGGGGGGTGTCGGTGGGGGGTGGGTTAAGTGGTTTAAGCTTTATGTATTAGTGCACATGTGCAGTACAACCAAAAAAAAAATTTTTTTTTTTTTTTTTTTTGAAATTTTTTTTCTAGGCATAAAAACTAGCAATTTTTTTATTAAAAATTGTAAAAAAAAATAAAATTGGTATGTTTTTTGGTTTTTTTTAGGCTTTTTTGGTTAGTTTTTTGGTTTTCTCATTTAAACTAGTTTTCTCATGATCCATCCCCTATATATATATATATATATATATATATAAAGAGGGAAGATATTGATACCCAACAATTATACACCCATTTAAATCTTTCTATACAATTATTTAAATACGTTCATTATGATAGACCATGATTAACCAGCATTAACCTTATTGACCTAGTGAACCTACAGACTATGCATCACTATTTTAACCATTGTTTACCATTCGAGTAAATTGCAATTTTACCCCCTAGGGTTAGAGCTTATTGGCACTCTGACCCCCTACCAGAAAAATTTTGCTGTCTGACCCCCCAACTAATGAAAAACTCTGCAATATTACCCCTTGCTGTCAAATGCTGTTTAAAGCCAACATAGGTTTTTAACGGTCAAAGGGTATAATCGTCTTTTCCACTTTAGTAATATATCTTCCTCAACACAACACCCTACATATATCACCGTCACTGCAACCTTACCCCCCCCCCCACCTTTTCTTCTCTCCTTCATTTCTTCTCCGTCGACACCAACCGCGTCTTCTCCGGCGATCCAACAGCAACATTTCTCCTCCCCGATCAAATGCCGGTACTCTGTTGGGTTATCAAATGGATACCTTACATATATCACCCTCACAGCATGTGTGGTAACAATGGCGAACACAACACCCTAAAATCGATCGTAACATTGGTATCAGAGGGGTGATGCTCCTTCTCCGGCGACAACAATTCCTGGTAACAATGGCGAACACAAGAAATCAAGAATTAGAGAAAATGGTGAAGAATCATGATAAAAAGTTGCAACAACTCTGTTGAACAGTTGTAGAGATTCGTTCTTCGAATACTTTAATTCACACAACTCTGAAAGATCTTGATCGAAGTTTTGGCATCATCAACAGTCAAAATGGGACATTCCACAATATGCACGACATAGCAACTTCTTTTTTTCTTGTTATAGGAATGGGAATCGATTACCAGAAATGATTTACAACAATAAATAAAGATAAGAGACTGAAATTCAACCAATAGCAATGATAAAAGTGAAAGAAAAGATGGAGCATCTGCTAAAAACTCTGAAAAATCCAAGTTCGTCTAATCAAAGTGACGCCATTACATGAATACATTCTCTTCCCAAAACAATGTTAGTTCTATTGGTGATAATGAAGGGGGTTTCTTATCACATGATTTTCCTAAACTCACAAAAGTGGAGTGTGCCCCCAATGTGTTTGATGAAATGCCTGAAGGTGTTTGAAAGAGTCTTTCAATGAAATTGGGGAGTAATGTGGGCTGTTTCAGATGGATTTACGCAGCGAAACCAAGGGTGATGAATGTACTATGTTGAACATTTGGTTAACTGATAATAATGCCAGTAAAAAGAGTTACAGGATGATAATGGTGAATATATTGAGTTGACCAGGATGGTGTTTACTGATTTGTGAATCATAGTTATAAAAAAGAAGTTTGATGTGCCGCAGGGGGTAAGAAAGCAATGAAATATTTAACACGGGGGGTAATACTGTTTCTTACAACAAAGCATAGGGGGTAATAAAAAAGAATAATATAGTCATTTAACACCGTGGGGTAATACGTTTGCTTACAACAAAGCATAGGAGGTAATATGAAAGAGTAATATAGTCATTTAACATACCATTTAACAAAACTGTTAAGCTATTTGACAACAGGGGGTAATATTGTAGAGTTTTTCATTAGTTTGAGGGGTCAGACAACAAAATTTTCCTGGTAGGGGGTCAGAGTGTCAATGGGCTCTAACCCCAAGGGATAAAATTGCAGTTTACTCTTACCATTATCACTACAAGAACAGGGCACCTTTAGCGGCGACAGGTGTCGCCGGTATTAACCACCTTTGTCGCCGCTATAGACTTTTAGCGGCGACACGTCGCCGGTATTGCTAGGAGGCTATTGACCGTTTGTCGCCGGTAAAGGCCACTGTCGCCGGTATTGATCCTTCGCTTTTAGCGACGACATCTGTCGTCGCTAAAAGTGTCGCCGGTATTAATGTTGGTCGCTAAAGGTTGAAAGGCAATAGCGGCGACACATGTCGCCGCTAAAAGTCTATTTTTTTTAATACAGCAGCTGTATATACAGCTGCCCAGCTAGTTTTTCGGCCGAAAAACAAAACCTGCCTATTTTCAAACAACGCAAGCATACGCCATGAACATAATCAACATATACTAAAGGTAATATACTTAAAAACTACGTTTAAGTCGTACATTATATCTTACAACGTTTAATTAAATCTAAATCATACATTAAAAACAAGTCACTCATCGTCATCGTTATCGTTGGGTTCATCGTCGGATTCATTATCGAATAAGTTGTCAGAATCGTAGTCTTTTGACTTTCCTTTTCCTTTTCCTTGTGAAGCAAGATAGTTGTTAAGTTGGTTCAAAAATGACGGGGTTTGGAACAAGCTGTTAACAAAATCCTACAATAATAAATAGCAAAACGTATATTAGCATATTAATTAACGCTACCAACATATATTTAACAAGGAAACATGCGTTCGTTTGTCATTTTATAAATTGCGTAGTTTACCTCGGAAAAGGGTTCTTGCGTCCGAGCTTGCGAAGACGACATGTTAGATGACGAGTGCGAGGACGTGTTGGAAGAAGGTTTAGGCCCCATCCCGCGATACCATCCTCGGCGCTCTCCCAACGCTTCTTGATACGGGGCAATTGGAGGACCATCGCCGCTCCATTCATCTGTGGCCCGTTGTATGTTCCGCTGTATTTTACGAAGATGATTAAATATATATGTGTGTATATATATATATATATATATATATATATTTGTTATAGAAAATAATACTTAAAAGAAATACTTACGTAATTTTGTTCAGCAACCGGATCAACCCAATTCCCTTGATTGTCCGTGTGGGTTTTAGCATACGTAGGTACCCAATCCAAATTCTGTTTAACATTACACTTAGATTAGACATTAAATAAACAAAAGCTTACACACACGCACACATACATAAAACATTACATTTTTATAGGCGGTGCTACCGTACGAAGATGTCCCCCCACGGTATGGGAATTGTTGTTTATCGCGTACTTTTTTGTTGGCCTTGCTTTTTTTAATATAATTTTCTTGCCGGAAACCTTCGATGGTTCTCAACCAGTTTTCATAGGGCATATCCGCGGGATGGTATACCCTTGCACTCTCAAGATCATCGTAACCTCCCTTGCTATCAAATAATTGTCTAGCTTCATACTTGCGGTCATTGTATCGCTTCATAAGCACAGTCCTTATACCACCCTTCAAGTTTTTCGCGTCATAATCACGTTCCACTTCATCAAGATTGAAATTTTCCTACAAATTAAATAAAAAAGTTAAAATATCATATATAAATTAGATTTGCATGTGCTATAAAATTTTATGCATATAACTTATTTACCCGTAAGTGGTTCATGACGGCATCCTTGTAATGTGGTTCAACAGCATCCCATCCAATTTTATCAAACGGGATGGCCCGCCACATATACAAGCCGGCCTCCCTTGAAAACATGTCTCTTGATCTACCAACAGGGGTAAACGTGACCTGTCGATCAAACGTAAGCGACACAGGCCCCCCCGCTTTTACTAGACGCCGTAGTGCTTCGTTTTTAGCTTTCCTCCTAACCTTCTTTGGGGGAACCGCTGCAATTAAAACAAAAATAATTAGTAACAACATTTATAATATATAAAATATAAGGACTACAAAATAATTTAGTAAAAAACTTACCGTCTGTCTCGTGTGTGCCACGAATCCCACCAGGGGGAAGCGGTGGATCACCAGCGCCGTCACCCCCATGTCCCCAGGGGGCCACATCGGCCATCAAATAAGCGAATATCAGCAATACCGAAAACATAATCCCTATAAAGTTACAAATGTTACAGCATGTGTATCTAATATAAATTAAGGGAAAGTACAACAAGTGTAACTCAAATTCAAATAAATATTTCAAACAAGTGTTTATCAATTACAAATCAATATAAATTACAATAACTTTTCTTTTAGTCAGACTCCACATAATCGGGATCATCCTCATCACAATCAGCCTCGACCTCATCACAATCAGTCTCGACCTCAAACACTTCATCGACGGTAGCCGTTGGGGGATCAACTTCAATTGAAGGCTCACCCGCAGTAACATAAGAAGATCCAGTTTGAAAGTATTGGGTCAAGTCAATGACAAGTGGACAGTCAGATGAAGAGTTGTTGTCGACAATGTCATTATCTTCTAAGCCTTTGTCAACATTTTGAACCTTATTGACGCGGTCATCATCACTTAATGGCCGATCCCAAATTCTTCGATGATTAACATTTTCCACTACCCACCTATGTTTGTTTTTTTGGTTTCGAGACGTTTCTTGGATGAAGAACACTTGTTTGGCTTACGAAGCAAATATGAGTTGATCGTCTTTGTCCCATTCACGTTCAGTGCTTATACTGGTGATATTATTGTCAAGGTTTACACCCCTTCGAGTATCAAACCACTTGCACCGAAATAGGACAGTGGAATAATTATTTGTATAACGCAACTCAATAATTTCTTCTAATTGGCCATAAAATTTCACACCGTTCTCTCCAACCACTTCCACCCCAGAGTTTTGCGTTGTGCATTTTGCATCACGTTCAAGTGTCTTAAACCTAACACCGTTGACTATGCAAGCAGTGTAAGTGAATGCAGTCATTTTCGCACAAATTGAAAGAGCATACAACTCCGGGTGGAATTCTGGAGAATTTTGTGTTTTCATCGAATGTACCTAACAAATATAGAGTAATAATGTTTGTTATATATGTATTACCTAGCAAGTGTAGAGTAATGAGTGTTATATATGTATTATACCTTATGGAGAAACCATCCCGGAAATTTGGTTTTAAGATCATCTTGGGGATGTGTATGTTTGAATTCACTACATTGATGACAAATATAAGAAAGGAATGAAAAATACCAACTAACAGATTATGAAAAGTTAAAGATAGAAGCACTCACTTCATGTACTCCCTAACTTTTGCGCAGTTTTCGAGGACAAACCATTCCATCTTGCTTTTTTCGATGAATGATAGATATTTGTACTTTGTTGCGCCAACAGGACGACATTTGGACTCAAACACCCATAACTTTCTTTTTTCAACAACGACATCAGCGTTTCTATCTGGGCGATTGAACTTAGTCTAAACATCTTTAAGGTACATTGAACAAAATGTTAGAGCTTCTTCAAACACATAACGTTCAGCTATACAACCTTCAGGCCTTGCCGGGTTTTTGACATAGTTCTTTAGTTTTTTCATGTACCTTTCAAATGGATACATCCATCTAAAAGCTACTGGACCTCCCGCAATCGCTTCATCAGGTAAATGCACAAGTAAATGAACCATAATGTCAAAAAACGCAGGTGGATAGATCATCTCTAACTTGCATAAGATGGTAACAATGTCATCCTTTGCTTTCTTCATATCATCCACCGATAGTGTTCTAGAGCAAAGTTGCTTAAAGAACATACAAAGGTCTACTATTGGTGTAGATGTATCTTTAGTCAAAAGCCCTCTAACCCCAATCGGTATCAAACGTTGCATGAGGATATGACAGTCATGAGATTTCAACCCGGTAATGTTAGCATTGTTATCTGTCACCCTCTTACTGATATTAGATCCAAACCCATCTAGTAATTTAACATTTTTTTATAAACTGACAAAAAAAATTTCGATCATCGGACTTGAATGAGTACTTTGGGTGGGGACTTAAGAACTTGCCACCCGATTGTTTCAGCCATTGCGTCGGCCGAATGTTTAGTTTTTCCAAGTCAGACCGCGCATTTGGTGTGTCTTTGCTCTTATCGTTCATTAGAAGAGTACCGAGCAAGCTGTCGCACACATTTTTCTCTATATGCATTACATCTAAGTTATGTTTCAGCTGCAGAGAAGACCAATACTCAAGGTCAAAAAAATGCTTCTTTTGGACCAGTTCAACTCGAAATCTAACCGGGTTATCCTCCCACCTCCAAAATCTGGATGCTTGCCCGGTAGACGATTAATTAAACGACCAAGTTGAGCTTCTATGTCAGCTGGGCTAAACTGTCTCGGAGGGTCTCGTGTCTCGGGTCTCCCGTTAAAGTCGAGACTTGTTCTCCAAGGATGGTTGGCATCTAAGAACCGGCGATGACCAACATAAGCACATTTACCAGTTACACGTATTAAAGGAGTGTCTTGGTTACAAGTTGGGCATACCATGTAGCCTTGTCCGCTCCAACCTGATAGACTACTACGGGCTGGAAAGTCATTTATGGTCCATAACAACGCCGCCTTCATTGTGAAGTATGTGTTTGTTGCTGCGTCTTTAGTACGTACACCTGTCTGCCACAATTGCTTAAGCTCATCCACTAACGGTCTAAGGAAAACGTCCATGTCTTTCCCCGGTGATTTAGGGCCAGGAATCAACAAGGTCAACATGAATGTGGACTCTCGCATGCATAGCCAGGGAGGCAGATTATATGTGGTGAGTATAACCGGCCACGTGCTATGAGTCGAGGATCCACTACCGTTGATAAAGGGATTAAAACCGTCAGCTGCAAGCCCTAAGCGAACATTTCGTGGCTCCATCGCGAAGTTTGGGTACTTTTTATCAAAGTCTTGCCATGCAGATCCATCAACTGGATGACGCATAGTCCCATCTTCCGATCGTCCGGTACGATGCCATATCATATCTTTCGCTGTGTGCCTTGAACAATACAAACGTCGTAGTCTAGGCGTCAAAGGAAAGTATCGTAACACCTTACGAGCCACCTTCGTGCCTTTTGTGTCTTTATCGACCCATCGACTCTCATTACAAACGGGACAATTTTGCAAGGACTCGTTTTCTTTCCAAAAGAGAGCACAATCATTTGTGCACACATCTATCATCTCATATGCCAAACAAATCTTCTTAAATGTCTTCTTAGCTACATAATACGAAGGGGGAATCTTGTTGCCTTCTGGCATTGACTCTCGCAACAACGAGAGGAGTCGATCTACTCCTTCATTTTGAAAATGGTACGTATCCTTTATATTCAAAAGCTTTTCTAAAAAGTCGATAGAAGAAAACTTGGTACAACCAGGATATAATTCTGTTTCAGCTTCCTTTACCAGGTCTTCAAAATCATCAACAACACCGCTACTATCTCCATTCGAGTTCTCTTGGTTAAGGTATGTATCTTCTTCCATACGCTCCCCCCTAATGTCTTCAATAACGTTTACCATACCGTCTTGTGGCGCAACATCGTTTACTTCTGCAATTGGAGTTGTGGCCCTGTGATAGGTCCACTTCGTGTATTCCTTCCAAAAACTGTTAATACTCAAATGGTATTTCATTTCTGCCATAGTTTTTAAGCCAGAATTTTTACATTTGGTACACGGACATCTAACTTCATCGTGGTTTTTTATCACTCTTTCACACATCTCGATAAATGACTCGAGTCCTTGCTTGTATTGAGGTGAATGACGTGGGGAATCAATCCAACTTTTATCGATAGGCATTATGCAACTGAAAGGAAATCTAATTTAGGATTAACAAGACAAGGGTAGGCTGCTAAACCCACTTTTTGAACACTTTATCTCATATGTGAATGTGTATTACATGATTGTTTGTTTAAGAAAAATTCGGCAGCATTTCCTCTTAGCTCCCAAGTATATATGTAATGATATATATACCCGAGGAGCAAAGAGAAAATGATAACCGAATCCTTCTTAAACAAACAATCATGTAATACACATTCACATCCTAAATGAGATAAAGTATTCAAAAAGCAGCCCAAGATAAACGGGGACAACCCGAAATTAATTTCTAAATCAATTTCGGGCGGGTATTTCTAAGCTCGCTATGTTTAAAATGATTAATTCAAACACGGGCACAGTTTTTTAAGCTTGTTATGTTCTTAATGATTGTTTTAAATTTTGGGCGGAACGTTATGTTTTAAATCATGATTTCAATTTCGATTGGGTGTTTTCTTAGCTCGTTATGTTTGAAATGATGAATTCAATATCAGACACGATTTTTAAGCTCGTAATGTTCTTCATATTGGTTTATATTTCGGGCGGGTATTTTCATAGCTCCTTATGTTTTAAATGATGATTTTAATATAAAGAGGGTATTTCCTAACTAATATATATTTGTCAAATTTAAATATAAATGTTTTAAAACCTAAACACAAATATACAAATTATCAAACTTTAACATTTTTTTCAAACCTACACATTTGCATCCTTACACACACATTTGCATACTTTATACAAACATACATACTAACATACACATTTTTCACCAACATACTAACATACAACAATTATACAAACATACTAACAATTTACAATTTACATACTAACATTGCACAATTTACATACTAACAATTTACATACTAACAATTATACAAACATACATACATTCATTCATACACTTACATACCCACATACAACTTAAACTAAAAATTATACAATTTACATACTAACAATTATACAAACATACATACTAACATACACAATTTACATACCTAAACTAAAAATTATACAATTTCTAAACTTTAAAAAAAAAAAAAAAAAAAAAAAACTAACCATTATACAATTTACATACACATTTTTCAAATACACCTACATTATACAATTTACATACTAACAATTATACAAACATACATACATTCATTCATACACTTACATACCCACATACAACTTAAACTAAAAATTATACTATTTACATACTAAAAATTATACAAACATACATACTAACATACACAATTTACATACCTAAACTAAAAATTATACAATTTCTAAACTAAAAAAAAAAAAAAAAAACTAGCCGTATTTTTCATGTTTCAAGGAGATGAAGACCGAGGAGACGAAGTGGTGCCGGATTCGAGATGGTGGTGACCGGTTTCGAGATGGTGGTGATCCGATATTTCTTCCACAAACACAAAAATACACAAAAAAGAGCAAAAATTAAAGCCTATAACATCTATATAACAAATGTAGAGAAGAAATCTAACAAAAACAAAGTGAAACTAACCGATTTGGACGATTTTCGCGAGTTTGCAGCGGTGTTCGGAGGTTTTTTTGGGGGAAAAATGAAAGAGGAGGGAGAAATTGGCGCTGTATAGGTGTTTTGCTCGTTCAACCGTTAGCGGCGACAAGATGTCGCCGGTATTGCCAATCGTCGCCGGTAATGAGTTTAATGAAGTTGACCAGAGATAAGATTTGTGTGGCTAGGGATTAAAGTTCTGACATTCACTTTTAGCGGAGACAAGTTGTCGCCGCTATTGCCATATACTTGTCGCCGGTAATGATTTATAAATCCCCAACCGTCAGATCATGATTTTGATCAACGGATGGGGTTTGGTTTGAGATCGTGTGACGCGGATCGACCAATAGCGGCGACATTTGACCTGTCGCCGCTAAAGGTGTCGCCGGTAATAGTGTGTTATTCTTGTAGTGTATATAAGTTGTATTACATTCCATAAAGAGCCATCCTATACCATAAAGCTAGTTACTTAAATCTTATTATTTTCGTTGTATACATTCAAGCTTCCAATAGCTAATAATCCGTGCAATGATCTTCCCTTTTTATAATTAGTTGTTAATCAAAGTGGATGGTGACTTTCTTCTAATCAGAATCTGAATCAATACTTTGGACTATAGAAAGCAAACACTCTTTTCTGCGCAGCCAAGATTATGATAATAAACAATAGTTAGTGCATACAAAAGTTAAAAAGAAAAGGCCAGAACATTACCAAACCTAACAGAGGAAATTGTGTAGCAGCTGCCTCCCAAAGAATACGGGATCAAGTGCTTCTCAGCACAGGTCTTTGATTCTGTGGTTGTTTTTGTCCCCGTCTCTCTATTTCAAGCTGTAATAACCCTGCAGATGGATGGGCATGGATGCTCGATCAAGCACATTTAGAGGACAGAGGTCAACTGATGACACATTTCCCTGTATAGGTTATGTATACTACCGAATAACAATTTACCCGCATTTGACTACCCCTATAAAAACATTTGTGGAGAGATAATACACACATGTACGTACGTTATTCTATTCGTTGTACTTATTTTGTTTCTAGTGCAAAGACAGTCTGCCAGGTATTTTTCTTTCCTTTTTTTTTACATGTGTGGTTCAATGGTGAAAACCCCATGGCATATAGCTCCCTAACCCAAGTTCGAATCTCGCCCGATACACCCGGTGTCCTCCTTGCCTAAGCTCAAACCGCCAGGTATTTTTCATGATGATCTTAATAAATACATGGGTTGATTTGATTTTCTTTCTAAAAATGGGGCACTGATTTCAATTTTTGATTCGGGTAAAGTGACCAAACATGAGATAGCGTGCCTTGACAACCAGCAACTGTTTTTCCCATTTGCTTTTGATACTTTAGTTTTCCTGCCACCAGAGACACTATGCATGCTTAGTCAAGTTTAAAAAGTCATGCATAGTAATGTTATTACTCCGAGATTTTTGAACATACTTTTTAAAGGACTTAGTTTTGCTATTCAAAAAGGTGTAGCGGCGTAGCTTATTGCCCGTTTACCATCTATCTCAATGTAAATTAATAAAAATAAATAACGTACAATCTTAAAGTTATGCAACTGATTTGTGTGGTTAAAAAATAAATAAATAAATAAATTTTTACACTTTACAAGTTAAGATAAATCTCATTAAGATTTTTGACGACCTAAACAATAATAACCGATGGTAGATGATCTAATTCTTCGCTATCTGAGTGTGGATTACTTGATTCACTTGACACCTTTGATCATGATGTTCAATAATAAGAAAAGTAGCAGATGTATGAAATTTAAAAAACGAATTCTAAATAAGAAAAATGTTAAATGGCAAGTTTCTGTTTCTGCAAATACATTTACGAATAATATTGGTTGGATTTTTTTGGGGGTTTTTTTTCCTGTTTTAATTATTATTATTATTATTATTATTATTATTATTATTATTATTATTATTATTATTATTATTATTATTATTTAATATGAGTAACTTTAGAAGCTGAACATGTTAGGTAAAATCCATATGAACTGCGGGTTAAAAAGTATTATAAAATGCTTAACAAAAAAAATCCCAATTTGATGGGAAAAATAAACTGGATGGATTAAGGCATTTCTATGTAGATTAAGGCGTTTCCGGACCATGCCAAAGAGACATAATAATCTACTTAATACCTATGGATGTCATCGGCTAATTCCGCTAGTGGTGCAATGATACTCCAATAATCCGTCAGTAATTCGAATTTGTCGTTAAAAAAAAATTATATAATAGCTATGAATGGATTTTGGTATTGCTAAGTAGATACCACGTCAATATTTACAACCCGTACACTTATTACTTTATCATTTATCATAGACTTTTTATTTGAACTCAATGGCTGCAGTTAGAAATGATTTAGAAACAAACAAAAATTTCGTTGTCTGCCACGTTACTAGGGTTGGGAAATTACAACTGTAATTATGTACAAAAGGTAATTTGTACTAACTAGCTATAAATAAATACTTCATCATACCTTGATTCAAACCCTACAAAAATGTACGATTTTGATGCCAGATATCTTCTCCTCATAGCCTTAAACATGATCAAATTAGCAACAAACAGGCCATGGGAATGGGATCCATTTGACATATTCGGTAACCTCACTTGGATCAAGTTTATTTTACTTGCCACTTGCTTCTTATTTTTTGCCTCAACCTCCATTCGTTTGAATAATAAACAACTATTACTACAATTCAGAGACATATCCATCATTTTCATCGTTTCTTTTGGGGCCTTAATTGTCCTACCGCATGTCTCTTTTTGGTATGTTTATCCACTGATACTCGTTGTTTCATATTGCTCTATACCGCTACATAGATTAATGAACAACGTGTTGGATTGGCTCCAAGATGTTCTTGCAACTTTCCCAGATGTGAGGATTTATATCACGGCTGAGCATCATGGGGATGTTGAAGATGCTGCAGATGAAGTTGCTCAAGTCTAACTTTATTCATCTATTCTGGAAATATATATACATATATATAACAAGTTTCCTATGTAAATTGCAAATAATTAGGTTGTTACATATTATCTTATTGGGGTGATGACATGAAAATGGAAATTAATCAACACTCAGATGATTACAGACCGTTGTAAAGGATATATTCCGATGTATTTGACTATAATTTGTTTAGAATCTTTTTCTTGAAGATAATGCGTGATTTTAATTAATCTGTACATTGAAAATCATATATAATATTCAAATGCAAATTTATGGAATGAAATCCCTACCAATAATTGGCATATTCAATCTGAAAATATATATAAATGGAACACTTTTGAATATATTTCACCCTCTTCTATCCTTTGAAAACATTTATATATACTGAAGCTGTGATTGCAAAATTTATGTTATATGATTGTATACTAGCTTAAGGACCCGTGTATTACACGGGTTGATTAAAGATAATATCTCTTTATCATCGTCGTTTACATAAAATGTTATGAATATATACACGTCTTGAAACGGATCATGTAAAAACATTTTATTAACCATCAATATGCAGACATCACAATTCGTTGAAAATCTCTTTATACACCACATTAGTTGTTTTATCTGTAGGTTTTCCGTTGTTGTCAAGTATGAGTAGTTTGACCCCATCTCTTGTTTTCACCCTTGATAAGGCAACATACAATTGACCATGAGAGAAGACCGGTTGTTTGAGGTACAAACCAACTCTTGAAAGCGACTGGCCGTGACTTTTGTTGATCCTCATTGCAAAACATACGGCCAGTGGAAATTGCCTCCTTTGAAAAGCAAAAGGAATCTTTTTATCAGAAGGGATCAAGTTAATCGAGGTATATATGTGCAACTACCAATATTTGAACCAGATATTATCTCGGCTTCTATTACACGGTTGTACATGTTTTTTACTTGTAGCCTTGTACCATGCACAATCCATTCCGTTGGTCAATATTGCGTAATAACATTACTGGAACACCAACTTTAAGCACTAACCTATGATTTGGTAAGCCTGATATTTTAAGACCATTCAGCACATCCGGAGAGTATATTCTTTGTTGTGTAGAATTTACATCTTCAGAAGGACAAAGACTATCAGAGCTAAGATACTTTTTTCTTCACTAGAAAACATTGCTAGCAACCTGTCATTAATCTCATGAACAACATCATTCTTAGGTGCAAGTACAGCCCGTTCACTGAAATAATTATGGTTATGTACGTTTTCCAAGATTGATGGATAAACAAAATCAATTAAACTTGCAATTGGATTAGATGCGTCAGTAATCAAAAGATCTTGTGGTATTTGAATAGTTGCTTCTCCATCATTTGGACCACCAACGTTACCCTCACCCAAATCCAAAATCCATTTGGCAAAACTATTTATTTCTTCAACATCAGCTGTAGATCTTCCAACCGTTAACATCATGTTTCTTGTTAGTCATAGCAATTTACATTTACTCCATAGATAAGACGAACATAAGGAGGCATTAACAATCTCTTGTCTCCCACCATTTGGAACAACAGGTAATATTTGTCTAAAATCGCCACCAAAAACAATAACCTTACCTCCAAACCGGATATCTGAATTGAGAGATGTGTCAATGTTGAAAACGTCATTCATTGTTCTATCGAGCGCTTCAAATGCATGTTTGTGTACCATAGGTGCTTCATCTCAAATTATTAATTTAGTCTCATGAAGTAATTTAGAGAGATCACTTTCTGGTATTATATTACATACTGAATCTTCAGTAAGATTCAACGGTATGCTAAACCTGGAATGTGCAGTCCTGCCACCATCTAACAACAACGATGCAATTCCACTTGAAGCCACATTTAACACGATTTGACCTTTTGATCTAATTGCAGCGAACAATGTCTTCCATAGAAATGTTTTACCTGTTCCACCATAGCCATAAAGGAAAAAAATCCGACCGTTACCACTGTTTACTACTGCCATAATCTCTTCAAAAACAGAGCGTTGTTCGTCAGTTAACATTGTCAATTGACTATCGTACAGATTTCCAAGGTATGTTGTATCATAGGCGTGCTCCTCGTATATCAAACGACAATCTGAAATACCTGAAGACGACATATCTGGGTATGGCATTGTTTCAAATCTTCGCAAAGATGAATTATTTCGCAATAAAAACTTTTCAATTTCGCACAAAACATAGTTCTTGAGTTGGTGATCTGGAATTGATATCGCTATGCAATACGAAAGAAAAAAACATCATGTTATGAATATGGAAACCATTTCATCATATTAACATAACTTAATTTAAATAATAATGAAAACATTAAATCATTTTTTTTGAAAATATAACAAATAAAATTTAGTGTAAAGAAAAGGTACCTGTAACTCGATGGTATTTTGCTAGTCTGTAAACAAAATTGTCTGCCATGTATTTCCACGAACTTTCCCAAACAACCTCAGGTCTAGAAAGACTACTGGATAATAGCATCGTAGAAAATAAATTCCGAATATATGAAGCGCTTCCAGTTAAATTTGCTTCTTTTATTGCCTCCACATACTCTGAGTCATCATCTAAAAGACCAAGTGCGTAGCAAGCATCTTTGTATGTATCGTAAACTTTACCATTAACTGTTTTAATGTCATCAAACGATGTTGGTCCTCTAACCTTGTTAAGAAGAATTCTCAAAAACAGGCTTCACATAGAGATGGAGGTACGAAATGAATCCCGCCAATTGATTTTTTTCCTTTTCTTGGTTCCCATACTCGCTTATCAAGCTTCCAAACATAAAAAATAGGGAACTGAACGTATGTAAGTGTACGGGCCAACATGTCATTTGGGTCTTTATTACGTTCCATCCATGATAGAAACATTGAAGATTTAACAGATGGTTTGTTTAGAACAGAGTTAATATCCTCGTCAGGGCCGAAAACAATATGTTGTTGGCTAGGTAGATGGAATGGAAGCCTCATAACAGAAGGTCTTCTATAATGTACTTCATTGGCAAATATCCTTCAAGATGCTTCGCAAGCTGATATATACCGGCAATCGTAATACTCTTTGATCTTGTCTTGTGGTTGCTCTTCTGCTTGATTATCACTTTCCACAACAGCTATAGTGGCTCTATCAGGCCCTTTATTAATGTATTTAAACAGATATTTTATCGAGGCAGCTTGATTGCACCATTCAACGTTTATATGAGCTTGATATCTTTTCAATAATTTTTTGTTGTACAGAACCACACTTCTGTTATCAAGGTCAATTTTATTTTTCACAACAAAAGCACCATTTTTTCTCCTTCTGTATAATGGAAACCCGTTTGAATCTAGTATTGTGTGATCTTGAAACTTTTTGGGAAACCCTTTTGAACACTTTCTATCAACCATACATGGAGAGCTCAACCTAGCATTACCACATGGACCGTGTATCATATATTCTTTGACCAGCATGAATAATTCTGGATCTTTATTTCTGTTTGGAATTTCTGCAGATATAATTGAATCAACATGGTCCACAGTAGGTAATTTGAATTCAGGTTCCATGAATATGCATAAATGGGCATGAGGCAAACCACGTTTTTGGAACTTGATAGTGTAAACAACTACAGAAAATAAACAAAGTGTTAGGTTTGATGGTGAATAATAATTTGAAAATTATTTTTAAACAATACCTGCTAAAGCTTTGCCTAATAGATGATTCTTTTTTAGATCTTTGTAGATTGAATCCAACTTTATTTTGAACAATCTAGATAGGATATCAGGCCTATCTTCCGGACTAAGATTGGTGTCTTTGAGAAACCGTTGAACTTCTGTCCATTTGGGATTGCATGTTATGGTTATAAAAAATCCGGATAACCAAAGCATTTACACAGAGCCATAGCGTCTAAATAGTTTTGCATCATATATCGTGCCCCACCAGTAAAAGAAGACGGCAAAAATATACGTTTTCCCGCCTTTGATATATCATATTGACCTTTAGTTCTTAATTTACGGAGGCTTTCATATGTCCCGGACCTAAGATCTTTTTGTTGATATCGTATGTAGCTAAGTCTCTCGATCTCTATCATAGTATACGCGTCAACCAAGAACTGCTGGAATAGCCTCTTAGAATTGAGGATTAATGAAAACTGGTTTATCGATCCTGGATACGATACGCAAAGAACTCTCTCATAGTACAATTTGGACGTGTCTTATTAACAACATCAACAACACCTCTGTTATGGGTCATTTTCTGAGCGTACATATCCTGACTAATATCCTGCTTTTAGTTTTTTTGCTTGTGATCAGGATACTGGATTAGGATATTGCTAACATCCTGGGCGATATCCTGGGGTTAATTGAATTAACCACGTGCAGGTTAGGTGTTGTGGGTTACTAACGGTCAGATGGACTTCTTCTCCTCAAGACTCGGGCGTATCTGTTATGTGAGAGACGTTGAACCCGAAAGACCAGGTCTACAACGTTCGAGTGGGGAATATTCGCCGGATCCCGGTTATTTAGGATAGTTTATTGCATTTCTTTTACTATAAATAGATGGGGGCAGATCAAATTAAGGCACGCAACTTTCGCACACACTTTCGAACACTTTTGCTCTCTAGCTCACTGCAAACACCATACACAAACACTTGTATTCGAATTACATTGTAACACCTAGTTGATCCGCATCACATCCTGCACTGTATGCTGATATTTGAAGTAATAGAAGAACAAGGCAGTTGCGATTTTCAGCTCCCGAGGTTTTGTGCCGGCGATCTAGATTGATCAAGGGCTTTCCTCGTACATCACGTGTCAACCTTTACTTTTTTGCTCATTGTTTGATCATAGATACAGCTTTATATCCTAAGCCATATCCTGAAACTGTTTTTACAATCAACTTGGTTAACATATTTTTCACACATAATTCTAGCACACTACCTCACTTAACTAATTTGATCACTTAATTGCTTTGGTAATTTTTGACCAAAACAATTTGGCGCCCACCGTGGGGCAAGTGGTGCTATTTTTGCTAAAAACTTTAGTGAAATCATTACTCGGCTTTCTATTGTCAAAACATGAGCTCTTCCACCATGTCTGCTACAACCTCTGCAACAATTGGTTCGGTGCTTCCACCTTCTCCTCCACGAATGCAAACTTCTTCACATGGAACTGAAAGTCATGTGGCTTGGGATGTTATCCCCGCTCCCACTACTCAGGGATCTGGTCCTGTTTTACCTTCTAATGATGAAATTCAGAATTTGTTTGGTAGTGTACAGGAACAGATGAGGCAGCAGCAGGAGATTAATCGGATGCTGATGAGAGAAATACAACTCTTGAAATCCGGCCCAAGTAGACCTGCTGAAGAAACTACCACTCCTTTGCAGCCTAGAGCTTTGAACTTCAGTTCTGCAGTTTACACTGAAGATAACCGGGGGAACATCATCCCAAGCCACTCTCAAAATCATACCCCTGAAATACCCTCCTCGGTCAGGATGTCAACTGTGAGGAGCTCAGGATATGCTTCAGGATATGGCCAGAATCCTCAGACCGGTAACGTGTCAAATAATAATACTCTTGCTACTAACAATAATGGGTCTTTGCAGGATGCAGGTATGACGTCAACATTTACTAGGGAACTTCAGAAATTGAAGGACATGATATCCAGTGTGCCTGGAGTGGTCCAGCCAATTCCGAAAGTATCCCAAGACAGCCACAGGATATCCCGCTTTGCATATCCTATCTGTGATGCGGAAATCCCAAAAAGATTTCAGACCCCCAACATGAAATTGTATGATGGGACTACGGATCCTGAAGAGCATGTTGCCCAATATAGAGAAAGAATGGAGATTAACCCCATTCCTCCGGAGCTCAAGGAAGCATGCTTGTGCAAGGGTTTCGGTTCTACCTTGACATGATCAGCCTTAAAATGGCTGTTAAATGTTCCTCCTCACTCGATTACCTCATTTGCTCATTTGGTTAATTTATTTAACAGTCAGTTTTCTTGCAGTCGGAGCTTTGAGAAACTAACCAGTGATCTTTACAGGATAACTCAAGGACCTCAGGAATCCTTGAGGGATTATGTGAACAAGTTTAGTCAGGAATCCTTGGATATCCCTCATCTTGATGTTGCAACAGCTGTGCAGCCTTTTAAGATGGGGTTACAAAAGGATTATCAGTTTTATCAGGATCTTGTAATGAATCCCTGCAGGAATCTCGACGAAGCTCGTAACAGGGCTTTGAGATATATCCACTTGGAAGATGACAAAAAGATGCAAGAGAGGATGAATTTTACCTCAACCTACGAATCAGTCAACAGGAAATCAGAATCCTCGTATAAACCATATCGCTCCAAGCCGTATGGCAGAAATTATAACAAGAAAGTGAATGCTGTTGAAGACTAGGATCCTGAAGAATATCCTGAATTATCTGAATATTGCTTTTCTGTTAATATACCTAAGTTAATGTATGCTATGCAGGGTTTAGGAGACAAAGCTAGGTGGCCTCGAAAGAATCAGCAGAAAGCTGATTGGAAGAATAAATCCAAATGGTGTGCCTTCCATGAAGATTTCGGACATGTGACCGAGGATTGCATTGCTCTAAGAAAGAAATAAGTTACCTGTTAAGCAAGGGGTACCTGAAGGATTTGCTGGGAAGAAAGAAGAATAAAGGTCAGGATCCTGAGAAGGATCCTGAACGAGCAACATCGCCCCCAGCAGATGCCAAAATAATTAACTTTATTTCAGGAGTATCCGACATTTGTGGGACTTCGTATTCTGCGGCCAAGAGACATGCGAAGGAAGCTAAGACTGAAAGGGGAGACAAACCAGCTAGGATGACTACCCTTACAACCGATAAAGTGATCACTTTTGATAGTGATGACAGGGATACTGTCCAGGATCCTCACCATGATGCTCTCGTAATAACATTATATGTTGCTAACCATTTTGTACGCAGGATATTTTTTGGACAATGGTAGCTCTGTCAACATAATTCAGCTGGAAACATTGAAGAGGATGAATGTATCTCCGATGGACATTACTTCGAAGTCCACTGTGCTCGTTGGTTTCAGTGGAGAAGCTAGGAATACCGTAGGAGAGATAAAGTTACCAGTATATGTTGAAGGGGTTAACTCGTTACAACGCTTCTGTGTGATGGACTCCCTATCCTGCTATAACGTCATACTAGGCAGGCCATGGATCCATGACATGAAGGCTGTGCCATCGACTTATCACCAGTGCATCAAGATCCCTACCCCTTGGGGGGTAGTCAAAGTTGATAGCGATCAGCAGGAGGCAAAGGAATGCTACTCATCCTCAATGAAATCCTCAACCAAGCCTAATCCAGCATAGCAATTAAAGATGCTGGTCCAGGATATCGTGGAGGCTTCAGAGCAGGATATGAAGAAAGTTATCCTGGATCAGGATAATCCTGATATCTCGGTGCTCGTAGGAACCAATATCCCTCAGGATATTGAAGAACAATTAACTAACTTTTTGAAGTGCAGGATGTCAACATTTGCATGGAAGCATGAGGATATGACAGGTATATCCAAAGACATTATTACTCACAAGCTTGGAATTGACAGGTCGTTCAAGCCTGTTCAGCAAAAAAGAAGAAAGTTTGCTCCTGAAAGAAATACAATCATACAAGAGGAAGTTGAAAGGTTGTTGAAGTCCAAAATGATCAGAGAAGTCAAGTTTCCAATATGGCTGGCAAATGTGGTCGTAGTACAGAAGAAAAATGGGAAATGGAGAGTCTGTGTAGATTACACAGACTTGAATAAGGCTTGTCCTAAAGACCCATTTCCTCTTCCTCATATCGATGCAATGGTGGATGCTACTGCCGGGCATGAGTTGTTAACATTCATGGATGCATCCTCAGGATTTCAGCAAATTCAAATGGAGCCTTCGGACCAGGAGGACACTGCCTTCATGACACCAACAGGTATTTATTGCTATACTGCTATGCCTTTCGGTTTGAAAAATGCAGGTGCAACATACCAGAGATTGGTGAACATGATGTTCAAAGATAAGCTGGGGGACACAATGGAGGTATACATCGATGATATGGTGGTGAAATCTAAAGAGGCTGAGGATCACCTCCAGGATATTAAGGGAGCATTTGATATCCTAGATCAGTATAACATGAAGCTGAATCCTGCTAAGTGCCATTTCGGAGTGGGGGCAGGAAAGTTTCTAGGAAAGTCGCAAGGAATTTTATGATATCCTCAAGAAGAATAAGAAGTTGGAATGGGAAGCAAAGCATGAAGCAGCCTTGCAGGATTTGAAGAGATATCTCTCAACTGCACCTCTATTGATGAAGCCTGAAAATGGTGAACCACTATCCCTATACCTCGCTGTATCAGGGAATGCTGTAAGTGTCGTTCTTATAAAGGACCATGAAGGTCAGCAATATCCTGTCTATTATGTTTGTAAAAGTTTACTAGATGCTGAAACTAGATATTCTCATCTAGAGAAATTGATATTAGCCCTAGTTATGGCATCAACAAAACTTAGACATTATTTTGAGACACATAGGATTCATGTTAAAACCAGTTATCCTTTTAAAAACGTGCTTAGGAAACCCGAGATGTCAGGTAGGTTGGCTAAGTGGTCAGTAAAACTGAGTGCTTATGATTTAGTATATGAGCCTAGAAATGCCATAAAGTCTCAGGCTTTAGCTGACTTTGTGCCTGATTTCAGTAGTGACATTCAAAACGAAGTAGATTTAGAAGTACAGCAACTAGGAGAAAACTTAGAATGTTGGACATTGTATACTGATGGTGCATCTAACGTAAGAGGTGTAGGTTTAGGTATACTACTAAAATCGCCACAGGGGGACATATTACCCCAGGCTATTAGGTGTGAATTTCCTGCTACTAATAAAGAGGCAGAATATGAGGCTTTAATTGCAGGATTAGAGTTGGCTAAAAATATGAATATCAATAATTTGCAAGTATATGTTGACTCTTTGTTAATCACTAATCATTTTAATGGAACCTATGCAGTTAAAGGAGAGAAGTTAATCGAGTATCTCGAAATTCTCAAAAAAATTAGCAGGATATTTCGATATTTTTACCCTTGAACAGGTACCAAGAGAGGATAACGCTGAAGCTGATGCCTTAGCAAATCTGGGATCATCGGTCAGGATACCGGAAGGGACCCGAATACCAATATTACATATCCTATATCCTGCGACGAATCCTTAGGATAAGGAAGTAATAAGTATTCAGAATCCCGATGAGGAGTATCCTGAGGAGGATCCTAAGTCCTGGACGGCTCCAATCATGAGATATCTCAAGGAAGGACACATCCCAAAGAATGAGAATCCTAAAGCCTTTAGAATGAAGGTATCACGATTCACTATTATAAATGATGTTTTGTATAAGAAATCTCTTGCAGGACCATATCTGAGGTGCATGGAGGATCCCGAAACTAAAGAAGTACTTCAGGATATACATGAAGGGGATTGTAGCAACCATACTGGGGGCAGGTCCTTATTCTCAAAAATATTAAGGACCGGATATTATTGGCCGACGATGAGGAAAGATGCCACAGAATATGCTCGATGATGTGATGCATGTCAAAGACATAGTAACATATTACATCAGCCTGCTGAACCGCTGTATCCTATTGTTTCCCCTTGGCCGTTTATGAAGTGGGGTATGGATATAGTGGGAAAGCTTCCAAAGGCTCCAGGAGGAAAGGTTTTCATGTTGGCAATGACGGATTATTTCTCCAAGTGGGTTGAAGCAGAAGCATTTGTTCAAGTTAGAGATCAGGAAGTGGTATCCTTCATAAAAAGGAATATCCTGACTAGGTTTGGAATACCAGCTGAGATAATTTGTGACAACGGATCTCAATTTATAAGTAAAAGGACTACTGACTTCTGCAAGAGTTGGGGAATCAAAATGATTACGTCTACCCCGGTACATCCTCAAGCAAATGGACAAGCTAAATCCTCAAACAAGATAATTGTCTACAACTTGAAGAAGAGATTAGGGGCCAAGAAAGGAAGATGGGCAGAAGAACTACCCTTTGTTTTGTGGGCTGATAGAACGACGGTAAAAAATGCAACTGGTCAAACCCCATTTTCCTTACTGTTTGGAGCAGAAGCAGTGATCCCGACGGAAATGGTGATACCCACAGCAAGATCCAACCTCAGGAATCCTGAGCAGAATCCTGAAGTCCTATGCCAGGAGCTGGATACTATTGATGAGATAAGAGATGCAGCACGGCTAAGAATGGCAGCATATCAACAAAGGATATCCAGAGCATACAACAAGAATATAAGGACTAGAAGGTTCAAAGTTGGAGATTGGGTGTTAAGAAAGGCTTTTCAGAATACTACTAATCCTGCTGATGGAAAGCTGGCTCCAAAATGGGAAGGACCATATGAGGTTGAATCAGAATCAGGAAAAGGTGCATACCGACTCAAGAATATGGAGGGGGATATGCTACCGAGATCTTGGAATTCTATACACCTTAAGCTTTATTTCAAGTGAGTTTAGAATTTAATTTCTAACTCAGGATGGTATGAATTCTATCTCTTTTAAATATGTTTGATTTGATTTATTCTTTGAAACCCAATACTGATTTAAGCATCGGAGGGGTGTTAGCCAAGCTAACACCCACCTTAGTTTGAAGATGTTTTGCAGTATATGCTTCGGGATATAGCACCAGGATACACACTCAGGATACTTCTGAAGATTAGAGGATTGGCCCCCTCTCTCACGTATAAGGGATCCTGATCCCTTCACAGGTTTAAAGGTATTCACCTTTCTTCCGAATTGGGTTTAAACACCCCGCCTGGAGCGCAAGTTATTCGGGAATAGTTCAAGGTGGCGGGACCAGTCCATGTAAAAGTGGCTGACAATTTCGTTACTATTGGCTATATCCTGAATCCTAAAGGTATATGAGGATTGATCACCCTCTCTCACGAAAGGGTATTTTCATACTCTCTAAGGTTTAAAGGTTTTCACCTTTCTAAGTCTTGGAGTTTATACACTCCCGCCTGTAGCGCACGAAAATTTGGGATTTCCCCCGGGATACGAAGGATTTATCTCCAGTATATTTTGGGTTTTACCCCTGTAACACAAAAAATTGTCTATACAATTGGAACTGATTTCCAGAAAATTTCTAAGTATTCGAGGACATTATGCACATGGGACATTCCTACTGAGGCAATTGTGTAAAGCTCAAAGGATAAAGCTCAGACCTAGTACACTAAGTGTCTCAGACAGGGGACATCTTCATTGGAAAAGTTGCAAAAGGATTGAAGTTTGAGAATAGGGTTACACTCTATTCCTGATATGATCTTTCCTTTGTAAACGTTATTTAAATTATTTGAGTTTTTGAAACTATGTTTGACAAAAGCTTAAGCATCCTGATTAGGATAAATTCTCGGGATATATTCTCAAAATGTATTTTTAAAATACTTTTCAGGATATTTGATTAAAATATTTGGAAGTGATACTAGTTTGAAATTAAAACCTTGATCAAACAAGTATTGTCAAAACAGGTTTTAGAAAGTGGACTATCTTTTATTCTTTAAAAGTTTTCTCTAAAGTTGATTGAGTTTTTAGAAGTTCTATTTAATAAAAGTTTTCATAATATATCACTGAGTATATTGATCAGGATATTTTCAAAAGATAGTTGTACAAAATTTTGCAAAGCTAAATACAGAAAACAATAGCAAGTCGATTGAAAAATAAAGTTATTTGAAATAAGCGATACCAGTTGATAACCGAAGGTTTCATCCTAAAACCCAGGACCCATCCACCTTCGGCTATCAAATTGTTTTGATGCAGAAATAAAAATTGTTCATAAGACATAAAATTGTTCAAACAATTTAAAGAGAATAAGTTTTAGGAGGCAGCGCCTTCTTCGTTCATGATAATTTCAGCAACATCCATCTCGGGATCCGCCTCAGCATCCCTCTCAGCATCGGTTGGTTTTTCAACTGCTTTGGAAGATCCTTTAGCAGCTGGTTTGGTAGAAGTGCCGCCGAGGCTCTTTAGCTTCGTTTCCCAGGCACCGACGTCCCAAGAAGGGCATTCAAAGCCTAGTGTTTTGGCTTCATGGGCCATCTTCAGCCTGGCCTGGAGGAGAGAAGTGACGACGGAACTCTTAAGGCTTTCCCGAAAGCTGACCATATCCCGTTCATGTTGAGCATGGGCAGCGTCAAGATCGGCTTGGGCCTGGAGAGTAGCTTTGTTGAGAGCAGTCTAGTGTTCTTGAGTCATAGCCTTGAACTTCTCCTCATAATGCCGAGATTTAGCGGCTGCAATCATGCCTTGATCGGAGATCATAACTTCGGCTTTCTTTAACTTGGATTCAAGCGTCTTGTTGAGCCCGCAAGATTCTTGATATAGATGAACCAGACGTTCAAGACCCTGCAAAAATAAGAGGACATGTATTGATTTTGATAAATCCTTGTAAATGGTATAAGCTGCAGGATATGGTTTGAGAATACTAACCTGGTTAAGAAAGGAAGTCATAAACCCGCTTGCTTCGATGAACCCATAATTCTCATAGGGAAATGTGTCAGAGATGACGGGGGAATCAGGCTCTTTCCTTATACGGGAGCTTGAACTCCGAGGCCTGGTAGCCGGCAAAGGTTTGGGAATGACGATGGCTTTGGAACTGCTGGGTTTGGATGAGGCTGTGGCCTTGTGACTAGGTTCCTTCTTAATTTGAACCTGATCAGAATAACTGTCCAACTCGTCGAGGTCAAAGACTTCGGGGATCTTGGCTGGTGCTGCGTAAAGGGAAAAGTTTTACATCTTTATTACTCTTCATTCTATTATATTGTGTTAACAAATTATTTTAAAAGTAATCCTTACCAGACATTTCAGATGACGAGTACTGACTGGAACTCGTGATATGTGTGGTAAAACTCCTGACACTTGCAGGTAATTGGTAAACAGTTTTGATTCTTTTATCTGATTCCGCAATAGGGGGAGCTACTTCCTTGAAATTTACTGCAAAGGAATCAAAAAGAAGGATATTAGCAAAAAAAATAAAAATCTAAAGGTACATGGGAACATTCATAACCCTACCGGTGGTTAACCACTCCACCGGAAGGCTAGCACCCTCAGCAATGGAGTCTCGTTCGACGAAAAAGAAATTGCGTTGCCATCCGTCTTCGTTTTTGGTGGCTTTAAGAATAAGGGGTTTGTTGGAAGTCGAAAAAAGCAAAAACCGGCTAGATCCATGAGATCGAAGGCGGTAAGCGATTGGCAGATCTTCGATACAAAGGTCGGGACAGTGAAGGTTTTTAATTTGGTTGAGTACGATTAATACCCTCCAGACCATGGGCATGGTCTGAGCAAAGGAGATACCGGTGGGCCAGAAGAATTGCATCATAAATTCGGGAAAAGGGTATCGAAGACCTAGCGAGAAAGGGTATGCTGGGAAGCAGATCCAATCAGTAGAAGAAACATCCGATCGAATTGACCGATCGAATGGTCTAAAGACCGTGTTATCGGGGAAAGCACCGGAAGCTCTCAAAGCCGCAATGTCTGCGTTATCAAAAGCACAGACTTCCTTCTCGGGATTTTTGAGACGATTCTGCTGAATGAAGGTCTCGGATGATTCACCGGTTTGGGAATAAGTTCTGACAGCCATTGCAGATAAAGAAAGAAAGATCGATAAAAGATGAATGAAAAGTAGGGAATTACCTGGAGACTCCCTTGGAGATATCTTCTTTTCAAATAAGAAGAGAGAAGATATAGGAGCATTGTAGATCTCCATCGAGTTAAAAGCGCGTTGGAAGTTATGATGTGATCTTGACCGTCGTCTCGATTTAATTGCCTTGATTTACGAGATAGAATTTTTAAAATATATCCGTTGGATTGGAATACCAACAGATATATTTTGGGACAATTGTTATGGGTCATTTTCTGAGCGTACATATCCTGACTAATATCCTGCTTTTGGTTTTTTTGCTTGTGATCAGGATACTGGATTAGGATATTGCTAACATCCTGGGCGATATCCTGGGGTTAATTGAATTAACCACGTGCAGGTTAGGTGTTGTGGGTTACTAACGGTCAGATGGACTTCTTCTCCTCAAGACTCGGGCGTATCTGTTATGTGAGAGACGTTGAACCCGAAAGACCAGGTCTACAACGTTCGAGTGGGGAATATTCGCCGGATCCCGGTTATTTAGGATAGTTTGTTGCATTTATTTTACTATAAATAGATGGGGGCGGATCAAATTAAGGCACACAACTTTCACACACACTTTCGAACACTTTTGCTCTCTAGCTCACTGCAAACACCATACACAAACACTTGTATTCGAATTACATTGTAACACCTAGTTGATCCGCATCACATCATGCACTGTATCCTGATATTTGAAGTAATAGAAGAATAAGGCAGCTGCGATTGTCAGCTCCCGAGGTTTTGTGCCGGCGATCTAGATTGATCAAGGGCTTTCCTCGTACATCACGCGTCAACCTTTACTTTTTTGCTCATTGTTTGATCATAGATACAGCTTTATATCCTAAGCCGTATCCTGAAACTGTTTTTACAATCAACTTGGTTAACATATTTTTCACACATAATTCTAGCACACTACCTCACTTAACTAATTTGATCATTTAATTGCTTCGGTAATTTTTGACCAAAACAACCTCTATGAGGGATATCAATTCTGCAGCCATCATCTCCATACGGAAACAAAATCGGATACTGTAGTACGAGATATGATGGATGCAACTCACTAATTCTTTTCAGTGCACCTGTTTGAGTCTCGACAACAATATCTCTATTGTCAATCACATTTTCAATATCACCAACAATGAGAGCAGCAATCTCACCAGCCGTTGGTAAGTTATACGTGCGACCATCCTTTTCTCTTGTTCCGATTATGCGAAGGTTCAAATTTACATTACGACTGTCTTGGAAAGAATCCCTAACTCTTCTATAAGTTTTGACCAACTCATTGTCATTGTCTAAAACATCCTTTATATGTTCTATTAATTTACGATCAAGAGTTGTGGAAGAAGAAGATGATGCATCATCTGAACGACTGTTAGGAAAATGTTATCAAATATTATTAAAATTGTCGTAAAATATAAATTATTAAGGTAAAAAAATAGATTTATGCTAACAATATGCAATGGATATTACCTAAATATCGATTATGTATAGTTGGCAAAATTTTGATTGCGCTCCATTGTTTGGCATAAGACTTCCAATTGTATGATAATTCTCACCGCTAATTCTAAAGAAAAAAGGAGCATTGCCTCTGTTAACCGTCGAATCAACCTTACCACCCATTGAAGTAAATGCGAACATTGAATTGTAACGTCGAATATTTTTCAAAAAGTACTTGCTTTCCTCATTTTTGTTACTAAATAGGATTCGGTAACTTCCTCTAGCATCTTTGTAATCTGGAAGCTCTACTATGCCATAAGAACAACATAAGAAATAACAAAATTTTCCATCCTTTTTTCTTCCTTTTCCTTTTTCTGCATTCCATAACTTTGCATTACATAACAAGTAACGCATTGGTCACCATGATCCAAATAATCTGTTTTGAAAATTAATAAATAAAGTATATAACTGTTATTTAACCAACAAAAGAACATATAGTCGACACATTTAATACTTTATGGAGGCAAGAATACAAATTATTAGAAATGTATCTTTTAAAACACCTTTGAAGGGATCTTAATCTACGATTTGCTCTTTAGTAAAATCCATAATTGGTATTGGAGATGTAATTCGTGGTCTGCCAATTAACTTACGTTTTCTTGATGACAACCTTTCAAAAGAAGAATTTTGAAGCATACTGGAGGTGCTAGTGAATGACGTAAGGTTAAAAGAAATATGACCCGGAGTAGCGTCTGTTGGTTGAGTACCATTGTTCGTAAGACAACTTACATTACCTATTAAGATATATAAACAAAGTTTTTTAATAATCTTCATGATATTAATTTATATAAACAACATCGACATATATCAAAGTTAATAAGTATTTACTTGTTGGCATGAATGATCCAGTTCCATTAGGCATGACATTCGGAGTTCCTTCTAGATCAGAAGAGGTCTGTAAATTGCTATTGGTATCTGAGATCCTATGTCTCCTAGCAGATCTTCTTTTATCCAAATTTACTTTCCTTAATCGGCTGTTATCTATATATAAAAATTCGAAAATATTGGTAGATAAAGAAAGCATAAAAATAAAACATACGATTACGCTAAATTAAACATAGATAGCAATATTGTGAAATGCAAGTTTAGTAAAATATGTTACTTGAAATACGGCTATTACAAATTACAAAAGAATAATAATAACTAACCTTCCGATAAAACCAATAATTGTTGTGTAACATTTGGAATAGAAGATGGAGTCGGTATCGAATCAGTCGTTGTGTCCATTGTATGGACAACATGTGATGGACATCCATGTAAGTTAGACCTTTTGTTATCCAATAATACTTTCCTTATTTTCCGACTCTGTTTTGCCTGATCTTGATTAACAATGGGGATGACAACTACAACAACAACAACATACACACAAATTAATAATTAAAGTCACAATGCATAATACTGATGTGTTTTAAATATACAAAAAAATATGGAAAAAAAATCTAAAGACATACTTAATTTTCAAGTACAAACACAGGAAAATTAAAAATATAGTGAATTAGTACCGTTAGTAATGGTCGATAATGGCCTTCTTCCTCTACAAACTGTAAGGTAATAAAAAAATACAAAGTTTAGCAAAACAGATTGAATATCTATCCTTAAATAATAAGTTATGGTGAACTAAAAAGTTAAACAAAAAATACAAAGTTTAGCAAAACATATACATGGTAAAAATTAAAGGTAACAAAATATATAAAATTTAGTTTATTTTCTTGGTGAACTAAAAAGTTCGGTTATGTATAAGATACTAATATCTATCCTTAAATAATAAGTTATGGTATTACCAGTTGTAATATTTGAGGATGGATTAGCATGTAGGATGGCTGAAACATCTGTAATTAAAATGATTAAATTATATTTAAACATGTACATCAAAAAAATTTATGAAAGAGGATTCGAGTTTTAAATTTACGAAATTACCGCTTGAAATGTTTTCCTTTCCTGTGTTGTAAGATACAGATGAACAGTGATTGTTTTTTCTTTTAGACATTCCTGAAATTTTGATGTGATACGATGTAAGAATATGACAATTCAAAATTTTACTAAAGTTTAAATGTAGTTAAGTATGAGATTTTAATCATTCTTAGTATTAGATACTAATTGATACGTAATTTATGTTATCCTAAATTAGCATTATACAACCAAACAATAGAAGCATGACAAAAATTAGAAATATTATAAAACGATAAAACAAATGAGATCAATACATTACTGCAAATGCTGTATTACAACAATGAAAAAAACAAAATATAATAAGGTCTTTTGTTATTCAAGTTAAGAAAGGATATAATATAAAAAACTTGAAACAATAAACATAGTTTGAAAAACCAAACACAAACCAATGTATCATAAAATAATAATTTCTAAACTATAGGCGAAATAGTGGTCTCGATAAATAAGGCTCATTTCGGACCGCTGTAGTCGTCAACATGTTGGAGGTACTTGAAAGATTTGTTGCACAGGTCAACTTCAACAATATCACCCCAAATGCTTGTTATGAGCCACTTGTTATCTTGAATTATATTGGTCCTTCGACGCCTTTCAAGATAATCAACAATATGAGGCGTATTGAAAGAAAACACCTTGATCCTCACCTCATCTTCAAATTTGAACAAATCAGCAAATAGCTGATCAGCCCGTCCAACAACAATCACATGCAGCTTCATTGCAATGCTCAGAAAATGTCCTTGCCAAGGGGAAAATGAAGAGTGCTGAAAGTTTCAGGAAAGAACATCGAAAGCTTCTATGTGTCTCTCACCTGGTGGAAACCAATAATTGGAAACCATGAAATATATGCTTTTCCCCGAATAAATTCCGGGAGACCATGAGTAATATGTTGAAGCAAAATTACTTACGTTCAATGAATTTATCATTCTCCGTGACTCATGAAGACGTGAGTAAACTCGAGCATTAACAACACTACGGTAACGTTTGATGTGAAGAACTTTGAGATCGTTCGAGTCGTAAAAATACATTCCACCAGTATCAGCGTTTCGCTCGAAATTATGATCAAAGTAGTCGTCGGCCAAAAATTTAAAGCGCCTCGTTTTTGGATTCCAAAGTATGAGCTCACAACACATCCTTTCATTGAAAACTAACAGTAGACCCTTAAAGGACGCTATAACACGTAAGAAAGAAAGATGGACATTAAATGGAGAAATTATGATTTTGCTTGTATCGGCTTGCAAATTCCCGCCTACTACATTGTCAACAACAATTGAGTTATCTTTTAAGGACAGAAGATTCTTTTGTAGCGAACTTAAAATTCGCCGAGAATGCATAATCTCAAAATTATCATTTGACAGTTTGTTACGAAAAAATTTGGAAAGACATTTGAAACGACCTATAGCTTTTGCAGGCAGCCTTGTGAAAATTTCATCCAAAATCAATTCAGACCCAAGATTGTCCATTTTATGATATACTTTTGCTACAATAGAAGATATAACAAATGAAATACAATACTTTATGTATATGTTAAAAAACAGTAATCAGAATTACTATATATCATGAGACTAAAAATTTATAATAGAAAGTTATTATGTGTAACAATAAACGCAATTAACCTTAATATTAGAAACACGTTACCATCTTTAAAATTGTATTAAACCATACATATATGTATAATAATGTTATTAGAACATTGTAAGAATGAACAACAAATACGAATTGTAATATACATTAAAAGAGATAAATCATGATTTCGGGAACAATTATACTGCATATAATTTGAATTATGAGATGAGGATAAGTAAATTTCAATATAAGTATAACAGAATACAATTAGATGGTATGAAAAAAATCAGAAGTAAGATTCAAAAATATATAGATTGGATGTCATGTACACATAAAAGTTAATATTTCCCTACACAATACTTATAGATTAATATTTATAGATTGAAGATTAACACTTTAAAATTGAATCTGCAAATAAGAGGTAGAATGAATACTAATAAGAGTAGATGAATAATTAAGTTTGAGTAGACAAAAAAACATTATTATTACAAAAAACAAATAGATCAAAAGAAAGACATAATATGTTAAGTCGAAATTAATATAAATTGCTGAATGATGAAATCGATAATAGCCATACCTTTGAATGTAATTCGATTCACAGAAACTCCAAATGTTAGATGTGAATGAAACACAATGAAAGAGAAGTATTTATAAAAGATGGTGGGTTGAAAATTTTAGAAATGAAAATTGAAATTTAAATTTTGGTTCTGAACATTTACTAAATTACTCAAATCATAGTAATCAGATTAATTTGATTTAGCAGTTTCCAAAAATTATGTTAATAGTACTATAAAAGTGGTTTTTGAAACTTTAAAAGTTTATGAAGTAAAATTTTACTTCATAATAATAGATTGTCAATTTGTAATAAAAAATTTTAATTCAAAATTCAAAATAAATCTATGTATGGAGTATGCATTTGTAAACATACACGGCATTCTCAAAATTACAGAGACAAATTTCAATAGTTTGTTTGATTTACAAAATATTTATTAAATTTATATTAAAAAAGGAAAAAAATAAAGATAAAATAAAAATTATTACTGTTTAGTTTATTAACAAATTCGAAACCTTGAAGATATTTGTACTTTTATTTTAAAAATATAAGAAAGTAAAAAATTTTACGTTATTGATGGTTTTAAATTCAATTTGTTTGTTTTTAAAAATAAATTAATTTGGATATTCATATTGTTTGTGTAAAAAAAATTTCATGTGTTTTTATTGATTAAATAAAACATTGTATCCAAATGACTTGTTCCTAAATTATATTTCTTTTAAAGTATGTTATAAAATTCTTAGGTGGATTGTATGTAAAATCATACATGTTTACATTGATTAGATTTATGCTTATAATTATACTGTCTTTACATAAATTAGGAAAACTTAAAAAAAAAATATATATATAGTGGATAGATTAAATTGATTTAAAAAAGCAATGAAATTTAATTAGTACCTTTAAATAACATGGTTTGATATTATGATTGAAACTTAATCTTAACTTTGATAACTCACATTTAGATGATATATATTAGTATAATAAATTTAGATGATATATATTAGTATAATAAAAAAGTCCATATCGCTTCATTTAGACAAAATGGTCTCATTAGTTATAGACATATAGATTGAAAACATTAAGTAGTAGCATACCATCACATACGATAATAAACATAAACAAAGATCCTTGTTCAAAACACAACCGTTAACCAACCAACGAAACCTTAGTTCATATCAACTACCACTTAACTACGAATTATAGATATATAGAGTTTTACTAACCGGATCGGACGTTTTTCAAGATTATGGTGTTTTTTGAAGTAACAAAGGTGAAATCAAGCATTATACCATCAATCAAGTTGTTATCACCCATAAATTTACGCTAGTTCTCGACCGAATAAAGTTTCGCACATCCGTTTTTTTCTGTCTTGGCTTTGTAAACAACAACATGTCCTTCCAAGTTCTGAACTTTCAATGAATGTATCTTCTTCGTAAACCCGGCTCGATTAGCAACTTCGACAGGAAGACGCTGCATTTAACAACGTACATTAAAAACCAAAGCTGTTTAACATTATATAATAATTACTAAAATGTAAATCCAAAGTTTAAGAAACAAAAAATCATACCAGCCTATATTCTCCTTTTCGTGTAAAGTCATAATATTCAGCATCTACAGGAACATTCCCTGTTTGACCTTTCTTCGCAAAGCTCTGTTTCTTCAATCTGGAAGTGCCAACCGAGCGTACATTTTACTTTACCTATATGATTGGTTACACATATAAGTAATATTAATCTAATGACAATCATTAGGATTAAAATTTTAGATGATGATGTGGCATTAATAATACAAAGTAAATCATTACCACATGCTTGTCTTCCGTTTCACAAAACTTTGAAACAATTAATGATTTAAAGTTGATGGTACTATGAAATCCTTTGCTTAAATCTTTATTTGTGTGAAACAATTCTCTGCCCTTTTTATTCTGCTGGATTTTTAAATAATAAAGTAAATACTTATGATGGTAATTTTTTTTTAGTATAATACAAAAAATAGGCTATTGTAAAACATGGTTATACTTAACACGGGTACATACCATTGGAGTGCAATCAACAACATCTTGTTTCCTTTTCATTGGTTTTACAACTTCTTCGTAAATGATGATACCTTCTTTTTTATGAATGTCAGGATGCTGTGTCTATAAAGATTTCAAATTAACATACATAAACCACTTGATTATGTGTCATCGTTAAATTTCATATGAATTGTAACCATTATACAAATTTATAGCAGTATAAGATTACCTTGTTGACTGTTGTTTGTTCATGTCGATAGGTGTGGCCAGAATGTATATCAAATGCCTATCAAAAAAAGATTGAAGTAAATTATGGGTAAGTAATTAGTGGTTTCTTATGTATATAAGAAAAATAGATAATTACCTTGTCTAACTCCTCAATAAACTTATCATGACTTATTTCAACGACCTCATCGTCATCAGAATCAATTATGTCACTCAAAAAAATAGGAATACAATCTTGATAAATTGATAACTAAAAGGCAACGTTATCAATCTTATTAAAGATCAATACATCTTCATCAAATATTTGAAGCCGTTCGTAAAGAGTCGGCCATCCATCTGTGAATGCATAGCAGTTATGTATTTTAGCATATTCGACACTCCAGCGAGTACCAACAGCTAGTATTTGATAGGTGCCGTTTAGTGTGTGTTTTTGATAAAACTTTTTAATAAAAACATCTGGAATTACCCGCATTAAATGAAACATGTGTCATAAGTTAATACGCATGTTGTTTCGATATAGTAAATAGAACTAATACTATACTATTACATAAATAGATAATAAATAAAATCTATACAATTGGATTAATAATGTGCAAAAGGAAAAAAATACATACAGTTAAGCCCAATTGTGTGTATCGCTTGTGACAACTCGGGATTTCAAGGCCTTTCCTTTACGCATTACTTGTTTCACAATTCATTTTATGTTGTATCTTGTGCATGATATTAGAATGATTAAGGTAATGTTACGTTTGTGTGTTGCATGAAAAACTTAAGTATTCTGTAATGTTTATAATTATGTTTAACCCTGATTGAGAAACACTTGACGAAGAGTAGTCCTTCGTCACACTCACTCCTCGATGAAGAGTAGTCCTTCATCATAACCAACCTTCGACGAAGGTTGATTCTTCGTCGCACTCACAACGCGGCAAAGAATGCTCTTCGCCAAGAGATCCTTCGTCAAAAAGGGCCTTCGGCCCAGGTTGTTCGAGGCCAAGAATGGTCTGTTATTATTTTATTTGTATGACTCTTCATAACCTGCTAAACGAAAACACCAAACACTAAACATACTCGACGGCTGCCTTAGTTCTCTCTCGGAGATTCGCGTGACCTGCACCTTGTTTCCCTCGATTAGTTTATCGTTACCCCTGTTTCATTCTGTTTCCCAGTAATATGTGAATGTAGTTGTTACACGTTGTTAGTTGTTACATGTTGTTGTGTTAAATCGTATCCTTACGTGATAAACCGTAATTAGGGTTGTATGCTCATAGAAATCATCGAAAAAATCACTTGAATATAATCTAAAAGAATGATTGATGTGAATGCTCACGAAACAGTCTGTTAGCCGTATTTCGTGTGGGTCCGATTGGATGAATGATCGTATATGTAAATAGTTCTGTTTGTATATGGTTATTATATGATTAAGGGTATGTGATTCGGTGCAAATATTGTGGGGTTATTAGTTCTGATGATGAACGACGATTAGGGTTGTATGAACATTCTAAAGTAATTGTTGTTTGATCCACTATTCATGCTAAAAATGTGTTAACTATTATTAAGTGATTAAGGAATTGTAACTGTCTGTGGTGCGACGAAAACCCTCCCCGACGAAGAACTTAGTTAGACGAAGAACTGATTCTTCGTTGACTACTCCCCGACGAACCATTAAGGTTCTTCGTCACGTCCATTCTCGACGAAGAATGGATCTTCGTCGTTGGGACTCTTCGCCGTACTCAACCTTGACGAAGAATGGATCTTCGCCGTTGGGATTCTTCGTCGTTGGACACTTGTGTTGTAGAATTCTGTTTGTTGCATGATAACGAAGTTAACTATAAATGAGGACCTTGACTTGACTAGTGTGAGTAGCCAATTCATCTGTTAAATGTATCATGAGAACTAAGTAAATACTATGCAATATACGATGATCTTGTGATGAATGCAAACTGGGTAAAATACGTGACTTGATTGATTATGAAACTGATTTCATTGGTAACCACGGTAGGGTTGGTAGACTAACTGGAACGGGTAACTTGTTATACCGAGCAAATCTAAGGTGAGTTCACTTCTCTTGAGCATGCGTCCCGGTGGGTGGGACAATCAAACGGGTATTCCTGAGAGGAATAAGTATTTGGGTAAATCAAATGGGTATTCCTGAGAGGAATAAGTCTTTTAGGTAAAAACTGGAATGTTAGATAATACACTCATTTCCTATCACTTTAAGTCCCATCTTATACCGAATTAGTTACCTGAGAGGTAACAGGGTATTAGTTGATAGCGCTATTAGGCTTGGCAACCTCACACCGTACCTGAGAGGACGGGCGTGAACTAATGACCTTAATCATGACCAATGCTTAGATAGGGGGCATTGGGGACGGGCAAAATAATCTGGAAGCCATCTTGTACGGTACTCGAGTTATTATCAACATTATTATCAATGAACTGAACTAATCACTTGGCAACTAACGTTTTCGTAAAACTATGACCTCACCAGCGTTGTCTGATACACTTGTTGCATGCTCGCAGGTCGTTAGATGTTATGGACAAGGAACTTGCTATCTGGGATTGCTGGAGTGGTCATGGGTCATACTGCTTGGATACGCTTGCTGGGCTTACTGTTTTTACATACATTTGGTTTGAAACATTGAAACAATGATTTACTATTTGCTTCCGCTAAACCTATTAAACTTATGATATGATTTGGAATATTTGATTTAATAATGGGAGTTTATTTTAAATAGTTCAATCTGATTGGTGGCTAGATCCTGGTACTTCACATCCCTAGCGGGGTTTCCGCATGTGGTATTTTGGGGGTGTGACATCACTGATATGTTAAATACGATTCACCACATACACCGTCAACAAAACACGAAAGTTCAAACACATCATGTCGAATAGGTTTGAAAAGCAACAATGAATCCTTTGACAATTGAAGGCCTTTAACAACTGTTGCCCAACCATCAGCCAAAGCCGGTCTAGAATCTAATGTTTTCATCTTTACGGTCCAAGATTTACCACATTCATGACGGATCTGGAGATCAATACGTGGCCATGGTCGACCCCAATGGTTATAAACAAAAGCGAGAGGTAACTCCTGAATACAAAGATAGTACTATTAAGTATATGATGAAGTTAAATAAATATTATATGAATTAGGCTATTAAACAACAGATTATTCAGTCAAACATAAATAATAATACCAGCTTTAAAGATTTTGGGTCTTCTAGAATCTTGACAAACGATAAATTCATGATTTCACCTGAATGGATAACATAGATATATTAGATCTTACAATTAAATAATACATCCTTAAAATTATAGATTCATTATTTATAAATGAGATATCAAACAAATACAAAATCTACATATCAAATAATACTTTCTGATTCATGGTCAAAAATAATATCAAATATATTGAAAAACAATAATGCGTGTCAAAATCGGCCTAAAACACCCATCAAAGATTTAATAAACAATTTAAGTTGTTACAAACAAAAGATATAACAATTTAGATGAACAGAGATACTAAATAAACTCTTGAAAGAAACAAACATGCGACTACATAACATTAATAGTTGTGGAAGTAAAATTAAAGATCAATAATCTTGATTGACTTTGTGATTCAACATTTTGTACCAAAATTCCAATAAGATTATAACAAAAGAGACGTATGAAGAGATTGTTGGTGCGGATAACTTACGGTTGTGGAATATGATGCGATGAAGGAAGAATTCGCACTTGAGTTTGATTTGCAAAAATGGGTCTTTCAAACCCTAAGATGGATTTAAGTTAGAAAGCAAAAGTCTTGTAAGGATATTGATACAAAGAGAAGCGGTGAAGATGATTGATTTGCCGATTGTAGAGTGTAATGATGAATGTTTGTTACCAATGCAAATCAAATCAAGTTTAAAAATAAATGAAATAATGATAAATTAAAATATTAATATTAATATCTATAATATAATCAACATTAATAACGTCAAACTTAATTCATATATATAAAAAAACATAAAAAATAGTAATATTAAGGAATAATTAAAAAAATAACGTAATTTACTTACCAAATACAAAATAGAATTTAAATCCTTTTTTTTTTAAGATTTGGAAATATGATACTTTACTAAAGTCTTAACATGTGAAATGTAACTTCCTAATAAGTGTACAAAATTAATAATTGGTTATTGGATATTTCTATCTATTACAGTTTGTATATATATATATATATATATATATATATATATTTATTTATATTGATTTATAAATATAATACAGTAATAAGGATATAATTGTTAATTATTATCAAATTTGGTTAACACTATATATCATAAAGAACATAAAATGATAAGTAGTAAAAGTGATAGAAAAAAAGGTACATACTTATTAGGATTTGAGTTTTGTTTTGATTGTGTTTTACGTTTGAAATAAGATGAAGATGAATGAGTAGTGCAGCGGAATTTAAGATGGAAACAAACTTTGCACACAATCAAACAGGAGAATTGCTTTAATCAAACATTTTCAACAAAGAACCGAAAGATTGAATTTATTTCAATAACGATTACAATGCATGTATGAATACAAACTCCCCCTCAGCCTGAGCTCACAGTGTTTGTTCGTGCAGGAAGACAATTTGTGAAGAGCTAAATAGAACAGTGCATGGTACTGTTCTATTTATAGGCATGGACAAACCACTGAGGCATCAATGCTGACGTCACCATGAAAGTGACATCTAACCTCCTAACAACTGATCTATATAAACACTGCTTAAACTAACAACTGCTATACAATACATTACATAATTAAACTAAACTACTGCTGGTCCTTCCACTGTTGTGACTTCAGCAGTACTTGATAACTACCAGCAGTGCTTGACCCAAAGCAGTAGATTGAACAGCAGGTTTTTAGTCTTTGACTTGATCAGCGGTTGTAGGCTAGCAGTTGTAATGATCAGTAGATAGGAGATCAGCAGATGTTGAAACCACTTTCAAGGGGAGAGACTTGTAACAAAAAAATTGCTTATTCTGGATCCACTGTCCTGATCCAGTTTTGGCTTTAATTATCTGTTCCTCTGATAGGGTTCAATCCCAACAATCTCCCTCTGGAACAGATAATGCCAAAACCCTTCATTATTCTGGATCTTTTTTGCCTCATCAACAGTTCCCTTATCTGACCTTTATGTTATAACTCAAAGTCTAGGGCATCTGTGTCATCTTCATCCCTACTAAGTGGAAGATCAAGAAGATCCTGCATATCTTCAAGACTTAGGCCAAGTGCTTGTTCCCTTGTTATTTTCTTCACTTCTCCACTAGACCTGAACATAGTCAATACATGGGTCTATTTGTCAGTTTCCCACTTTAGTACTTTTGAGCCTGGTGGGTTTCTTGGGAGATTATTATTGGATGAGGTGTTTGGTGAAGCAGGACTTGTGATGACTGTCTGAGCAGTGCTTGCAGGTTGATTCAGGCCAAGAGTTTCAGCTATCATCTCTTTAATACATTCCTTTACAAGCTCATCTCCTGCCATTAATTCAGCCACTGTTTCAGTACCCAACTGTTTTTTGTTGCCTTCTTTTAAAGATGGCTGCACCAGCTGGAGCAGTGGCTCTCCTGATTTGCAGTTTTGGTGGTCTTGTTGAAACCACTTTTTCAGGGTAGTCAGGTTTTTGTGGAACTTTAGGATCTTTCTTTCTTAATTCCTCCAACCTTTTGTAGGTGGACCTGACTATATCTTCTTTCCATCTTGCCACTTGATTTTTGGACCCATAGTCAACAACAACTAATTCCTCATTCATTCTCTTCAGCTCTAATGCCTTATCAGGCACATTCTTTTTGTACTTTGACCAATTTGGAGGAGTGTGTTTGACCTTATTCTTTATCATTTCTTGAATCCTGGCTGCTTCTTGTTCAAGCTCAGGAATGGTCCACACCTTGTACATATACTTTTCTCCCTTGTATTTCTTGGTTGCCATGATGCTTTCAATGTAGTCTTTTCTCAAACTTTCATCTGCTCTTTCTGAGATTTGTTGACAAACATTTTTTGCAAATTGCTCTAAGGATCTGACTTGAGTAAGTAGAAACTGGTAATGCCTTTGAATTTCTTTGTCAGATTTTCCTTGAGAGTTTCTTTTGGAAATATCCTCTTCCTGTTTAGCCTTAACTTTCAAATATTCTTCAATGTTGTTAGGCCTTGGATATCCTTCAACTGATGGCAACTTCCTTTTAGCAGGGTCATCCTCATAGTAGAAGGATTTGATCTCTTCTCTAATTGCTTCAAGTACTAGAGGAAATTGGACACCTGCAGGAGTAATGACAGGGATTGATTGTTGTACTAGAGCTGATGAGAGAGGAACAGGGTTTGGAATAAGTGCAAGTGATTGTGAGGATGTTGGTGGTGGTGATGGAGAATCATCATCAGGTATGAAAATCCTTCTCCTTTTTATTGAGGGAAAGGCTGATGATGTCTTGGTTGGATCAGGGGTGGTATTTTGAGTGGTGGATGGTGGCTAACTAACAGTTGTTGAAACAACTGGTGTTTCAACCACTGTTGCCATTACAACAGATGTTGTAACATCTGGTGTCTTCTGCTTTTTGGCAGGAGGTGATGGTGGTGAGGTTGTTTTTGGTGGTGTGATTTTTGGTAGTGGTGGTAAGACAGTGGTTGTGGTGTGTGTTGAAGTGGTAGTTTGGGGTTTGGAGCCTTTAGTAGGTGGTTTGGAAGCATGCTTTTTAGGTTGCCTCACTTGTTTAGTGGGCTTCTTCTTTTCTTCTTTGGGATTTTTATCATCCATAGGTTCAGAAGGACCTTGTGCATTTAGCTTCATGAAAGCTCTCTTCTCCTGTTCCCACCTGGCTTTATCCTTATCCTCTCTATCCCTTTTTACACTTGCTTTTGCTTCCGCTAGTGCATTTTCAGTAACATCAAGCTTTTTACTACCATCTGGCAAGGGAATGTTTTTAGTCATGTTTTCCTTTTCTGGTTCAATATAAATACCATCTTCAATTCCCTTCTTTATCCACTGTTTGATTTTCTCCCCCTTTTTGGCATTATCTGGAGGAGGATTATCAAAGAAGAGAACAGTGGGAGGAGCAGTGCCAGTGGTTTTCAGAATGTGGGCTTTTAAAGCCTTGATGTCAGCTTGAGTATCTTTAAACCTTGCTTCCATGAGAGTTCTAATCTTTTGAATTTGGATCTCATGTTGCTGATCAGTTAATTCTCTTTGATGTCGGAGCAATGGTTGAGATAAACTCAACAGTTCATTAGATAATGGAGCAGTTGTTGGGGGTGGTGCAGCAGTGGATGTAGACTTTTGAGAATTTAACACCTGCTGCAGCATTGTTTTGATGTCTGCAACAGATGATTCAATTATGTCCACTCTCTTCGTCAATTCTTTATATTTTAAACCATCACCCAAATGAATGGGATCATCTGATTTCCCACCAGCAGTGGTTCTATCAATGTGTGACTTAGGACATGAAGCCCAAAAATCATCCATTGATGCCCCTTGTTCTTGGTACTGGGGACTTCTTTCCTCATTTGTGGACACTTTGAACAGCTCACCAGTGGTTAAAGAAAACTCACCAGTAGTTTCCCTAGTTGTCTCTGAAGAATTTGCCTTCAAGGGAGTCTTATTGATAGAACAACTGACCCAATATAGACCAGTGGGTCCAACACTAGTAGTTGCTGCTCCACTTGAACTACTGACAGGAGTTACTTGTAACTCCTGCAGTGTAACCTCCTCAATTGTTGCTGGGATAGCAGAGGTATAAGCAACAAACCCAGTCACTTGTGGGAGTATACTCTTATTGATAGTTGGTTGAGAGGAGCTGGTTTGTGTCTGAGCTATATCAACTGCATGCAACAAAGGTAGCATGGATTGTGGTAATATGAGGGGTGAAGGTATTGGTGTAGAAAGAGACATGTCCTTGGGATCAGGACTAAGGAAGATGGATCCAAGTTGACCCAGAGCTTCATAATGTGGGGTCCCTGTGCTTACAACCTGATCCTTTTGTGAGGATGCAAGAGGAGTTTTAGGCAAAGGTGGAGATCTTTCGACCAACTGCTGTAAGGAAGTAGCAGCAGTGGTTATTGGTGACTTTTGTGTTGTCACTGGCAGTTGCTCTGGTATCTCATCTTCCAGAGTTGCCTTTTTGATGGGTTTGGGGGGTTTTCTGGATGATTTCTTTTTGGTATTTTTGGTAAGGGCAGGTGTGGGTTTCAAAACAGTGGTTATGCTTCCTTGATCACCGGGAGCAGTGGACTCAGCAGCAGATACCTGAGGAGCAGTGGTAGCTGCTAAATTCTGCTCAGGTACCTCTGCTTGTGTTTTTGTAGATTTTAACATTCTTGTGAATGTTTCAGGTGTTAAACTGTTTATTTTAAAAGGAGGACCCTGTACAAGTACATGGGCATTATTTTCTGAAAATTTTTTATTAAAATAGTAACTCAAAAATCTTGGAAATAATAGAATAGCCTTTTTCTCAACATTTTTGACCAAATTATCGAAGATTACCTGGGAATAATTAAAATTTTCACCTTTAAGTATAGCATAACCCAGGTATTGTATCTTCAACGGGATTTCATTGAAAGCAGTGGTTTTGTTAGAAACACACATAAGGAGGGTATGAAATAAAAACCTTATAGCAGATGGAAAACTGGCCTTTTGTAAAGTATCTATTATCATTTCTTCTCCATACCCTCTTTTAATGAAATCTCCTTGGTACTCTGTTTTTGGAAAGAAATTTTTACCTTCCAGATCATTGAGCTCAAATACTTCAGATATGGCTTGAGGTGTGATTGAGATTTTTACACCTTTTATTGTGGAATTGATGGCAACAACCTTTTTGTCCATCTTCTCAAGAGTAGCATTTTTCCAAAATTTACGTTGAGTATCAAGATAGACGGTTGCATTGTAGGTGAGCAAAGTTTTGTACTTTGTGGAGGATAATGTGTCTATGATGGAATCGAAGGTCGTTGTGTCACTGGGTTTTTCAAGAATACCCAAGTAATTGTGAGACCATTTGTATGGAATTTCAATCTCGGTAGGCTCCTTTGTTTTGGATTTGCTTGCCTTTTTCACCATGATTGAAACAGAGATTGAGAGAATGAAGTGAGGATGATGAAGATTGTGGGAGAATTTTTTATGGAAAACTGTTTTGAGAAAAGAATTTTGAATTCGATTCGACTGTGAAAAGACTATTTGGGGTTTAGGGCAGGGTTTTATATGATGAAAAAGTGAATGCTGAGGTGGCAGCGGTTACAAAGATCTGACGGATAAATACTGACCACGTGTCAACCTCTAATGAAAAGATGAAATAATGGAGGACAGTTGTTTGAGAAACCACTGATGAAGCAATACCAGTGGTTCACAGAGGAAATGAAAACAGTGGGTGACTTTTACTATCAGTGGATAGCTTGTGTCAGTGGTTTTACAGCACTGAAGTTTGTCAACAGTGTTTTACCAAGAGAAATGAGTGAAAAGAGGTTGACTTTCAGCAGTGAGTAGCAGATAACAAACAGATGTTTGCACCAATAAGTGGTTATGGCAGACTTTTAAGGATTTAATGAAAAATTCATTTTTAGCTATTTTTAAGGATGGATTTTTGATTTTCTGAAAACATTTTAATGCTTTTATTCATAGAAAAACAAGATTTTGCTTGTTATTCCATGTTTAGCATGCCAATCCTAGAGACCAAGCTTTCAAAGGTGGATGTATCTAATGCTTTTGTGAGCACATCGGCCAGCTGGTCTTTAGTTGGAACATGATGCAGAGAAATCAAACCTTTTTCATAGCAATTCCTCACAAAGTGATGTCTGATGTCGATGTGCTTGGTGGTTGAATGGGAAACTGGATTTTTGATGATATTTTCTGCTGCCTGGCTATCCAACATGAGTGGTGTCTTTAAGGCAGTGATACCAAAATCCAGCAACTGATTTTGAAGCCACAGGAGTTGGGTTGTACAGCTTGCAGCAGCAATGTATTCAGC
Organism: Helianthus tuberosus; assembly: GCA_030545235.1. Classification (NCBI taxonomy): domain Eukaryota; kingdom Viridiplantae; phylum Streptophyta; class Magnoliopsida; order Asterales; family Asteraceae; genus Helianthus; species Helianthus tuberosus. The sequence continues at coordinate 142,031,119 of CM060366.1, forward strand.
TTCAGGAGTGGATGTTGAAACAGCTGCTTGCTTTTTGCTTTGCCATGAAACTAAGCAATCACCTAGAAACTGGCACCCTCCTGAAGTGGACTTCCTTGTGGTGTTACATCCAGCAAAATCACTGTCTGAAAATCCTGAAAGCTTGATATTCCCATTAGCTGGATACCAGATACCAAGTGTGGGAGCACTTTTTGTGTATCTGAATATCCTTTTTACAGCAATAAGGTTGGATTTCCTTGGGGCTGATTGACTTCTTGCACAAACACATGTTGCAAACATGATTTCTGGCCTAGATGTAGTTAGGTACAACAAAGACCCAATCATGCTTCTATATAGATTTTGGTCAGTCAGCTCATCCTTTTCATCAGACATGACTAGCTTATTTGTTTCCATGGGTGTGTTGCATGGTTTACAATCATTCATATCAAATTTATTTAAAAGTTCTTTAGCGTATTTGCTTTGATGAATGAAAGTTCCATTTTGCATTTGCTGAACTTGGAGACCAAGAAAGCACTGCAGCTCACCCATTGCACTCATTTCAAACTCAGCTGTCATGAGTTGCCTAAACTCTTCACACATTTTATTACATGTGCTTCCAAAAATAATGTCATCCACATAAATTTGGACAATCATTAAATCCTTTCCTCTCCATTTTAGAAACAGTGTTTTATCAGTGGTACCTCTTTTGAAACCATTTGAGAGTAGAAAGGTGGAAAGAGTTTCATACCAGGCCCTAGGTGCTTGTTTTAGGCCATACAAAGCTTTGTTTAGCCTGTAGACATGATCTGGATAAAATGGATCCTCAAAACCTAGAGGTTGACAAACATACACCTCTTCTTGAATTGTACCATAGAGGAAAGCACTTTTGATATCCATTTGGAACACCTTCATGTTGTGGTTGACAGCAAAGGCCAGGAACAGTCTTATAGCTTCCAATCTTGCTACAGGGGCGAATGTTTCATCATAATCAATCCCTTCTTCCTGTCTGTAACCTTGAACCACAAGCCTGGCTTTATTCTTGACAACAATGCGCCTTTCATCAGTTTTGTTTTTGAAGACTCACTTTGTGCCGACGGGACTTACATCTTTTGGCAGCGGTACAAGCTCCCATACTTGTTGTCTTTTAAACTGTTGGAGCTCTTCTTGCATGGCTTCTACCCAGCTGTTGTCTTTCAGTGCCTCTTGGTACTTGACTGGTTGATGGAGTGATAGAAAACCAACAAAAAGACAAATGTTTTGGGTTTGGCTTCTTGTGAGCACCCCTTCATTGATGTTGCCAATAATTTAATCAGGTGGATGAGATCTCAAGAAGATTAAATCTCCTTGGTATGGAATGATGGCATTTATTGGTGAAGGCTGCAAATGTGTATCATCTGAGCTAACCACTGCTGGTGACTTTGATGATCCAGCAGTGGCTTCAAAAGGTGGTGGAATAGGAGGTAATGGTGTGGACACATGCTGACTTTTATCAACTGTTTGGGGACTTTTGTCAGCAGTGTTTGATGATGTGGAAGCAGTGGTTGATGGGCTACTTTGGTCAACAACTGTTGAGGTAGCAGTGGTTGAGCTTTGACAGTTGTTTTGTACAACTGCTGCTTTTCCCATTGAAACAGACTTTTGTTGAGGAATGATGATCTCATACCCATAGTCTGGTGATGAATCCTCTGATGGACCTGCACTGTTAGTCTTGACAGCAATATTTTCAATAGTAAATTTATCAAGATCAAACAGATCTGCAGGATTTGCTGGGATTTTCATTGATGAAAGTTCATTGAACTTTACATTCAAAGTCTCTTCCACTGTTTTGGTCCGTGTATTAAACACTTTGTAGGCCTTAGCAGTGGTAGAGTATCCCAAAAGATAACCACTGTCTACTTTGGCTGCAAATTTTGAGATGGAATCTTTTAGATTCAAAATAAAGCATGGGCAACCAAATACTTTAAAATATGAGATCAGTGGTTTGATTTTATACAGAATTTCATAAGCAGTTTTTTTTGTGCCTGGGGTTTATTAAAACTCTGTTTTGGACATAGCAAGCTGTGTTTACTGCCTCTGCCCAGAAAGTTAGAGGTAAACCTGAATCAGCAAGCATGGTCCTAGCAGCTTCAATCAGTGTCCTATTCTTTCTTTCAACTACCCCATTTTGCTCTGGTGTTCTAGGGATGCTGTACTGCCTTACAATCCCTTTCTTCACACAGAAGGCATCCAACTCCTTATTTTTGAATTCTGTGCCATTGTCACTCCTGAAGACTTTTACTGGGATGTCAAATTGCTTTTCAACCTGTGTCACAAAGTCTTGCAAAATACCTGCAGTCTCATCTTTTGAGTGTAAAAAGAAAGTCCATGTAAACCTAGAGAAGTCATCAATAATAACCAAACAATATTTCTTCTTCTTGAGACTCATGACTTGAACTGGGCAAAACAAATCCATGTGCAGCATTTGCAAACACTGGGTTGTTTTGGACTCTTCAATGGACTTAAAAGAGCTTTTATGTTGTTTTCCTTTTAAACAGGAAACACAATGCTCAGGACATGAAAACAATTTTTGTGGTAAGCCTCTTACTAGGCCATTTTTTGAAATTTCAGTGATTGTCTTGAGATTTGTGTGCCCCAATCTTCTGTGCCAAAGTTCTGTCTCTTTGTTAGAGGCAGCTGAGAACAGACAGGCATCAGCTCTGGGACATTCTTTTGACATATCAACAACAGAAACATTGCCACTTCTTTGAGCAACAAGTTTTGTCTTTCCAGTTTTTATTATTGCTTCAATCTTTTCAACCATTTCTGGTCCAACAATCCTACAACACTCCTTTGTGAAGAATGACCCATACCCCTTGTCACTCATTTGTGAAACACTTAGGAGGTTGAATTTTAGATTGTCTATCAGATTAACATTTTCAAATTTTACATTACCAGACTGTACTGTACCAGACCCCAGAACTTTCCCTTTACTATTATTACCAAAGGATATATCACCCCCTCCATGAATTTTGAAATCTTTGAGAAGGGCTTTACATCCTGTCATGTGCCTGGAACCTCCACTATCTACATACCAAAGACTATCTAAGCATGCAGAAGCTCCCTGCACATGAAGTAAAAGGATTAGTTCATTAGGGTCTCCAAAGCCAATAAGGCTTTGGATGGGGTCTCAACAGTGTCTGGGATGAGTTCAGATGAATGAGCAGTGGTTAGGTAAGGGGATTGGACAATTTTAGGACTGTTTTTCTCTAACCACTTTTGTGGGTTTTGACCAATCACCTGCTGATAACCAAAAGGATGCCTATTCACTCTTGGTTTAGAGGGCCTTTTGTAGGTCTCATAAACGTGTGGAATCCTTTGGTAAGATGATTGTCCCTTGCCTCTTCTGAATTGGTTGGCAGGGGGTGCATCAGTCACTTGAACATCTCTTTGGACAGATGTTTGATTCAGCTGTTTTGTAACAGCTGTTTGGACTGGCACAAACAGTGGTTGATTTTTGGTGAATTTGACAGATGATGTTGATGGACTCAAGGATGTTTTAGCAGTGTACTCATTCTTTTTTACATCAAAGTTTTTAAGATACACACATTCTTGAGTTTTGTGGTTTGGTTTACCACAGACGATGCAGCTTTCAGCAGGTACAATGATACTTGTTTTGTTTAAATCATATGCTTTTAAATGGAAACAATCTTTTGTTAGATGATTCCTTTTTTCACAAAATTCACAAAACAGGTTTTTGATCTTTTCTCTCTTCTTTCTCTTTTCAGACTCCTTTGCAACAGAGTTTTTAACCTCTGTTGGGATGTCCTTGAGAGGGATGACTTTTGCTTTTGGAGCTTTAACACCATCAGTGGTTGTGAAATTGTTGGTGCACTAGTGTCTGTTAACTTCGTCTTAATCGAGTCTTATGTCTAGATAGGATAAACGAGCACACAACAGGGTTGAAATTAGGGTTTGTTGATGTTAAAGTTGGTAATTTCGTTTGAATGTGACATGACCATTTCAAACGAAATTAACAAGTTTAATTCCGCTTGAAATGGCCTTGCCACTTTCAAACGGAATTACCCCATCTATAAATACCCATGTGCTGAGTTCATTTCAAACGGAATTATATGTGTGTGTTTGAGAGCCGAGGTGCTGTCGAATTGTAATCAGATCTGTAAAAGCTCAGGAAATCGGTTATAGATAAAGATTAGAAAGTATCAAGTTGTGTTGACATCATTTACATTGATTCCGCCTTTGTTTTTGATGATGAACTACTCAGATTGACTCGTTAGGGTCACACGACGATCCAACAAGTGGTATCAGAGCTCAGGACGAGGAGTTCATACCAATTCAGCTTGATTTCATCGGATTCTCTCATTTCTACTCATTTTTTTCTGATTTGAACAAGATTGAACGGTTGAAATGGCCTGAAATTCACATATATCAAGCGAAACATAGTTTTAACTAATCCGTGAAAGATTTGGACCTTAATTCGGACAAAAACTTATAATTCCGCTTGAAAAACATATCGGACTTGCTGACATCATCATAATCCCGTTTGAAAGTGTCATTGTAATTCCAAACGGAATTACACATTTGGCCTAGTTCCGCTTGAAAAGAGCAGTCAATTTCAAACGAAATCTAATTTCGTTTGAAGAGTTCAAAAGGAATAACTAATTCCACTTCAAAGTTACTAATTTCGTTTGAAATACTTAATTCCGCTTGAGTGAGTATTTCGTGTGAACAAGCTATTCCGTTTGAACAAGTAATCTCGTTTGAAGGGTGTTATTTTGTTCAAGCTCATAATTCCGCTTGAACTAATTCCGTTTGAAAATTGTTTTGTCAAAAATAAAAAAATTTCTAAGTGTTTGTTGATCGTTTCAGGTACTTGAAGATGGATGATTTGTTTATGAATCCGTTCTGTGATGTGTTTACATATACTAGTGGTTCAGGAGATAGCACAACAAATAACACAAATGAAACCACACCAACACCGAGTGCAAAGAAAACTCTCTCTGATGCTTTGAGTGTAGAGAGTGCTTATGGAACATACAACAAACCTCCCAAACTGATGGCAATTGAAGATTACAACAGGTGGGCTCCAAGGTTTGATGAGTGGCTTCAAGCTTTTGCATATCCAAGCTGGAAAAGTTTAAAGAATGGTTACGTTAGAGGAGCGCGGTTTGGTGAAAGTTTGACAGATACTTATGAAATTGAAAGTTATGTTGCTGAACAAAAGTGCATCGCATTGATTCATCAGTCTGTGAGAGATGACATAATTTCGTTGATAGAATATGTTAATTCAACAGATCTTTGGGAGAAACTGAGGGTAAAATGTGTAGGTAGTGCTGAGATAGTCAAAAACAATAAGAAACTGTTAAGAAAAGAGTTTGATTTATCTGGTTGTTTAAAGAAGGAGTCTGTTTCCAAGATGATTGAGAGATTCGGGCATCTGAAATTGGAGCTGGCAAGACACAAAATTGTATATACTCAAGAAGAGTTGGTTGACAAACTGTTCGACTCACTGCCGAATGAACAAGATTGGCAGTACTTTGCATTAATGCTGAAGAATACAATCAAGTCTGAAGAGTTGACAGTGGATCTGCTTATCGAAAGACTGGAGAGTCACAAGTTGGAGATCAAGAAATCTAGCAAAGTCAACAACTCATCTTATTAACAGAATGTGGAGTTGTACTACAGAGGAAATCTACCAAAGACTGGTTCTCCAAGAACAGCATTTTCTGCAGAGAGTTCAAATAATGTGAATCAAGAAACTCCTCATAGTGGTTTTCATAGTGGATCTTCTTCAACAACTCCAAGCCAATCTGCATCAAAGAATCTGTTCCAATGTAACATTGCTGTGGATCTGAAGAATGCTCAAAATTTTAGTGAAGAGTCAGCAAAACAACAGATGGTGTTCTTAGCGTCGGTGTTAGAATCGTACGAGAGCCTCGTGGCGGGCAAGATTGGAAACACCAACCTGACTAAGGAGGACTATGATCAAATAGATCCTGAAGAGATGGAACTGATCGATATCAGGTGGTGTTTGGCCAGTGCAGTCCGGAGAGCGCAACGGTTCATGGAGATTACTGGGAGACATTCTATTGGTGGGCCGTCCACAAAACTTGGCTTTGACAAATCAAAAGTCATGTGCTTCAGGTGTAAACAAAAAGGACATTTCAAACGTGAATGTCGTAACGCTCCTGCTGATGATACTGCAAATCCATTCCGCGAGGATTACTACAAAAGAGGGATCTATCATCAGAATAAATCAGAACCGCCCAGAATGAAGCAGATTCAGGATGCCCCCAAAGAAAAATCAAGAGCTCTTGCTGTTATTCATGATGATGAAGGTTTTGATTGGAGTGAACTGCTACCAGAGGAAGATGATTAGGATACGCTTTTGTAGCAGAAAAGATTATTCCTTACAAAGACACCAGAAATGAAGAAGAAAAATACCTCAGTAAAAAGAGTAGAGCAGAATACAAGATGATCAGATTATCTAAGGTGTTCAGTGAAGCCTAGAGAGCAAAGAGATGGGATGCTGATAGAGAATGTTACCTTGATCCTCAAGGAAACATTGCTATTGATACGAAAACTCTTAGTCTAGAAGCTTTCATTAGGAATTTGCTGAAGAAGAAGAAGCCTTACAGAGAGAATGGTGGGGAGGTGGAGAAGAGAAAGAAAAAGAAAAAGAGAAAGAGAATGAGTCGCAGTCTAAGAAGATTGATGATGGGATTATTGATACTTCACAAGAATTCACCGCTGAAAACTTGGGGAAGATGACTGACAAAGTGCTTGCTGCAAAGGAACTTGAGGTAGACTCAAAGTCTGAAACTGAGTCTAAAAACAAGGTCAGTCCAAACATTTCAACAAGAGAGTCAGGTAAGAAAGTCAAAGGTGATAGTGACAGCAAAAGTTGCTTGAAAAACTGCAAGTTTTGTAGTACACTCACTTACCTTAGTGATACAAAGGTTGAAGAACTGACAACAAGAGTCAGAAAGGTTTAAGATCAGATTCTAGACCATGATAAAATGCTAAAAGCTTCAAATGATCGAGCTAAAAATTTAACAGAGAAAATTGAAAATGATAAAATTGAAGTAGAAAGAATTACGAAAGAGAATGAAAAGCTAATTCACGAAAATCGTCAACTCTCAGAAAATTTTGACAAACTAAAACAAACGGTAAAAGATTCTGATGAAAGAAACGGTAAAACCAATAAAGAAAATGAGCATTTAACTGTAGTTCTTAGATACAAAGAAGAGCAAATCAACCAATAACTGGATGAGATTGCTAAATTGAAGCTTCAGTTTGAAGAAGCTAAGATTGAGAATGAGCGTATCAATCTGAAATTAACCAGTTACAACTCCGCAAGCTTTGTTTTACAACACATTGTTCCTAAACCCATCGGTAAAAACAAAGCAGGCGAAGATGTTTACTCGGATGGAACTGGGGTTGGGTATCATCAGGTTCCACCGCCAATGTTAAACAATTTTTCAAAGAAAACATCCGGGTTGGTTAATGATGAAGATGAAACAAATGAAATAAAACTTCCAGAGTCAATTGATGTTACATTTTCTTCATCTGATGATAGTGTTCAAACTGAGATTGTGAAAGGCATGGCTAAAAGTGTTTTGAAGTCTGATAGTGACACAGTTGAGGATGAAGAGTGTTTTCTGAACAATTACATTCCGAAACCAAAATACAAAAACAACTTAAATGAAGAACCTACTCTTATCATGTACAAGATGGATAAGTTGTATTCGGATTCTGAGTTTCCACCGGAGAATGTTAATGTTGCTAAATTGACAAATGTGTTCAAATTGGTTGAAATTGATCTGTCTGAGATTGAAGGTCTAAAACAGACAAAGAGGCAAATGAATTTTGAAAAAGATAAAGTTTACTACAAGAAACCTGTTGTACCGCCGCATTTTTATAACAACAATCAAAACAGATGGTCGGGTGGTTATCAGGGTGGTAAGAAATATCCGAGAAAGAATTTTCAAAACAAGAAGTTTGCTAAGAAAAAGGTGTTTGTAAAAAGCTCGAGTTCTCATTCCGAGCAAGAATCTGAGATTTTTTCAAAATTAAATCAAGAATTCTTTGAAGAAAAGGCCTCACAACATCAGACTGAAGGCACAAGTCGAGTAGTTGATACTCGTACATGCTTTAAATGTAACAAAGTCGGGCACATTGCACGAAAGTGCACAAACTTTAAGCCTAAGTCTGAAGTTGCTGAAAGTTCGAAAAAGAAGGTTGATGCAAAAGGTAAAGCTCAAATGGTTGTTGAGAAAATTTTGAAAAATGAGAATACAAAAGTCAAAATTGAACCTGTTAAGAAGTTGGAAACTAAAAATAACAATTTTTACAAACGGGTTGCTTCATCTCAACAAACATGGAAGCCAAAAAGTTCTTCAAAACCAAAGGATTCAGAGTCAAAAAAACAATTGTCTTCTACCACTTCGGTAAAGATGGATGTTCCTTTGGATTATTATGAACAATTGGAGAAACAATCTTCTACTCCACCAGAGAAGAAGAATGTTCAAAAGAAAGATCAACCAACCGGTCAATCTAAGAAAGATGATTTTTTCTTATACAAAAAAATTGAGGTTGGACCTGAAGATAGCTTGAAGATGAATGACAAAAAATTTCCGCCACTTTACATTGCAAAAACTCAACTCAATGTTAAGTTACCCGAGTCAAAAGAGGCTTGGGTAGCATTCAAATCTAACTAAAGTATTTGTGATATGTGCAGGAGCTTCCAAGATCCGTTTCGCGATGGATTATGGATAGCGGAGCTTCTCGGCACATGACGGGGAAAACAGCCCTGCTTTACGATGTTAGAAATTTCAATGGAGGTTATGTAGGTTTTGCAGGCAATCAAGGTGGTAGAATAGTTGGTGAAGGAACGTTATCCAATGGGATTGTTACGTTTGAAAGTGTGAATTACATCGCCGAGCTTGAGAATAATCTTCTGAGTATTTCTCAGATTTGTGATAGAATGTATACCACTCACTTTACTGACAAATAATGTTTGATCTTGAAACCAGGATTTGTTATCCCTGAAGAATGGATTATCATGAGAGCACCAAGAGTCAATGATCTGTACGTGTTGGACATGAGTGTAGCAACTACAACCACGGGTCAGGCTCATTGTTTTGTGTCAAGAGCAACTGAGAAGGAATCGCAATTGTGGCACCGGAAGATGGGTCATATACATCTTAGAAAAATGAATCACTTGGTGCACAATGATTTGGTTACTGGGGTTCATATTAAAGGTTTTCATCTTGAGGGAGAATGTATTAGTTGTGTCAAAGGCAAGCAGAAAAAGAAATCACATCCTCAAAAGAAAGTCAACTTAGTCTCAAGACCTTTAGAGAGACTTCATATGGATCTTTTTGGTCCAGTGAATGTCAAAAGCATCACTGGTGATTACTATTGTTTGGTTGTCACGGATTATTTTTCAAGGTTTTCATGGGTTACATTTCTGAAGTCGAAAGATGAGACGTTTGATAGTTTGATGGCGTTGTTCAGAAAAATTGAAAACCTGTACCAAAGGCGTATCAAAAGAATCAGAAGTGATAACGGTACTGAGTTCAAGAACAACAAGATGGAAGAATATTGTAATGAGAGAGGTATATTGCATGAATTTAGCGCGCCTTATACTCCGCAGCAGAATGGAGTAGCTGAAAGAAAGAACAGGACGTTAATTGAGACGACTAGGACGATGCTTGCTGATTCCAAACTACCTGTTAATTTTTTGGCAGAAGAAGTCTCAGCTGCGTGCTATACGCTCAACCGGGTTCTCGCAGTGAAGAAATTCAACAAGACATGCTTTGAGTTGATCAATAACCACAAACCAAATCTGAAGTATCTTGAACCGTTTGGGTCACCCTGCACAGTTCTAGAGCCTTTCGGAAAGTTTGGTGCAAAGAGCATTGAATGAATTTTTGTGGGTTATGCTAGTCCACAAAAACGAGTCTTTGTTCCAAGCCTGAAGCGGATTATTGAAGCTCACAATGTTGAATGTCAAAGTAATACAATGCCTCCGCAGAATCCTGGAGATTCATGGCGTTTTCATTATGATACTTTATGGGATTCGTTTGACATGAAAGAAGAAGAAGAAGAAGATTTCTTTGACGAGTTGGATATTCTGAGAGAGTATGAGTCATCGCAGGAAAGGTTCCCAGCTGAGTATTCAAGACGACCACGACAAACTTCAAATGATGATGAAGCAGGTCCAAGCAATGCTGGAGAACATGATGATATTCAACAAGATGAATTGCTCATGATAATCAGACGGCAGTCAATGATAATCAAGAATCTAATAACATGCGAGTATTTGATCATGGTGATTCAGATTCTAAGGGGGAGCAGATCCAGATTTCAAGTCAAACAAACCCAGTCAGTGAACAAGGTGCAAATCAGAATGTTACAAATTTGGAAGGCGAGGTAGATGTTCCAGGCGAGGTGATGCCAAGAACTCTTTCATACCATCCAGAGGAGTTGATCATTGGAGAATTGCAGACAGGCGTTCGCACAAGACGACAAATTGACCAAGGGCTTACTTGTTTTTATTCTACAGTAGCACCTTTACAAACTGAGTTTTCACTAAGTTGTTTTATTTCGCAGATCGAACCGCGGACATACAAAAAGGAGCTAACTGAAGATTCTTGGGTCAATGCTATGCAAGAAGAGTTGAGTCAATTCGAGAAGTTAGGAGTGTGGAAGTTAGTAGACTTGCCTGATCGTCAGAGGAAGATAAACACCAAGTGGGTGTTCAAGTGCAAGAGGGATGATCGTGGGGTTGTTGTTCGTAACAAAGCTCGACTTGTAGTCCAGGGCTTTAGTCAGCAGGAGGGTATTGATTTCACCGAAGTGTATGCTCCAGTGGCTCGACTAGAAGCAATCGGAATCTTCCTGGCATTTGCATCCTGGAAAAATTTCAAAGTTTATCAGTTAGATGTAAAATCGGCGTTTCTCTACGGGAAGGTAAAAGAGGAGGTATATGTCGGACAGCCACCGGGCTTCACCGACCCAATCCATAAAGACAAGGTTTACTTGCTAGACAAAGCGCTGTATGGTTTACACCAGGCCCCGAGAGCTTGGTACGAGACATTGTCTCAACACCTGCTAGCCAACAGCTTCATTCGTGGAAAAGTGGATGCCACTCTCTTCACCAAAGAGGTCGACGGACATCTTCTGATCGTTCAGATATACGTGGATGACATCATATTTGGGTCAACAAATGAGAATCTGTGCAAAGATTTTGAACAAGTTATGAAGCAGAAATTCAAAATGTCATCGATGGGTGAGATGAAATTCTTTTTGGGACTGCAGGTTGATCAACTACCCAAAGGAATTTTCATACATCAAACGAAGTATGTTCATGATATCTTGGAGAAATTCGGGATGTCAGGTTCTACTCCAGCTTCCACCCCATTAGCGACGAATAATGGGATAAACCCAGATCTCACCGGGGACAGGGTAGATGAAACGCTTTATCGTTCCATGATCGGTTCGTTAATGTACTTGACTGCTTCAAGACCTGAAATCATGTACCCAACGTGCCTCGCAGCAAGATTTCAATCTAACCCGAGAGCTTCACATATGGTGATCGTGAAAAGGATATTACGCTACCTGAAAGGAACTCCATCACTAGGGTTGTGGTATCCAAGAAAAGACGATTTCATGCTCGAAGGGTATTCTGATTCTGATTTCGGATGCTGCAAAGTTAACGCTAAATCAACAACAGCGGGGTGCCAGTTTTTCGGATCACGATTGGTCACCTAGCAATGTAAGAAGCAAACCTCTGTGGCTCTATCCACATGTAAAGCGGAGTATGTATCTGCTAGCAGTTGCTGCTCTCAGATCTTGTGGATCCAGCAACAGATGCGCGACTACGGTTTGCAATTTCTAAACACCCCTATCTTTGTTGATAATGAGGCAGCGATAAACATTACTAAAAATCCAGTTCATCACGCTAAAACTAAACACATAGAAATTCGTCATCACTTCATCCGAGATTGCTTCGAGAAGAAGTTGATACGAATTGAGAAAATCCACACTGACAATCAGAAAGCTGATTTACATACCAAAGCTTTTGATAAAACACGTTTTAAATATCTTTTAAAACTGAATGGTATGATGCTCTTATCGGTGTCGGATGGAATTATTGGCGTTGATGAAGGTGCTGTTGTAGATGATGATGCGAAACAATCTGCAATGGTTTGTCGATTTTTTACCTGTTTTGGTATTTAGGGGGAGAGTATAGGGTAATATTTTCAGAAAATACAAAAACAGTAAAAAATTTCAAAAATCCAAAAACATGAGATATTTTCAAAATCCAAAAACAATAGAAAACTGAAAAAGAGCTTGTGTAAAAAGGGAAAATGATAGTACATCGGCTTGACAGTTACGGTATGCTAAAGATTTGTAAAGTATAAAGTATTAAACAGTCTCGCTGATGATGTGCCGATAGGTTTTTACACATTTAGTAGGTTTGTTCGGGATATAAACCTAAATTTTTACTTACTTATTTCGTGGGGAACACTAGTTGGATATATAGGTAACCCCTGAAATCTCGTTTGAAAGGTCCCTCTTTCTGAGATACTAGGTCTTTATACTCAGTGATATCTGGGGTATTATCCCGGGACTTCTGATTTTGCGGAAGCAATGGCCTAGTTCCCGGAGAATACTTTACCGCTTGCTTGAAATATAGCACCCCTCAGCATAAAATGATGAAACAATAAAATTGCTAATCAATGATGTTGTAAAAAAGATCCTCTAGAGGGGACCCACCTAAAGTCGAACCGTCATCTCTCTGCTGAACGGAAGTTCTGACCTGAGCTCTCACGGTCTCGCAATTTAACCCCTTACAGATATCATCTGTGGTATACTGACCTGTAAGACTGAATATTGGGATCTGGATACGGGAGTATATTCAAGAGGTGGGACACATGAATGAGTTTAAGTCTCTAAAACACTAAATCCGTATCCTGGACAGATTGAAATGTGTGTAAAAATTTAAGTGGATCAGTATATCGACAATCTAAGTGAATTATTTAATTCTGAGTATGAAATTAAAGCTTAACGGTACTTGTGACTTGTCGAATAGCTGATATGATTCCCTAACACACTCACTAAAAATATGTTTGTAAATAATTTACTTTTACTGCATTTTATTTCTGTAATTCATTTCTAGCATAGAAACTTTATTAAAAATCCAAAAAGATTTTACATTTCTGCTTTATTTTCTGACAAACCAAAGTGGAAAGCTGATCTTCAGATTCGAATTGAAGCTGATGCAGGAGGTTTCTGGGCTGGATGATGAGTTTGGAGCTTAATATGTTAAAACTTGAGAAATTGAAAAGTCAAAATAAGTTCATTAATTTGAAACTTGGGAATTTCAGAAAATTGTTTGAAAATTTGTACAAATTGTCAGTGTGATTTGTCTTAGGTCAACCAAGGTCATTAAGTTGGACTTGGTAGACAAATTAAGTTCTCAGGGTCATTAATTTGGACCTGAATGCTTAAGTGGATTTCTAAACACTGTTAAGTCCAACAAATGAAGGTAAAATGGTAAGTTTGGATTGAAACTGTTATTGTTATATATCTTATATTTAGGTAGAGATTGTGCAGGAAACGGAAGTCAAGATCCCTATGGCAAAGATAATGTCAAAGATTGAACTAGAATTCAAGCCCCAACTTATCGAGAGGAGGAGTCTGCGAAAGGGGGAGTCAAGATTCTGGATCAACATTCAAAGGGGAGATTGTAGATTAAAGTTTGAAGACTGAAGAATTGAAGGAAGCTTTTACAATGTTAAATCAATTTGGAAAGATAGTCAAGACTGATCAAGACTAATGACTCGATGCCGAAGACTTCGTCAACATCCAAGGGGGAGTCTGTTGGTGCACTAGTGTCTGTTAACTTCGTCTTAATCGAGTCTTATGTCTAGATAGGATAAACGAGCACACAACAGGGTTAAAATTAGGGTTTGTTGATGTTAAAGTTGGTAATTTCGTTTGAATGTGACATGACCATTTCAAACGAAATTAACAAGTTTAATTCCGCATGTAATGGCCTTGCCACTTTCAAACGGAATTACCCCATCTATAAATACCCATGTGCTGAGTTCATTTCAAACGGAATTATATGTGTGTGTTTGAGAGCCGAGGTGTTGCCGAATTGTAATCAGATTTGTAAAAGCTCAGGATATCAATACTAGATAAAGATTAGAAAGTATCAAGCTGTGTTGACATCATTTACATTGATTCCGCCTTTGTTTTTTATGATGAACTACTCAGATTGACTCGTTAGGGTCACACGACGATCCAACAGAAATCCATGGGTTTAAAATTTTCAAGAATGTCACACTCGTCAGACCATGAGGGTTTAAATTGGTATTTCTCAATTTCCACAAAAGTAGAGGATCCCACGGGTCTTTCAAGTGTGATTTTGTTACCAAGTTTATCAGTGATTTTCACTTCTTGGCCATTCTTGTTTGTGGGAATAAATTCAGTGGTTACATCAGTGGTTTGAACAGATTTTTCAAAAGCAATGTTTTCATCATCATATTTTCTATAACCAACACCAAATTTCACATTGCTTTTAATCTGTTTTTCAAGCATTACTTCATACCCTTTGCAGGATTCCACCCATTTTTCACATGTGATTTGGGTGGATTCCAACTCCTTTTTACAAACATGATATTTTTCTATCATTGTTTGGAGTTGGGTTTTGGTAATGCTTTGCTCTTCTTTTAAACAGCTAATTTCTTTGCTTTTTCAGCCAACTTGATTTTAAGTTCTTTTAATGACTTCTCAAATTTGACTTCATCAATTAGGACCCTATTTCGAAGGTTTTCATTCTCCTCTTTGATGCTAGCAAATGCAATAATGCATTTTTCTGAACACATATTTTTAAGAACCTGAGGTGATACCTTGGCAGCTGCCATCATAGCACAATCACATTGATGATTTTCTTCATCAACTCTTTCTTCTTTCTCACCCTCTATCTCCTCTTCTTTTTCTTCCTTGTCTTCTTTAGACCAAGGATCAACCAGTGGTTCAATCAGGGTTTCTGAATTTTCTCCCAGCAGTAGTTCACCAGCAACTGCAGTAACAACTGTTTCAGCACTTAGCTATTCACCTTTAGTTTCTACCCCTTCTGGTATAGACTCTAATGCCATCAAACAAAATTCATTATTAGTAGGATCATTAAAAGCATTGAGTGCAAAATTTTCATCACTAAGCTCATCAGGCATACTGCTCCAGTCAACAAAGCCTTGAGTGAAAAAGCTTTGCTGATCTGGTTCTGTTGCTGTTGGAGCAGCTGGTTGAGGTGCAACAGGTTGCACTTGTGCCTGAGGGACAGGGGTTTGAACATACTGAATTTATGGAACAATGGTTTGAACATAATGCACAGGCACAGGGGTTACAGCATAGTGAGCAGTGTTAACATGGGCAGCAGGGGTATATTGGGTATAGTGCACATTGCTTTGATGTTGTGGTCTAGGGTTTGAGCTGGGATGAGTGATTATTGGGCCAGTGGTTTGACTCCTGCATTCCCTAGCAAAATGACCTAGCCTATTGCACTTATAGCACTTAATTTTTGACTTATCCAACCCCACTTTTAAATTTCCATGTAACCCTTGGAATTTTCTCCCTGTTCTTTTGTAGAATTTGCTTGTTCTTACACTAAGCAAAGCCAATTGATGCAAAATGTCCATTTCTTCTAAGTCAGTGGGATCAAAGTGTTGCAAATCATTGAGTTCAAAACACAAGTTATCTGACATCTGATTTTCATAACTTGCAGTAAAAGCATAATTTGCAGAGTGAAAATCAGAGTTGTTAAAATTTCCACCAGCAGTTATATCAACAAAGTGATCATAACCCTGATCCTTACTACTGCTACCAGATTCTTCCTGACCAAAAAGAGCTGTGCTGCCAAATGAATAATCATCAG
The DNA here is from genome assembly GCA_030545235.1 of Helianthus tuberosus. Classification (NCBI taxonomy): domain Eukaryota; kingdom Viridiplantae; phylum Streptophyta; class Magnoliopsida; order Asterales; family Asteraceae; genus Helianthus; species Helianthus tuberosus. The sequence continues at coordinate 142,047,047 of CM060366.1, forward strand.
CAACTTTTCCAGACTCTTGCAACTTCTTTTTCTGGTTTAGCTCCCTTTCATAGGTCAGGAGTCTACCATGAAGTTGGGTCAGGGTCAGATCTTTGAACTCAGCAGAGTATCTAGTAACAAATGCAATGGTATCCCATTTTTCTGGTAGTGATCTAAGGAACCTGCTATTTTGAGTTGAATTTGGAAATGTTACTTTAACAAGCCTTAGTTCACTAATGAGACAACTGAATCGTTCAAACTGTTGAGTCAATGATTCACCCTTGATGTGACAAAATGTTTCATACTGCTGATTCAGAATTTCCCTATTGTTTTCAATAACTTCTTCTGTTCCCCCAAACTGTTCCTTCAGTGCATCCCATAGCTCTTTGGCACTGTTACAATGCAACAGTCCAACATAGATCTCATTGGGTAATGCAGATGCTATGATGCTAAATGCTTTGGCATCGAGTTCAAACTTTTGAAAATCAGTTTCAATATAGTTTTCAGATGGTTTAGGTACGAACTTCTTTGCATCCTCAGCACTTGGCACCATAGGAACATGGGGACCAAAAACAACAGACCTCCAACAGCCAGTGTTCTGTTGAGCAAGGATGTGACCCATCCTTCTCTACCAGATGTTGTATTCATTACGTTTAAGCATGGGTGGTTTGAAAAGAGAGCCAATGTTATTCTTATCATCTTGTGATTGTGACGTCATCCTGGTTGTTTTACAGGCACTGATTAATCAACTTTAATGGTGATTAAACCTTGCTCTGTTTTTCAACAAAACGAACAAACTATCGATAACAACGATTATGAGCTGAACTATTTATGTCAAAATGATTATTAAATCAAATTTGACTGTCCAAGCTCTGATACCAATTGTTAGGATCTGAGTTTGGTTTTGATTGTGTTTTACGTTTGAAATAAGATGAAGATGAATGAGTAGTGCAGCGGAATTTAAGATGGAAACAATCTTTGCACACAATCAAACAGGAGAATTGCTTTAATCAAACATTTTCAACAATGAACCGAAAGATTGAATTTATTTCAATAACGATTACAATGCATGTATGAATACAAACTCCCCCTTAGCCTGAGCTCACAGTGTTTGTTCGTGCAGGAAGATAATTTGTGAAGAGCTAAATAGAACAGTGCATGGTACTGTTCTATTTATAGGCACGGACAAACCACTGAGGCATCAATGCTGACGTCACCATGAAAGTGACATCTAACCTCCTAACAACTTCTAACAACTGATCTATACAAACACTGCTTAAACTAACAACTGCTATACAATACATTACATAATTAAACTAAACTACTGCTGATCCGTCCACTGTTGTGACTTCAGCAGTACTTGATAACTACCAGCAGTGCTTGACCCAAAGCAGTAGATTGAACAGCAGGTTTTTAGTCTTTGACTTGATCAGCGGTTGTAGGCCAGCAGTTGTAATGATCAGTAGATAGGAGATCAGCAGATGTTGAAACCACTTTCAAGGGGAGAGACTTGTAACACAACATTTGCTTATTCTGGATCCACTGTCCTGATCTAGTTTTGGCTTTAATTATCTGTTCCTCTGATAGGGTTCAATCCCAACAATACTAAATCAAAATACATATGATACGAAAGACATTTTAATTCTAAACTGTAGGTGACACAACAGTCTCTTCAAAAGATGCTACATTATATAGTCCTTGAAAGGTCTTAGCGTCTTGTAAGTATTGAAAATCTTTCGTGCCATTTTTTTTCAAGAATACTACCCCAGTCGGTCATAGAAGACCAAGTGTCTGCTCTTTTCTCAACTAACTTGTTACGCCATGAATCAAATGAAATTGAATTTAGCTGTGTAAAAGAAGACACTTCTGACCATCCTTGATCTTCAAATTTAAATAGCTTCACATTTATAGCAGGGGTCTTTCCAACAATAAACATATGAAGTGTGTTGCGGATTTTGAAAAACATGCTTTGGCGAGCAATAACATCAGTACATTGTGGTAATGAAACCTTGGAGAAAGTTTCAGAAACCACATCAAAAGCAATCATATAACTTTTAGCAGGCGCCCAATAGTGTGGAGATGAAAAATATAAAACATTGTTGCATAAAGTGCCGAGAGACCACAAATATAACCTTGAAGCGTAATCTGGTCCTTTCAAAAAAGTAACAGTTTTCCATTGCTGTGTGTTGCGAGAATACACACGAGCTACAACATCATCCATACGACGTTGGAGATGTAATATTTTAACATCTATAGATAAATCAACATAAATCCCAACTGCATCTGCCTTGACATCGAAAAAACGTTTAGGTTTCTTATCACACAAATTCAAAAAGTGATTGGTAGTTGGATTCCAAAGAATCAATTGGTCTGAAGGACATTGGATGCACATCAGTAAAAGACCGTATTGAGAACCAAGAATGGTTAGAGCATTAAGAGGGGTGTCAACGGGAAAGGAAATAAACTTCCTTTCAGAAATGTCTACCTTTCCTCCAATCAAGTTGTCAACATCAATCGATGACTTAGTCAACGTGATTAGCTTACGATATTCACAATTAGCCATACGATGAGAGTGAATAATCGCAAACATAGGTGAAGACAATTCGTAACGCCATTGTTTGCAAACACATTTTATCGTCCAACACCCTTAGTTGGTAGCCTTGATATGATTTCGTGAGTAAACATTTCAAAATCAACACGTTCCATCCTAAAAAAATATTTCATATGAAAGAAATGGTGAGAATTATGTATAAGAATTTGTGAAGCAAGCAAGCAACTTGCATTAATAATCTACAAAACATATTTCATTAAAATAATGAATCGTATGAAGATGAATGACAAATTAAAGATAAATAACAATAAGAGATAAATAACCAAACATAAATTCAGAGTTGGAGATAATAACCTTTTCTCTTAAACATCTAATCTGTTTTCCTAAAGATGCTTTATTTATAATTGCTTTTGAAGGTAAATATTCATTATTAATGAGGATGAGGATACTTTATTTTAAGAATGAAATGTAATCGATTATATAACATTTAATTAAAATATTAACTCCAAAATTAGATAAATGAGCAATACATCTTTTCATTTTATAAATATAAATATTTATAGTTAATGAGGATTTCTTGTTTTAAGCATGAGATGTAACCGATTTTATAAATTTAAATGAAAATATTGACTACATAATTAGATAAATTGAACATACATCTTTTTGAATTTAAAATGATTGATCATAAATAAGAAGCAATAAAAACGTAAAAGAGTGTGATTAATTAAAGGAAATAAATAAGAAATATTAGTTAATATTCATAAACATAAAAAACGGAAAATCATAGCTAAATAAAAAAACGATGAAGCAAATGAACACAAACACAGCCTCTCAAATGTCATACGGATCTGGAAACATTCCTTGTTCCAATAGTTCATTCTGTAAGAGAAATGGGAAAGACTTTTACAATTATTATCAACGGTGTTAAAGAAATATTCATTTTGTAACCACATTAACATCATACCAATGTATTACTAACGCGATTCGCATGCCTCTGTAAAAATTGAAAACTTGTAAGATCTTCATACCATTTCTTACATACACTTCTAAACCGACAAACTGATTTGTGAGGAAGCCTAACAAAAATTTCGATGATCACAACATCAAACGGAATTTGATCCATTATAAGAAACACCTAGTAAGATGGAAATGTATAATAATACATAAATTATATTAGTTACTATTGATACATGGAAAATAAATTGTGTATTACTTAAGTATTTTGCATAGTACCTTATTGAAGAAACCAAATAATTGGTAGAGAGTTGATATGTAATGGATGTGTATCTTGTAATTTATAAAAAATTATATTATAAATGGAATGTTCTTTTATCAAGGAAAATTTAAATTTATTTTAACAAAACCTGTTGGGATTAAGATATGATAAGCAAATTATTCTATAAATGGAAAGAATTATCACTTTTAAAATAAAAATAACACATATAATAAAATATTTTGTTTCAGGCATTGATTGGTGTTTTAATTATTTATTTTAAAAAAACACAAAATATATAAATTTCAATTTACCTAATTTATACACTAAGAATGTTATTGGGATGGTAGTATTAATAAAGTTGGAAAAATTAATAGTCATAAAATTATAAAGTTCTTTGTTGATTTTACATTGCTAACAGTTATATATAATAATATGTATATCTTTTATGAATTAATAAATAACACAATTAAAAACATTTGTACATAAAATTTAAAAATACAAAGGATAATTAATAAAATCTCTTTACTAATATAAAGATCATAAACTACAATAAATATAAACCGACGTACATAAAAAAATGCAATGGCTGATCAATACTATCATATCTTATTGATATATATATATATATATATATATATATATATATATTTAAAGGTTCATCATCAGCAGGCTGTATTTATTTCATATGTTTCAATCAATATTGTAACGTGATATAACTTTTTATAACAAAAAAGTACAACTAACGTATAGAAGGTATGTCGAACCTGGAAAGCATCAAAATGCCTATCAAGATCGGTGATGATTGTAGGATTTTCAGTCAACTTCGACACCGAGTAGCCATCTGATTTATTTTTTATGTTAAATGAACCTATGGCTATCTTAAACGCAAACCTTCGATTTAACAATGCCTTCAGCTCTTTGGGAAAGTTACCGTCGCTGGCTAACTGTTTGATAAACATTAAGAGTGTCATATTGGGGAACTTTGAGACATAACCTATAAACATACCAGTTTAACATATAAACATTAAGATGTATAAAGCAAGTAACGAAATGTTATTCCCACGATATAACTTACCTCAACGTTTTTATCCAAAAGCTGGTTTGCGTTAACCTTTATCAGTTTAACAACTTCACGTTCAAACAACGTCAAAGTGACAATCCCAGTACAATCCTGAACACATATTAGAACTTTTATCCTATCAAAATTTTAAATAAGATTTGTTAACAATCATGTAATATTTTTAGGACAATAAATGAATCAAGTAAATTAACCTAGGAACAGACACAACGGTCCTTTTATTGCACCGATCAGTCTGGCATTCCAAGACAGTTACTTCATCATATCCCTCACTTCCATCTTGCTTGTCCTTGCAAATAGTGTTGGTAAGAACCTTTTTGTTGCAAGTTTTACATGCATTGTAAAACCATGAGTCTTCTGAAGCAAAGCTTTTAATTGTTCCCAGGATAATAACAAACTTTTGCTGTATACATATGTCACACCCCGACCACGTATAACATACAAAACGTGGCGGAAAACGTCGGGGAGTGTTGTAACAAAATTAATTGTTTCATAACCATGGCATACAAAGTTGTATTTATTTATCAACACAAGAGTTTCATTGTTTTAAACAGGAATCAAAGAGTTTTTAACATAATTAAACATAGTCTATCTTCGTTTTAAATCTCTAAGGCACAGGTCCGCCCTAGTGTCATGATCGTCATCCTACGGAAAAGCTCCTGAAAACACATGTGAAAATAGGTACGTCAGCATAAAAACGTCTGTGAGATACATAGGTTTTGTGAAAATAGGATTCATGACTTGAGTTTAAGAAATTGTTTAATAACAGTCAGTCATGAACCTTGTAAATTGTTTTGACTTGTAAATCATTTGAAAAACGATAAGATCAGATGATATGCATAAATAAGATCATAAAGTATGGTTTAATAAATAACCAAGTAAAATGAGTTTGCATAAGATAAGTTTTTTTTGTAAAACAATGTCTTGTGAAAAGTATGTTATTTGTATAAAATGTCATATGTCTAAATTGAAATGATTTAGATAACGCTACAATATGTAATACCATACAAACACTTATATATAGGAAGTACTAGCGGTGTATCCACCATGCTTGTATCATATTACGCATGCCTCGTTACTTAAATCACTTAAACAAACCACCAATGTATAAAGTCTATGTTTAAACCAATAGTCAAAAGTCCTTGTATAAGCCATATCAAATGTTTATAAGTCCAAAAGTAGTCAAGTAATGTGTAACAAAAGTTATGTATTATAAGTAAAGTATTGTCACATAGTCCAAAATGTATAAATGTACAAAACAAAGTATTTTGAATATATCAAAAAGTTATATTTTGCAAAGTAATGCATGTTACATTGATACAAACATTTATGTGGTAAGTTAACGCATACATTCAAGCCTTGAGACAGTCGGATAACCCTTTCAGTCAAGGTTATCAAAAGAAATGTTTTCGGATTCAGTCATTCCTTACATCCAAACAAACCCGGGATGTCAGGAATGGGATTTGTCAAGTCCTATGGTACCAGTACTTACTACCGAGCGGCGTAGCTAATGTTAATGAACGTATAATAGTCTCGTTGGTGCAAACCAAATGTCATAGCAAAAGTGAACATGTTATATGAAAACAATGTACTAAGTATGCTAAGTTAACATACAAAGCAGAAAGTCATGTAAATCAATGTGCTAGCATGCTATCAGTCAACATACATAGCAGAAATGTAATGTAAAACAATGTACTAAGTATGCACACAATGGACATACATAGCATGAAATGTAATGAAATCATGTACTATAATGTACTAACAAACATAGTATGTATATGATGTGAAAACAGGAAAGCACGAAAGTAACAAGTAGGCACATGTGTTCCACCCCAAAACAGTTTGAAAACAGTAAAAGAGGGGTTCTGTGTACTCACTTGAGATTGCTCAGAAGTCCTAAGATAATCACCGAGCAATGCTAGAGATCACGGAATATCAAACGGCACCTAATATAGGTAACTACATTAATAATCCGGACCTATAATCGGAAGATCGGGTAGCATGAGGGTTTGTAAACCAAATGAGTGTAGGAACTCATGTAATATGGTTTAACAAAGCCTACATACTAAATGAAACCTAACCTAAGTGCTTGTGACCCATTACGACCCGTTTAGGTAGCTTATGCTACTTTAACGCGTCGTTCGCGTGAAACGCGTTCGGACCGCCTAACTAGCCCTATGACAAGTGTTATATGCCTAAACATGTTACATAATCAGTTATGTGACAAAAGTTTAGGTTACATATGCTTAATTACCAATTATACATGAAAAGGGTATTCTGGTAATTTACCTAAGGCATATAAACTACCTATCATACAACTACTCAAACGATGTGACCATAGGGTATAACCTCGGAAGGTTATTCCCTACCTACTATGGTCACCTAATGTGTTTGGTCGGATCCTAATGATCGACCAAACGGGTCGGGTTCGAAAGTATAAGCGATTGTTTAGATCGCTTACCTTACGACCCTATATAAGCACTAAACTAAAAGTGACGAGCTAAGCATGCTAAAACATGCTTAACTAAGTTTAGAAAACAGGTTTGGTATTAAAACAAACGGTTTTGATACCCATAAGTAGTTTGGTTACAAAATACGCAAGAATACGTATTCTGACCGAAACTACGGCTCGTCACTGAGCCTAGATAACGTGGTAATCAGTAGGTATAGTCACCAGGGACTATAACCATCGTGATCACACTCACGTTATGAAGTTCAAACGAACTTCGCATCGACCATAAACTGGTCAATGCAGAAAGTCAAACAAAGTTTGACTTTCGGACTCGAAAAGCAATAAAAGAACGAAGGAACACTTACGAAGGGTCCCCGAATGCTAATCTAGATCAAAATAGCTCAGGTATGAAACAAAGGTTTCAACTTAGAGCACAAATGATCAGATTCTTATGAGAAATGAAGTGAAATGTGTTGGGTATTTATAGTATTTCCCGAACCGTTAAGATCGTTTCTTGAATAACGTGATTTAATCTTGTGCGTACACTTGTCAAAATGTTATGGTAACTGAAAATGGCCTATTATGAGCTGAAAGGGCAAGTTTAGAATGTGTGGATGAGGTTTAATCAGCTGAAATCTGCTGACTAAGCATACTTATCTGTTCTGGGAGCCTGATGCAGCCCGCATCAGGATATGCATAAACTCAGGCGGGCCGCCTGGCCCTTCTGATCAGCATATAACTTTCAAAAATGACAGTTTCAGCCCCTGCACGTGTTTAAGGCCATTTCTGACACTTCTAAGGCCCGTAAAGCCAACTTTAAGGCCCTAAAATGATGCCTAAACATTGTGGACATGAAACATGTTCAAAAATATGTCGGATGTTGGTTCGTTTGGTCGTACGAACGCGATGTTCGCTTAATTACGGCGGAATGCGCATAAGTGCGAAAAACGATCCAAATGACGCGACGAATGGATTTTTCTCATGCCAAACACTAAAATAAAGTATTATAGTGTTTACATAAATTTTTGGATGTCCGGATGTATTCAGAACGTGAGTTATGCGCAAAAGTGCAAACTTGTGCACTTTTTGACACTTTTAGTCCCTGAATGACCCAAAAGTTTATTTTAGCGCACCGAACCCCTTAAAGCCTATTTCTAAGCTATGTAAAGGATATTTAAGGTGTGTTTAACTTATGGTCATGTTCCGGAATGTTCGTTACAGTGCAAATTGACATACTTTCGTAGTTTATCAAGTTTAGTCCCTGTAAGAGAATTAACTTTGTTTTTGCCATACCAAAGCCTTCAAAACTTATTTCTAAGTTATGTAAAGGTTATTTGAGGTATGTTAAGTATATGTTGATGTTCCGGGGTATTTCTCGCATGAAACTGATTACGTTTACGCACCAGTTTGCGTATAACTCTCCAGAAAGCGATATAGAGTTTGAAATTACATAAAAGTCAAAACATGAAAAATGTAAAACACAACCAAACAAACATTGGGATAAATTACATTGTTTTATTGATAATAGAACTGTTCACGATGATTACAAGCATAGTTGTTACAACATAGAATATAGTTTAGTACATTATGAAAGTTAAAAATAATAGGTATAATAAATAAAACAATAAAAATTGTAACAATACTTCGGATATTTCACTTAATGCTCCAATCGTACTAAAGGAAACATCAGATAGATATTCGTCAGTCGTTGACTTGATAGCAGAAGAACTCAATCCAGAATAACGGGAAGACGTTGAAGCAGTAAGTTGAGCAAGGAAACTATAGAGAAAAAATAATGTATGTGACAATAATACGTATTCAAAAGATATTATAAAAAAAGTAATAAGATTACAAACCTTTTCTTAAAATCCAAAATCTCTTTTACTTCAGTATTTATGATGACTCGAGTTACAGTATACAAATTAGAGACAAACAAATTACCTGTTTATTTAAAGAAACATGTAAATAAAAACACAACTTGAATAAATTAAATATGTACTTGAATAATAAGTGACAGTGTTGGTATAGAATATACCTCCCCAAAATTTGTGCTTCCCAAACTGAACAACGACCACAACATTCTTTTCATCCTTATGGTTCTTCTCAAATTCTAAAATTTGATAAGCATAACAACCCCATAACGTCACGTAAATCTGATGGTGTCTACAACAAAACGTTTAAATAGGTAAGTTGGTAGTTGTAAAATACATAAAATGGGAGAAATATATAAGTAAATGTAGGTATATATAAGAATGTACTGCAAATCTTCCAGAATAAAGGTAGTCTTCTTCTCGTCTTTGCCGTTATTATATTCACTTTTATCCTCTGCCAGAAAAAACTTAACCACAAAGCCAATAACATCTAAAAAATACAAAATAATGTAATTAAAAGTACATAAAAATATAATATTAAAATATTAAAAATGAACAACACATTTTTAAATAAAGTACCAATCGGGCTATTGAAAGGCTTGTCGTCATCATCAGGGTCATCCACAATAGAATCAAATGGAGAAAAATCAAATCCCCATTCAGCACCAACAGGCTCGTTGCATGCTTCGACAGTAGTGTTGTCATTTAGATTGATCTTCAACGAACTATGAACATATTTAACTTTCTGGCGATTTTCACCCATCGAAGGATTATGAATAGTCAAACATTGATTTTCTTTCCGCAAATGCACATAAGCAGGAGTGTTTTTTTTGTAAAACAAATGCCTGCATTTTGGTGCCCTAAAACACAACGTTTGATAATTCAACTCAATATAAAGAAACAAGCATTAAATTGAAATTGAAAAAAATACTATGAATTGGCATAAAAAAAACCTCTTGGTCCATGAATATCATGTCGTAGCAATAAATCTTCCTAGGATTGTTGAAGGAAGGTCTTGTCCATAGCCGAACTATACGGATTCTGATAGTGTAATCATCAACATTAAGATCAACATTATTCAGAAGTGTGATAGCAGCCTGTTCCATCTCTGAAATTCAAGAAAAAAACTTAATACTATAAAGTTGATGATGATAATAGAAATAATCAATGAAGAAAAGTCCATGAAAAACAAAATATGTTAACTAAACAATACAATAACTATCTGAATTAAAATGAAACTCATAATACTCATACCAGAAGATATGATATCGAATTCTACAAAGTGAGTAGCTGGGATGTGTATCAAACATAACGAATGGGACTTATTTATAACAGCAGGTGAGCACATAATTTTGGTAACGATATTTTTTTAATTTTAATTATAATTGTCAACCTTTACTAAATTATAAAAATCCGGGTAATATAAATATTTATGATTGGCCAGTTTCCATAATTATGAGACTATTTCAAAGGAAGGACGAAATTTTTAAATTTTTACCTATTAAGTAAGAGTTGACTTGAAAATATAATTATATATTTTTGTTTTATAATTACTTATAAAACAAAATATATAAATCACATTCCTTACTTTTACTTTTAAGGTCATGTTATTAAGGTTATGGGATTGATTTAAATAATTAAATTAAATAATAAACAAAGCATTATAAAAATTACCTAATTTCTCTCACGTAAGATGAAAGGTGCATCACATTACACTTGTAACATAGCATTTGTACAAACGGTAAATTATGATAATGTCGGAATTCCAATTTTTGTTCCTCTAATACTGTACGTAAACAATACATTGTTATAATGAATGATAAATCTAAAAAAATTGTGTACAACCAAAATAACAAATGAAGTCATTCATAAAGATCAATTAAAACCTGGAAAAAATGCTACCTAAATTGATAACCTATTTTATGTTACAATAAGCACGTGTCAAATATCGTAAAGGTCTAAGATATAGCTCATGTAACACATATTCAAGAAACAGAACAGAAGCAAAAACTTATCTTATACACATTAACATATGTTTTATCTAGTGAATCTTGACCGGAATGAAAGTATTGAACAGAACATTAACAAATTTTAAGGAAAACAATTGCAAACTCATTAGAAATGAGTATTTAACTGAACTTTCACGATAATCGTGACACTTTGTAATTGACTATTCACGAAAGATTGTTAATAAAAAATCATAAACAAAACATATTATGATATCATCTAATTCGTTTATTACAACATTACAAAAAAAAATATGAAAATAACAAAGTAAGTTATGAAAAATTCCAATTTCAATTATGAAAAACAATAACATTTGTACATAAACAGTGATGGTAATATATTTTTTAAAAATAAACAACTATGTTAATATCTGAATATGTTAATTTCTTTATATCTAAATTGTTAAGTTTGACTGTTATACGTACATATCACCTAATGTAATAAATTAGAACTTGGTTAACTATTTTAAAAAGTTGGTTTTATATCGTTTTTGATCTATCATATGTTTAATATAATGGGAATAAAAACTACATAAAACATACAATAAACTTTTTAGACATGGCGTATTTAATAATCTGATATTATCTTATAGGTTGTAATTATAGTGGTTCAAACCACAGTTAAGATATGATAAAATGTAATAACTTGAAATTCAAAACCATAAAAAATGTTAAAAACCAATAACCATAGAAAAAGTTAATATCCACCATATGAAAAGGAAAAAATGAAACCTAAATGTCAAATAACTAATCAGTACGCCTAACGTAAGGTACAACCTTTTCAACACTCAACACTTGCTCATTTTCATCAAAAGAATAGTGAACGGTGTCACCGACCTTAATTCTAGCAGATTTCATGAACTTCGACCAACGGGTTAAAGCATATCGAAAACCTTCTCGTTTCCTTTCACGTCTAGTACCGTTGGTAAACTGCTCTGGCGGATCCCGATGCAGAAGTCTGACGGTGATATCTTTTAAACCAAGATCAAGTTTAGCCATCCGGGAAACACGATCAGGAAGCCTCTGTATTGTTGTAAAAATAAAATTAATAATAAAGATGAAACTAAAAAGAATAATGTATTATTACGTCAAAAAAATATGTAACACTTAATATTTTGTAGTTTGTAAAATGGTATTAAAACTTACAAAATAGTCACCAGCCATACAAACAAACTGACAACGACGACCATGTGGTTGTTCATAAACATCATTTACAGAATCGATAGGTGCAACTACAGCTTGCAAATTAAATATAACATTTATTAGATTAACAGTATATCAAATATATAAAGAAGTAGCCAAATGTATACTTACCTCATCGACATCTACATCAGGAAAATTCTTTTCAACACCGTTTTTTCCAAAAAATTTTAAATGGAAATAATTACCAAAATATTTTGTAAATAACAAAAAACAACCAGCCTCCAATTGTAACTGACTAAAAATTACGTCAATACCAACGGTAAAACCGACTTTACCGTCAGCCGTTTCAATACTAACGTGAAACATTTTGTTGTCTATAATTATAGTGGAGATTACATCATTTGATGTATAATCGTAGGTTTTCGGCAGGATACATTCAGGAATGACCTATAGGAATGATAACAAAAATAATAAAAAGGTTAGTTTTAATATCAGTAAAGAAAAACGAAAATACTTTAAAAAAAGTTAAAAATATCTTACATAAAACTGAGATGATGTAGGTAGCAGATATGTCTAGAAAGAGCTACGACTAACACCATCAAGAAAATATGTTACTTTGGACGTAGGACAATCTACGAGATTGAATACTACCAAACATCCTTTGGTTAGTCGCAAATGTATGACAACATTCGACTAACCATGAAAAAAGAATAACTTTCCTTTTGATTCGTTTGAAGAAACATTAAACATTCGGCCATCCTCAGTATGTATCATAACATTTGTAGGGGCTTTATCCACACCCCACAGTTTGCACGCAGCATCAGAAGGAATCGACTAATAAACCAAACAATGGAACATGAATTATAATTATAGTAAAAATATATAAACAATAAAATAATAATAAATTGTAGTAAATGATAACAACAAAAAGAATAGAAGTAAGTCATGTAATAATTTATCAATTACCAGAATAACTTCGTCTGCTTGATTCATATGCCTACAGAAGCAGGGTTCTCTGATACTGATTAAAAAAATACGATATTAATAAACATTAAGATGTTATTGTTATTGTTCGAAACAAATGATAACATGAAAAAAAATACAGATTCTACAAATCAAAATACATAACTTATACCATATTTGGAAAATATCAGAAAGACGTTAAAAGTAAAGAAGGTAAAAATAATGAACAAAACACACACATAAAAACATAGTAAGAAGGAAAGCATAAGCAATGACATGAAGATGTTAACAGGAAATCTAAAATAGAAGTCCTAAAAATTAAGTTAACGTCCGTTTGTAGGTAAAAAGTAAACCAAAGGAATTTAACAAAATAACTAACATTTAGTAAAACGAAAAGCATAAGCAACAAACGGACAATGAATATAAAGACAGATTGTATAAACATACAAAAACTAAATAACTAACATTTCAGTAAGATGGAAAGCATAAGCAACAAACGATAAACGATTAAAGTTTAAATAATCATACCATAACAGATCATATACAATAACAGAATAACAAAAAAAGGGAAACAGAAAACGATAAGATGAATATGTTTTAATAAACAGATTTAACATAAAGATATAATAAAAAAATCATAACAATCACAAAAAATAACATAATGATCAAAACTTTGTACAAAATCTACATACTAACCACATAAATTCAAAGATATAATAAAAAATATAGTGAATAATAAAAACAAAAAAATACATTGATGAAGATTCAGCCATATTGAAAACCTACAAACACAGGTTACATAAACAAAACAAATCAGATGATATATTATAAAATTTCAAAATAACAACAAAACAACAATGTGACGGACATGTTATAATAACAATCCATATATATGAATAGGTTTCATATTTACAGAATCAAATCAAATAAAACATAAAACATATATATCTTAATGAATAAACAGATTAAAAAATTGAATCAAAGAAAAAAAATCATCCTTAACAATCGAAAATGTGGCCTTTTAGTAACAATGATATACACGAATAGGGTTCATAGAATACAGAAGCAAATCAAATAAAACATATTTTGCATCACAATCAAAAGAAGAATTGACATAATAAAATAAAATAAGACTGATATTCCATAACAATCGGATTTAGGGTTTCGTATAAACTTAATAGATTACATAAACTCGAGAAATAAAACGTATTATGCATCACAATAGGATCTAGGCTTTTGCATAAACATCAAATTCTATAACAAAACCATAATGTTAATTCCATGACAATCCGATTCAGGGTTTCTATAACATAACCATACTCAATAAATCAGACTGAAAAACACATATAAACAGAATAGAATCAAATAACAAACTATCATTCATAACAATGATATACACGAATAGGGTTCATAGAATATATATATTCAAATCAAATAAAACATATTTTGCATCAGAATCAGATTTAGGGCTTTGCATAAAGATCAATTTCTATAACATAACAATAGTTTTGATACACAAAATCAAAAGAAGAATTAACATAATCAAATAAAATAAGACTGATCTTCCATAACAATCAGGTTTAGGGTTTCGTATAAACTTGATAGATTATATAAACATGTGAAATAAAACATATTATGCATCATAATCGGATTTAGGGTTTTGCATAAGCATCAAATTCTATAACAAAACCATAATGTTAATAAACATAATCAACATATTTTCAATGACAATCAGACTTAGGGTTTCTACAAGATAACCATACTTTTCAAACAGTAAATTAACGGAGGAACACATAATAAAAGGAATATAAAATATAATTATATATATATATCAATCTTGATTCAAGCCGGTTGTTCGTAGGAAATATCATAATAAAATATAATTACAAAATATATATTAACGAGATTCTCGTTATTCGTAGGAAATATCATAGTACAATACAGGTTGCAGTAACTAAATAAAAGGAATATAAAATATAATTATATATATATCAATCTTGATTCAAGCCGCATCTCTGGTGGGTCCTTCACGCTCACTTGATAGCATCTTAGACTCGAGTATTCATCATCTTGAGTCTTGAAAAATACTCCTTGACTTCAACAAAGAGCACACAAAAAACGTTGACGATTTTGGTTGAGTAACGTGTTCAACACGCTTCCCTTAAAACAGATTTCACGCCTCTACCAAAGATGACGTGTTTGTCTCCCAGGGTACAACAGCCGAAGCAGTCTGTACTACCGAAGATGGCTATGTGTCCGAGGTTACATCGGATAATTGTAGTGTTTGAACTTATGGAACAAATAAACATGTGACAGTGGTGAAATCGAAAAGCGAAAACATATCTCTCTAAGTACCCAACACATGGCTCTTCAAGTAATATTTCTTTTCAATAACTCTCCATATACTAATGTAATTTTCTTGTGTCTTCTCTTGTATTCTTCTAGATGTTCTTCCTCTCAAATGAGGCACATAGCCTATTATTATACAAGAGTTGAGGATGAGTGAAAAGTCTCACTTAATTAGAGACTTAATTTGAGACATAAAGACTCAAATTAAAAGATATTAAAACTCTACTTAAGAGTTTAGTCTTTAATTCACCATATGAAGAGTTTATTAACAATTATAATTTCATTAAATTATAATTCACTAAATATCCATTCACCAAATTTCCAACAACCCCCCACATAAATGGAGATCGTTCAAAACACATTAAATTTCCAATGGAACCTCGACAGTTGAGTTTTGCATACGATAGGTATGTGTTACCCTTTGAAACTTCGCTCATGAAATGCACTTAGCCCACTAGCTCTGAGTAGATCTCGATGTCTTTGGAGTCATCTGCCATTTGTGTAGACGACAATACACTTCACACAAGACTCTCCTTAGCCGGGTCATCTCCTCATAGTCGTATCCAATAATGGTCGTGGAACACTTTCCTGGTTTTGCGAGAGCTCTAGGAATTGTGCTCTTAATTCCATTCGAAGCGACCCCACTTCTCTCTAACATAGGTGATTCTCCTTAGATCACTAAAAGCATTGTGGTTATCGTGATTTATCCAAATCATTTACCACATATTATGCTTAGCCTCACTCTTTGTCACTGAATATCAGAGGAATAGACTAGGACATATTTAAACACCCTTTTATACTTTGGGGGTATGTATGACCATATATACTAGCATATACATATCATTTATGCCCCCACAGTGACCACCCTTAGGCATATGAGTTAGTTGTCCTATTGAACTTAGATCTTGGAATCTCTAGTCAACTAAGTTAGGTATCCTTCACACACCCTTTTCCATGGGCTTCAGTCTCATTCCACAACTTGATCTCTAATAAACCCTCAGGTTGTTAGATCCATAACATTAACAAATAACTTTGCATATTTGAGATCAGTTGTCATGATGTGTTCTTAACTCGTAAGTTAATTTTGCCTATTGTCAACTTCTAAGACTATAACCTCAGTGGCCATCTGAATCTGGTTATAACATATATCTTCGTAAGATGCGTGTATCATTTAAGGCAAACACATCTCCATTATGCACTACGACCTTTGTGTCCTCCACTTAGTCGTCTATTTGCATTGTTAGATTGAATTACAAAATCCTTATTGCCAAAAACAAATGCAAGACACCCCCACAGTTAAGTGTTATTGGATAACATTTAGATGGGTTAATGAGAACCATTTCTACATACCCTTATAGGGTTGTTTCTTAAATGGATCCTCCCCCAGGTTTCTTGCCATTTGATCAACATTTCCGTAATACCACTTATGGCGACATTTATACACATATGATTGAACAAGATCATCCTCATTGTATCAGTGAATTCAACTCACATTACATTAGCTTACATAAGCTTCCGAGCTGACCAAAGCAACACATGCCATTGTCATAAGTTTGTTACCAACTTGGAATAATTCTAATTTAACATTTAGAATAAGCTTAGACAATGAGTTCTCCTCATTATCTTTTCGAACAAACTCTTAAAAAGTTACATGTCATTTCCTTATAATGAATGAAAATTCTCCATCAACTTTGTCTATACACAAATTCTTTTTGTGTTCATACATATTTGAATGTTTAGAGTTAATTAGTCTCCGTCAAGACCCATAATTAACCAAGTACTAGTCTAGCATGCTTTAGACTGCAATACTTAACATGTGAACAGAAGATGGATCATTCTGATTCTTCACAGCCCTAAGGATATTATAATATCACTTTACAACACTCATCCCTTGTTAAGACAATATAATGAGACTTATTCATAATCCTAAAACATCAATATTTAGGAAGGTCTCACAAATTATTCTATATAGCACATAGCTAAATTTCATCATTCATTTAAGGAACATAACTTGTTTACCTTTGATCTGCAACAATCTACCATTGACATATAAGTACTTAAACATAAGTCTTAATCCAAGTCACTTGGTGAACACATTCTTCACCAACAAGATGAATGTTTCTCATCTACAATCACTATTATGTGTGAGATAGAGTCAACTAGGTCGACACTCAACAACATGGCATTCATAATTTTTCCATAAGTGATTTGCACACATCTATTGTTATTCATTAGAAGATATGTATATTTAGGATACTCTCCTAAATGTAGGTAAAATCTCCATATAGATCTAACAATAATTAAGTGGTAGACGCATATACTTATAAATCTAGCAAGATTTATTAAAGGTATACAATAACATATAGTACTTTTACTTTCATATGTTAGAATTCACACATGTGGATTTTCCAATGACTTCTAATGAAGTATGTCGACATGAATGTTGTTAGTGTATTTCATCTCAATACACTTACTACGTTCTTTCATTACTCACTCATGATGTGGTTATACATTTGATGTTTCGTCTTTGACTTTTAGTCGATGTAACAACTCTCAAGTTGTTTATGTCCAAGTATTTTCACGTACTATCCGTTTAAAACTATATTATTTAAAACAATGTATAACCAATGCTATAATTATTTTCCACAAAAATAATTTATACGTCACAACCATTATTGATTTATTTCTTTGTAAAAAATTGCATGTGTTATCTGAAGATATTGAACACAAAACAATAAAATACATTGGAAAGTAAATCATAAGTGCCAATCACTTTTGAAATTTAAACGGAAGCATAGACAATATGTAGACATCAAATAGCGAAGTGCTTTTATTTTCAACACTTTATAATCTGACCGAAATCTTCTCAACAATATCGTCCCATGGCATGTCTTGAGGTACTCCCTCAATAAGACTCCATGCACTTGTAAGTACAAGTTCCCCATTTCATCTTGAAACTTTAAACTTAGACAATTATGTTCAAAACAACACCAAGTTGTTACAAATACTACATTTAAGTAGTAAACTTGAACAATTAATTTTGTTCACAACAACACCAAGTTGTTTTTCACCAAATAACATTTTCTAACATGCAACTTAGAAAAAAATGTTATAACAAGCAGATTATAGAATCGAACGTTTATATAAAACGTTTTCCAAAGATATAGTTTATAAAATAAACCATTTCTCATCATTTTTAATGCACACATAGGCAATTAAATGTTTACATGAAACATTTCTGTTCATTATGAACAATCTCTAACCTCGTATTCATGATACACATTTTCTAACACGTTCTAACACACATGTTAGAAAATTTAAGTCATTTTATATATACAAAACATGACCAAATTAAAGCATTACATGTCATCATTAAAACTCATCAAATGTCATCAATAAAACTCTACTCAAGAGTTTCACCATATGAAGAGTTAAGAGTCTCAATAATTATAGACTTAACTCTAACAAAACTCATCAAATGTTATCATTAAAACTCTTCTCAAGAGTTTCACCATATGAAGAGTTAAGAGTCTCAATAATTATAGACTTAAACTCTAATAAAACTTATCAAATGTCATCATTAAAACTCTACTCAAGAGTTTCACCATATGAAGAGTTAAGAGTCTCAATAATTATAGACTTAAACTCTAATAAAACTCATCAAATGTCATCATTAAAACTCTACTCAAGAGTTTCACCATATGAAGAGTTTAATTAGTAATTAAAGCTTCACTCAAATGGATTTAGAAATCACAAATGAAAATTGGTGATAAATCCACACAACAACACCATCACTTTATGGTGATTTAATTCTTGAAGCCAATTAAACATCAACTTCAATGTATGACCTTTTATTTCTAAATCGTACAAAGCATTAAAATCAATGCTACAACAAATTACCTATATAAAATGTTTACATAAAACATTTCAAAGCATTTGTATTTTAACCATTTTTTAACGATCATGTTAAAATGAAAGAAATTCTAACACGCACGTTAGAAATATTAATATTTCCACAAAATGTTAATTGGACTTGCTAAAAACACATATATGGTTCACATAAATAAGTCATTTCTAATACACATGTTAGAAACTAAACAATTAAAAAATTGCTTCCAAACTACGCGTTTCATGAGCGTTTCTAACACACATGTTAGAAAATGATTACAAAAATCATTATAAGACTTATTTGTTCATATCAATCCATGGGTGGATGAAAAGTCTACTTTAAATAGAGACTTAATTAGAGACATAAAACTCTAATCAAGTAATTTAAAACTCTTATTTAAAGACATAAAAAACTTTACTTAAGAGAATTTAACGTTTACAAAAAACGTATGGTTTACACCAATAATTCCGGTCTAACACACATGTTAGAGAATTGAACGTTTACAAAAAAGCGTTTGGTTTACACTAATACACCCGATCTAACACAAAAGTTAGAAAAATTAACGATTCCCAAAATCGTTTAAAAAACCAAACGGTTGAACCAAGACTATTTGTTTTGTACCACGGTATAGGATTTAAGATTGTATCTCAATCTCAAGAAATCCAAACATAACAAGTTGTACCACATACATATTTCCCAAAAGAAAATATTTATAAGATCATAATCTTTAAAAATATTTATTTAGTATAAATCCTTTTGTAAACCCAAAATCCTTATAAATAAGGTTTTAAGATTGTAGCAACAATCTCATGAAATCTGTTTTAAGTATGTAGGAACTAGGTTCACCTTTTATAAAATATAATTACGAAATATATATTAATGAGACTCTCGTTATTCATAGGAAATATCATAGTATAATACCAGTTGCAGTAACTAAATAAAAGGAATATAAAATATAATTATATATATATATATATATATATATATATCAATCTTGATTCAAGCTGCATCTCTGGTGGGTCCTTCACGCGCACTTGATAGCATCTTAGACTCAAGTATTCATCATCTTGAGTCTTGAAAAATACTCCTTGACTGCAACAAAGAGCAAACTAAAACGTTAACGATTTTGCTTGAGGCACGTGTTCAACAGGCTTCCCTTAAAACAGATTTCACGCCTCTACCAAAGATGATGCGTCTGTCTCCCAGGGTACAACAACTGAAGCAGTCTGTACTGCCAAAGATGACCACGCGCCCGAGGTTACACCGGATAATTGTTGTGTTTGAACTTATGGAACAAATAAAGATGTGACGGTGGTGAAATAGCGATTAGAGAAAACATTTATCTCTATGTACCCAACACATGGGTCTTCAAGTAATTTTTATTTTCAATAACTCTCCATATACTCATGTAATTTTCTTGTTTCTTCTCTTGTATTTTTCTAGATGTAATTTTCTTGTATCTTCTCTTGTATTTTTCTTGTATAACTCTCCATATACTCATGTAATTTTCCATATACTCATGAAAAGTCTTACTTAATTAGAGACTTAATTTGAGAAATAAAGACTCAAATTAAAAGACACTAAAAGTCTACTTAAGAGTTTAGTCTTTAATTCACCATATGAAGAGTTTATTAATAATTATAATTTCATTAAATTATAATTCACTAATATCCATTCACCAAATTTCTAACAGTTAATTCACTGGTCTCGTCAAGTAGGGTTAATCTCTTCTTTCCAAGGTCGATGGTTGGATCGTCCACTAACCTATCTCCTACACAAGGAAACACACCATGACTCGTAACAAGGAGGATGGGGTGGGGGGTGCTCCTTGTTACCACTCTCCGGCGTAAGAATTAGTATTTGCTTGAGAACAAAGTATGTGTTTGTAGTAAGTGTGTGTGAGAGAGAGAGAGAGAGAGAGAGAGAGAGCTGATAAGCCTTACCTCAAACCTTGTCCGAGATTAGTATTTATAGCCGAAGAGTGAAGGAGGGTAATTGAGTGGCTAGACGGACAACGCACATCCCTTTGCAGGTGTGTCAGAAGCGCAGGTCACGGAAGTGTTGGACTCTTCCTGGGGTGATGCTACGTCCTGTTGTGGCTGTCAGTCTGTGTGCCACCTTTGCATACATGTGGGCTGGACAGCTGACTATTGTCAGTGCCACTTGCTAGTTTGGACACTTAAGTCAAAGTGTCAGTCCCACTTGTGTCGACGATAGGATGCGGTGCCGAGCCGCATTGCTATGTGTCGGAATCGCGGTTTTGACCGTATCCCCTGTTGTGACGAAAACAGTCGTTTTCATACACAAGGTAAGTCTTCTCATCACTAGACCGATTGGAACAGTCAACTAGGTTCGCGCATGCCCGCACGGACGTAGATAAGTCCTCATTGATGGGAGTACTCGAGCTGGGTGATGGTCACTCGCGTTTGGCTTAGTGCGAGATTTGGTACCATACCCTTTCAAGTCCCCCCAGTCCAGTGTTGTTTCCTCATGCAAGTTGCAGGTGGGAGGAATACTGGATTATTTGGTCGAAAGGGTGCCTCTGAAATCGGTTTGGAGAAGATTCTAGGACTGGGCCTTCGCTTCTGCTTCAAGTAAATCAATTCAGGGATTGAGTATTTACTTGTGTAAGTAGGTGGATAGGCTTGTGTAACAACTGTATTGAACCGGTGAGTAAGTTCAGGCTGATGCTGAAACATCAACTGTGACAACTGTCAAATTTACAGGTATCCGTGCAATTATTAAATAATGATTTATTCTTAATGACTGTGCTGAATTACAATTAATGACTTGAATTGCTTTCTGATTATTACCATATACATACATGTGCAACACATATTGCTCTATGACATATCATTATTACATGAGAACTTTATTTACTCAAGTGATGTATTAAATACAGTTAGCACAGTTATCAGACAAACCGGGAAAATGTTGACAGAGTTCAGTAGATAGACAGACATTGCATTGAAATACATAATGAGCCAAAAACTAAGTATTACACTACTACAGTGTGTAGGAAAGTAAGGATCATAAAACTGCCTTCCTAGTGATAGTTTAAGTGCCGGAAAGTGCCTAGAACTCACCCAAAGTGCTGAATTCAGCAAAATTCAGCAAAAATCAGCAATTTAACACAGTAATATAATGTAGAAATATGATAAAATGGTCCTGAATGCTTTCCTAAGTGTCGGGTATCAAAACTGTCACAAAAGGTAACATAAAGCACGCTAAGCTGCATAGTTTAGCACCTTAACGAATCGGTAACTAACTAAACAACCGAACATTACCCGAAACACCAAATGTACACTAGAAGCATTGTTTTAACATTACCAAGCTAGTTATGATCCCCGAACACCATAACACACCATATAAATATCTAAAAACTAAAACCTAACTAATACTTGGATTTTAACCTAATAACTAACTAGTTGGTTGGAACCTAGTCTACTACCCCCCCCCCCCCCCACCTATGACCGTCCAACATGTTGGCCCCACCAAGGATTTTATTTGATTGTTTAATACATCTTGATACCACTTTCCTAAACATAAAATCTATTGGAAGATTTTGAGATGGAGTATTATAAGTAAACCCATGAGACCAAGACTTTCATTTGCAACACATATCATCAACACCCATCTTCTTCTTCACCCCGTAGCTCACGGCCACACACCTCCACCACACTACCTCCATTTTAAACCTTCTTCCATACATTCCAAGGTGGTCTAGAAGTGTAAGAAGCTAAGCTAGGAAGCTTGGAGGGCTTGAAGCTTGAAGGACCTTCACCGATTGCTTTTATCCACTTGTTTTCTACCCTTGAATCATCCCTAGCCTTGAGCTAGTGGTAAGATCCTTGTACACTCCATTTTACTTCTATTTTAGTAGGTGAAAAGATGTTACAAGTAACTAATCTTGAAGAACACTAAAGATCATGAGAAGTAAATATGAACATAAGCTTAAATGTGAAGTAATCTTGATGAATATGAGTTGTTATGCTTGTTGATCATTGATTGTTTGTAGAAATGATGTTGATCATCATATGAACTTGCTAGACCATGATTGAAAATATAATCTAGCAAGATGTGAGAATAGAAATTGTTGTAGGATGATGGATCATCCACACATAAAGCATGAACTTGAAAGAAACATAATGTTTTCTTGTAAAATAATGATCAAAGTATATTGTTAATCTTGTAGATCTAAATATTTCATGGATTATTCTACAAGAAACCAAGTTAAAATATATGTCTTGTTAAAACTTGGTTCTTACATGAACAAACACTATTTTTGGTGGTTAAACAAGTGTAGAAACACTTGTGTAACAAGAAAATTTCATAAAGAAACATTTTTATAAAACATGATTACAAGTTGTAAACATCTAAATCCTTCAAGAATGATGTTTTTAAATAAACATCCACACTATAAAGGGTAACTAAACTTACTAAACACACTATCAAGTTACTACAAATTTTCATAAACTTTCAAGTTCATGAAGTGGTAGATTAAGCATGATTTTGGCAAAATTGGTAAGTGTAAGTTGTTTAGAGTTGATTTTAAATTGATTGTGATGATTTTTACAAAAGAAAATGATATGCTTGAAAGCATGAAAACCTCCATTTTTAGGGGAAACTATGGCAAAATTTTCTAAAAATATAAACACTTAGAGAAATGTTTTTAAACAAATACTTACAAGTGTATTTTCAACAACAAGTGTTACATAAACGTTGCCATAATTTTTTATACAAAAATTATAATTATTGGAGGCTGATTTTTATAAATAAAAGTGATTAAATATGTACTTCGGAAATATATATTTAAAAGACACCATGTGTATGATTATTTGTATATTTTGTGTATTAATTATATTATTTTAGGACTTGAAATAATATAACACATCAAGATACCAAGTATTACAATCCAAAAATATTACCAAAATCCCAAGGAAAAAGTATACAAGTTACACACAAAATAATGGCGAAACCGAACAAGAAATGTAACTAACAAAATATTCCGGAAAATATGCACACAAAGCATATTTTGGACACAAAGAAATGAAAATATGATTTTTATGATTACCACAAAGTTATATCATATTTTGACAAGAAGGAAATATATGATTTTTGGTGAATGAAAATAGATATATATTTATTTGTAATTTTAGAAGATATATTATTTTGGGAAAAATATATATTTTCTTGAGTACACTTGAAATACAATATTTTTGAATAAAAATAAGTTTATATATATATATATTTTCTAAGAGAGACTTGAAAATATATTATTTTTGGAACTTATATGAAAATACAAATATTTTTGCCAAAGGAAAAATTATAAATAATTCTTCTAAGTAATATTCCTTAGAATATATATTTTGGAAATATATGTGAATTTTTATTAGAAATAATATTTCGGAAATTAATACGAAATTAAGTATAAGAATACTTAATGAATACAATAAAGATACGTACTTTCGTACGTATAAATACACTCCGGAATACGACACCGTTACATTGTGACAACTCGTATTTCAGAACTTATCTTTGTGCTTAATGTAACGTATGTGAACCTTGTGTGATAATCTGATATGTTGATTGAATGAATGTTTATGAGACTTTATGTTTGTATTATGGGAATCTTTGTATGTATATATATACATGACAACCCGGAACGCACAACATAACCCGATCGCACAAGCCCATTCCACACTCTTTGCATCTAAAACCAATGGACAGCCCATGATGGGTTCGACCCACTCCCTTATGTCGCATAACCTCATGAGAAGGGGGTATACTCTTCATTGTTTTGGCTAAACACTTTACACATCAAAACCCAAAATCTCTCTCTCTCCCTCTCAAACCCGACGGCAACAAAGAGTGTCTCTCTCGAAGCTTTATCATTCGGATCAACTCTCATTCCATTCTCTAACCGGTTAGTGTATTAGTTTTGATTGGATGATTGATGATGTGTTAGCTTATATGTTTTTACATGATGATTTAGGGAGGTTATGTGTATGAGATTGTTAAGGGTTGTGTTCATAAAATCGGCTCACATGTGTATTCGATAATGTTCATATGATTTGGAATTGCCTGATATTAATCAAGAACCGAATGTATATTTACTCGACTGTGATGAGTTTATGTTTAGACTGATTTAGAGTTGATGATTTAGAACCGAATAGATGTTAATCGGCTGTTATGTTTCTGCCTTTCGGATTGTTTGATTGATGACGTTGAAAGCGTTAAATCTGATAGTTTGAATGTTTTAAGATGTTGTTTATGCTTGAAACATGATTAGGGCTCATAGAGATTTGATGCTAAAAACCCTTGTTCGATCGATTAATTGTATGAATGGAAACTGTTAGTGTGTTGATTGATAACTTCGTAAATGGAAACAATATAACTGATTGCATGAAATTCGGAAATTATAACTGGTCGCACAAGACTCCTTGGTCGCACAAGATCAGATCGTACAAGATCTGATCTGATCGCACAAGACAGTCGCACAAGATAGGGTACAATGGTTAATGCTCTACGTTCAACTCAGGATTGCGTGATCGCACAAGACCTTGTGGATCGCACAAGGTTGTACCGATCGCACAAGGCTTGGGCCTCACACGAACGTTGGGACTGTTGGGACTTAAAGCCCAATGTCCATTCGCACAACTCAACAGGATCGCACAAGTCCTTCCGGACCGCACAAGATCACTGTTTGTCATTAATGGGCTTCTAAATAATTGGGCCGGGTATATGTTGGATCGCACAACATGTTGTGGGTCGCACAAGGCTGTGCTGAACGCACAACATGTTGGGCTGGGTATTATTGGGCTTTGTTATTTACTTATCTGATATTACTTTACGTGTATGTCGTGTATACCATGTGTTCGTAACTTGCTATCGTTGTGTAAACATACGTGCACTATTTAAACCTAGACCTGACTTGTATGGTAACCATGTTAGGACGTGGTTGACCTCTAGCAGCTCGATTGACCTTTCGTTTATCTGCCGAGCTAACCTAAGGTGTGTTCACACTTTCTACAAAGCATGGGATTCCCAAGGGTTGGGAATGGGTTAAGGAATATGGATTCCTCGTCCTCCTTGGGTAGGACAGTACAGGTTAAGGAATATATTTCCTCGTCCTCTTGGACAGTTTAAATTTCACTACACCAAAACTCTATCACGAAGTCCCTCCTTTTTATATCGACTTAATCGCCGGGCCAATTGCGAGCGGGTCATTAGTTAGATAGCGCTATTTAGGTCTGACAAGCCTCACACCGTGCCGCAGAGGACGGGCGTGAACTAATGGATCTGGGCACGTCAATGATGATAGACATTGACGCTAAGGTCACATAAACATGACTAAAGTCAGTGGTCGATATGGTAACGAGTCTAGTAGTATAAACATGGGGTAGCCCCCACGGCCGTAGAGCCAGATAATTTAACATGGGGTAGCCCCCATAGCTGGATTGCCAGTGTAAACGGGATTAAACAAAATACGTTTTCTACTATGGGGTAACCCCCACGGCGAGGATGCCAGTTAAAGGAAACTATGTTTTTGGAATAACTTAAACCAACACCCAACTGTGAACTCGCTCAACATTGTTGTTGACTCGTTACTACATGCTTTGCAGGTCACTAGGTTTAGCAGGAGCTTGCATGGGGAAGAGTCGTTGTGGAGTATGGACATTGAGTGTTCTTGATGAAATTAAACATTATTAACTTATGCTATGGTTTTGACATTATGCTTCTGCTTGCAACTTAAACTATGTTTTGATTTGGACACCAATTATATTGTGTTGGGTTTTATGTTTACTTATATGCTTGTTCAATATGATTGGTGGCTTGATCCTGGTCAGTCACGCCTCCAAGCGGTGATACTCCGCGTGTGGATTTTGGGGGTGTGACAGATTGGTATCAGAGCCATTAGTTATAGTGAACTTGGTTTTAATAAGGGAAAAAGTTTTTGTTAAAACAAGACTATAACCTGTACAGTGCTCAACGATCCACAACGACGTTTCGTTCCACGTGCAAGACTCAACATTCTAGGTGATATGGTTTATGTTTTATTGCCTACTTGCTAGATTACATAGAACTTTGCTTATGGTATGCTTAGATAAACGCAACAACTATTGTTTGAACACACGTGTGTGCTTACTCTCTTTTGTCATCGCACTTTCGCGAACCCCTCTCACTCATGTTTCCCTTGATATGAAGATCATGGCTGGACGCGTTAACATGACTCAAGCCCAGTTGACGGCTCTGATTAACCAACAAGTTGCTGCGGCACTTGCAGCCGCACAAGCAGGAGGTATACCCTGCAGTCTAAACTCACCCTAGGATCCCTAGATCCTACTCTTGTGAACCAACCTTTGTGTTAAACTTTGTCCTTTCTTAGTCTCACGACAGGTCAACCTGCACAGCCTCCTGTGTGCACTTTCAAGACCTTTATGGACTGTCGACCTAGTACCTTCAGTGGTACCGAAGGAGCTGTAGGTCTCCTCCACTGGTTTGAAAAGCTCGAATCTGTTTTCGAGATGCCCTGAGGCTCGCAGGGTGAAGTACGCTACCGGTACTCTCGAGGGTATAGCGCTCACGTGGTGGAATGCTCAGGTCCAAATGCTGGGGTTGGTTGCTGCTAATGCCACCCCATGGAACAATTTTAAGGAAATGATTAAGGAAGAGTACTGCAATCGTGATGACATTCACAAACTGGAGGTAGAGTTCTTCAACTTAAAGATGACGGGGTCAGAATTTGAAAATTATACAAAAAGATCGAATGAGCTGGCAATTTTGTGTCCTACTATGGTGGATCCTCCCATCAAACGCATCGAACTATACCTCAAGGGTTTAGTGCCAGAGATTCAAAGTCATGTGACTTCAGCTAACCTCACCACCATCCAGCAAGTTGTTCAATTGGCTCATCGTCTCACTGATCCGGCGGTGGAGCAGAACAGACTACCCAAACATATTAGTGCTACAGCTACTTCTGATACTCCCAGCGACAACAAGCGTAAATGGGATGGAACTTCAAGCAAAGGTTCAACTTCTGTTCAGTCTCAGTCATAGCAAAGAAGGACTAACGACTACAAGAGCCCTAATCAGTAATCCTCTGGTAGTCAAAGCCAAGGAGGGTACAGGGGAGTTCACCCCAAATGCAATCGCTGTAACCTACACCACAGTAGGCCATGCACCAGGAGTAACTGTCATCGGTGCAACAAGCCAGGCCACGCCATAAAGGATTGCAGAAGTTTATACCCCGCAAACCAGAATCATCAGCAACAACAAGCCCCACAAAATCAACGCCAGCAGCAGTAGCAACAAGGCATCAACAAAGGGTGCTTTCAGTGTGGAGCTGAAGGCCACTTCAAGAGAGACTGTCCCCAGCTGAACCAGAATCAGAACAACAACAATAATAACAATCAGGGGAATGGAAACAACGGGGGTAACAACGGTGGCAAAGGTGCCAGGGGTCGTGTCTTCGTGATTGGTCAAGGAGATGCAAGGAACGATCCCAACGTCGCAACGGGTAAGTTCCTACTGGAAAACTTCTATGTTTATGTTTTATTCGATTCGGGTGCCGATACTAGTTACGTGTCCTTAAAAGTAAGTCAGATGCTTAAGCGTACCCCAACACTTATGAACACCAAGCACATTGTAGCGTTTGCTAATGGTAAGATTTTAGAGGCCACACACCTAGTCAAGGGCTGTAACCTTGTTCTTGCTAATCAGACCTTCTCTGTCGACCTCATTCCTATAGTTCTGGGTAGTTTCGACGTTGTCATTGGGATGGATTGGTTATCCCAACACCGAGCAGAAATTCTTTGCAACGAGAATATTGTCTGTATTCCTCGTTCAGATGATGAACCTCTCATGATTCGTGGCGACAAGAGGGGTGCTGTCGAGAGCATCATCTCTTTCCTTAAGGCCCAGAAGTGTTTGCGAAAGGGCCACACTGCTATTTTGGCTCTCGTTACTGACACCTCGAAGAAAGAGAAGAAGATAGAAGATTTTCCGATTGTACGCGACTATCCTGAGGTATTTCCTGAGGAACTACCTGGTCTTCTGCCTCATCGCCAGGTCGAGTTTCAAATCGAGCTAGCTCCTGGAGCAGCACCTATAGCTCGAGCGCCTTATCGTCTAGCTCCATCAGAATTGGAAGAACTATCTGCGCAGTTACAAGAACTCTTAGACAAGGGTTTCATTCGCCCTAGCTTTTCGCCCTGGGGAGCTCCAGTCTTATTTGTGAAGAAGAAGGACGGTACCTTCCGTATGTGTATCGACTATCGCGAACTCAACAAGGTGACCGTAAAGAATCGCTACCCTCTTCCACGTATTGATGACCTATTCGACCAGCTGTAAGGGTCGAGCTTCTATTCAAAGATTGATCTAAGATCGGGATATCACCAGCTGAGAGTCCGAGATGAGGACGTCTCCAAAACAGCCTTTAGAACTCGTTATGGACACTACGAGTTTTTGGTTATGCCTTTTGGGCTGACAAACGCACCTGCGGTTTTCATGGACCTTATGAACAGAGTGTGCAAACCTTACCTGGACAAATTTGTTATTGTCTTCATTGATGACATCCTGATCTATTCGAAGAGTCAGGAGGAGCACGAGCAGCATTTACGACTCATTTTGGAACTCCTTTGAGTAGAACAGCTGTACGCCAAGTTCTCGAAATGTGACTTCTGGCTTCGTGAAGTCCATTTCCTAGGCCACGTAGTGAACAAGGATGGGATTCATGTTGATCCATCTAAGGTGAACTCGATTAAGAACTGGCCTGCACCTTGCACACCAACGGAAATTCGCCAATTCTTGGGTTTGGCAGGTTACTACAGGAGGTTCATTAAGGATTTTTCCAAGATAGCACAACCTCTCACCTCACTAACGCAGAAGGGCGTTACTTATCGATGGGGTAATGCACAAGAATCGGCATTTCAGCACCTAAAGGATAGACTTTGCAGCGCACCTATTCTCTCATTGCCTGAAGGCACAGACGACTTTGTGGTTTACTGCGACTCATCAATTCAGGGTCTTGGTTGTGTGTTGATGCAACGGGATAAAGTTATTGCGTACGCCTCACGCCAACTTAAAGTTCATGAAAGGAACTACACTACACACGATTTAGAGCTGGGAGCTGTTGTTTTTGCACTTAAGATATGGAGACATTACCTGTACGGTACCAAGTGCGCCATTTACACCGATCACAGGAGTCTCGAGTATATCTTCAAACAGAAGGAGTTCAACATGCGACAATGTCGATGGGTCGAGCTACTGAATGATTACAAATGCTCGATCAGATACCATCTGGGCAAAGCCAATGTTGTGGCCGATGCCCTCAGTCGAAAGGATACTGCACCTAAACGCGTACGAGCTTTACAACTCACTATCCAATCTAGTCTTCCTGCACAGATACGAGATGCTCAGGTAGAAGCATTGAAACCAGAAAACATCAGGGCTGAAGCCCTATGTGGCTCAAGGCAACGGTTAGAACAAAAGGAAGACGGTGCATACTACGTAACAGGGCGCATCTGGGTCCCACTTTATAGAAACTTACACGAACTTGTGATAGATGAAGCACACAAGTCTCGTTACTCAGTACATCCTGGTTCGGATAAGATGTACCACGACTTGAAAACTACGTATTGGTGGCCTAGCATGAAAGCTCACATAGCAACCTACGTTAGTAAATGTTTGACTTGTGCGAGAGTCAAAGTCGAATACCAGAAACCCTCAGGCCTACTTCTACAACCAGAGATACCACAATGGAAATGGGATCAAATTTCCATGGATTTCGTTACTGGCCTACCTAGATCTCAGCGCGGAAATGACACTATTTGGGTGATCGTGGATCGACTCACAAAGTCTGCACACTTTTTGGCTATCAAGGAAATGGATAAGTTCTCTACTCTAGCAGACGTTTACCTGAAGGAAGTGGTTTTGAGGCACGGGGTGCCAACCTCTATTATTTCCAATCGTGATGCACGTTTCACTTCAGAACTTTGGCAAGCGATGCACAAATCCTTCGGCTCACGATTAGGCATGAGCACTGCTTATCACCCTCAGACGGATGGGCAGTCAGAGCGCACTATTCAAACTTTAGAAGACATGCTTAGGGCATGTGTGATTGACTTTGGCAACGGCTGGGAAAAACATCTGCCACTTGTGGAATTTTCGTATAATAACAGCTACCACACCAGCATTAAAGCCGTTCCATTTGAGGCATTGTACGAACATAAATGCCGATCACCTCTTTGTTGGGCAGAGGTGGGTGATAGTCAGATCACGGGCCCAGAACTTGTAGTGGACACAACAGAAAGGATTGCTCAGATACGACAACGCATGGCAGCAGCTCGCGACCGTCAGAAAGCATACGCTAATAAGCGCAGGAAACCACTCGAGTTCCAAGTTGGGGATCTAGTGCTACTCAAAGTTTCACCCTGGAAGGGTGTGGTTCGTTTTGGCAAACGAGGCAAACTTAACCCACGATACATTGGACCATTCGACATCATAGAGAAAATAGGCAGGGTGGCCTACAAACTGAACTTACCAGCAGAACTCAGTGGAGTTCACAACGTTTTCCATGTGTCGAATCTGAAGAAGTGTCTGTCAGATGAGACCCTCATAGTTCCTTTGAAGGAGCTCACTATCGACGATCAGCTGCGATTCATCGAGGAACCAGTAGAAATTACTGACCGAGATGTGAAGATTCTCAAGTGCACTAGAATTCCTCTTGTTCGAGTTCGTTGGAACTCACGTCGTGGCCCAGAGTTCACCTGGGAACGCGAAGATCAGATGAAACAAAAATATCCCCAATTGTTCGACAACAGTACAACCACTACTGAGGCTGAAGCTACCGCGGAATTTCGGGACGAAATTCCAAACCAACGGGGGAAGGATGTGACACCCCAGGAAAACCAGGAAAACCATGCAACATAACTAGCTTCCTCAGTGAGTACATGCTAAATTTCGGGACGAAATTTCTTTCAACTTGGGGATAATGTGACAACTCGTATTTCAGAACTTATCTTTGTGCTTAATGTAACGTATGTGAACCTTGTGTGATAATCTGATATGTTGACTAAATGAATGTTTATGAGACTTTATGTTTGTATTATGGGAATCTTTGTATGTATATATATACATGACAACTCGGAACGCACAACATAACCCGATCGCACAAGCCCATTCGGGCCACACTCTTTGCATCTGAAACCAATGGACATCCCATGATGGGTTCGGCCCACTCCCTTATGTCGCATAACCTCATGAGAAGGGGGTATACTCTTCATTGTTTTGGCTAAACACTTTACACATTAAAACCCTAAATCTCTCTCTCTCCCTCTCAAATCTGACGGCAACAAAGAGTGTCTCTCTCGAAGCTTTATCGTTCGGATCACATCTCATTCCATTCTCTAACCGGTTAGTGTATTACTTTTGATTGCATGATTGATGATGTGTTAGCTTATATGTTTTTACATGATGATTTAGGGAGGTTATGTGTACGAGATTGTTAAGGGTTTGTGTTCATAAAATCGGCTCACATGTGTATTCGATAATGTTCATATGATTTGGAATTGCATGATATTAATCAAGAACCGAATGTATATTTACTCGGCTGTGATGTGTTTATGTTTAGACTGATTTAGAGTTGATGATTTAGAACCGAATAGATGTTAATCGGCTGTTATGTTTCTGCCTTTCGGATTGTTTGATTGATGATGTTGAAAGCGTTAAATCTGATAGTTTGAATGTTTTAAGATGTTGTTTATGCTTGAAACATGATTAGGGTTCATAGAGATTTGATGATAAAAACCCTTGTTCGATCGATTAATTGTATGAATGGAAACTGTTAGTGTGTTGATTGATAACTTCATAAATGGAAACAATAAAACTGATTGCATGAAATTCGGAAATTATAACTGGTCTCACAAGACTCCTTGGTCGCACAAGATCAGATCGTACAAGATCTGATCTGATCGCACAAGACAGTCGCACAAGAGAGGGTACAATGGTTAATGCTCTACGTTCAACTCAGGATTGCGTGATCGCACAAGACCTTGTGGATCGCACAAGGTTGTGCCGATCGCACAAGGCTTGGGCCTCACACGAACGTTGGGACTATTGGGCCTTAAAGCCCAATGTCCATTCGCACAACTCAACAGGATCGCACAAGTCCCTCCAGACCGCACAAGATCACTGTTTGTCATTAATGGGCTTCTAAATAATTGGGCCGGGTATATGTTGGATCGCACAACATGTTGTGGGTCGCAAAAGGCTATGCTGAACGCACAACATGTTGGGCTGGGTATTATTGGGCTTTGTTGTTTACTTATCTGATATTACTTTACGTGTATGTCGTGTATACCATGTGTTCGTAACTTGCTATCGCTGTGTAAACATACGTGCACTATTTGAACCTAGACCTGACTTGTATGGTAACCATGTTAGGACGTGGTTGACCTCTAGCAGCTCGATTGACCTTTTGTTTATCTGCCGAGCTAACCTAAGGTGAGTTCACACTTTCTACAAAGCATGGGATTCCCAGGGGTTGGGAATGGGTTAAGGAATATGGATTCCTCGTCCTCCTTGGGTAGGACAGTACAGGTTAAGGAATATATTTCCTCGTCCTCTTGGACAGTTTAAATTTCACTAGACTAAAACTCTATCACGAAGTCCCTCCTTTTTATATCGACTTAATCATCGGGCCAATGGCGAGCGGGTCATTAGTTAGATAGCGCTATTTAGGTCTGACAAGCCTCACACCGTGCCGCAGAGGACGGGCGTGAACTAATGGATCTGGGCACGTCAATGATGATAGACATTGACGCTAAGGGCACATAAACATGACTAAAGTCAGTGGTCGATATGGTAACGAGTCTAGTAGTATAAACATGGGGTAGCCCCCACGGCTGGATTGCTAGTGTAAACGTGATTAAACAAAACACGTTTTCTACTATGGGGTAACCCCCACGGCGAGGATGCCAGTTAAAGGAAACTATGTTTTTGGAATAACTTAAACCAACACCCAACTGTGAACTCGCTCAACATTGTTGTTGACTCGTTACTACATGCTTTGCAGGTCACTAGGTTTAGCGGGAGCTTGCATGGGGAAAAGTCGTTGTGGAGTATGGACATTGAGTGTTCTTGATGAACTTAAACATTATTAACTTATGCTATGGTTTTGACATTATGCTTCCGCTTGCAACTTAAACTATGTTTTGATTTGGACACCAATTATATTGTGTTGGGTTTTATGTTTACTTATATGCTTGTTCAATATGATTGGTGGCTTGATCCTGGTCAGTCACGCCTCCATGCGGTGATACTCCGCGTGTGGATTTTGGGGGTGTGACATACATGGCAAAAATATACAAGTATAAGATACCCCATCCTTGGGAAGGAAATACAAGTATAAATACTTGGGAAGTATTAAGTTAATATATATTGTTTTAACAATTATTCCAAAATTTAATAAATATAATTTGAGTTAAAATATTAATTATTTTAACAAAGAATTACACACTTGGAATAATAATGAAGACACTATGAAACGTAACTCAAAGACACTAATTAATACTAAGTCAAGGCACGACCCGCTCGTCTAATGGACCATAGTACGTATGTAGGTAGTCATGCGTTCTAGAGGAAGCTTTGAGTTACATCGGATACAAGGAATGCAAAACTGTGAGTGCATGTTCCCCCTTTTCTTTTAACTGTTTTCAGTTTTATAACTTCGGGGGTGAAGTACATGTTACAAACCGTTTACAAACATTTTGATTTGGTATGGTTAGGTAAGGATGGGTACTGCTTGATCATGTAAGTTGTGGGCATAACACTTAAGGCCATTAATCCTCGTTGTAGGACCGAGGGACATGAGTGATAGATCTATTTGGGTGTAGCGAGCCCCACCCATGAGTCTGTCGAGTGGACCATGTGGAGACTATGTCTTATTCCCAGAGACAAGTTTGCTAGGTTTGAGTCCCCTGCATCACTTCACACATATCAATGGCCTTGCAAACCATTGGTGATCTGTTTTCCTTGTTGCTTTCATACCAGGGTTTCAAGTACATACAGACATACTTACAAATGTTTCAAAAGTTTACTCACAAACACACACATGAACTCGCTCAACTTTTGTTGATGTTTTCAAACTACATGTATTTCAGGAAATTAATGGTGGATCTGGCGGGCATTTGGAATGTTTCAAGTTACGTCGAGAATAAAGGATGTCATCCGTGATCTAAGGGTTTGGATAATGTGTCTTATCCTAGATAAGACTAATCTTTCAAAACCCGGTTTTATTTAAAGTCTTTTGTCGAGTCCTTGTGGAACTCTAAAACATTTGAATGGGTTGTATTTTGGATTTGAAGTCTACGCTTGGTTTTAAAAACAATGCCATTGTAATATTTCTAAACTTAATTAATGTATGAACATCTTCAGTTTTATCATATAGTTGTTGTTATGATTGAATGCAATGATATTAAGCGCGTCACACATAATCACGCTTCCGCAAAAGTCAGGGTGTGACAGTTTGGTATCAGAGCTTCGATTGTAGCGAACTAAGATTCCTTCTCGAGTCTAGACTACAATCATTAGGGCTCTCACAAAAAGGTTTTTACAACATGTTTTCATTGCATACACAAAACGCCCAGATCCAAGAAGCCAAAACAATTTTTATAAAGAAAAAACACAAAACACATTTCAAGGTTTATGGTTGTGGTTAAGTCTGAGAGACTGGGTGTTTCAGTCTGAGAGACTAGGTGGTTCAGTCTGAGAGACTGGGTGTTTTAGTCTGAGAGACTGGGTGGTTCAGTCTGAGAGACTGGGTGTTTCAGTCTGAGAGACTAGGTGATTTAGTCTGGGAGACTGGGTGGTTAGTCTGGGAGACTAGGTGGTCTAGTCTGGGAGACTGGGAAGGATCGAAAGTTTCATGAAGAATAATGTGAATACATGATTACATGATGAATTGTCTTTGTTTGTAATATACTAAGTGTTAGTGATTACTATGAATATACATGCTATGATTATTATGTACCGACACACATGTCACCTTCTTCCGAGAGCGAGTTGTCAGATGTTGACGACCCTATGTCCACCGTCACAGATAATGAGACTGCACCTGTGCCAGAGATATTTACATCAGACACTGAGAGTGACCCTGACCTGCTGACCAAGGACGAGGACGATTTCCAACCGTTCGCGCTACTAGACTTTGGTGATGATTTACCCTTGCTGATGGCTTCCCTGACAAGGATCCTTTTGTCATTCTTGTTTCAGTCCATGACCACCTCATCACTGGTCATTCCGATGGTGAGCACATCGTGTCTCCGATCCTCGATGCCGTACCTCTCGTGGTCATTCCTCCCGAGGATCTGCCCTTTAGACGATTTGTTTGATGATGACGTTGATTTGTTAGTTGATGATCCTCCTGTTGACGCCCAGGGAGATGGAGATATAGCTGAGGATGTTGTTGCTATGCTACCTCCTGAGATTCCTGCCATTGAAGTATCCTCTGCTTCCATTTTACACTAGATTTCAGGCTCCTTTTAGTCTGTGACATCTGCAGCTTTACAGATGGCCGGATTTCAGCTTTTTGCTACTGACTTAGACGACAACACCGCTATGACTGCTGCACTATTACCTACCCGAGATCCCACACCTTCACTCGACCCAGAGCATGCTCCTGAGCCAACTCCTGTTCCTTTTGGGTCAGCTTGATGTTACACCTGCTGATCCTGAGCCCTTGCTTGATCATGACCCTATTTCTTTTGGTTTACCAGACATTACATCCCTTATGCCTGACCCAGTATCTGCACCTGATGATCTTCTCTTTTGTTGAGACATTTGTTCCTGCACCCGCACCCACCGATGTTGCTCCTTTTCCCCCTATGGAGACCGACGACCATTACACCGACATGCCTATCGCCTTTGTCACACCCCGACCGCGTAAAACAACAAATCGCGGCGGAAACATCGGGGCGTGTTGCAACAGAATTAATGTTTCATAACCATGGATATCAAAAGTGTTTCGTTTTATTAAACATTGAATAATTACATCGTCTGGAAATCTAAATACACAATTTAAACATAATCTATCATTGTTATTGAGTCACTAAGGCCTTGTCCAGTCCTATGTGAGCATGCATCTTATCAATCGATATCATCCAACAATACCTGAAACATATGTGAAAACGAGGTCAGCAAAGAAATGCTGGCGAGTACATAGGTTTTGTGAAAATAAGATTCATGACTTCTGTTTAAGAAAATGTTTAGTCATGAACCTTGTAATTTGCTTTGTCTTTGTAAATCATTTGAAAAATAATAAGTTCGGATGATAAGTATAAATAAGAGAATAATGCATGATTAAATGAATAACCACGTAAAATGAGTTTGTGTAAGATAAGTTGTTTGTAAATCAATGTCTTGTGAAAAGTATGTTACTTGTATAAAATGTCCTATGTCTCAAACTGAAATGATTCAAATAATGCTACAATATGTAATACCATACAAACACTTATATATAGGAAGTACCAGCGGCGTATCCACCATGCTTGTATCATATTACACACGCACCGTTACTCAAATCACTTACCCAAACAAACCACCAATGCAAGATGTCCATGTTTAAACAAATTGTCAAATGTATTGAATAACATAACAAAATGTTTATGTTAAGATGTAAATCATGTCATGTATAATCAATGTCAAAAGTGTTTGTGTCAAATGTAAACCATGTAATGTGTAACCAAAATGATATGTATGGCTAGTGAAATGCATCAACTAAACCATAGGAGGAACGCACAAAACAAAGTATTGAAGTAAAACTTGGTTTAAATCAATACTATGTTTCGTGGAAGTGCATGATCAAATGTAAATCATGTCCAAATGTTTACCCAATCGTTAAACCATCTTGTTTTAATCGTTCAAATCGTTCTTGTTTTAATTGTGAAACTACTTAATGGTCGATCCTCTAATAACATTCAAACCTTCTTGACGCGTTCATCGTTCCAACTCGCTCTCGTTCTCGTTCTTAACAAACCCTTACCAAAGGGTAAATTAATAATTACAGATTCAGTCGTTACCCAAAATACCCACACATAACCATGGGTATAGAAAATAACGGGATTTGTCAGATCCTATGGTACCATAACCTAATACTGGTCGGCTTGATCATTGCTAATGAATGTCATTGGTTATGTAACTACAACCAACAAGTTCGTTCACTTTATTGAAATCGTTCTTGAAACCATTGTAATTGTTTTTGAAACCATTGTTATCGTTCTTGAAACTATTGTTATCGTTCTTGATACTACTTTGTAATTGTTTTTGAAACCATTGTAATCGTTCTTGAAATCATTGTTAAGATATTTAGCACATATGAGTCACCCCAAAACAGTTTGGAAAACAGTAAAAGAGGGGAATAATGTACTCGCCTGAGAGTGCTTAGAGGTCTTGAACAACAACCAAACAAAGCTTGAGGGAGCACGAAATCAGTCGGCAATCTAAAACTATATAAATAAACCGGACTTAAATCGGGTGTTCGGATAGGATGAGGCTTGGTAAACCAAATGAGTGTTGGAACTCATATGATATGGTTTAACAAGGCCTACATACTACAATGAAACCAAACCTAAGTGCTTTCGACCCATCGCGACCCATTAAGGTAGCTTATGCTACTTTAACGCGTCGTGCGCGTGAAACGCGTTCGGACCGTCTAACTAGTCCTATGACAAGTGTTATATGCCTAAACATGTTACATAATCAGTTATGTGACAAAAGTTTAGGTTACATATGCTTAATTACCAATTATACATGAAAAGGGTATTCTGGTAATTTATCTAAGGCATATAAACTACCTATCATACAACTATTCAAACGAAGCGACCATAGGGTATAACCTCGGAAGGTTATTCCCTACCTACTATGGTCACCTAATGTGTTTGGTCGGATCCTAATGATCAACCAAATGGGTCGGGTTCGAGGTATAAGCGATTTATTAGATCGCTTACCCTACGACCCTAGACAACGTGGTAATCAGTAGGCATAGTCCCAAGGGACTATAACCAACGTGATTACACTCACGTTGCGAAGTTCAAACGAACTTCGCATTGACCATAACTGGTCAACGCAGAAAGTCAAACAAAGTTTGACTTTCAGACTCGAAAGACTCGAAAAGCAATAAAAGAACGAAAGAATACTTACGAAGGGTCCCCGAATGCTAATCTCGATCCAAGAACTCAGGTATGAAACAATGGTTTCAACTTAGAGCTCTCAAATCAAGATTCTAGTGAGAAATGAAGTTGGGGATGGATGGGTATTTATAGGAATACCCGAACCGTTAGGATCGTTTCATGGAAACCATGCCATGATCCAAGGCGTACACTTGTCGGAAACTCATGGTGGCTAAAAGTGATCCTTATCAGCTGACTAAGCGAAAGAGAATGTGTGGTTGTGAACGAAACAGCTGGAAACTGCTGTTAGATTCGATTAATCTGGTCAGAAGGGGCCTCGCGGGCCGCCTGAGGATGTAAGGAAACTGAGGCGGGCCGCCTAGCAGTCACAGATCAGACATAAGTTTCAGAAATGACAGTTTCAGTCCCTGCACGTGTTTAAGGCCATTTCCGACACTTCTAAAGCCCGTAAAGCCAACTTTAAGGCCCTAAAATGTTTCCTAAACATTGTGGACATGAAAAATGCTCAAAAATATGCCGGACATTGGTTCGTTTGGCCGTACGAACGCGATGTTCGCTTAATTACGACGGAATGCGCATAAGCGCGAAAAACGATCCAAATGACGTGACGAATGGATTTTTCTTATTCCAAACACTAAAATAAAATATTTTAGTGCTTACATAAATTTTTGGATGTCCGGATGTATTCAGAACGTAAGTTATGCGCGAAAATGCAAACTTGTGCACTTTTTGACACTTTTAGTCCCTGAATGACCCAAAAGTTTATTTTAGCATACCGAACCCCTCAAAGCCTATTTCTAAGCTATGTAAAGGATATTTATGGTATGTTTAACTTATGGTCATGTTCCGGAATGTCTGTTACAGTTCAAATTGGCATACTTTCCCAGTTTGTCAACTTTAGTCCCTGTAAGCGATTTAACTTGATTTTGCCATACCAAAGCCTTCGAAACTTATTTCTAAGTTATGTAAAGGTTATTTAAGGTATGTTAAGCCTATTTCACTTTTCCGGAGTGTTCGTTCCATTAAACTGGTTATATTTACGCATCGGTGCGCGTATAACCTTCCAGAAAGCGATTTAGAGTTTGAAATTGAACAAGAATTGATATGTGCAAATGATACACATATTTTTACAAATCCCAAGTATGAAATATAATATTTCATTGGTTTGGTATTTGTTTGATGGTCGTGGAGGAACAGG
Source organism: Helianthus tuberosus (assembly GCA_030545235.1). NCBI lineage: Eukaryota > Viridiplantae > Streptophyta > Magnoliopsida > Asterales > Asteraceae > Helianthus > Helianthus tuberosus. Next base: position 142,087,931 of record CM060366.1, read on the forward strand.
TGTTACAGTCTCCCCTACTTTAGGAAATTTCGTCCCGAAATTTATTTAGAGGAAACTTGTGAGAGCTTGAAAACATGAAGTTGAAAAGACCGAAAAACATTGTTTAGGGTTCTGAACTTCTAGTAACCTTAATAACATCATGCTTGCAATGTAAGAGGGATACTTATATACAAGTATATGAAGCATCATTGGTGCGTCCACCGTGCCTCCATTACATTGTTATCATTTTGTTATTGTTGTCACTATCGGTTCTTACACATAGTAAACCTTACTGGGTTTCTGTGCACTAAATTTCATAATTATGTACGCGTCCATAATTAGACAATTTCTTGCACAGTTTACACAGTCTATTTTATAACGTGTAGGGTAAAACCAAATGAACAATCCTGTGATGCGTGTAACTAGACCGCCATAGAGTCCTTTTATTTAAATCAATAAATGATCTAAATAGACTATCAAGGAGTCTGTTCAGCTACATCACTAGATGTCGTTCTTTAACCAAATTGTAAATCAATCTTTTAGACTAGACCCCTCAAGGGTCTCTCATCGAATCATGGAATGGTACTATATAACCCAAGGGTCTTAACTACCACGTAGAAGCCCCTAAGGATTTAAGGTAGTACCTTTTAAATATCCTACTATGAATCCCTCATGTGAAGATATGAAAGATTCTATGAGGATTTGAAAATCGTATCACACAAAAACATAGAGAAGAACACATAAACACATATCACATAAACGCATAATCGCGTACTCGCATAATTGTTTAATTTGACCTTTAAATTTGTTATCTTTGGACACAGGTATTTAAAGCATACAAGGAATCAATCCTTAATTGTAGCAATTTGGATGGATCCACATGAATACCCTGCTTGTTGACTACATGACCCCAAAAACTGAACTTCTTTAAGCCAGAATTTCCTCTTGGAGGATTTAGCGAAAAGTTTGTTCCTTCTTTAGGGGTTCCAATGTCGACGAGGGTGTTGATTGTGATCGGCTCGGGATATGAATAGATCAAGATGTCATTAACATCAATGATGAACTGATCCAAATAAGGCTTGCAGACTCTATTTATTAAGTCCTTGAAGATGGCTGGAGTATTTGTCAACCCAAAAGGCATGACTGTAAACTCGTAATGGCCATACTTCGTGCAGAAAACCGTTTTGGGAAATATCTTCTTCGAGAATACAAAGTTGATGATATCCAAAACGCAAATCGATCTTGGAAAAGCATGAAACGCTATGCAGTTGATCGGAGAAAATCGTTGATTTAAGGTAGGGGGATATCGATTCTTGATGGTAAGCTTACTAGGCTTACGTTAATCGATATACATTCGGAAAGATCCATTTTTCTTTTCACAAGGAGAACAGGAGTTTCTCCAAGGTGAAAAGTTCGGACGGATGAATCCTTTATCAGACAACTCTTGAAGCTGTTTTGATAATTCTTGCATCTCGAACGGTGTAAGACGATAAGATACTTTAGATTTAAAAGAAACAAGTGTTTGAGGTTCTTAAGGAGATCACAAGTGATCGTAAAAATGACAGAACCACACGAGTAGTTTTGTCTTTGTGTTGACATCATAAGGTTGGATCAAACATTCATACAATTGCATTAGTTAGAAAATAAAACCACAAATTTTTATTTATATAACAACCGCATTGTCTTTAAATGTTACTAGATAACAACCAGAGGAAAAACAAAATGCTAATTGTTCACTCCTTCATCATTGAGTGCCTCATTGATGTTAAACACTCGACCACGTGCTGGATTCACATTGACGTTGACATTCGCATTTGGGTTTGCGTTAGCATTTGCATTCACCAGTCTTGGGCAGTTGTGGCGGAAGTGACCAATCTCTCCGCAGTTGAAACATGAACCCAGTGGGAATCTCACAGCATTCCCTTGAACCGGAGCTTGAACCTGAGCAGCCTGATTTTGTCCCAAACGACAAACATTGGCCAAATGCCCAAGTTTACCACACGTCGTGCATTGCCAGCAAGCTTGTTGTACTGCGTGATGACCGTTGCAGCGTGCACAATAAGGTGCGGTACCGGCATATGCTTTCTTTGCAGGTGGCTGAGCTGGTGGGTTCCGCGGGTTCTGAGCAGTCTGTGCTGTAACAGCAAAGTTCCGAACATCCTTTCGCTTTCTTGATTTCTTTGACGTCTCACCTTCCTTACCCTTCTTGTTTTGACCTTTCTTGCTATCCTCCTTGTCAGACCCCTGCTTCTTACCCTTGTCACCCTTTCTGTGTAACTTATTCTTCCGAATCTGCGACTCAGTCAACGTCGCAGATAACTCGATCGCCTGACGGAGTGTGGCAGGGTTACTACCAGTAAGGATGTCTTGTACCGAGTCAGGTAGGCCGTCGATGTATCTTTCGATAGCCTTGTCGAGTGGGGTAACCATTGTCGGGCAAAGCAGACTCAACTCCTCAAACCTATCAGTATACGCCCTGTGCTCACCACTATCTTGCTTCAACTCATCAAATTCCTTCTCCAAAGCTCGTTGCTCATGACGAGGACATAATTCCCTCATCATAAGGGCCCTAAGTTCAGCCCACGTCTGTGCTAGAGCAACTTCTGCACCACGATCCCTCATAATCCCGTTCCACCATGTGAGAGCCCTCTTCTGAAACACACTCGAAGAAAACTCAACCTTGCGATTGTCAGGACACTGCACGTGGCGGAAAGTATTCTCAATGCTCTCGAACCATTGAAGAAGCCCAGTCGCTCCTTCAGAACCACTAAACTTAAGTGGTTTAGCCTGGTTAAAATCCTTGTATTTGCATAGAACATTGTTGTTGTTGTTGGCTTGGTTCCATTGAGCAAAGAGGTTTGGGAATTGAGCAGCCATTTGCTGCGCAATGATTTCTGCCAATTCGGCAGTCGCTATCTGGCTTTCGCGTCGAGGAGGCATTCTAAAAGAGGAAACATGAAAGGAAATGAGAGAGAATTTAGACGAAAAGAATGAGATGAAACAAATCTGATGAAAGCAAGGATAGTGGTCATTTGTTTGTTACTACAAAGCAACAAACGACACACAGTGACTAATCAAAGTAAATGGGTCAAAAATAATGTATCGCGAAAACATGCTCGCCTATAAGTGAACACTCATCCCAAGAATTCCCAGGTAAGCACAACTGGTCTCGCGTCTGATGAGATGTATACGGAGTGCTTGCCTAGACAGAAAACCCAGAATACAGGCATTCACCCTTCCAGTTTGCACGTGTTCACATTATTTAAAACCCAAAACCTTGTCGAGATGTTGAAAATTCAAAGGGTCAAAACCATATAACAGAGGGTTCAAAACCTTACAATAGAGGGTTCAAAACCTTGTAATCAATCATCCTAGAACAGATGATTAGTTTTCAAAGCGGTTATGAATTTTATGTTCTTGTTGTGGTCGTCGCCTAAGGATAGGTGACGGTATTGTTTTATGACTAAACGCAAGTAAACTCGCGTTAGGGTCCTAGAAAGGTTATAGACTAGGTCAAAGCATTACTAATAACCTAATTCCCTATAACCATTGGCTCAGATACCATCTTTCTGTCACACCCCGACCGCGTAAAACAACAAATCGCGGCGGAAACATCGGGGCGTGTTGCAACAGAATTAATGTTTCATAACCATGGATATCAAAAGTGTTTCGTTTTATTAAACATTGAATAATTACATCGTCTGGAAATCTAAATACACAATTTAAACATAATCTATCATTGTTATTGAGTCACTAAGGCCTTGTCCAGTCCTATGTGAGCATGCATCTTATCAATCGATATCATCCAACAATACCTGAAACATATGTGAAAACGAGGTCAGCAAAGAAATGCTGGCGAGTACATAGGTTTTGTGAAAATAAGATTCATGACTTCTGTTTAAGAAAATGTTTAGTCATGAACCTTGTAATTTGCTTTGTCTTTGTAAATCATTTGAAAAATAATAAGTTCGGATGATAAGTATAAATAAGAGAATAATGCATGATTAAATGAATAACCACGTAAAATGAGTTTGTGTAAGATAAGTTGTTTGTAAATCAATGTCTTGTGAAAAGTATGTTACTTGTATAAAATGTCCTACTGAAATGATTCAAATAATGCTACAATAGGTAATACCATACAAACACTTATATATAGGAAGTACCAGCGGCGTATGCACCATGCTTGTATCATATTACACACGCACCGTTACTCAAATCACTTACCCAAACAAACCACCAATGCAAGATGTCCATGTTTAAACAAATTGTCAAATGTATTGAATAACATAACAAAATGTTTATGTTAAGATGTAAATCATGTCATGTATAATCAATGTCAAAAGTGTTTGTGTCAAATGTAAACCATGTAATGTGTAACCAAAATGATATGTATGGCTAGTGAAATGCATCAACTAAACCATAGGAGGAACGCACAAAACAAAGTATTGAAGTAAAACTTGGTTTAAATCAATACTATGTTTCGTGGAAGTGCATGATCAAATGTAAATCATGTCCAAATGTTTACCCAATCGTTAAACCATCTTGTTTTAATCGTTCAAATCGTTCTTGTTTTAATTGTGAAACTACTTAATGGTCGATCCTCTAATAACATTCAAACCTTCTTGACGCGTTCATCGTTCCAACTCGCTCTCGTTCTCGTTCTTAACAAACCCTTACCAAAGGGTAAATTAATAATTACAGATTCAGTCGTTACCCAAAATACCCACACATAACCATGGGTATAGAAAATAACGGGATTTGTCAGATCCTATGGTACCATAACCTAATACTGGTCGGCTTGATCATTGCTAATGAATGTCATTGGTTATGTAACTACAACCAACAAGTTCGTTCACTTTATTGAAATCGTTCTTGAAACCATTGTAATTGTTTTTGAAACCATTGTTATCGTTCTTGAAACTATTGTTATCGTTCTTGATACTACTTTGTAATTGTTTTTGAAACCATTGTAATCGTTCTTGAAATCATTGTTAAGATATTTAGCACATATGAGTCACCCCAAAACAGTTTGGAAAACAGTAAAAGAGGGGAATAATGTACTCGCCTGAGAGTGCTTAGAGGTCTTGAACAACAACCAAACAAAGCTTGAGGGAGCACGGAATCAGTCGGCAATCTAAAACTATATAAATAAACCGGACTTAAATCGGGAGATCGGATAGGATGAGGCTTGGTAAACCAAATGAGTGTTGGAACTCATATGATATGGTTTAACAAGGCCTACATACTACAATGAAACCAAACCTAAGTGCTTTCGACCCATCGCGACCCATTAAGGTAGCTTATGCTACGTTAATGCGTCGTGCGCGTGAAACGCGTTCGGACCGTCTAACTAGTCCTATGACAAGTGTTATATGCCTAAACATGTTACATAATCAGTTATGTGACAAAAGTTTAGGTTACATATGCTTAATTACCAATTATACATGAAAAGGGTATTCTGGTAATTTATCTAAGGCATATAAACTACCTATCATACAACTATTCAAACAAATCGACCATAGGGTATAACCTCAGAAGGTTATTCCCTACCTACTATGGTCACCTAATGTGTTTGGTCGGATCCTAATGATCAACCAAATGGGTCGGGTTCGAGGTGTAAGCGATTTATTAGATCGCTTACCCTACGACCCTAGACAACGTGGTAATCAGTAGGCATAGTCCCAAGGGACTATAACCAACGTGATTACACTCACGTTGCGAAGTTCAAGCGAACTTCGCATTGACCATAACTGGTCAACGCAGAAAGTCAAACAAAGTTTGACTTTCAGACTCGAAAGACTCGAAAAGCAATAAAAGAACGAAAGAATACTTACGAAGGGTCCCCGAATGCTAATCTCGATCCAAGAACTCAGGTATGAAACAATGGTTTCAACTTAGAGCTCTCAAATCAAGATTCTAGTGAGAAATGAAGTTGGGGATGGATGGGTATTTATAGGAATACCCGAACCATTAGGATCGTTTCATGGAAACCGTGCCATGATCCAAGGCGTACACTTGTCGGAAACTCATGGTGGCTAAAAGTGATCCTTATCAGCTGACTAAGCGAAAGAGAATGTGTGGTTGTGAACGAAACAGCTGGAAACTGCTGTTAGATTCGATTAATCTGGTCAGAAGGGGCCTCGCGGGCCGCCTGAGGATGTAAGGAAACTGAGGCGGGCCGCCTAGCAGTCACAGATCAGACATAAGTTTCAGAAATGACAGTTTCAGTCCCTGCACGTGTTTAAGGCCATTTCCGACACTTCTAAAGCCCGTAAAGCCAACTTTAAGGCCCTAAAATGTTTCATAAACATTGTGGACATGAAACATGCTCAAAAATATGCCGGACATTGGTTCGTTTGGCCGTACGAACGCGATGTTCGCTTAATTACGACGGAATGCGCATAAGCGCGAAAAACGATCCAAATGACGTGACGAATGGATTTTTCTTATTCCAAACACTAAAATAAAATATTTTAGTGCTTACATAAATTTTTGGATGTCCGGATGTATTCAGAACGTAAGTTATGCGCGAAAATGCAAACTTGTGCACTTTTTGACACTTTTAGTCCCTGAATGACCCAAAAGTTTATTTTAGCATACCGAACCCCTCAAAGCCTATTTCTAAGCTATGTAAAGGATATTTATGGTATGTTTAACTTATGGTTATGTTCCGGAATGTCTGTTACAGTTCAAATTGGCATACTTTCGCAGTTTGTCAACTTTAGTCCCTGTAAGCGATTTAACTTGATTTTGCCATACCAAAGCCTTCGAAACTTATTTCTAAGTTATGTAAAGGTTATTTAAGGTATGTTAAGCCTATTTCACTTTTCCGGAGTGTTCGTTCCATTAAACTGGTTATATTTACGCATCGGTGCGCGTATAACCTTCCAGAAAGCGATTTAGAGTTTGAAATTGAACAAGAATTGATATGTGCAAATGATACACATATTTTAACAAATCCCAAGTATGAAATATAATATTTCATTGGTTTGGTATTTGTTTGATGGCCGTGGAGGCACAGGTGTTACAGCCTTCTTTCAGGACATACCCGCACCCTGGGAAGGTACTCCAGGTCAGCACCAGCATGACGATCCTTTTGCTACAACATCATTTTCCCCAACCTCACTGGCCGAACCGTTTGCTCCTTTCATTTCTTCACCGCTGGACAAGCCATTCTGATGGTTCCTACCATACACTATGCTGATTTCAGACCCCTATCATCCCTCACATTTTGGAGGCTTCACACGGGATGAGTTACTTCTGTTACTTCAGTTACAGTTTGAGGATTTTGAGTCGCAGAGTTTAGAAACTTGAACTAGCACCATGCCCTCCACCCCGTCTATGCCAGTATACTTTGATCCTCCACGTTCATCACTTTCTCCTTTTGCACTCTCACCTGCTGCTATTACACCTTTCCCAGGTTTTGATGCTCGATTCTCTACTATCAAGCAGCAGATTAGATACTTACTTCGCCGTATATACAAGCTCGAGGAGAAACTCGCACATGTTAGCAGTTGCTTTTCTTCCCTCCTCCACCTCAGTCATCAGTATAGTAGGTTTTTGGTTTTATGCGGATTGCATTACGTTTGGGTAAAGACACTACTAATGAGCCGAGATTATGGAGACTTTTGAAGACTACTTTTGACCACGTGATTTTGATACACTGATATACTTGTTGGACAAGGGTAGGGTGACCCTGTGTTCCCATTTGATGTGATACACTTTGTAAAACATGTAACAATACTTTGTGGTCGATGATTAATGAAAGCTCAATCATCATGTTCTCATTAAGCACGTTGTTGATGTACATATTTGTGCTATAATTGTGATGTTACGTGCTTGTTTACTATGTTCTCATTAAACATATTCCCAAATACTTGATTATGACATGATTGTGCTAATGTTTGATTGATTGAGATGATGATTTAATACTGTTGGTGCATAAATGTCTGTTAACTTCGTCTTGTATCGAGTTGTGTGTCTAGATAGGAAAGACCAGTGCTCAGCAGGATCAAAATTAAGGTTTGTGTGTGATTGTGTGATTTTGCACGAAATAGCCAGTGCCTATTTCGTACGAAATTACAACACCTATAAATAGCTGAGTGGTTGATTCATTTGTAATGGTCTTGATTTCAGAGCCGAGGTGCTGCCAGTTTGTCAAACGATCAGGATTACTTTGAAATCTATAATAAAAGGATAATTAAGTGGAATCAAGCTGTTTCACGTCTATATCACTGATTCCGCCTTTGATATGGATCATAAACTCTTCTGATTGACTCGTTCGGGTCACACGACGATCCAACAAGTGGTATCAAAGCTCAGAAAGAAGAGTTTATACCAATTCAGCTTGTTTTCATCACTTCTACTCATTCTTTTCAAAATTAAACGAGATTTAACGAACAAAATGGGTTGAATTTCACATATATCACGTAAAACACCGTTTTAATGAATCCTTGAAAGAATTGGACCAAAATTCGAACAAAATATGGATCAATTTGACAAAATGGTGGCCGAAATGATGATGTCATCATTATTTCGCATGAAATAGTCAGCTGGTATTTCGCACGAAATTAACTTTGAGTGTCTTATTTCGTACGAAATCAGAGTGTTTCGCACGAAATTAGCATACAGTTCCTTATTTCGTACAAAATCAAGTTTGTGAACCTAATTTCGCACGAAATCAGACCTTATTTCACACGAAATCAACTTGGAACCTCTATTTCGCACCAAATTTTCTATTACGTGCAAAAGGTATTTCGTGTGAAAGCTTATTTTGCTTGAAATCTGTTTTCGTTTGAAGGCTATTCATTTCGTTTGAGTTCTAATTTCGTTTGAACTAATTTCGCACCAAAATTTTTCTAAGTGTTTGTTGATTGTTTCAGATATGTAAAGATGGATGAGTTTATGAATCCGTTCAGCGACATTTTTGCTTTCACGGGAAACACCGGAGATGATACATCAAACAACACAAATGAAAATGCTCCGAGTGCGAAGAAAACTCTTTCTGATGCTTTGAGTGTGGAGAGTGCATATGGCACATACAACAAACCTCCCAAACTAATGGCGATTGAAGAATACAATAGATGGGCTAAAAGGTTTGAAGAGTGGCAAAAAGCATTTGCGTATAAAAGTTGGAAGAGCATGAAGAATGGTTTCAATATGGGAAGATCGGATTATGAAAATATAGCAGATACTGATGTAGAAAGTTTTGTTGCTGAACAAAAATGCATTGCATTGCTTCATCAGTCTGTGATAGACGACATAATATCGTTGATTGAGTACACAAATTCAAAAGATCTATGGGAGAAACTGAGAGTGAAATGTGTGGGTAGTGCTGAGATAGTTAAAAACAAAAAGAAGTTGTTATGAAAAGAATTTGATTTGTTTGGATGTTTGAAAACTGAATCTGTGTCAAAGATGATCGAAAGATTCGGGCATTTGAAGATGGAGCTGGCAAGACACGGAATCATATATACTCAAGAAGAATTGGTTGACAAACTGTTTGACTCGTTGTCGGATGTGAAAGAGTGGCAATACTTTGCTTTGGTGCTAAAGAACACAATAAAGTCGGAGGATCTGACGGTTGATCTGTTAATCGAAAGATTGGAGAGTCATGAACTGGAGATCAAGAAATCAAACAAAGTCAATCATTCCTCATATCAGCAGAATGTTGAGTTGTATTACCGAGGAAGTATGATCCCGAAGAATGTGTCTCCTAAGACAGCTTTCTCAGCTAAAAGTTCTAACACGTCAAATCAAGAAAGTTTAAGTAGTGGTTTTCATGGTGGTTCATCGTCAACTACTTCAAGTCAATCAGTACCAAAGAATCTATTTCAATGTAACATTGCTGTGGATCTCAAAAATGCTCAAAATTTCAGTGAAGAATCCGCAAAGCAGCAAATGGTGTTTTTAGCTTCTGTCCTAGAATCATACGAGAGCCTTGTGGCAGGCAAGATTGGAAACACTAACCTCACCAAGGAGGACTATGATCAGATCGACCCAGAAGAGATGGAGTTGATCGATATCAGATGGTGTATGGCTAGTGCGGTCAAACGAGCACAAAGGTTCATGGAGATTACAGGTAGACATTAACAAAAGGGACATTTTAAACGTGAATGTCGAAATGGACCTGCTGATAATACTGCAAATCCATTCTGTGAAGATTACTACAAAAGAGCAATCTATCATCAGAACAAATCTGAACCTCCCAGAATGAAGCAGCTAGAAGATACCCCCAAAGAAAAATCAAGAGCTCTAGCTGTTATTCATGATGACGAAGGTTTCGATTGGAGTGAACTGCTACCAGAAGAGGATGCAGTGGGCTATGCATTTATGACAAAGATTGTTCCTTTCAAAGACAACAGAACAGAAGAAGTAAAATTCATCAACAGAAGGATGCAAGCCCAATTCAGGATAAGTAGAATTTATCATACATACAAAGAAGCTAAAAAGGAGAATAGATGGGATGCTGATAGAGAATGTTACCTTGATCCCAAAGGAAACATTGTTGTTGATCCTGATTCTATTAGTGTTGAAACTCTCACTGAGCAAATTGTAGCAGAAGAAGACGCAAATCAGAGAATGTGGTGGGGAGGAGGAGAAGCTGAAGAAAAAGAAAAAGAAAAAGAGAAGGAGCCGCAGCCAAAGAAAGTTGATGACGGGATTATTGACACGTCACAAGAATTCACAGCTGAAAATTTGAAGAAGATGGCTGACAAAGTGCTTGCTGCGAAAGAGCTAGAGGTAGTTTCTGGTTCTGGATCTGAGTCTAAAAGTAAGGTCAGTCAGAATGATGAAATCAATGAGTCAGGTAAGAAAACTAAAACTGAGAGCGACTGCAAAAATTGCATGAAAGACTGCAAGGTTTGTAGTACACTTGCTTACCTCAGCGGTAAAAAGACCGAAGAACTGGCAGGAAGGGTCAGAGACATTGAAGATCAGATCTTAAACCGTGACAAAATGTTAAAAGCTTCAAATGAATGATTAAAAGAATTAACTGAGAAAATTGAAAATGATAAAAATGACGTAGAAAGAATTAGGAAAGAAAACGAAAAATTAATTCATGAAAACCGTCAACTCTCAGAAAATCAAGAGAAGCTGAAACGAACGGTAAAAGAGTCTGATGAAAGAAATGGTAAAACAAACAAAGAAAATCTTCAACTGAACGGAGTTCTTAGGGTAAAAGAAGAGCAAATTAATCAGCAATTGGATGAGATTGCTAAGTTGAAGCTTTAGTTTCAAGAAGCTAAAATTGAAAACGAACGCATCCAGTTGAAACTAAACAGTTACAACTCCGCAAGTTTTGTTCTTCAACATATCGTTCCTAAACCAATTGGGAAGAACAAAGCAGGCGAAGATGTATACTCGGATGGAACTGGGGTTGGGTATCATCAGGTTCCACCGCCTGTTTTAAACAATTTTTCAAAGAAAAAATCCGGGTTGGTTAATGATGAAGAAGAAAATGAAGTTACGCTTCCAGACACAATTGATATCACATTCACTTCATCTTCAGATGAAGATAGTGTCCAATTTGAAGTTGTGAAAAGTATGGTTGAAAATGTTTTAAAAACTGAAAGTGACACTACTGAGGATGATGAATGCTTTTTGGACAAATATATTCCAAAATCTAAATCCAAAAACAACTTAAATGAAGAACCTAATCTTGTGATGTACAAGATGGCGGGATCTGATAAGTTGTATTCGGATCGTGATTTTCCTTTGGAGAATGTGAATGTTGGTAAATTGAGAAATGTGTTCAAGTTGATTGAAATTGATGTGTCTGAAATCAAAAGTTTGAAACATTCCAAAAGGAAATTAAACTTTGAAAAAGATAAAGCTTACTACAAAAAACCTGTTGTACCGCCACATTTTTCTAACAACAATCAAAACAAATGGTCGGGTGGTTATAAGGGTGGTAAGAATTATCAAAGAAGGAACTTTCAAAACAAGAAGTTTGTTGAGAAAAAAGGTGTTTGTAAAAAGCTCGAGTTCTCATTCCGAGCAAGAATCTGAAATTTTTTCAAAAACAAATGAAGAGTTTTTTGAAGAAAAGACCTCACAGCCTCAGACCGAAGGCATAAGTCGGGTAGTAGATACTCGTACATGGTTTAAGTGCAACAAAGTTGGACACATTGCACGAAAGTGCACCAACTTAAAGCCTAAGTCTGAAGTTGTTGAGAGTCAGAAAAGGAAAGCTGAGGCAAAAGGCAAAGCTCCAATGGTTGTTGAGAAGAAAGTTTTGAAAAATGAAAACACCAAATTCAAAATTGAATCCGTAAAGAATGTGGTAACTAAAACTGACAAATTTTACAAACGGGTTGCTTCGCCTCAACAAGCATGGAAACCAAAATCAGTTGAAAAGAAATCAAGTTCTCCAAAACCAAAGGTTTCTAAGACGGAAAAACAATCATCCTCTACCACTCCGGTAAAGATGAATGTTCCTTTGGATCACTATGAGAAACTTGAGAAACCAAAGTCTACTGCTTCTGAAAAGAAGTAAGTACCAAAGAAAGACCGATCATCTGATCAACCTCCTAAAAATGATGTTCTTTTATACAAAGAGGTTGAGATTGGGTCTGAGGAGAGCTTAAAGATGAATGACAAGAATTTTCCGCCACTATACACTGCAAAAACTCACCTCAATGTCAAGTTACCCGAGTCGAAAGAGGCTTGGGTGGCATCTAAATCTAACTAAGTGTTTGTGATATGTGCAGGAGCTTCCAAGATCCGTTTCACGTTGGATTATGGATAGTGGAGCTTCTCGGCACATGACAGGGAAGAAGACCCTATTGTATGATGTTAGAGGGTTTAATGGAGGATATGTGGGATTTGCAGGCAATAAATTTGGTCGAATAGTTGGTGAAGGAACTTTATCGAATGGTATTGTCACGTTTGAAAGAGTAAATTACATCACCGAGCTTGAAAACAATCTTCTGAGCATCTCTCAGATCTGTGATCGTATGTATACAACACACTTTACAGATAAGGAATGTTTGATTTTGAAACCAAGATTTGTTGTTCCCAAAGAATGGGTTATCATGAGAGCACCTAGAGTCAATGATCTGTACGTGTTGGACATGAGTGTATCAACTACTACCCCGGGTCAGGCTCACTGTTTTATGTCAAGAGCAACGGAAAAGAATCACAATTGTGGCATCGAAAGATGGGCCACATACATCTGCGAAAAATGAATCACCTGGTGCACAACGACTTAGTAATTGGTGTTCATGTGAAAGGTTTTCATCTTGAGGGGGAGTGCATTAGCTGTGTCAAAGGCAAGCAAAAGAAGAAATCACATCCTCAAAAGAAGGTTAACTCAGTCTTGAGACCGTTAGAGAGACTTCATATGGATCTTTTTGGTCTAGTGAACGTCAAAAGCATAACTGGTGATCTCTACTGTCTAGTAGTAACAGACGACTACTTGAGATTTTCATGGGTATCATTTCTGAAGTCAAAGGATGAGACATTTGAAAGTTTGATGACGTTGTTCAGAAAAATTGAAAACTTGTACCAAACTCGAATCAGAAGAATCAAGAGTGACAACAGTACTGAGTTTAAGAGCAACAAGATGGAAGAGTATTGTGATGAGAGAGGTATATTGCAAGAATTTAGTGCTCCGTACACTCCGCAACAAAATGGAGTAGCTGAAAGAAAGAACAGGACACTAATTGAAACGGCCAGGACGATGCTTGTTGATTCGAAATTACCAGTCAACTTTTGGGCATAAGCAGTATCAGCCGCTTGCTATACACTCAACCGGGTTCTTACAGTGAAGAAATTCAACAAGACATGTGTCGAGCTGATCAACAACCGCAAACCGAACCTGAAGTATATGGAACCGTTTAGGTGTCCCTGTACAGTTTTAGAACCTTTTGGTAAATTTGGTGCAAAGAGCATTGAAGGAATTTTCGTGGGTTATGCAAGTCCATTGAAAAGAGTCTTTGTTCCAAGCTTGAAGCGGATTATCGAAGCACATAATGTTGAGTGTCAAAGTTATACCATGCCACCTCAGAATCCCGGCGACTCATGGCGTTTTAATTACGATACTCTGTGGGATTCGTTTAACATTGAAGAAGAACCAGATTTCTTTGTCGAGTTGGATATTATGAGAGAATATGAAGAATCACAAGAAAGTTTCCCAGCAGAGCCTTCTAGACGTAAATTTCGAGCTTCCAATGACGATGAAGCCGGTCCTAGTAATGCTGGAGAACATGATGATATTCAGCAATCTCTTGACAATCAGACGACAGTCAATGATAATCTAGAATCTAATGATCGACCTGTATTTGAACATGGTAATTCAAATTCTGAGGGGGAGCAGATCCATATTTCAAGTCAAATAATTCCAGTCAGTGAACAAGGTGCAAATCAGAATGTCACGAATTTGGAAGGCGAGGTAGATGTTCCAGGCGAGGTGATGCCGAGAACTCTTTCGTACCATCCAGAAGAGCTGATTATTGGAGAATTACAATCAGGCATCCGCACAAGATGACAAATTGACCAAGGCCTTACTTGTTTTTATTCTACAGTTGCTCTGTTACAAACAGAGTTTTCACTTAGTTGTTTTATTTCGCTGATTGAACCGAGAACATATAAGGAAGCACTAACTGAAGATTCTTGGGTCAACGCGATGCAAGAGGAGCTGAGTCAGTTTGAGAAGTTGGGAGTGTGGAAATTGGTAGACTTGCCTGATGGTCAAAGGAAGATAAACACCAAGTGGGTGTTCAAGTGCAAGAGAGATGATCGAGGGGTTATTATTCGTAACAAAGCTCGACTCGTAGTCCAAGGCTTTAGTCAGCAGGAGGGTATAGATTTCACCGAAGTGTATGCTCCTGTTGCTAGACTTGAGGCTATCAGAATCTTCCTAGCATTTGCATCTTGGAAAGGATTTAAACTTTATCAGCTAGATGTTAAATTGGCGTTTCTCTATGGAAAGGTAAAAGAGGAGGTATATGTCGGACAGCCACCGGGCTTCACCGACCCAATCCACAAAGACAAGGTTTATTTACTGGATAAAGCGCTGTATGGTTTACACCAGACCTCGAGAGCTTAGTACGAGACATTGTCTCAACATTTACTTGCCAACAGCTTCATCCGTAGAAAAGTGGATGCCACTCTCTTCACCAAAGAAGTCGACGGACATCTTCTGATAGTTCAGATATACGTGGACGACATCATATTTGGGTCTACAAATGAAAATTTGTGCAAAGATTTTGAACAAGTTATGAAGCAAAAATTTGAAATGTCATTGATGGGTGAGATGAAATTCTTCTCGGGACTCCAGGTTGATCAACTGCCTAAGGGAATTTTCATACATCAGACGAAGTATGTTCATGATATCTTAGAGAAATTTGGGATGTCAGGATCTACTCCAGCTTCCACCCTATTAGCAACGAATCATGGGATAAACCCTGATCTCACCAGAGAGAAGGTAGATGAAACGTTATATCGTTCCATGATCAGATCGCTAATGTATTTGACAGCTTCTAGACCCGATATCATGTATCCAACCTGCCTCGCAGCAAGATTTCAGTCTAACCCGAGAGCTTCGCACATGGTGATTGTGAAACGGATATTACACTACTTGAAAGGAACTCCATCATTGGGGTTGTGGTATCCAAGAGAAGGCGATTTCACACTCGAAGGGTATTCTGATTCTGATTTCGGATGCTGCAAAGTTAACGCTAAGTCAACAACAGTGGGGTGCCAGTTTTTCGGACCACGATTGGTCACCTGGCAATGCAAGAAGCAGACCTCTGTAGCTTTATCCACATGTGAGGCCGAGTATGTATCTGCTAGCAGTTGCTGCTCTTAGATCTTGTGGATCCAGCAACAGATGCGAGACTACGGTTTGCAATTTCTTAACACCCCTATCTTTGTTGATAATGAGGCAGCTATAAACATAACAAAAAATCCTGTTCATCATGCTAAAACGAAACACATTGAAATTCGTCATCACTTCATCCGAGATTGTTTCGAGAAGAAGTTGATATGAATTGAGAAAATCCACACTGATGAACAAAAAGCTGATTTACATACTAAAGCGTTTGATAAAATTCGTTTTCAAAATTTGTTAAAATTGAACGGTATGAAGCTTTTATCGGTGTTGGAGGAGATTCTTGGCGTAGATGAAGGTACCACTGTAGATGCTGTTGAAAAGCAATCTGCAATGGTTTGTCGTTTTTTTACTTGTTTTGGTATTTAGGGGGAGGTAGGTTATATTTTCAGAAAATACAAAAACAGTAAAAATTTTCAAAAAATCCAAAAACATGAGATATTTTCAAAATACAAAAACAATAGAAAACCGAAAAGAGCTTGTGTAGAAAAGGGAAAATGATAGTACATCAGCTTGACAGTTATGGTATGCTAAAGAAATGTAAAGTATAAATGTGTTAAATAGTCTTGCTGATGATATGCCGATAGGTTTTTACACATTTAGTAGGTTTGTTCGGGATATAAATTTAAATTTAAACTTGCTTATTTCATGGGGAACACTACTTGGATATATAGGTAACCCCTGAAATCTTGTTTGAAGGACCCCTCTTTCTGAAATACTAGGACTTTATACTCAGTGATATCTGGGGAATTATCCCGGGACTTCTGATTTTTCGGAAGCAATGGCCTAGTTCCCGTATAATACTTTACCGCTGCTTGAAATAAAAGCCTGCCCTCAGCATAAAAATGATGAAACATTGAAAAATGCTAATCATGTGCTGTTGTAAAAAAGATCCTCTAAAGGGGGCCCACTTAAAGTCGAAGCCGTCATCTCTCTGATTTTGCGGAAGCAATAGCCTGAGCTCTCACGGCCCTCGCATTTAACCCCTTACAGATATCATCTGTGGTATACTCACCTGTAAGACTGAATATTGGGATCTAGATACGGGAGTATATTCAAGAGGTGGGACACATGAATGAGTTTAAGTTCTTAATACACCTAATTCGTATCCTGAATAGATTGAAATTTGTGTGAGAATTTAAGTGTATCAGTATATCGACAATCTAAGCGAATTGTTTAATTCTGAATATGAAATCAAAGCTTAACGGTACTTGTGACTTGTCGATAGCTGATATGATTCCCTAACACGCTCACCAAAAATATGTTTGTAAATAGTTTACATTTACTGCATTTAATTTCTGTTTAGCATTATAGTATAGAAACTTCATTCAAAGTTCAAAAAGATTTTTCATTTCTGCTTTATTTTTCCGACAAACCAAAGTGGAATGCTGATCTTCAGATTCGCAGTTTGAAGCAGATGCCGGAAGTTTTTGAGCTGGATAGAAGGGTTGTGAGCTTAATATGTTTAACCTGTTAATGAAAAGTCAAAACAAGTTCATTAAGTTGAAACTTGTAATATTCAAGAAAATGTTTTGAAACTATGTTGAATAAAAGTCAGTTTTGTTTCGTCTTGGATCAACCAGGGTCATTAAGTTGGACTTGGTAGATAAATTGAGTACTCAGAGTCATTAACTTGGACCTGAATACTTAAGTGGATTATTGAAACTGATAAAAACTTCAAAATGTATTAAAAAGGGGGAATACATTGTAATGTCAAATTTCTGAGAAGCAGGTAACAGCAGCAAAGCGATAACCCTGTGGCTTATTCTGAACAAAACTTGAACCATAATTCTATCCCAGCTTATTGAAAGGGGGAGTCTAACAGTTTCTGGATCAACATTCAAGGGGGAGTTTGAAGATTGTCAAAGTAAGGTTCAAGTGCTAGCTGCTGATGTTGTTAAAGTCAAAAGATTCAAGAGATTTGATCAAGAGGATTAGAAGATAAAGAGATTGAAGGATGCTTTCAATATCAAATTATTTGGAAAAAGAGACAAGACTGATCTAGATTGAAGGCTCGATCCCAAAGACTTCGTCAACATTCAAGGGGGAGTCTGTTGGTGCATAAATGTCTGTTAACTTCATCTTGTATCGAGTTGTGTGTCTAGATAGGATAGACCAGTGCTCAGCAGGATCAAAATTAGGGTTTGTGTGTGATTGTGTGATTTCGCACGAAATAGCTCTAAGCTATTTCGTACAAAATAGATCATTGCTATTTCGCACAAAATAGCCAGTGCCTATTTCGTACGAAATTACAACACCTATAAATAGCTGAGTGGTTGATTCATTTGTAACGGTCTTGATTTCAGAGTCGAGGTGCTGCCAGTTTGTCAAACGATCAGGATTGCTTTGAAATCTATAATAAAAGGATAATTAAGAGGAATCAAGCGGTTTCACGTCTATATCACTGATTCCGCCTTTGATATGGATCATAAACTCTTCTGATTGACTCGTTCGGGTCACACGACGATCCAACAAATACGTGTATGTACATACGACCTTTAAATAACTATATACACTCCCTGAACAAATAAGACCTGACCAATTCGAACTTCTTCTTAGAAGATGTCTCATCAAGAGATCATTCGGCTAACCAAGGCAGAATTGCAAGCGCATGTCTCACGGGCCATAGCTCGACACGAGGTTCTTCGCTACAAACGTAGCGAAAGTACCTCAGGAAATAACCCACCTAACGGTAATGTTTAAGTCACCTAAGACACATTACAATACGTTTGGACAATTCCAAGTGTGCTTTGCTAATGCTTTCTATGATGATGATTGCTTGGGTATAAGTTGTACCTATAAGCAGTTTTTAGACTGCAAGCCTCTGAACTTCGACGGGACAGGAGGTGTTGTTGTACCTACAAGTCGTTATTCATCTGGGTACAAGTTGTACCTACAAGCAGTTTTTAGATTGCTTGGGTACAAGTTGTACCTACAAGTCGTTATTCATCTGGGAATGGGTTGGTACAGAATGGGTCGGTGGGTTATTTTACAGAGTGGTTCTTTGGAGGTTGTTGTTGATAGTTGTTTGGGTATGGTTGGTGATGATGGATTTTGGGTTCTTGGTAAAAGGAACCGACCATTTCAGGCTGTTACGGGTCAAAAGCTACCTGGTGGGTCTAATGTGATTTTTGTGGGTCAATAAATTGCTGGTAATAATCAACAGAATACTAGCAGAACTAGTGCTTTTGACAGACTGATGGGGGTGTAATAGTTCGTTGCCTAATCGTGCTACATCTGGACAAAATGGTAGTGGTATTAATCCTATGCTAACTATTGTGACAGGGAATCGTATATTTATCAGAAGCAATTGCTACTACTCCTGGGCAACAAAGTATTAATCTACACACACGTAATGTTAATTTAAAAAATCCAGCTGAGGTTAGTGACATATAATTATGCACTTTACGCCCTAAGAAATACTAGGTCGTTAATTATGCAAGGGTTTGTTATTTAGTTTGCTATATTGATTAAGTTTGTTTAAGCAATTATATGTCATCCAGTTGCCAAAAAAGAGTATCAGAATGCTTCTCACTTCGCAAGGTCGTGTTTAACTCATGGACTCACAGTAATAACAAACATGTTTGTTATACACATAAACTACACTATCTACATTGTATTATATATCTTGATTCTTAACTTGCAGATCTTATTGATAGAGTTTAAGAACTTTCCTTTGTTGTTTGCAGAAACCCTTAATGCAATTCAAGAGTTAACTTAAGCAAGTAAGTATTTGGTTAACCTGTATTTCTTTGACATTGTTATCGTACATTAGTTCTTTATATTTAATCACTGATGGTTTATATACTCACTTGATATGAAATCTGTTACTTGCATCGGTCTATATATATGACAATATCACGGGATACCTATGAACATGCTGTTGTGCTTAGTGTAGAGATAGAAGATTAAGATGCATTTGAGAGATATTTCTTTCAGCTGAAGAAATACTTTACAGATGTTAGGTAATATTCCTTTTACTTCACATTCATCTTTTTTTTTATATAACTTTTATGTTTTTTTGGTTGGGGCAATGATTTTCTCTCACAATCCCCACCGGAGTACCCAAATTTTGGTCTCTCATCTTCTGAGCAATCACACATGGACGGTGCTTATAATCATGCATTGACTGTTGGTTACAGGCCCCTCACTCACACTCTCACAACACACACACTCAGACTCTTTGTATGTGAAAGAATGAAAAAATGCAGAGAATGAAAAAACCTTCTGTTTATTCGATGAAAAGGGTGTACAAGAGAAACAACATAGTATCCTATTTATAATAAACAAACAAACTAAAACACATGCTAAATTATCATAACAACCCACGTAATGTGCATGTTCCATCACTTCTACTTTTTCTCCAACTTATTCATGATAAAAATGGCTTTATATAGCCTTTACAATAAACAAACGTGGGAAATAAAAACAATAAAAATAACTATTTCTTCCTAATAAATAGCTAAAGATATGAACCATTCTTCAACCCAACGTGAACTTGCATGTAAATCGGTCAAAGTCTACCAAATCTTCCACCAACACCTCGTACACGATAAGTTCTGTTTGACCCTTTTACCCCTATTTTACTTGCTCTTATCATCCGCAACTTGTTGAACGAACTTAACTTGTGACCGTGACCCGTGAGACCCGTGAACTAACCCGCGAACAACCGATTAACCCAACAATCACCCCCTTAATCGGTTTGTTCATACCACTCGGTCACGACACTCGAATCACCTTTTTTTTCCCGAACCATCTTGACTTGTACCGGACACCCGACCTCAACCACGGTCACTCCAAAAGTCTTTTCTAGTAACTCGACCTATCCTGGACACCCCAGTCTTCACCTCGACCACGTCCAAAGTCTTCTCGGTTCAACCCCCTGATCGTGATTTCACTATTCTGTCAAACCCTTCCTTGATAAGCACCACTTGCGTATCAACCACCAACTAGACACCAGCCACCCGCTGCACCGTCTTCGAGTCGCTAAACGAATATCTCAGCCACCTGCTGTTTCATTTCTACCGCGCTACACCTGTTGGTTTTTCTGCCGTAAGAATTCTGCACTTCTTGCAATTCTTCTCCTAGGCTAGAAAGAGTATCCGACAACTAAAATACACGATCTCTTCTTCGTTCTTCGATCAACAAACTGGGTTGACAAGCCCGCTGATTTGGCCTGAATCTCGACTCGTCTCCGCTACCCTCTTGATCCGCTAGAACGATAACCCTCGAAACCACCGACCTGTGATCACCTAGTTCTCTCCGATCACTGCTGATCTGTCACCTCCGATCACTGCACACCGGTAACCTCTGATCGCTACAGCCTTTTCTTCCACGTTATTCACAACTAACAGCCACGAGACACACCGATGTTCACCCGTCACCCCCGTCATCCAAACCGGTACTCTCCGCACGACAACGACTGACACGAACCACCTCTCGGTCTCCGTCTTCTGCTGTATAACGATCCCGAAACAACCCTTCTTTCACTCCTGCCCTCCACCGACCGACCGCACACCCGTCGGTGGCGGAGGCTTCCTTCGATCTTCAAACCCGCTACTCGAGCCCTAGGCTCTGATACCAATTGTTGGTTACAGGCCCCTCACTCACACTCTCACAACACACACACTCAGACTCTTTGTATGTGAAAGAATGAAAAAAATGCAGAGAATGAAAAAACCTTCTGTTTATTCGATGAAAAGGGTGTACAAAAGAAACAACATAGTATCCTATTTATAATAAACAAACAAACTAAAACACATGCTAAATTATCATAACAACCCACGTAATGTGCATGTTCCATCACTTCTACTTTTTCTCCAACTTATTCATGATAAAAATGGCTTTATATAGCCTTTACAATAAACAAACGTGGGAAATAAAAACAATAAAAATAACTGTTTCTTCCTAATAAATAGCTAAAGATATGAACCATTCTTCAACCCAACGTGCACTTGCATGTAAATCGGCCAAAGTCTACCAAATCTTCCACCAACACCTCGTACACGATAAGTTCTGTTTGACCCTTTTACCCCTATTTTACTTGCTCTTATTATCCGCAACTTGTTGAACGAACTTAACTTGTGACCGTGACCCGTGAGACCCGTGAATTAACCCGCGAACAACCGATTAACCCAACATTGACTGCTAGACAAATGGTACCCCATAAAACTAATGTTTATATCATGGATCTTTTGGCAAGGACGCTTAAGTAAGAATTCTTTAATCTTAAACAGTAAATGAAATCGTGAATCGTTGTCATATTTCTTAATGCAAGGATGAAATTGTTCGGTGTAGTGAGAAGACTTATAACTCTCTATGGGTTGAAGATGCTTGACAAATGCTATTGGTCTCTTCAGACGACCAAAAGCTTTTTGAATACATCAAATAGGTACAAATTCAAACCTCGTATTTATTATTTATTTAACTTGACACTAGAGGTGCAAACGAGCCGAGTAGCTCGACTGAAAAAGAAAGCTCGAACAAGCCGGGCTTAAACACGCCAAGCCCGAGCCTAAGAACAAGCTTTTCTAGTAAACGAGCGAGCCTGAGCTTGAGCTTCGCTTATTGAGCTCGAGCTGGCTAGTGAGCCTAAACGAGCTTATTGTTTATATAGTTTTTATATTAATAACTTATTCAAATAATAATAATTACTATTTATAAATTATGAAAAAAAAACTAAATTCTATATAAAATAATAATTATATGCTATATAAATTAATTGATAATAATAACCGAGCCGAGTTCGAGCTTGAAAAACTACTTACGAATTGGCTGAGCTCAACTCGGGCTTGACTCATTTGCACCCATACTTCATATGCACTGACGCAAGGAAGTTATGATGTCGTGTTTAAACATATAATATGAATTGTTGATTAGGAACATCATGAGTGGTATATGTGTAGGATCGTGATTTGACCCGAACGAGTCGTTCAGAGGTGTTCAACTTCGTTTCAGGTGCGGAATAACAAGAAACGAAAGTAGAAATAGCTGATTCTTTACTAAAACTGCTAATTGTATTGAATAATACTCGATTACATGCAGTTCTTCACACCGGCAGAGTTTCGGTATGGAATACAAAGACTGACTACTTGATTTCGCTTATGAGTGCCTATTTATAGTGCATGAGGTTTCGCTCCAACATACACTACCATATGAGCGAAACCCCTCAATGTTCACATAAGCGAAACCCTACCATGACTCTATAAGCGAAACCCTCTAAGACCATATAAGCGAAATCACCTCACTAACCATATACACTCTCCTATTTTCTAGTAAACCGTGCCCTAATCTATACAATTCAATGTATGACTCGATACAAAGACGAAGTCGACAGATGTAGTGCACCAACAATATGGATTTTGGCTGAAATTGTTGTTGTCAAGAAGTTAATTTACTTATGTGATTTCTTGTTCTTTAATGAGGGAATTGCTAATTCCCAGTTTCAAAAGCTTTCTTTTAGAAACAATTCCATTCTATATATTCTCTTAGAACAAGGATGTAGATAAGTTTCAATTTCCTAGTACTTCTATTCCAGAAAAAAAAGAACTCTGACATGGTTATTGATGTCATTTGTTTTCTATAGATGATATTCTATATATTCTCTTAGAACAAGGTTGTAGATAAGTTTCAATTTCCTAGTACTTCTATTCCAGAAAAAAAGAACTCTAACTTGGTTATTGATGTCATTTGTTTTCTATAGATGATAAGTATGGAACCTATAGTTTAGGAATATGTTTTGTGTTTTACTGTTTTTATTAAGCATTAAATTGTATGTGTATTACTATATATACTTATATTTTAATCACGCCCAGTTTTTGTTCACTATTTTTATCAATCAGTAAGGGTAGAAGATCATATATGTAAATTTTGGACCCATTATTAGATTTTGTTTTCATTATTATTAGTTTTTTATTTTATTTTATTATTATATAACATTATAAATCCTCTATTTTTTATTTTTTTTAATTCTTTTGAACTATTTTTAATTCTTGGAATTAGGTTGAATTGGTGCAAGTTACCTTGTTTGGTGAGTTAACTACTTGATAATTGTACAGATTCTTGGGTAACCTTTAATCTTCCTCCTTTTGGGTAAGCTTTTCGATAACCTTTTGTTCAATATTTATTTTGGTTTTGTGAAATTACAGCTTGAATCTTGTGTTTTTTTTGTATGCATATTCTATTTGAATTGGATTTTTGTGATTTGTAGAGAGTTCTATTGTAAGATCATTCAAAAAAAGGATTTACTTTGGAAGCTTAGTTACTAAATTGCCTTTACAATAAGTCAATAAATTCAAAAAGGTCTGTGTGAATGTGTGATATATAGTTGCACGAGAAATTTCTAGAAATTATGTTTTGGGATTTGACAATGTAAGAATTGGTTGCTTTATTGGTGACCATGAAATACTCGTATTAATGACCCGTATGTGACTGAGATATTTAACAATCTTTTATATTGTAGAGCATAACTAGCAAGGATATATAATAGGGTTGCAAACAAGCCGAGCCGAGCCCAAGCTCATATAGGTTATGAAAGCTCGAGCTCAGTTCGATTCAAGCTTTGTTTCTAAAACTCAAGCTCGGCTGCTAGGTAATTTTTAAAATTCGAGCTCGATAAACGAATTTCCGGCTTAGGCTTATTTATTAAATAAGCTTGTTTTTAGGCTTGGGCTCAAGCCATATGGTTTATTTTCTACAATTCAAGATTGTATTGGTGCATCCAACGCATGGCCCTATCCATTCATCTCGGTATGCATTTGTTACACTTGTGATACAAATAATTTTAATATCATGGAACTTAATGCTTATACATGGATGGTTTATTTGTAGGTAGTCCATGAGGATTGAGGACGCATGATGACTCAAGATTTTATGCTTTTTATTTCTTTAATTGCTTTTAATTTCTTTGTTAAATGTTAAGACTTTATGTTAGATAATGTTATAACTTATTTATGGTTAGTGTTTTTGTTATGAACATGCTTTATAACTTTATAACTTTATGTTAGATAAAGTTTTATTTCTTTCATTAGTTGATGTTATACAATAAGTATTAGGATGTTATATGTTGATGGTCTGTTTATAAAATTGGTTTTATAATCTTATTTGGGATATTAGAACCATTTTCTTGATATTAAAGTAGCTATAACGCTACATCATAAGGGGGGTTCTGTAAATTAATTTTTAACGACGCTTGTACGTGTATCAAAAGATTAAAAGTGTCCTAATATGTTTTTTTAGGACGCTATTTAAGTTGTCTACAGACATATTATGCGACCATAAAATTGGTTTTATAATCTTATTTGGTATATTATGACCCTTTTCTTGGTACTAAATTAGCTATAATGTCACATCATAAGGGTCCTATCAATTAATTTCTAAGGACGCTTGTAAGTGTATCAAAAGATTAAAAGTATGTAAGCACATGTTAAAACATCGTAAAAGTGTCCTAATATGTTGTTATTAGGACACTATTTTGGTTGTTCAAAGATATATTACGCGACCATAAAATTTGGTTTCATAATCTTATTTGAGATGTTAGGACGCTTTTTTAGTTCCGGGACTTATTACGACCCCTTTACATGAAACGCTTTTACCGTTGGTCCTATTAAATGAAATGTCCTATAAAATAGCATTTTAGGACGCTTTTGCGCGTACTAAAAACCCAGTTTTCTTGTAGTGTCATTAAATCAAATTATTGAATTGTGATTCTAATGACCTACCTTATTGTAATTATTGGCTCCTTTGCTATCAAGTCAACACACTTTCTCGAAGTTTCATTTCATACATAGTTTGTCATTGTAACTATGCCGAAATTCCTTTGTCGATACATACGATTATTGTCAGATTACGCTGAAACCAAGTTCAATTGCTTGAGCTTGTCCATTTCGCATATTAAATTCATAATACCATATGATGTATTGAGGGCATCATATTCAAGTTATTCTTACAAATTTTCTTTTGTTCCGAGTCGTAGTAGAATTGTTTGGTCTACGGCTCCATTAAATCGTTCATTAATTTCGACACCTCGTGGTGATGCGTTCGTTAAGTTGAAGCTTGCGCTAACCTCAATTACACATCTCATACACGGATTTAATTGTTTATCTATTGACTTGCTCTAAATCCGTTTTGTTTTAACATAATTAAAACAATCCGAACACAATCATGTGTTAAGCTAACGGTACATAAATTCATTTTATATTCCAGTGTACCCCCTAACGATTCTTTCATTGTCAATCGAATGCAGTAGTTCTTTAATGTTCCGTATTCAATTAAAAATTCTATGACATTGTGTACATCAAATCTTCAGAATGTTTCAGTACACTTTCATTTGAATTTAAACACGGTGAACTTGTTCAGTCGCCACTATTATTAAATTATGTCATTACGACACCTTGTGGTGTCGATATGAACTTGTAGCTTGTGCTAATTGTGGTCAACCATTTCACACGCAACTACACATACTTTTGCTTAACTTGTCTTTTTAAACATTCTTAGTGCAACTATGTATTAAGACAATGATACACCAAGTTCGATTGTATTCCATTTCGGTGTCTTCTTGCGATTCAGTATTGTCAACACACTAATTTTATGCACTCGTTTGTTCAAAAGCTGACGGATCTTTTTCATGTTACTGTTACATTTGAGCTTGCTGATTCTGAGTTCATCTAGCGGATGTTATTGCTTCTAAAACTCATCTGCATATTGTAAGCGATCCATTGAAATTCTATTGGTCGAAACTCCTCTTTTGTTGGACCCCTGTGAAATAAGCGACACCATATTTTACATCTATACATCTCGTATCTCTTAACGTCAAATTCTGAGAGACATACCTTTTTAACCATTTGATTCTTAATATAGTAATATGTCCTTGGATTCACTTGATTCGATAGGTCTTGATTCGGTGTGTGGTTAGTTACTGAGGTGTTATTCATATCCATACAAGCATGACGTAACCCTAAGGAGTTAAGGTAGTATAAATTTCGAGGACGAAATTTTCTTAACAGGGGGAGAATGTGACAACTGTCAAATTTACAGGTATCCATGCAATTATTAAATAATGATTTATGATTAATAACTATGCTGAATTACAATTAATGACTTGAATTGCTTTCTGATTATTACCATATACATACATGTGCAACACATATTGCTCTATGACATATCATTATTACATGAGAACTTTATTTACTCAAGTGATACATTAAATACAGTTAGCACAGTTGTCAGACAAACTGGGAAAATGCTGACAGAGTTCAGTAGATAGACAGACAGTGCATTAAATACAGAATGAGCCAGAAACTAAGTATTACACTAGTACAGTGTGTAGGAAAGTAAGGATCATAAAACTGCCTTCCTAGTGATAGTTTAAGTGCCGAAAAGTGCCTAGAACTCACCCAACGTGCTGAATTCAAAAAAAAAATCAGCAATTTAACACAGTAATATAATGCAGAAATATGGTAAAATGGTCCTGAATGCTTTCCTAAGTGTCGGGTATCGAAACTGTCACAAAAGGTAACATAAAGCATGCTAAACTGCATAGTTTAGAACCTTAACGAACCGGTAACCAACTGAACAACCAGACATTACCCGAAATACCAAATGTACACTAGAAGCATTGTTTTAACATTACCAAGCTAGTTATGATCCCCGAACACCATAACACACCATATAAATATCTAATAACTAAAACCTAACTAATACTTGGATTTTAACCTAATAACTAACTAGTTGGTTGGAACCTAGTCTACTATCCCCCCCCCCCCCCCCACCTATGACCGTCCAACATGTTGGCCCCACCAAGGATTTTATTTGATTGTTTAATAGATCTTGATACCACTTTCCTAAACATAAAATCTATTGGAAGATTTTGAGATGGAGTATTATAAGTAAACCCATGAGACCAAGACTTACATTTGCAACACATATCATCAACACCCATCTTCTTCTTCTTCACCCCCTAGCTCACGGCCACACACCTCCACCACACTACCTCCATTTTTAACCTTCTTCCATACATTCCAAGGTGGTCTAGAAGTGTAAGAAAGCTTGGAGGGCTTAAAGCTTGAAGGACCTTCACCGATTGCTTTTATCCACTTGTTTTCTACCCTTGAATCATCCCTAGCCTTGAGCTAGTGGTAAGATCCTTGTACACTCCATTTTACTTCTATTTTAGTAGGTTAAAAGACGTTGGTGCATATTTGTGACAACAGCTTAGATTTGGTCTTTGGATATCTTGTAAATTAGTAAATTGATAAACAGTTAACGGGTTTAGCTTTGTAATAGTTGAATAATAGAGTTTGGGTTAAACAAAACCCACATTGGGTCTAGGGGGACGAATTGGGATTTGCCCATATAGGAAACCCTAGCCCAAGTAGCAACATTGTGTTATATAAACAAGGTTACGCTTTAGGGTTTAGGTTAATCAGCCAAAACAGAGTTTGAGAGAGATTTCGTGAGAGACTAGAGTCTTGGATGAATTTGGGTTGTTAGGGTTTTGATTGATTGTAATTCTTGTGATTGATAATCAATAGAAACCCGGTTTGAATTGGAATTTCTGTTTTCTACTCAATTCTGTGATATTCTGATCAAGAGGATTCCGCACTCTTGATTGGATTGACAATTCTATGACGATCCGTACGAATAGGGGACCTACAATTGGTATCAGAGCTTTAGGCTCTTGAAGCTCGGTTTAGAATTGTGCTTAGAGAAACTAGGAGATTTTCGAAATTTTGAAACCTGAAAATTAGGGTTTCAAAATTCTTGGGTTCTGATAATTTTCAGCATTTTTGTTGGTGTTTGATCAGTTTGTTTGTTTGATTTTGCTGATTTGCAGGTTTCCAGGACAGTTTTTGGTTGATTGTTTGTAGAATTTTGGCTGAAAGACTTGAAGATTCGAAGACTGTTCTTCGTGTTCTTCGTGTTTTTCGATCAGTTCTTCATATTTTTTCAAAAATATTCTGCTGATTAGATTGTTTGATTTTGCAGATTTTCGTTGGAGAGGAGATAAAATCTTCAAAATTTCGAACAGATTAAGTTTCTGAATTTACTGGACCAACGAATTTGACTATCAGCGAATTTAACAATTTCGCAGACTGGACTAGCATAATTAACTGATCAGCGAAGTTGGGACTTAATATCTTGGTGACAGACGAAGTTAAATCCAAAGGCGACTTTGGTAACCGTATAATTTTCCTCAGCGAAATTATCACGGTGTTCGACGACTTTACTGGTCGTCGTAATTGCGAAATTAACCAGCGAAGTTGGAAGCGAAATTGATCAGCGAAATTACGTTAACGGACCAGCGAAATAGACCAGCGAAATTACCTTAACTAACCAGCGAACTTAGTAGCATAATTAAAGGGGTGGAATTTTTGTTGGCAAGCGTCGATAAAATTTCACTGTTTTGCAAATAGAAATTGATCCGTAGCTCGTTTGACAAAATCGTCTGCACCGTTAAATTCCTTGCATTTTTAGAAAAAAGAAAAAAAAACTCTAGAAAATCCCGAATTCGGTTTTTGACATTATATATCATTGGATTCGTCTTTTCGAGAGGATTCTAACGGTGTAATTTGGTAACCATTGTTTTCGGAGATATTTTGTACGGTTTTAACAGTCTGTTGCGTTAAAATGTCGAACATGACGAATTTGAATGCACCTGCACCTAAGATGATGAAGGTGGAGAATTATCTTACATGGAAGGACAGGTTCAAATCCTTCATTGAATATCAGGATGCACGCATGTGGATCTGTATTGTAGATGGGTACACAAACCCAACACACGATTTTGAGGGCAGACCACGTAGAACAGACTATGTGAACATGCAAGAGGAAGATAAAAAGTTGTATGAGGCTGAAAAGAGAGCCTTGGCTGCAATAAAAAATGTCCTTACCTGATAGCGTCAAACATAACTTTAAGAAGTACACTAATTCAAAGGATAGGTGGGATGCATTAGAAAAGCGATATCAGGGAAATGAAGATGTCAAAAAGAATAAAGCTTTGAGCTCTACAGCACGAGAAGGTTCATATGATTGGTGTGTTCATCTGGAAGATAATGAGAATGCCACTCAGGCATTCATGGCAGAGATAGTGCCAGTTGATGAGGCTGAAACTACTGTGAATGATGCTGAAACAAAAGTGGATGCTGAAGTAGAGAAAGAGAGTGAAGTTGACCAGGTCGTTGCTGATCAAACTACAGAAGTTCATGAGGAAGAGGTACAATCTAATTCTGTGTGTTTAAGATGTCGTGAATTACAGGGTGAGGTTGACAGGTTGTCAACACAAAACCAAAGTCCGGTAAGCGAGATGTCTAACATAAAAGAATCAAACTTTTTTGCTAAAAGAAACGAATCTTTATACTTGAAGAAGATAAGAGGTTATGAAAGTGAAATTGAAGCTTTAACCTGCACACTAAACAAAAAACTTCAAGTCACAGACTTAGCTCATGATATGATGGCTGAGAAAACAAAAGAGATTTCTGAAAAATTCAAAGAGTTGTCAGATGCACAACTCAAAATTGTTGAACTTGAAAAGAAATTAGGTCAATTCAGGGACTCTACTTTTGTTATGAAACACATGATGGGTGGGTTAAAGAAGAGTAATGACAAGACTAGTGTGGGATTCAAGAGCTTTAATGAAGTCCCACCTCCTCTTAGTCATGATTATTCATTCCTGCCTGATGAACATGAGCTAACAGACTTCATGGCAACAGCACCAAGTAGTTTCGCGACAAGTAAAAGTGATGGATCTGAGAGTGATGATGCTAATAAGAACAATAACAGGGAACCTTTGAAAAGGAAAACTTCACCTCCTAAGAGTAAAAATCAAACTTTTGTTAAAAAGATTAATTTTGTTCAATGTACTGATATGAAAAACGAAACCACCGTTATTGAAAACGAATCGAATGTAGAGTTTGCAAAAAATAAGAACATAGAAAAATATGAAATTAGGAAAACTGAACAAGATTCATCCAAGGCATCATCACCATCTGATGAGGGATCTACCTCAAAGACTCCAGCTAAGAAGTCTTTGAAAAGGAGATCGTGCTTCAAGTGTCACACAAAGGGACATGTAGCTAGTTGTTGTCCTAACAAAAAGGCTGAAGCACAAGTGAGTGAGAAACAGAGAGGGAAATCACCTGAGAAGAAAGGTGATAATGTGGAGAAAGTTGCAAATTCTCCAAAGAAATCTGTACCTAAGCAACCAGAGAATGTTGCTATTGGTGTAGATAAGGCTGGAAAAGGAACTCCACAAGTTCCTCGTTTTCAAAGAAATCAACCAAGAATTCAGCCTGAATCTACATCAGGCAGATATGAGAGACCTAGAAGCAGTTCACCTAGAATGAACAATTTTAATGGAAATTCAAATAATTGCAGAAGTCAAAGTTAATATCAAAATCGATACCAGAATAATGGTGGTCGAACTTTTTATAACAATGGCTTTAGAAATTATAATAGTCATGCTTCTTGTAATAAAAATTCAAGATATCAAAATCAAAATTTTCAAAGGTCAAATAGTCCAAACACATATAGGGACCCTCAGGACCAGAGACCTTATGGAAATCAAAACCCATTTCCATCAACAGGTCTGAGATCTAAGACTCCTGTTAGGAGTAATGGATATTGGATGGATGTTCCAGTAGTTGGTGAATTTGGATGACCCAAGACCATTAAGGCTTGGGTCCCCCAATCTAACTAATTTCTTAGTTGGTGTGTGCAGGAGCTGCTAAGGAGGATTATCAACTTATGTTGATAGTGGCTGCTTCAGGCATATGACGGAGGATGTGAGATTGTTGACAGAGTTTAAAAATTATGAAAATGGACATGTGAATATTAAATGATTTAAAATGAAGTTCAAAGTGCTGAAAAGAGACTAATTGAATTACATCGAGTCGACACACTAGATAAGCTGGCAGATCTTTATACTAAAGCATTTGACAAGGCTCTCTTTGAACATTTAGTCGAACTCAACGGAATGAGGAATCCTGAATAACTGGTTTTTCATAAGAATTTTGTAAATAGTTTGTTTTTCTTAAAATAAAAAATAAAAAAGATAGAAAACCACAAAATCCAAAAACATAAAAAAATTAGAAAATCAAAAATGACTTATCACTGTGTGAAAAAGAAGAAATGATAGTACATCAGCAAGTTAGACTGTCACACTGAAAATGAAATTAAAATGCATAAGTGTGATAGCAGCTTCATCATATGATGTACCAGTAGGCGAAAGCATGAAATAATCAACTTACAAATGTGATATAAACCTAAACGAACTGTGTATGAGTGGGGAACACATCAGTGGTGTATGGTTTAATGACCTTAAATCTTGCGTTGATAGATTGCCAAAATCTGAGGTTTTGGGTCTTTATACTGTTATTTCATCTTGGGATATCAGGGTTGTCCTTCTGCTGCATCCAGATACATGCTGACCTAGGCACAACCAGGATATCTTAAAAGAGCAAAAACTGCCAAATCCCATAAATGAAGAAGCTCTCCTAGAGAGTCATTCAAAAAGTGCAAAAAGCATAAATCGTACCAAAAAATGGTATTTGTCATAGCCCTCGTTAGATATTTTGGTCTCTTTGCTGTACGGAAGTACTGACCTGATCACCAATTATCTAAACGTTGAAAAACAAAACGGATGAATTCAGTATACTCACCTACTACGATAAATTTTTGTGCATACCTTGATCGCGGGGGTATATCCTGAAGTGGGACACACTAATATATCAGTAATAATATTACCTTAACGTATCATATGGTAATGGTACTTGAAATGTTCATGCATTTTGTTTAAATGGACAAAGATACTAGTAATCGTCTTGGAATGCTTTTCACGAAAAATTAAATAAAGAATTATCTAATAGTGTGAATACAGTTTGATTTTATTGATATGATCTTCTTACCAGTGATTCTCACAAAAATAGAGTGTTTATTGCTTTTGTTATTTACTTGCTTTCAGAAAATATAAAAAATCCAAAAATTGTGTCTTTTTCTGTTTAAAATTCTTAACGTACGGAAAACTGTTATTCTTGGAGGAATTGTTACTGATAGGGGGAGACGGTGTTGGAAAGTGAGTTGAAAATTTTAAATCATGCAGGTTATAGGGTGTGTGATTAAAAAGTTTTGCGTGTTGGTGATAAATTGAAAATGCTTAATCTGTGATATAATCTCTTGGATAATAACAATTTATTCAACTTTGTTGAAAAATTCTTATGGTTTCTCGAGATGTTTGATTTATAGTATACAGATTGAAGCAGTTTGTTGCTGAGAAGTTGCTGTGAAGATGAGAGTTTGATTGGATGCATGGTAGAACCTCCTTTCTACATTGCAAACAAGTTGAAGAGTTTGAAGATTGCTATACATATGCTGAACTGGAGTTTACTCAAGTGCTAACGATTTGAAGATTTGGTGATTGGATGCATCAGCTTAGGGGGAGTCTGTTGCTGACAGAAGCTATTGAAGCTGAAGCTATCCAAAGACCAAAGACAGTACAAGATTACATGAAGAATGAAAGATGACTGAAGACAAAGTTATTTCATGAAGCTATTGTCAAGGGGGAGTTTGTTGGTCCATATTTGTGACAACAGCTTAGATTTGGTCTTTGGATATCTTGTAAATTAGTAAATTGATAAACGGTTAGCGGGTTTAGCTTTGTAATAGTTGAATAATAGAGTTTGGGCTAAACAAAACCCACATTGGGTCTAGGGGGACGAATTGGGCTTGCCCATATAGGAAACCCTAGCCCAAGTAGCAACCTTGTGTTATATAAACAAGGTTATGCTTTATGGTTTAGGTTAATCAGCCAAAACAAAGTTTGAGAGAGATTTCGTGAGAGACTAGAGTCTTGGACGAATTTGGGTTGTTAGGGTTTTGATTGATTGTAATTCTTGTGATTCATAATGAATAGAAACCCGGTTTGAATTGGAATTTCTGTTTTGTACTCAATTCTGTGATATTCTGATCAAGAGGATTCCGCACTCTTGATTGAATTGACAATTCTGTGATGATCCGTACGAATAGGGGACCTACAAAAGATGTTACAAGTAACTAATCTTGAAGAACACTAAAGATCATGAGAAGTAATTATGAACATAAGCTTAAATGTGAAGTAATCTTGATGAATATGAGTTGTTATGCTTGTTGATCATTGATTGTTTGTAGAAATGATGTTGATCATCATATGAAGTTGCTAGATCATGATTGAAAACATAATCTAGCAAGATGTGGGAATAGAAATTGTTGTAGGATGATGGATCATCCACACATAAAGCATGAACTTGAAAGAAACATAATGTTTTCTGGTAAAATAATGATCAAAGTATATTGTTAATCTTGTAGATCTAAATATTTCATGGATTATTCTACAAGAAACCAAGTTAAAGTATAAGTCTTGTTAAAACTTGGTTCTTACATGAACAAACACTATTTTTGGTGGTTAAACAAGTGTAGAAACACTTGTGTAACAAGAAAATTTCATAAAGAAACATTTTTATAAAACATGATTACAAGTTGTAAACATCTAAAACCTTCAAGAATGATGTTTTTAAATAAAAATCCACACTTTAAAGGGTAACTAAACTTACTAAACACGCTACCAAGTTACTACAAATTTTCATAAACTTTCAAGTTCATGAAGTGGTAGATTAAGCATGATTTTGGCAAAATTGGTAAGTGTAAGTTGTTTAGAGTTGATTTTAAATTGATTGTGATGATTTTTACAAAAGAAAATGATATGCTTGAAAGCATGGAAACCTCCATTTTTAGGGGAAACTATGGCAAAATTTTCTAAAAATATAAACACTTAGAGAAATATTTTTAAACAAATACTTACAAGTGTATTTTCAACAACAAGTGTTACATAAACATTGCCATAATTTTTTATACAAAATTTATAATTATTGGAGGCTGATTTTTTAAATAAAAGTGATTAAATATGTACTTCGGAAATATATATTTAAAAGACACCATGTGTATGATTATTTATATATTTTGTGTATTAGTTATATTATTTTAGGACTTGAAATAATATAACACATCAAGACACCAAGTATTACAATCCAAAATATTACCAAAATCCCAAGGAATAAGTATACAAGTTACACACAAAATAATGGCTAAACAAAACATATTCTGGTAAATAATATTTTGGACACAAAGAAATGAAAATATGATTTTTATGATTACCACAAAGTTATATCTTATTTTGACAAGAAGGAAATATATGATTTTTGGTGAATGAAAATATATATATATTTGTTTGGAATTTTTAGAAGTTATACTATTTTTGGGAAAATATATATTTTCTTGAGTACACTTAAAATACAATAATTTTGAATAAAAATAAGTTTATATATATATTTTCTAAGTGAGACTTGCAAATATATTATTTTTGGAACTTATGTGACAATACGAATATTTTTGCAAAGGAAAAATTATAAATAATTATTCTAAGTAATATTCCTTAGAATATATATTTTGGAAATATATGTGAATTTTTATTAGAAATAATATTCTAGAAATTAATACGAAATTTAGTATAAGAATACTTAATGAATACAATAAAGATACGTACTTTCGTACGTATAAATACACTCCGGAATACGACACTGTTACATGGCAAAAATATACAAGTATAAGATACCCCATCCTTAGGAAGGAAATACAAGTATAAATACTTGGGAAGTATTAAGTTAATATATATTGTTTTAACAATTATTCCAAAATTTAATAAATATAATTTGAGTTAAAATATTAATTATTTTAACAAATAATTATACACTTGGAATAATAATGAAGACACTATGAAACGTAACTCAAAGACACTAATTAATACTAAGTCAAGGCACGACCCGCTCGTCTAATGGACCATAGTACGCATGTAGGTAGTCGTGTGTTCTAGAGGAAGCTTTGAGTTACATCGGATACAAGGAACGCAAAACTGTGAGTTCATGTTCCCCCTTTTCTTTTAACTGTTTTCAGTTTTATAACTTCGGGGGTGAAGTACATGTTACATACCATTTACAAACATTTTGATTTGGTATGGTTAGCTAAGGAAGGGTACTGCTTGATCATGTGAGTGGTGGGCATAACACTTAAGGCCATTAATCCTCATTGTAGGACCGAGGGACATGAGTGATAGATCTATTTGGGTGTAGCGAGCCCCACCCATGAGTCCGTCGAGTGGACCATGTGGTGACTATGTCTTATTCCCGGAGACAAATTTGCTAGGTTTGAGTTCCCTGCATCACTTCACACATATCAATGGCCTTGCAAACCATTGGTGATCTGTTTTCCTTGTTGCTTTCATACCCGGGTTTCAAGTACATACAGACATACTTACCAATGTTTCAAAGGTTTACTCACAAACACACACATGAACTCGATCAACTTTTGTTGGTGTTTTCAAACTACATGTATTTCAGGAAAATAAAGGTGGATCTGGCGGGCGTTTGGAATGTCTCAAGTTACGTCGAGAATAAAGGATGTCATCCGTGATCTAAGGGTTTGGATAATGTGTCTTATCCTAGATAAGACTCATCTTTCAACACCCGGTTTTATTTAAAGTATTTTGTTGAGTCCTTGTGGAACTCTAAAACATTTGAATGGGTTGTATTTTGGATTTGTAGTCTACGCTTGGTTTTAAAAACAATGCTATTGTAATATTTCTAAACCTAATTAATGGATGAACATCTTCAGTTTTATCATATAGTTGTTGTTATGATTGAATGCAATGATATTAAGCGCGTCACACATAATCACGATTCCGCAAAAGTCAGGGTGTGACATCAACATGGTAGTTGCGGGATGGTAGTACGGTCTACTAGTTCTTGATATCATCAAACATGATCGCCACCTCTTGGTGTGCCAAACCAGCCTTTTACACGGAAGATGAGTATGAACTCACCATTACCCGCAACTCTAGTTGTAACCTTTGCGATTGCGGATGCAATGGTTTTGGCGCCGCGTTGGCGCTTTATGTTCATCAACTGGACATGAGATGACGATCCATATCTTGTGGGCCGTTCGTGTTCATCCATTTGGTCGTTTGTTCTCAAGTAACCGCATTGTCAGCCGTGTTTGGTTGAACAATGTGAGTAGTTGTGGTGAAAACTATGGGCAAATAAACATGGTCATAAGCAGACATGTTCCCACCATTGTTTATTCTATGCAGACAATTGGTAGGTAAACAAAGTCATAAGCAGACTTGTTACTACCATTGTTGAGCTTGGTGAACTTCCTCGAGGCATTCGTTCTGTAGCCACTTTCGGTTCATGAACAACAACCACTTTTCCTTGAAGTAGCATTCTGCACCTTGTCCTTTCGTGCGGTAGGGTGTGGTGCGGTGTTGTGTTGTGTTGTGGTCCACCATCTTTGTGATGTAAAGGTGTGGCCTTGTAGGTAGACCATACAGCGAAGTTGGTGATGGAGTTTCTTTCCGTAACCACCGTTTCCATGGTTACCAATCGACCACAACTCCTCATGCGTGTCTATGGTTTTGAAACAGAAGACTCACTTTAAAGGAGTTGTGCACTCGATGTGGCTCTTTAAGGTTCAGGTGTCGCAACCCCCGACCCCTGACCGAGAGCAGGTGCCGCGAGCTAGTCAGATGGTATCGGTGTTTATTAATTTAACAGCGGAAAACTTTCATCGGGACCGTAGTTAGGAAATATTTTATCAGGGTTGAAACACCAAACTTTGTATAATAAACAAATGGGATAAAATCCAAGTTTTTATTATAATATCTTTATAGGGATAAACCCTATTTTATCGAAAGACAAAACTCCTTTTTATTTAGGTAACTTTTATAGCTACTTTTCCAAGCCTTCAGTGCTCTCCAACTGGCTTCTATTGGCTTTCACATTTTGCTACCTGAAACGCGTTTTAAAAAGTTTTATCAGCAAGAAATACTAGCGAGTGAATCCCAGTTTAATCAAAACGGTTTTATAACTTTACAGTATTGAGGGTATCCGCAATTACATTTGTTTATATCTACTCAATTACTCATTCAGTACTGTCAACACCTGACTTGTGGGTCATATTACTCATTGGCTATCTCATTGTCCAATGGTAACGTCTTTCACATTTTGTATACAAAACCCCAACATACCAGCAGCAATTGTAGAATTACAAATACTCAATTACTGTTAAGTGTAATTTAAAACATTTGAGGTTTTGGTAAAGTATTTTGACTCACGAAAGTAATTTACAAAAGTGACAAAAAGAGAATGTACTCACATTGTTTACTTAGGTAAAACTAAAGCTTCATGGTGAATCTCCTGGTTATTATCTATTAAAATTAAACAATGCACACGTGTTAGTAAAATAACCCAAATCTCATTAACCGTACAACTCTAGACAGAACTCCAATGACTGAGTCAGGCAGAGCCTTGACATGCATTACGGAGTCCTAGATCAATCGGGTGTAACACGAGACAGAACTCCAATGACTGAGTCAGGCAGAGCCTTGGCATGCGTTACGGAGCCCCAGATCGATCGTGTAGGGTAACTAATAGGGTTATAATACTTACAACGAGGCAGAGCTTCGCTTTTTAAAGGTATTATTTCCTGAGTATAATTGCCCACTAGTGATCAAAGAAAAAGAAAAGAATTGAACGTTGAAGAATGAGGCCGAAGCCTCTATTTATAGGCTGGTCGAAGGGCGGCTCGCGCCCCGCGACGTTCCACCCCTTCTCCCTTCGCAGCCCGTGAGAGGCTAGGCTAGGTCCTAGCCTTGGTTAGTCAGCGAGTATAGCTTTGACACGTGGCGACACGTGGCGCAAGGGGTACCCCGCAAGCAACTGAGCTCGCGCTCTGCGAAAGACAAAGGGAGTCCGGGTCACGGCACACGACAACCCTATTTTTGGGTTTTTATTTGTGTTTTATAAATATAGAGGTATTTTGGGCCTGTTTCTCATATACAGGGTATATAAGGAACGTTTAGGGGTGTCTAAGTGTTTTAGGAGGGTTTTTATATCCTCCCCACCTTGTTTTAGATCTCGTCCTCGAGGTTTACTGGAGCAGGTGTGGGTATTTCTTCTGCATCTCTAACTTGAGCTCCCAAGTGTATTCTGGTCCTCTCTTGGAATCCCATTTCACTTTGACCAGAACTAGTCTCTTGTGTTTGAGATTCTTGATCTTTCTATCTTTAATCTGAATGGGTTTCTCTACAAACTTAAGTTTCTCGTTTACCTAAATGTCCTTAAGAGGTATCACTAAAGATTCATCTGCCAAGCACTTTTTGAGATTGCATACATGAAACACGTCATGTATTCTTGCCATTTCTTCTGGCAGTCGTAGCTGATAAGCTACAGGTCCTATCCTTCTAATAATCTCAAAAGGTCCAACATACCTGGGACTTAGCTTTCCTCTTTTAACGAATCTGACTATTCCTTTCCATGGAGAAACTTTTAAAAATACCTTATCGCCTACTTGAAATTCTAAAGGTTTTCGTCTATTATCTGCATAACTCTTTTGACGATCTCGTGCTGTTTTCAGTCTTTCCTTGACTTGAGTTATCTTGTCCATTGTTTCTTGCACTATCTCAGGTCTAGATAGTTGCTTTTCTCCAATTTATGCCCAACAGACTGGAGTTCGGCACTTTCGTCCACAAAGTACTTCAAAAGGTGCAGCATTAATGCTTGTATGATAGATGTTATTGTAGGAAAATTCTATTAATGGTAAATGGTCGTCCCAATTTCCTCCAACATCAATTACACAGGCTCTAAGCATATTTTCCATAGTCTGAATCGTCCTTTCACTTTGTCTGTCCGTTTGTGGATGATAAGCTGTGCTTAGATTTAACCTGGTTCCCATTGCTTTTTGGAAACTTGCCCAAAAATGAGAAGTAAAACGGCTATCTCTATCAGATACAATAGATAAAGGAATTTGGTAACAAAGTTTCATTTACATATAGCTTAGCAAACTGTTCTATACTGAAAGTTTCCTTCATTGGTAGGAAATGAGTAGATTTAGTCAATTTGTCAACAATCACCCAGATTGTATCATTACCTTTTCATGTTTTGGGTAATTTGGTAACAAAGTCCATTGTTATCAATTCCCACTTCCATATTGGCATTTCTAGTGGCTGAAATAACCCTGAAGGTTTCTAATGTTTAGCTTTAACTTGTGAACAGGTCAGACATTTAGCAACATAGTTTGTTATGTCCTTTTTCATTCCTATCCACCAGAAATTCTTTCTTAGATCTTGATACATTTTATCACTTCGGGATGTATCGTATATTTAGACTTATGAGCTTCTTCTAGAATTCTGTGGCATAGGTTTCCTTGTTTAGGTATCCACATTCTTTTCTTATGGAATTTCGAAATTCCATATGATCCTTGTTCTAATTCCTTAATCATTCCTTTTAAAGTTTCAGCATCGTCCTTGAATGTTATTTCCTGTACCTCTCTAATTTGCTCATTTAAATCTATCTGCATATTTAATTTAAGAGAGCGTACTCGTTTTGGCTTTTCATGATACTTTCATCTTAAAGCATCAGCTACTATGTTAGCTCTTCCAGCATGATACTAGATATCACAATCGTAATCACTAAGAATTTTCATCCAGCGTCTCTGTCTCATATTTAATTCTTTTTGCCCAAAAATATATCTTAAACTCTTAGGATCCGTGAAGACAACAAATTTACTTCCGTATAAATATTATCTCCAAATCTTAAGGGCAAAAACTATGGCTCCTAACTCTAGATCATGGGTTGTGTAATTCTCTTCATGTTTAAGTTGTCTAGAGGCATAAGCTATAACCTTTTGACATTGCATTAACACACATCCATATCCTAACTTAGACGCATCACAATAGACTATAAACTCTTCAGTTCCTTCTGGTAATGCGAGTATGGGTGCATTAGCTAACCTTTGCTTAAGAATCTTAAAGGCTTCTTCTTGTTTTGGTCCCCATTAGAACTTAACTGATTTGCAAGTCAGTTTGGTTAATGGAATGGCTATCCTAGAGAAATTTGGATAAATCGCCTATAATATCCTGCCAGTCTAAGAAAACTTCGTACTTCTGTTGGCGATTCAGGGACTTTCCATTTGGTAATTGCCTTGATTTTTGCGGGATCCACATGAATTCCTTCATGATTAACTAGATGTCCAAGAAATTGCACTTCTTGTAACCAGAATTCACATTTTGAGAATTTAGCATAAAGCTTCTCTTTTCTCAATAATGTTTGAAGTGTATGCAGATGCATTGCATGTTCCTTTTTACTCTTAGAGTAAATGAGAATATCATCTATAAAGACAATTATGAATTTATCCAGGTATGGTTTACATATCCTGTTCATCATGTCCATAAATGCAGCTAGGGCATTGGTTAAACCAAATGGCATGACGGTAAATTCATAATGATCATAGCTTGTTCTGAAAGCAGTTTTAGGAATGTCCTCTTCCTGTACTTTCAGTTGATGATATCATGAGCGTAAATCGATCTTAGAAAAGAATCGAGCTCCTTGAAGTTGATCGAACAGATCATCGATTCTTGGTAGTGGGTACCGATTCGTAACCTTGTTCAATTCTCGGTAATCAATGCACATACGCATTGATTCGTCTTTCTTCTTAAAAAACAAAACTAGCGCTCCCCACGACGATGAACTAGGTTGTATAAAACCTTGGTCAAGAAGTTCATCCAATTGTTCCTTCAGTTCCTGCATCTCTGTTGGTGCTAATCGATATGGTGCTTTGGCAATTGGTGTCGTCCCTGGTATTAGGTGAATTCTAAATTCAACCTCTCTATCAGGTGGTAAATCCAGGTAACTCTTCTAGAAAAACATCTGAGAATTCAGATACTACAGGAATATCTTTTAATTCTTTTGCTTTAGTATTAATGATTACAGAAATCATATATAATATTCCTCTTTTCCTTTCATAGCTTGCAGCTTTCATTACAGAGATGAATTTTGTCGACCTAATTGGCTTATCTCCTTTGATTATGATCTTTTCACCACTTGGTGTACTTACATATACTGAGTTTTGATCACATAAGATACTGGCACGACTGGCTACCAACCAATCCATTCCTAATACAACATCAAATCCAGCTAGATTCATTAGGTAAAGGTTAGCAAAGAAATGATGGTTCATGATCTCTATTCTTGCTCCCTGCAAGATTTCACAAATCTTAATGGATTCTCCATTTGCCGTTTCTACCAGACAATCTTGTGGAAGTTTGGTTAAGGGTTGGTCGAGAAGTTTGTAGAAGGAAGTATTGATAAAACTTTGGTTTGCACCAGAGTCAAATAATACTTTGGCAAAAATGTCATTAACTAAAAACGTACCGACAGTCACATCTGGAATCATCTTGGCTTCTTCAGCTGTTAGAATGAATGCTCTGGCATTCTTCTTGGGTCCTTCAACTGTCTTAGCTTTGTTGGTTGCTGCTAGAGCTAGTTTCGGACAGTTCAGCCTGATGTGCCCAGTTTCTCCACAATTGTAGCCTATCCTATTGCTAGGTTTCTTCCTATAGTTTTCTTCCTTGTGTCCAAATTTTTTTGCAAAAGTTGCAATATAGGGAGAATCTTCTAGAGTGCTTCCTTTTGCTATACTTACAGTAGGGTGTAGAGGAAAAACCTGTACCTTTTCCACGGTACTGAAATTCTTGAGTAAGTTTCTAAGCTAGGTCTTTCTCTGGTTTTCTTCTTGGGTGCGTACCAATTCATCAGTCAGGGTATTGGCTAATTCTACTGCTTCATCTATGGTTTGTGGCTTAGCTGCCTTGACTACGTGTCTAATCTCACTAATTAATCCCAAAACGTAACGGGGGATTAATACTGGCTCAGGTGAGGCTAAGATTGGTACTATTCTAGCATATTCGAAGAATATGGTAGTGTAACCTTTGCAGTCTATTCCAGTCATTTTTTGATTTAGGAACTTATTGGCG
Source organism: Helianthus tuberosus (assembly GCA_030545235.1). Classification (NCBI taxonomy): domain Eukaryota; kingdom Viridiplantae; phylum Streptophyta; class Magnoliopsida; order Asterales; family Asteraceae; genus Helianthus; species Helianthus tuberosus. The sequence continues at coordinate 142,130,635 of CM060366.1, forward strand.
ATTTGTTCCTTTTCACGAGGAGGACAGAACTTTCTTTCGACTATTTCTTTAAAATTAGTCCATTCCAATCTATAAACTCTGTCACTTCCCCAAGACTGGAGAATAGTATTCTACCATTCTAAGGCTGCATTTTTTAAAAGATTAGAAGCAAACATAATATTATCTTCATCCGCACATTTACTTATTTTTATGACTGCCTCTGTCTTTTCTATCCAGCGCAAGGCTGAAATGGCTCCTTCATTGCCTGAGAATTCTATTGGTTTGTTGGCCAAAAATTCTTTATAAGAACAACCGAAAGAGACGGTTCTTCTTCTTTTAGGAAATGGAGCTTGGATTATAGGTCCGTGAAGAAAAAGTGATCAGAATGACCGCAGTCAATGAGATCAATGGTTTAGTCTCTGCATAAAAGGGTTACTCCTCTCGCTTGATTCGGGGGTTTAAACTGAATTCCTTCTCCGATGATCGCTGCAAAACAGAAAGTCGTTAGACTCGCCATGGGGAGACTGGGGTTCTCTCCGTGACCACCCTCCAGCGTGAGAATAAGTACAGTGATTTCAATGAAGAAGAAGAAGTAGGAAAAGTGAAGTGAGTGTAACTTGTGAGATCATACCTGCAATGTCTTATTTATAACCGGTTTTGGCGGGAAAATGGTGCGACGGAGAGATAACGGAAAACATTTTTCGTAGGCGGTTATTATCTTTTCTGTCGATTGTTAACGTCACGTTTAATCACACGGATCGTGAGTGTGATCGACGGCTGGGGAGATGCCACGTGGAAAGTGGGTTTGTTGTAGATTGATCTTCAAAGGAGTGCCATCACCACGATCAGATGAGCGTTCTAGATCATGCCACGTCACAGTTAGTTATAACTGAATGGCTGTACATGATGAGCATTAACAACCTTCTAGAAGATCTACAGCTGTAAACCTTTATACCCTTGCCACGTGTCTATTCTTGTTGTAACAGAAAAACATTTTTGTTCAAGTCTTGATTCCAGGTGCGCGGAGATGTTTAGGATCTTGTCTTCAAGTTTAACTGTATTCTTACGTGACCCCACTCAAGGATGTTAGTTGAATGTTTAGTTTTACCCTTTCTCTGGCGCACGGTTGTCGAAGATTATTTCTTTCTTATCTTGTTTTGAGACTACTGCGCGGCCGCGCATAGTCTCGTTAAAGATGTTATAGAAGTGAGACTCATGGAACTGTCTCAAATTCCTGCGCAAGGTTTTGGGGCCCATACTCCTCTGTTCCTGTTTCTTCCCATATCTTGTTTTAGGACCGCTGCGCGGCCGCGCAGGGTCTTTATTCAAGATGTTATGGGATGAGGTTGTGGTATGGTCCTATACGCCTGTGCGGGGTTTTGGGACCATACCCCTTCAAGTCCCCCCAGTCAAGTGTTTCTTTTTTGCAAGTAGGTGGAGCACTGGACTATATAACATGTAAAGTGCGCGTTGTTGTTTTAAGAACTAACAAGCTTGCCTGGCGCAAAGTATGAAAAAATCTTCTGGGTTGTTGACAAGGATGTACAATTGTGTCTGCCTCCCGTTGTGATGAACTTTAGCGTATGATGTGTATGGTTTATACAGTTACAACTATCCTTTATCGGCGTATGCTAATTTGACCATCAACGTGGCCGAGAATGGCGTGGAATTCCTACGCCATATGCTGGAGGTTGCGGACGAATCAAAATAAGAATAGGTGTTTGACTGCTCGTTTTTGTACTGTGATTGTGATATTTTGTAAAAACTATATTTTGTTGGAATGTGTGTAAGCATTTGATGTTGTCAGGGATCATTAATGAAATCCAAGATTACTGTAGCGTCGCCGTTCAGAGGGTGGCGATTTGACGTTAATCATCATGTTTTCTTACACCTTCTTTAATTATGCTTTCGTCATCCCTATCAGCTCGTTTTAGCCTTTATATACCCCTCTCTCCTTTTTACCAAGTTTGGTATATGTAACATGAGCCACAAATACCGTTTACAGAAGGTTTCTGACATCTTGAAAACCCTTGATGCTGCTGATGCCATGGTCCGTCTTCAAGATCAGGTGCCGGATAAAGCTGTAGTAAGTGGAGAGTTTCATGACACTTTGCCTTGTCTGAATTTGTTGGGTAAGGGTAGCAAGAATGATGTCCCTTCCATTAATGGGATCGATGCCAATGCAGGTGCTGTGTTACTAACAGCAGATGCCCTGATGCAAGTTTTTCCTCCTGACCGGAGACGTCAATGTAGGATGGTGTATGAACGATGCCAAAGTGATCGTCGATGTGCGAACCCGGTCGGTGCTTTGAGGATGCCGGCTGCTGTGACTGGTGGGGAGAATGACAACGACTTGATCATTGATCCTCACCCTTTGGAGTGGTACGGTGAAGCATTGCACACCCCTGCAGAAGTGTTGGCAATGTATTCTGACTTGTAGTTTATTAGAACATGTTCCTTCTTTTTTTTTGGTATTCGTATGTTGGATTGTTGAACGTTTTAGTTGTAGGTTTGGGATGCATATCATGTTTGTAAGTATCGCTGATGCACTGCTATGCATGCAAATTTTTGCTAATGTGCTTGTTGCACAATTAACTGTTTTGAATATGGTATGTTTGAATTACAATGTTTTGCATGAGTACAATTATTTGTTTGGGTAAGGCGAATAAAGATGGTATAAAGCTCATGTGTGAACGTGGGGCTGGACCTTGCGCGATACCTGTGACCACAGACTGTTCATGAGACTTGTAATAGGTTACCATAGTGTTTTTGCGCTTACCAAAAGAAATCGCATGCATTTGTAATAAACATAAGAGCATAATGGAAGTATAACTTTGTTTTGATTTGGATAGGGCGTAGGGGCCAGTAGATATAAAGTACATAAATATTATAATTATGATGCATACGCAAGCAATGACCGTTGTGCTGTGTTAGCATTGTATGTTGCTTAAGTACGAATGGTTCAGTTACATATAGCACCTGCGCAGCTGTTGCGCGTTCCAGGTGCTTGGAACGTCTGTTCCCTCAAGCCGTCGTAGGGTATACGCGCCCTTTCCTAGGACTTCATTATTGACATATGGTCCTTCCCATTTGGGCGCGAGTTTCCCTGGTTTCTCAGCGTTCGAGGCTTCATTGTCTCGTAGGACGAAATCTCCTGGTACGAAAGTGCATATGCGTACTCGAGCATTGTAATATTTCTCTAGCTTTGATTTGTACCTGGCTTCGTTGATGGTTGTGTTTTCGCGTCTCTCCTCAAGGAGGTCCATGTCGAGTCTGCACTCATGCTCATTATTTTGTTTCTCCATGGCTAGCATTAGAGGTGACGGGAGGTCAATTTCCACTGGAATTACTGCTTCGGAGCCGTAAATGAGGCTAAATGGCGTTTCTCCCGTGCTAGTCTTTGGCATAGTCCGGTGAGCCCATAAAATGCTCAGGAGTTCATCAACCCACCCCCTTCTTGCGGTTCCCAACCTTGCTTTAATGCCATCTACAATCTTCTTATTAACGCTTTTGACTTGACCGTTTGCCTGTGTGTGCGCCACGGAGGCGAAACTATGTTCGATGCGCATTTCCTTCATCCATTTTTGTAGATCTTCTGACGCAAAATTGGTACCGTTGTCTATGATGATGCGCAATGGTAATCCGAACCGGCATATGATGTGTTCCCAGATGAATTTCCTGATTACCATTGCGGTGGTTGATGCCAGGGCCTTGATTCTACCCATTTAGTGAAGTAATCTACAACTATTATTATAAATTTTACTGCGCCAGGCGCGTCAGGAAAGGGACCTACCAAGTCAATACCCCATTACTGGAAGGGCCACGCTGCGGTTACTGGAACCAGAGGATTCTTTGGGAAAAGTGTCTTTGCAGCATGACGTTGGCATGACGTACACTTGCGCAAGATCTCTACAGCGTCTAAATGCATGTCGGGCCAGTAATAGCCCGCACTCATGATTTTTGCTACTACCATGCGTGGGCCTGCATGGATTCCACATAGTCCTTCATGGATTTCCCGGACCAGATACTGCGCATCATGCTTGTCTACGCATCTTAGGAGAGGACCCATGTAAGACTTCCGATACAAAATTCCATCCGCCATCTCGTCATTTAACGCTTTGTGTTGAATTTTTCTTGCTTCCGTTTTCCCTTCTAGGAGAGTTCCATATTGTAAGTACATAATGATTTGAGACATCCAAGATGGATTCCCGACTTCTATTATGTTTACGTGTCTCAGAGGAACTAATGGGTTTGAGAGAACTTCTATGCGGACCTCCTTTGCTAGGTGCTTGAAGCTTGTAGCGGCTAGCTTACTTAGTGCATCTGCGTGCTTGTTCTCGCTTCGGTTGATGCAGATTATTTTGAAGGTCTGAAACTGGTTGATCAGAGTTCTTGCCTGCTCGAGATATAGGGCCATTGCTCTGCCTTTCGTATCGTAGCGACCATTAATTTGTTCTGCTACTAACTTGGAATCGACATGTGCTTCAAAATTTTTTGCCCCCATTTTTAGTGCTAAGCGGAGACCAGCGAGGAATGCCTCATACTCCGCTTCGTTGTTGGTGCTCTTGAAATCTAGCCGAATGGCATAGGTAAGTTCATGGTTATCGGGGCTAACTAGACGGAGACCAGCTCCTACGCCGTCATCATTGGAAGCACCATCTATATGTAGAGTCTAGACCCTGTCGTCGAAAACTGGGGTAGGATTTTGAATGGCTTCGCATTCTTGGATCTTATCGATGGGTACTTCAGCAACAAAATCTGCTAGGACTTGACCCTTGATAGATGGGCGTGGTTTATACAAAATGTTATATCCGCCCAGTTCAATGGCCCATTTTGCTAATCTGCCCGCGACACCTGGTTTGGACAAGATCTGACCCAGATGATAGTTGGTAAGGATGGTTATAACATGGCTGGAAAAGTACCTTCGTAATCTGTGTGATGCATGAACAAGCGCACGAACAAGTTTTTCCATGATGGAATAGCGCGTCTCCGGACCGGTAAGCATTTTGCTGATGTAATATATTGGGGTTTGGACTCCTTCCCTTTTGACCATCAATACTACGCCAACTACCACTTCTAACGCAGAGAGGTATAAGATTAATGATTCTTCTGTTCGCGGAGTAGTTAAAGTAGGTAGTTGGATTAGGCATTCTTTCATTTGTTGGAAAGCTTTTTCTGCCTTCGGGGTCCACAAAAATTGGCTATTTTTGACGCAGTTGCGTAATGTGCTGATGAATGGATATGATTTGGCGGCGTGATTTGCTAGAAACTGGTTGAGCGCTGCTAGCCGACCGGCTAGGCGTTGCATCTCTTTGATGGATGTCGTGATGGCATGAGCTAAATGGCTTCTACTTTTTCTGGGTTGACTTTGAACCCATCTTTGGTTACGATAAACCCTAAGAATTTGCCTTCTTCCATTCTGAACAAACACTTTACGGGGTTCAGTTTTAGGTTGACTCTACGCAGGGAGTCAAAGGTGTGCTGGATGTTTGTGAGCATTGATTCTTCTTCGCGACTCATAATGACAAGGTCGTCCATATAGAGCTCTACTGTTACGCTGATATCCTCTCCGAAGACTCTATCCATTAGACGTTGGTAAGTTGCTCCCGCGTTGCGTAGACCGAAAGGCATTTTTATGTAACAAAATTTACCTTTGTCGGTGCGGAAAGCTGTCTTGTCTTCGTCTTCATCCTTCATTTGTACTTGGTGATACCCTTTGTAACAATCTAGGAAGCATTTCCAGCAGAGGGATGCTAGGGAATCAACCTTCTTGTCTATTTCTGGGAGGGCGTAAGAGTCTTTTGGGCAGGCTTTGTTGAGATCTTTGAAATAAATGCACATGCGCCACCCGCCGTTGTGTTTCTGCACCATTACTGGGTTAGCTACCCAGGTTTGATATCGAACTTCGCGCAGAATCCCAGCCTGAAGTAATTCAGCTATTTGCTCATTCGTCGTACGAGCCTTGTCTGGACCAAGACTGCGCTTTCCATGTGCTACTGGTTCTGCAGAAGGTCAAACGTTCAAGGAATGTTCTGTTATTTCCCTTAGCACGCCGGTTATGTCTGCTGGGGACCATGCGAAAATATCTATATTTTCGGCTAAAAGTTCTTTTAGCTTTGCGCGGATTGCTGGTGAGATGGTGTGCCCTAACAGAATGGTTTGCTCACGGTATTCATTGTTGAGTACCCATTTCTATGGTTCGTTTGATGGAGATGGCTTTGCAGCCTTCACTGGTGGCTCGTCGTCTACATACATTACTTCTTTGGTTGAATATAAAATTGCTACTCCGGTTTTTGTTGGGAAACCGCAAGCAGTATGCGGTATGGAGGTAATCATGCTGAAATCCCGTTGTGAACGTCTTCCCAACAGTACATCATGGCGTGATGTGGCTTGCATAACCATGAAATTGACTGTAACGGTGCGTGAATGTTCTCCGTCCGAGAGTGTTACAGGAAAGGCGATTTGACCCAGTGGAAAGATGGCTTCATTGCAGAAACTAATTAGAGGGAAATCGACTGGTTTCAAGCACGCCTTGTCCTCTGGGTCTAATTGCTTAAAGCATTGTTCATAAATAATATCCATAGAACTACCCGGATCAATGAACATGTAATGTGTACGATAATGGCCGAAGATACCAATGATGATGACCGGCCGCTCTTCTTGAGGACCTACTGGAACAACGGGGAAGACTACTTGTTGTTCCCGCTAGTGTTGACTGTGGCTTCGTTTGTTCTGCTTGCGCGAGGGTCCTCCTTGCACCATGTAGGTTTGTTACGTATTGGTTTTTGGGTTGTGGTTGTCTTCCATATTTTGTCTCACATATCTGAATGTTCGCATATATCCTCCGTTGCTAAGCTGGGAGTCCCACTGTTTTGGCAAACGTGGGCCCAATATTGTACTATCGGATTTCTTCTTAGACGTGTGTTCTGCCTAAAACTCCTGATAACCAGATCTGAGGTGGAGGAATTCAGATCTGGTGCTTGTCTGATGGTATGCTTCTGTTACTTCAGTCGGTAAAGTTGAGGATTCATAATACTATCTGGATATATCTACAATCTATTCCTGAGTAGCAGGTTTTTGTTCGAAAATTTCGTCTTTGGAATTTGGTAGAACAAAAACCCGGGGTTTCTTCCAAAAATAGATCTGGACCAATCTGAGTTCCGGATTGAACTTCTGAGGCAACACGACAGTGTTTTATTTCAAGACGAATCTCTCTGCTAATAAATACTTTTCCCGTGATTCCGCCGATCTGAGGAACACGAGTTGAGTCACCCCTATTTTCAGATCGAGGACCTGACGAGTAGAGTGTCGGAACTTCTGTCATAGAGAACAGAATAGAAGAATCAACGAGAAGATGAGAATGAAAATGGAGAATCAGTGTGCGCCAATGAAGAAACAGTGATCAGAATGACCGGAATCAATCAGATCAAGGGTTTAGTCTCTACATAAAAGTGTTAATCCTCTCGCTTGATTCGGGGGTTTAAACTGAACTCCTTCTCCGGTGATCGCTTCAAAACAGAAAGCCGTTAGACTCGCCACGGGGAGAATGGGGGTTCTCTCCGTGACCGCCCTGCGGCGTGAGAATAAGTACAGTGATCTCGATGAAGAATAAGAAGTAGTAAAAGTGAAGTGAGTGTAACTTGTGAGATCATACCTGCAATGTCTTATTTATAGCGGGTTTTGGCGGGAAAATGGTGCGACGGAGAGATAACGGAAAGCATTTTCCGTAGGTGGTTATTATTTTTTCCGTCGATTGTTAACGTCACGTTTAATCACACGGATCGTGAGTGTGATCGACGGCTGAGGAGATGCCACATGGAAAGTGGGTTTGTTGTAGATTGATCTTCAAAGGAGTGCCATCACCAGGATCAGATGAGCGTTCTAGATCATGCCATGTCACAGTTAGTTATAACTGAAAGGTTATGCATGATGAGCATTAATAACCTTCTAGAAGATCTACAGATGTAAACCTTTATGCCCTTGCCACGTGTCTATTCTTGTTGTAACAGAAAAAACATTTTTGTTTAAGTCTTAACTCCAGGCGCGCAGAGATGTTTAGGATCTTGTCTTCAAGTTTAATTGTATCCTTACACGAGCCTGCGTAAGGATGGTAGTTGAGTGTTTAGTTTTACCCTTTCTCCGGTGCATGGGTGTCGATGATTGTTTCTTTCTTATCTTGTTATGAGACTACTGCGCGGCCGCGCATAGTCTCGTTAAAGATGTTCTAGAAGTGAGACTCATGGAATGGTCTCATATGCCTGCGCAAGGTTTTGGGGCCCATACTCCTCTGTTCCTATTTCTTCCCATATCTTGTTTTAGGACCGCTGCGCGGCCGCTAAGGGTCTTAATTCAAGATGTTATGGGATGAGGTTGTGGTATGGTCCTATACGCCTGCGCGAGGTTTTTGGGACCATGCCCCTTCAGTCCGTCATCGTTTACACTGTGACTTGGTTCAGTGTGTTGAAGTTTACTTCCATTTGCAGATTTATTATTTTCTGCTTCTTTAACAGTTTTGATAATATAAGGCATAACATCTATAATTCCTTGTGCTACTATGTGTTGGATGGCATTGTTATCTATTTGGTTTCCGTTATTCTCATTATTCTGGTTTTCCTGATTTACTTCGTTGTCTATCTGAATTGTGAACGTTTATCAGGTATTAATTATCCCATAATAAAATTTAGTACAAATATTTATACACATCATACAATCAGATTGATCAAAAATGTCGTACATTGTGACTTTTACTCTTTTCATATATTGTTAGGATCTGTGTTTCTTTAGATTGTGTTTGTTTGAATTAATTGATGTAAAATGGTAGAACAGAGATGTAGTAATTGCAGCGAAAATAAAAAGCAAACTTTATAAACACAATCGCGGAAGAAAAGTTTAAGCAAAAATGTTTTCCATTGAATCGAATGATTGCATCAAATTACAATAATCAAAACAATTGCATGCATGCACAAGACTCCCCCTCAGCCTGAGCTCAGTGATTTGTTCGTATAAGATGACTTATGAAGAAAAGAGCTAATGAAACAGTACAGAGTACTGTTCTATTTATAGTACAGACAAACCACTGAGCATCTTTAGCTGACGTTACCATGAAAGTGACATCTAACCTCCTAACAAACTCTAAACACTGTTCTATACAACCATTGATTACAATAAACGCTAATTACATAAAACACTGATGCAATATCCACTGTTGTATCATAAGCACTGATGTTGAGCATCAGTGCTTTCTTCAAAGGTTGGTCAGTCCTTGAATCAGCAGTGCTTTTGGTCTTCATCAGTACTTATGGGTCATCAGTAGTTAGGCTTCAGTCTTTTATTCTTCATCAGATCTTTGGTTAACAGTTGTTGTGCTGATTAGTGCTTGGAGTTTATCAGATGCTAGTAAACCACTGTTAAGGGGAAAGACTTGTACAAACTCTGCTTATGATGATCAACTGTTATGAACCAGTTTTGGCTTTCCTTATCATCTGTTCTTTCTAGGTTTGAGTGCATGAACCAACAATCTCCCCCTATACTAGATGATACCAAAACACTTCATTATTCATGATCTTTATTGTCTCATCAAACATTTCCCTAACTTGACCCTTGAATTGAAGTTCAAAGTTAAGGGAATCTTCATCATCCTTATCCCTGCAAAGTTGAAGCTCTAAAAGATCTTGGAGGTCAGCTACACTCAGGCCTAGTGCATCCTCCCTTGATATGTGTTCAACTACTCCACTGGACTTGAGCAAGGTCAATACATGGGTCTTTTGATCAGACTTCCACTTTAGTATTTTTAAATTCAATGGGTTTCTTGGGAGATTTTTTATTTTTGATGAGTTTGGTGATGGAGGCCTGCTCATGAATCTTTTAGCAATTTCTTGTAAGTTTGTTGAGTTAGGATCCTCTTCAATCATTCTTTTGATGGCCCCTTTCATATAGTCAGCTTCTCTCTGTGCATCTTCTTCATCTATCTGCTTTTGCCTTTTTCTTTGATTCAAGGCTATGATGGAAGTGTCAGATGATGTGAACAGAGGTTTTAGAGAGAGGGCCTGCTGCTGAGACTCATCAGTTTTCTTGTTTCTGTATGCTGGTTTCTTTGGAGCTTTAGGATCTGTCTCTCTTAGTTTTTTCCAGCTTTTCATACACCATGTCAGTGTACTGCCTAGACCATTTTGATATGGCTATTGCTGACCCATACTTTGCTGCAACCAACTCCTGCTTCTTCGTATTCCAAGGTAAGATCTACAATTGTCTTCTTGTACTTATTCTAGTCTGGTACAGATATTTTCATACTTGGATCATTTCTCACCCTTTCAATTCTGTTTGCTTTAGCTTTGAGTGCAATGAGTGGCCAGTCTTTAAATTGATCAACCTTGGCAGGATAGAACTTGTCTCTCATGATTAGCTCTAAGAGTTCCTTTCTCATCTCCTTTTGTAGGTCAGCATTTGGTGGTAGATTTGACATCTCTTTACTTAAGTCTCTTACATGGTCTTCCAATTTCTTGACTTTACTAAGCCCATGCTGCAATCGACTTGAGATGTTACCATTACCTTTCCCTTGTCCTTCATACTTGGCTTGCCACTTAGCTTGTTTGCCTTTAAGCTTCAAATATTCATTTATATTCTTTGGAGGTCTAAAGCCTTGAAGAGATGGGAACTTTCTTTTTGCAGGATCATCCACCGTAGAGAATTGTCTCATTTCTCCTTTTACTGCATGTAGTTCTAGTGGATAATCTGCTGCTAATGTAGCAATTCTTGAAGGATCATGGCCTTCAAGTACTTTTGGATCAACAAGTACATTTGGTGGTGGTGATGGTGGAGGAATGAATGATTCAGGGTTGGTTTGGATGAAGGGTTCAGATGATATAGGAGTAGGTGCTGGTATGTCATCATCATGCACCTGAAACTTCCTTTTCTGGTGTAAACTTTTGTAGGAGAAGGCATTTTTGTTTGAGATTTGGAAAAAAGAATGATTAAGGCTTGGGAAGGAATTTTGAGAGTGGTGGATGGTTGACTAACAGCTGTGACATCCCACACCGGTTGTGAAGGGGAACAAAGGCTTCCTTATAAGGGGCTGGATACCTTCACCATCATGACGCGTTTAGAAAACCGTGAGGGGCAGACGCTGAGGGCGTGCTGGCCGCTAAAGCGGACAATATCATGGTGCGGTTACGCTGGGCTGTTACAGATGGTATCAGAGCCAGGGCCGGAGCGGTGGTGCCAGGTCCTACAAGGATGCTCGACCCCCTTAAGGGGGGTGGATTGTGACATCCCACATCGGTTGTGAAGGGGAATAAAGGCTTCCTTATAAGGGGGTGGATACCTTCATCATCATGACCCGTTTTGAAAACCGTGAGGGGCGGACGCTGAGGGCGTGCTGGCCGCCAAAGCGGACAATATCATGGTGCGGTTATGCTGGGCTGTTACAACAGCTGTTGAAACAACTGGTGTTTCAACCGCTGTTGTCATAACAACTGTTGAAGTGTCAACATTTGTTGCAGCAGTGGATTGTCACACCCCCAAAATCCACCCGCGGAGTATCACCGCTTGGAGGCGTGACATGACCAGGATCAAGCCACCAATCATATTGAACATTGTAAGTAATAAATAAAAACTCATTCACCAATACGAAAGGTGTTCAAAACCATAACATAGTTAAGTGTTTAGCGGAAGCATAAATATGTAAACCCAACATAAGTTCAAATGTTTCAAATGTTTAGCATGGCACACAGCTGTCCATGTCCCACAACGACTCCTCTCCACTCCCATGCAAGCTCCATAGATACCTAACGACCTGCAAGGCATGTAACAGAGAGTCAACAACAAAGTTGAGCGAGTTCACAGTTGGTTGTTCAGTAATAAGTTCGTTTAACAAATCGTAAGTTCGTTTATAACCATGCCGTGTATTACTAGGCCATTTGTATGTTCATCTAGTGGGGGCTTCCCATGTTGTAAGTTCAATTAGTGGGGGCTTCCCATGTTTTAAGTTCAATTAGTGGGGGTTTCCCATGTTGTAAGTTACTACACTGGTTGTATCCATGAGTATCCTTCCCAATCCGAGGATAGTAGTAAGTATAAGTTTACGTAGGTTTTACGTAAGTGCCCTTCCCAACCGAGGACAGTAGCAAGTATAAGTTTACGTAGGTTTTACGTAAGTGCCCTTCCCAATCCGAGGAAAGTGGTACGTAACGAGTACGTAGATTTAGCGTTGGCGTCCTTCCCAATCCGAGGACGGTAGTACGTAGGTTTTACGTAGGTTTTGTGCTGGTGTCCTTCCCAATCCGAGGACAGTAGTACGTAGGTTTTAGCATAGGCGTCCTTCCCAATCCGAGGACGGTGGTAAGTTGTCCAGTAATAATGTGAGTACAAGTAATCATTCAATCCCATTCCCAACCCACCGGGGAATCCCATGCCTTAGAAGTGTGAACTCACCTTGGTTTGCTCGGTATCCTAAACTATGCTCACAAGAAATCATTCAAGTCCTATATCAGGCACGTATTCTCAATCAGTTAAAGTTCGTAAAGTTTCGTATGCAATCTATGACACAAAGTGTGCTTGGCAGTTAACATCATGCAATGCATAAACAATTAATCATTCCATACGAGGTTCCAAGTCACATGCAAGTCCCTTACTAAGTTGTCATACTTAACAGAGTTAATCATGCTTGACATACTTAACATAGAGATGACATACTTAACATACATGACATGCTCAACATAGATATGTACCCTAGTCAGCATGCTTAACAGAATCAATACATCTAACATAGTTTACGTATGTAACAGAGCTAATCGAAAACAACAGGGTCAAATTAGAATTAACCGAGTTAACAGTCTTAACTTAACAGAGTTATATACGTAACTTAACAAAGTTAACAACCTAACCGGTTTAACCACTTAACAAGCATAATAGTTGGGCCGAAATTAACTTTGTGAAGAGAACACTTGGGCCGAAATCCCTTGGTTGGCGAAAACAACTTGTGTTTTCGTCTGGAACATCATCATCATCGATAACAGTTACATGACCAATCAACAAAAATCATTTAATCAAATCATCAGCATAAAAATCATCACCATCCTAACATTCTATCATCCAAAACATCCATCATGGCCGACAACTGTCCATCACCTCAAGAGGTTATTGGACCAATTAGTTTGGGTGGGTTTGACTAATTGTTAGGTTGAAATATGAGTCACATGCAAACCGTAGGTTAGGTACCATCTATGAACTCATGTGCACTTTATAAAATCATGTGTAACTTCAGAGGAAGATCAGTATTTATAATCATTATGTCTAGTAACATTACAAGATCCATGGGCATGTACTTTCAAAGCACAGGACGTATTAATCAGATATACATACATTCAGATTATGTCAGTCAACACATGCGGACCCTTATCTGCTCTCAAGGTGCACACCTTACAATCATTTACTGAATTCCACTAAAGTTATATTGTTAATCAAATTAAATTGCTCCTTTTTTTTATAAATCAGAAATAGGCCCATGTGCATAAAGTAATACAAGTTCTGATCACCATATCACCCATATTCAGACTATTATGAGAGCACATGCAACCCACTTATAATTAACAACAACAATACCAATTATTCAGACGAAACCACATCCAACAATTACCGTTATGACACTAATGTTATATGATCTAAATCAATAATGCGTGAACGTGAACAAAGCTAACCAATAAATATCAGATTCGTTTCATCTAACAAGCATACTCATACTTTCTTTTGATGCACATATACAATATTAATACATTGCACGTACTCGCATACAAGCAACATATTCAACACAAATAATATTATCACTAACCGAGAGGATAAAGATACAAGACGGACTCAAAGGATGAGTTTCGCGAAAGAGATGTTGCCGTCGATGGAAGGGGGAGGGGGGTCTGTCGTTGCCAATCAAGGGGTGTTTAGGGTTTGTAATGTTGTGAAGAGTTGTGTAATATAACTCATATGTTACGCACACCTATACAAAGAAAAGGTTGGGCCGAGTCATGTTTTGAAAACAATAGATTGGGCCAAGTCTATATAACATGGTAGTAGCCCAAATGACACAAGACATAAACTGATCCACTACTGGGCCTAAAGCCCATTTGATTTCGTCGACCCAGCTTATTGACGAAAACACTTGTGTGTTTTCGTCCTGAAGTGTTTTCGTGGGTGAGGGGGAGTGTTTTCGGCTATGGTTCCAATTTGTTGATATAAAACATGTCACTAATACAAAACATATATTACATACACACTTAATGCACACCATATATATCAAAACAATCACAATACGATTTAACAGTTGTGAAACAAACAAGTCGTTTTAACAAACACTTAAACAATTAACGCGCAATTAATGCGAAGATTGAAATCGTGGAAACTCGAGTTGTCACATTATCCCCAACTTGAAAGAAATTTCGTCCCGAAATTTAGCACGCGATTACTGAGGAAGCTAGTTGTGTTATGTTGTTTACTGGTTTTCCTAGGGTGTCACATCATCCCCCCGTTGATTTGGAATTTCGTCTCGAAATTCTGTAGTAGCTTCAGCCTCAGTAGTGGTTGCACTATTTCCGAATAACTGGGGATACTTGAGTTTCATTTGATCTTCTCGTTCCCAGGTAAACTCTGGGCCACGACGGGAGTTCCAACGAACTCGAACAAGAGGTATTCTAGTGCGCTTGAGGACCTTAACATCCCGGTCCGTGATTTCAACTGGTTCCTCGACGAATCGCAACTGATCGTCGATAGTGAGCTCCTTCAAAGGAACTATGAGGGTCTCATCTGACAGACACTTCTTCAGATTCGACACGTGAAAAACGTTGTGAACTGCACTGAGTTCTGCGGGTAGGTTTAGTTTGTAGGCCACCCGGCCTATTTTCTCAATGATTTCGAACGGTCCGACATATCGCGGATTGAGCTTGCCCCATTTGCCAAAACGAACCACACCCTTCCAGGGTGAGACTTTAAGTAGAACCCGGTCCCCGACCTGGAATTCTAAAGATTTCCGGCGCTTGTTTGGGTAGGCTTTCTGACGGACACGAGCCGCCGCCATGCGTTGCCGTATCTGAGCAATTCTTTCCGTTGTGTCCACTACAAGTTCTGGACCCGTGATCTGACTATCACCCACCTCTGCCCAACAAAGAGGTGATCGGCATTTACGCCCGTACAATGCCTCGAATGGAGCGGCTTGAATGCTGGTGTGGTAACTGTTGTTATACGAAAACTCCACTAACGAGAGATGTTTTTCCCTGCCGTTTCCGAAATCGATTACACATGCACGAAGCATGTCTTCTAGAGTTTGAATAGTGCGCTCAGACTGCCCATCCGTCTGAGGGTGATAAGCTGTGCTCATATCTAAACGAGAGCCAAAAGATTTGTGCATTGCCTGCCACAGTTCTGAAGTAAATCGTGCATCACGATCAGAGATAATAGAGGTCGGCACCCCGTGCCTCGAAACCACTTCCTTAAGATAGACATCTGCTAGAGTGGAGAACTTATCCGTTTCCTTGATAGCCAAGAAGTGTGCAGACTTTGTGAGTCGATCCACGATCACCCAAATAGTATCATTCCCACGTTGAGATCTTGGCAAGCCAGTAACAAAGTCCATGGAAATTTGCTCCCATTTCCACTGTGGTATTTCTGGTTGTTGGAGTAGGCCTGATGGTTTCTGATATTCCGTTTTGACTCTCGCACAAGTCAAACATTTGTTAACGTAAGTTGCTATGTGAGCTTTCATGCTAGGCCACCAATACGTAGTTCTGAGATCGTGGTACATCTTATCCGAACCAAGATGTACTGAGTAGCGAGACTTATGAGCTTCATCCATTACAAGCTCGTGTAAGTTGCCGTAGAGTGGGACCCAGATGCATCCCGTTACATAGTAGGCGCCGTCTGCCTTTTGTTCCAACCGTTGCCTTGAGCCGCGTAGAGCTTCAGCCCTGACGTTTTCTGGTTTCAATGCTTCTACCTGAGCATCTCGTATCTGTGTAGGAAGGCTAGACTGGATGGTAAATTGTAATGCTCGCACGCGTTTGAGTGTAGTATCTTTTCGACTGAGGGCGTCGGCCACAACATTGGCCTTGCCTGGATGGTACTTGATCGCGCATTCGTAATCGTTCAATAGTTCAACCCATCGACGTTGTCGCATGTTCAACTCTTTCTGCTTGAAGATATGCTCGAGACTGCGGTGATCGGTGTAGATGGTGCACTTGGTACCGTACAGGTAATGTCTCCATATCTTGAGCGCGAAAACAACAGCTCCCAGCTCTAAATCGTGTGTAGTGTAATTCCGTTCGTGAATCTTAAGTTGGCGCGAAGCATAAGCAATGACTTTATCCCGTTGCATCAACACACATCCAAGACCCTGAATGGATGCGTCGCAGTAGACTACAAAATCGTCTGTGCCTTCAGGCAATGAGAGGATAGATGTGCTACAAAGTCTATCCTTTAAGTGCTGAAATGCTGATTCCTGTGCATTTCCCAAACGATAGATGACGCCTTTCTGAGCTAGTGAGGTGAGAGGTTGCGCAATCTTCTATAGTAGCCCGCCAAACCCAAGAATTGGCGGATTTCTGTTGGTGTACGGGGTGCAGACCAGTTCTTAATCGAGTCTACCTTGGATGGATTAACGTGTATCCCATCCTTGTTTACCACGTGGCCTAGAAAGTGGACTTCACGAAGCCAGAAGTCGCATTTTGAAAACTTGGCGTACAGCTGTTCTGCTCGAAGGAGTTCCAAAATGAGTCGTAAATGCTGCTCGTGTTCCTGCTGACTCTTCGAATAGATCAGGATGTCGTCGATGAAAACAATAACGAACTTGTCAAGATAAGGTTTGCACACTCTGTTCATTTCCTGCTCGTGTTCATAAGGTCCATGAAAACTGCAGGCGTGTTTGTTAGCCCGAATGGCATGACCAGAAACTCGTAATGGCCGTAGCGTGTTCTGAATGCTGTTTTGGAGACGTCCTCGTCCCAGACTCTCAGCTGATGGTAGCCTGTCCTCAGATCAATCTTTTAATATTAGCTCGACCCTTGCAGCTAGTCGAACAAGTCGTCAAAGCGTGGAAGAGGATAGCGATTCTTTACAGTCACCTTGTTTAGTTCGCGGTAGTCGATGCACATACGGAAGGTACCGCCCTTCTTCTTTACAAATAATACTGGAGCTCCCCAGGGCGAAGAGCTAGGGCGAATGAAACCCTTTTCCAAGAGTTCTTGCAATTGCTTAGACAGTTCTTCCAGTTCGGTTGGAGCTAAGCGATAAGGTGCTCGAGCTATGGGTGCTGATCCAGGAGCTAGCTCGATCTGAAATTCGACCTGGCGATGAGGCGGTAGCCCAGGTAAATCTTCAGGAAACACTTGAGGAAAATCGCGTACTATTGGAATATCCTCTAATCTCTTCTCTTTCGCTGATGCGTCAGTAACAAGTGCTAAGATAGCAGTGTGGCCCTTTCGCAAACACTTCTGAGCCTTCAGGAAGGAGATGATGCCAACCACGGCACCACTCTTGTCGCCTTGAACTTCGAGAGGTTCTTTACCAGAACGGGGAATACGAACAATCTTCTCCTTGCATAGGATCTCCGCTTGTTGTTGAGATAACCAATCCATCCCAATGACGATGTCGAAACTACCCAAAACTATAGGAATGAGATTGATGGAGAATGTCTGACCAGCTAAGACGAGGTTGCAACCCTTGACTACCAGAAGATTGCTGACCAGGGCTCTGATAGTCATCAATCTTTCGCTGCTGTGCCTGGGACTGAACTGAAGTTGAACCCTTGCTGGAATCCCCATCCCATTTCCGCTTATTGTCACTGGGAGTAGCGGAAGTAGTAGCATTAGGAGCACTGATACGTTTGGGCAGCTTATTCTGTTCCACTGCCTGATCTGTGAGGCGATGAGCAAGACGAGTAACATCTTGAATAGTAGCAAGGTTAGCAGCAGTCACATGACTTTGAATCTCTGGTACTAAGCCTTTGAGGTACAGCTCAATGCGCTTGATGGGAGGATCCACCATAGTTGGACATAACACTGCCAGTTCGTTGGATCGTTTCGTGTACGCTTCTATCCCTGACCCCGTCATCTTCAGGTTAAAGAACTCCACTTCTTGCTTGTGGATGTCATTACTGTCACACCCGCTCGTAGCGGAAGCGCGAGGTGTGATCTGATCGGTTCTCATTGCATAACAATATAAGTGAACATACTAAATGAATAGAAACAAGCTCCAATGCCATTGTCATAATTGTTTCAAAAGAACGCAACATAAGTTAAATGTATTGGTTACAAACCATTAAATGAAAATAAGTTGTCATCGTTTTATACATCAAAATGTAAGTCTTAAAATGTCAAGGCTTTGACCACTATATCACCGCAAAGAGGCGGTATATAACGGGCAAACCCTTCAAATGGTGGCATGGAGTCTTGATACTTGCTTTACTTGACTGAAATGTCTGCCAGGTCCACTAATTTCCTGAAATACATGTTAAGTTTGAAAACATCAACAAAAGTTGAGCGAGTTCATGCAGTTTAGCTGTATGAGATGTATCTGTAAAATGTGAGTTGTATAAAATGTATCTGTAAAATGTGAGTTGTATAAAATGTATCCATAAAATGTGAGTTGTATAAACTGTATCCATAACATGTGAGTTGTATAAAATGTATCTGTATGTATGATGTATAAACTGTATCCACAACATGTGAGTTGTATAAAATGTATCTGTATGTATGATGTATAAACTGTATCCACAACATGTGAGTTGTATAAAATGTATCTGTATGTATGATGTAGTATGTAAAGCGTCAATGAAATCGTTGATCATTAATGTTTCGCGAGGACATTAATATGTGTGACGAATTAGGAAGCAATCCAAACCTAGACGATTTTATGTCGACTCCTATCGACTGGGACACAAACGCACTCTTCTGTATGGGTCCACGACCAAGAGTGGGGCTCGCCAATACCCATTAGATCTAACCACTTGTACCTAGGTCCAAACTGGATTAATGGTGCTTAGATGTATAACCCTAATTCGCACATGATCTAAGGTGTTTCATTCCCTAACTTTAACATACGTTGAACATGTATTTTCCCTGATAGTTGTAAAGTTGTAAAACATTTAAATGAATAGGGGACATGAACTCACTGAATTGCGTCCGTGAATAGAAGTAATTATGATCTCGCGTGTGGTCGTCTTGAACAATGTTGCGACCTACAAATGTTCTTTATTTGTTAGACACTTCGGTCTTTATAAATGACTTGAGTATAAGTCTTGTGTCTTGAATATGTGTTAAGACCTGTATGTCTTTGTTACTCATTGAACTGTGTATTAGATGTATTAACTGATAATTGTTTAGTGTATATATTTCTCCAAATACATATTCTTGTATCTCATGAGTTGTATCATCGGGTCTTGTCATCTTGGTTTCGTGTCTTGTATAAGTAAATTGTATAATTGTAATGTTTATCAATTATATGTCATTGGGCTTAGCCCAAGAATTAATGTTATTGGGCTTAAATAGTATTGGGCCTAAATAGTGTTGGGCCTCAATAGTGTTGGGCCTAAATAGTGTTGGGCCTCAATAGTGTTGGGCCTCAATAGTGTTGGGCCTAAATAGTGTTGGGCCTCAATAGTGTTGGGCCTAAATAATGTTGGGCCTCAATAGTGTTGGGCCTAAATAATGTTGGGCCTCAATAGTGTTGGGCTTAAATAGTGTTGGGCCTCAATAGTATTGGGCCTAAATAGTGTTGGGCCTCAATAGTGTTGGGCTTAAATAGTGTTGGGCCTCAATAGTGTTGGACCTCAATAGTATTGGGCTTAATGTTATTGCGCCTTGGCCCATATGTTTGGTATTGGGCTTAGCCCATGTGTTTTGATAAGCCCATTATGAAATTAAGCCCATTTAGAAAAGTAAGCCCATTTGTATAAAAATAGCCCATTTGTATAAACATAGCCCATTTGTATAAACATAGCCCATTTGTATAAAATAGCCCACTAGTAAATATAAGTCTTTCATTTTTATAAAAACATTTTTTATAAAAATTCACTAAGTATTCTTTTTAGTAAATAAAAACATAATAGTTTTTATAAGTCTCAAGATGTCCGAATTTTGTTAATGGTAACGTAATTTTTGTGCCCGCGTCGGAAGTTCGCCTAAACGTCGTAGTAAGTTCTCCGAATGGCGATATGTTTATAAATTCGTCCGTCGTCCGATTTGACCATAAGTTGTGTCCGATCCTTCGGAATGTCCGTAAGTTGTTTTCATGTGTGTCTATATGTATTCTTGTAAGTCTTTAGTTGTAAGTATGTCTTGTATTTATTTGTGTCATTGTTATCAAGTCTTAACTTGTATATATAACTAATACAAATAATAACACATAGCACATACTTGATATGTTCACTAAATATATATTTTACCAAAATATATATTTATGTCAATTTTTATGTTTAGAAAGACCAACTTTCTAATCTTGTAAAGACTTTGTTAGAAAAAAAAAATGATAGTTTTGTTAACATAATGTTCTAAAAAAATGGCCATATAACCTTTGTATTAATCATTTGGCCATGTTTCATAAACATATCATTTTCTTTTCCAAATCACCATCAATTTACCCAATCATCTTAACTAAAAACATATGAGATTTTTATAACATAAACTTATCAAAATGATCTCCAAATCATGTAGGGTTTTGGACATGATCATAACATGTGCTAACTAGTTCAAAAACCAAGTTTACTTCTAGTTTTAACAACTTTTATAAAAATCTCATGTTGTATGTTACTTTTCATAATTTTGTAGAAGTATTGTTTTTAGTGAAAAACATTAAATACTTTAACAAAATTAAAGGTTATGATCATCCAAGTAATCCTTTATGTTAAAAACCCTTTAACATAAACATGTATAATTGTTA
This sequence comes from Helianthus tuberosus, assembly GCA_030545235.1. Lineage (NCBI taxonomy): Eukaryota > Viridiplantae > Streptophyta > Magnoliopsida > Asterales > Asteraceae > Helianthus > Helianthus tuberosus. The sequence continues at coordinate 142,151,527 of CM060366.1, forward strand.
GATCATATTTTTAAAACATCCTCTAACAATTTATTTATATCATAATCATCATAACAAGATCAAATATGCATATATCAAGTCTTAGATCACAATATAAACCAACATAAATATGTCATGATTATTATTTTTGCTTCTTTGTATTTTTCATGTTTATTATGTATGATTTCTTGGTTATTATTTGTAATAATAACAATCATAATCATAATATATGTATCAAAGAAAAAAAAATAGATATAGAAGCTTACTTCTAGCACTAGGCTAGGGATGATCTTAGATGATTTTAAGAAGCAAAGAAGATGAAGATCTTGATGATATAAGGCTCTTGAATGGATGAATACACTTCCTTTAACTTGCTAGTTCTTTAGATCACCTTAAGCTCCATAGAAGTACAACTTGATCATCAAATAAAGGCTAAAAAGGAAATGGGTTTTTGTGGTGTTCTTGGTAAAAAGATGAAGATGATGAGAGTATTCTTATGTGTGGGTAAAGTATGGTGAAAAGTGGTGTAGAATGGTTAGTAACTAATGAGATTACATGTTATAATAATTCACCAACTTGATCCACTTGCATCTAAATAAGTATCTAGATATTTTTAACACATAATTAAGGGTATGTGGGCCCTTATACACGTTCATACATGGGGGGGGGGGGGTCTTGAATTGTTGAATTGTTATTAAGTGTTTAAAGTGTTAGAAACTTTTAGCAAAGTTTAGGTGTTTTGGTGTTTAAATGTTTCAAGTGTATAAATGTGTTAAGAAGGTGTTAAGTGACCATTACTAGTCTAATATGATCTAAATAATATTAGATGGTCACTAAAAAAAAAGATCCGACATTGTTCGGATATTCATTTCGAATTGTTTCGGTTAGACGTTATTTGAACGCTAAGTTGTGTAACTTGTATGAATTGATGTAGTTATTGGATCGGATGATACCCGAATGTATCCTCTCATGAATTCTATGTTAAATAATATTTTTACATGTCGTAAAAATATTACAAAACTGATTTCTGCAGAATTTCTGCGGAAAAGTGTAGAAATCGTCGCTTTTAGTGCTTTTCGGCAGTTTTCGGTGCTACCGGACATTGGTAGTATATTAAACCAAACCCTTGCATTCCCATATAGGGTTTAATGTATATTTGATGTTGGACTTCCGTCTGAGTCCTAAAGATGTAATTTAGATGGTTTCGCTGGATCCTGAGTTTTCGTCAGCACGCTAGTTTACTAGATACTGCTCTAGTTGTTTCGATGCGTTGTTTACATTGTTTCAAAGGTAACCAATAAAATGAATCATGTGCATCATAATTGAATATTCCATAAGTATTCTAAGATGTATATTATGTAATACGCAGTTCGAGTGTTCGAAATGCATAAAAAATGTAGCTAAAATGAGTACTTTAAGTGTAAGAAAGTTACCGAAAAGTGTCAGTTGTCACATTCTCCCCCTGTTATTGAGAATTTCGTCCCGAAATTCAAGCTGAGTCATCCTTTGTAGGATTGTTCTCAAACATGTGAGGATATTTGACTTTGATTTGATCTTCACATTCCCAAGTATATTGGGGTCCGTGTCGAGAGTTCCAACGAATTTTTACTAATATGTGACGACTCCTTTGTATTTTCTGGACCTTCCGGTCCATGACCTTAATAGGTGCTTTGTGAATTGGAGTTTGTCATCAATGTGAATCTCATCCGCCGGGATGATAACCGTTTCTTGCGTTGGACTCCTCTTAAGATTCGACACATGAAATGTGTCGTGTACACTACTAAGTTCTTCTGGTAACTTTAGCTTGTAGGCAACAGTGCCAATCTTCTCTAAGATTTCAAATGGTCCTACATATCGAGGGTTAAGCTTTCCACGCTTACCGAATCTCGCTACGCACTTCCAATGTGAGACTTTCAACAAGACCTTGTCTCCGACCTCGAAAGATAATGGCTTCCGTCTCTTGTCTGCGTAGCACTTTTGTCGATCACGAGCCGCCTTGATACGGTCTCGGATCTGAAAGATTTTATTTGTAGTCTCTTGGACTAATTCCTGACCGATTAGTTGTTTATCGCTCGCTACCGCCCAACATAGCGGAGAGCGACACTTTCGACCGTAAAGAGCTTCGAACGGTGCAGCTTGTATACTAGTGTGGTAGCTGTTATTGTAGGAAAACTCAACTAAAGGTAGATGAGTATCCCAATTGCCGCCTAAATCCATAACACATGCACGAAGCATATCTTCGAGTGTTTGGATTGTCCGTTCGCTCTGGCCGTCAGTTTATGGATGAAAGGCCGTACTTAGATTCAAATGAGATCCAAAGGCCAGTTGGAATGATTTCCAAATTCTTGAAACAAAACGACCATCTTGGTTAGAGATGATTGAAATAGGTACTCCATGACGAGCCACTATTTCCTTGAGATAGGGTTCTGCTAGTTTCTCTGTACTATCCTCCTCTCGAATCGGTAAGAAGTGTACGGACTTTGTTAGTCTATCGATGATTACCCAATCATGTCATGAACGCATGAGGTCCTGGATAACTTCGTAATGAAGTACATCGATATTTGTTCCCATTTTTAAACGGGAATCTCGGGTTGTTGTACCAATCCCGAGGGATTTTAATATTCGGATTTGACTTTCGCATAAGTCAAGCTTTCTCCGACATAAGTCGCGATATTACTTTTGAGGTTAGGCCACCAATAGTATTCTTTCAATACTTAGGCCTATGTGCTTCCTCCAAATATCATCTCGAAGGCCGCCAAAGAATGGAACCTAATTTCAACCCATAAGGTATAAAGTTCCATCTTCCTTCGGCAATAATTGTTCCTTCATGCCTCGAAGTGTTTCTAGTTGAATATGCTCTTCCTTGAGCGCTTGTGAATCATCTTCTCTAATGCTTGAACTCTCAGTATTCTAACTCGCTCCTTGCGGCTCAAGGCGTTAGCTACAACGTTCGCCTTGCCCGGATGGTACTTTATTTCACAATCATAGTCTTTCAACAATTCAACCAACATCGTTGACGCATATTTTAATTCTTTTTGGTTGAATATGTGTTGAAGACTTTTATGATCCGTGAAAAATAATGCATTGAGTACCATATAAATAATGTCGCCATATTTTTAAAGCGAATACCACCACGCCTAACTCAAGGTCGAGAGTGGTATAGTTCTTCTCATGAACTTTTTAATTGGCGCGACGTGTACACGATAACTTTTTCACGTTGCACGAGTACGCAACCCAATCCTTGACGCGAAGCATCATAGTTTACAACAAAGTCATCGGTATCGTCGGATAATGATAAGGTTGTAAAATGCTATGCACCAATCTTAAGAATAAGTTGTAATGCTATTCCTTGTTTTTCGATTGGGGCGAATTTATTGTCTATTATTGTTGAGGGAGGTTAGCAATTGAGTAATTTAAAAAAAATATCAATAGATCTCCGATGATATCCCGCTGATCCCAAAAAAAAAATTGCCGGACTCCAGTTGGAGTCTTGGGCACCTCCCAATTCTCATTTGCTTCAATCTTAGCTGGGTCTACTTGAATGCCTTTCTCGTTCACTACATGCCTGAGGAATTGTACTTCGCGAATCCAAAATTCGCACTTGGAAAATTTCGCGTATAGTTTCTCCTTCTTGAGTAGTTCCGAAATGGTTCTCAAATGTTGTTCGTGCTCATCTGCCGATCGTGAGTATATCAAATGTCGTCAATGAATACCATGACGAATTTGTCAAGATACGGCTTGCACACACGATTCATTAATTCCATGAAGACCGCTGGTGCATTTGTTAAACCAAAAGGCATAACGAGAAACTCGTAATGACCGTAACGAGTCTTAAAAGCCGTTTTCGGTATGCTTTCCTCTTGAATTCGTAACTGATGATACTCCGATCGTAAGTATATCTTAGAGTAGAAGCTAGAACCTTTCATAAACCATTTGAGTTAGTTGGAAATTCATTTGTAACATGGTTTAGAAATATGAATTTTCGTTCATCGAAATGTTGTGCATTTTTGCAAAACTTGCATGTCTTTCCACCCCCAAAACCTTTATAAAAATGTATAGTGGTAAAGAGTGGGGGTTATGAACTCACAACATCCTTATTCGGTCAACTACAAGGTTCAGAAGGTGCTAATCGACATGGAGATTTGGCTATGGGTGCGGCTCCCGGTACCAAGTCGATGTGAAACTCGACTTGTTGATATGGTGGTAGTCCTGGCAAGACTTCAGGAATTTCTTCAGAAAATTATTTTATCAAAAGAATATCTGTCAGCTGTGGCCCAATGGCCTTCTTGTCTACAACAAGTGCTAGATAGGCAATACAACCTTTCCGTAAGCACTTATGTGCTTTCATGCCATTGATGATCCGCAATAGGGTGTCGCGCTTCTCTCCATGTATCACAAGTGTCTCTTCGTTCAGTAGTGGTAAGCGAATGATCTTCTCGTGACATAAGACTTTGGCTAGGTTATCGGATAACCAATCCATGTCAACCACTACTTCGAAACTACTCAACTGAACGGGGAAGAGATCGATATTGAATTTCAGCTCTAGACTCGACTAGTTTACTTTTTGCCAATTCTATAGAATGAGGAGACGTCTAGCTTACTTGACTCTAGGCCAAGTACATTTTAAATTCTGTGTGGCGAGGACTTCACTGTATAGTTTTAGGAACCCTATGTTTAAATGTAGGATAACCCAATCCATATGTTTAGATGTAGGATAACCCGATCCATATGTTTAGTTCTTGGATAACCCAACCATATGTTTAGATGTAGGATAACCCAATCCCTAATTGTAGCTAGGACAATCCCGTCCCTAGCCATGAAACTCATGTATGTGAAATGTTGAGATGAAGCTAAAATTGCCAATTGTATACAATAACATGGATGTGAAATGTTGACGAATAGGATACATACCGGTGGCCCTTAATGATTTGATATGTCTCAGCTAATTCCCCATTAGCTAACTTGATATAGTAATGTGTGTCCAACATGACTCTAATTCGAGTATATGCTTAACATTTAAAAGCAATAGCTAAGCTCGGTGTTGGTATTAATTGAATTGATACATGATGATCGTAGAGTGTACGTACTCATGAATTCATTTCTCTCATGGCGAGAGTTATTGTTTGAGTGATCGAGGTAGGGAGGGATGATGCGGTTATGCTTCGGATCTCCGAGGCTAAACATAAAATGTAACACTCAGTGTGTTTGAATTCGGGTGTTACCCATTATGGAACAACCCTTGAGATATCGTGAAAGCATCAAGTGTAACCAACAATATTAGCTCTAGTTATGATCGAATTCTTTTATAAAATCATATGAAAATAGATATGAAAATCAGATGATATAAAAGAATGATGTATGGTTAAATAAATAACCAATAGAAATGTAGTGTATAAATATATCATGTCTTGAAATACAATATTATGTCTTGTGTAGAAGATGTCGCGTCTTGTGCAAAAATGTCATGTCTTGTCTTTGTTGAAGAGATTTGAATAACACCACGATATGCAATATAACATAAGCACTTATATATAGGAAGTACCAGCGGCGTATCCACCATGCTTTTATCATATTACACACGTCTCATCACTTACAAATAACCACAAAAAATGTCTTGTGTAAACCAACGTCAAATGACATGTATAACAATGTCTTGCGTAACAATGTCATGTATAAAACATGTCTTGTGTAAAAGCAATGGTTTTCAACACATAACTTTTAACTTAAACAATTGATTCTTTTGGCGCCATGATATTTTTAATACACACTATTAAAAGAATCTAGACATGTATTTGGATAAATAAAGTCTATCATGTGCCCAAGAATGAAGAATGCAATCAATCGGTCATGGAAACCTCAAGACCATATTGTTCATACATGTTTGAATAAATGATAATGTGGATAACCAAAACCAAAAGGTGTAATGCCTCTTGCGTGTATTGGTCATATGTTTAAATGGAAAAAGAAAAAAAAATAATTCGTTGAGGAGGGGAAACTAAGCAGTGGTCTTCGTCTATATAATATGTATTCCCTACTCTATGGACCTCGATCATCCTAAGTAGAGAAAATCCTTTGTCTTACTTGTCCATGTAACAATCATGGTATTAGTGCTTGAGTTTCACGAGGTCTAGCAAAATTATTAGAATTTCCAAAGATGTCGAATAGAATGTAATGAGGGAGTTGCAGCATGGTTCATGCCATACCATCCCTTGGAAAAAGACAAATGTCAAACGACGGAATTTATTGTATCACTTCCAATAAATATGATAAGGTGGAATATGATAAGGTAAGGTAAAGTAGGGTAAAGTGTCATAGACACCATGGAACCAACCCATGTTCAAGAATTTCGAGAATGTTGAGGAAAATCCTCCATGAGTAGCTAACACATTTTGTTTGTTTAAATGACTAGTCTCAACTGAATCGTGATATAGATCGAATGTTAGGTGTGAACAAATATGTGTCGTCTTCCCGTATTGTATTGTATTGTATTGTATTGTAGGGTGTTATACTAACCACCCCCAGTTCGTGTTCTACTAGATAGGAAGAATTGAATCTCAAGTAATAACTTAAGAATTTTGAATGAATAGTGATCATTAGCTTGACCCGCAGAGTCCACCAGAATTTCCATGCACTACAAGTTGTTATTACGTGGGCCCCCGTAATAATAAATTGTCTTGCATGGTCACCCTAGCATTCTCTCGTTCAGAGCAGGCGATCAGTCAGAGAGAAAACGTTATTGTCAATATACCTTCAACATAGGAGGGACCTTCGTGATAACTCACGTGTCAACGTTCGTTGTCATTACTCGCAGAACGGTACGGCGTTAGGTGAAATAGAAATGAAAAGAATCTGTAACAATAACAATTGAAGAGGCACCTTCAAGATGAGTACTTCATCTTCCTTGTAAGGACAAGAGTATATCCACCTTGATTAGTATGAGTCACATGGATCTCGTCCCACTAATGGAGTTGTTGTCCAAGGTTACCACCTTCGCCTCATCGTCATTATCATGGTCAGGCATCTCAGCATTCGCGAGAAAGCAACCATATTTTACGGAATTAAGTTTAAGATTTCACTTAGGAATCATGTTCGCCATAAGCTCCGCAGTAGACGTGAGGTCGATATTTTCACCGTGCGAGTAAAGAATAATAATAGAGTTTGAAGTCGAAGGTATTTTGTTCTTGGCAAAATATTTCATGCAACATATATATGAACCACCTATATATATAATCATGTAAAATCCTATCAATCAAGGATTTCTATCTTGTATAAGTTGAATTTGTGAGCTGTTTATAATGCATAAACTGATAATGTAATGTATTGTAGGCACATAGTCTATTAATGTATTGTGTCTGTTTCTCATAGACTTCACCCATGGAAATGTCCTCGCTTGATTTATGTGAAATGAATTTTTGCTGTAGTGGACCTTGAAAAATGTTTATGCAATGAAAACCTTTTGACTTGTCCAATTTTATTTATAATCTGTTCAACATGAACAAGAGGTTTTCGTGAGAGATCCCTAGTGATTGTAGACTTAGACTCGAGAAAGAATCCTGGTTCACTATAATCGATGCTCTGATACCAATCTGTCACACCCGCTCGTAGCGGAAGCGCGAGGTGTGATCTGATCGGTTCTCATTGCATAACAATATAAGTGAACATACTAAATGAATAGAAACAAGCTCCAATGCCATTGTCATAATTGTTTCAAAAGAACGCAACATAAGTTAAATGTATTGGTTACAAACCATTAAATGAAAATAAGTTGTCATCGTTTTATACATCAAAATGTAAGTCTTAAAATGTCAAGGCTTTGACCACTATATCACCGCAAAGAGGCGGTATATAACGGGCAAACCCTTCAAATGGTGGCATGGAGTCTTGATACTTGCTTTCCTTGACTGAAATGTCTGCCAGGTCCACTAATTTCCTGAAATACATGTTAAGTTTGAAAACATCAACAAAAGTTGAGCGAGTTCATGCAGTTTAGCTGTATGAGATGTATCTGTAAAATGTGAGTTGTATAAAATGTATCTGTAAAATGTGAGTTGTATAAAATGTATCCATAAAATGTGAGTTGTATAAACTGTATCCATAACATGTGAGTTGTATAAAATGTATCTGTATGTATGATGTATAAACTGTATCCACAACATGTGAGTTGTATAAAATGTATCTGTATGTATGATGTATAAACTGTATCCACAACATGTGAGTTGTATAAAATGTATCTGTATGTATGATGTAGTATGTAAAGCGTCAATGAAATCGTTGATCATTAATGTTTCGCGAGGACATTAATATGTGTGACGAATTAGGAAGCAATCCAAACCTAGACGATTTTATGTCGACTCCTATCGACTGGGACACAAACGCACTCTTCTGTATGGGTCCACGACCAAGAGTGGGGCTCACCAATACCCATTAGATCTAACCACTTGTACCTAGGTCCAAACTGGATTAATGGTGCTTAGATGTATAACCCTAATTCGCACATGATCTAAGGTGTTTCATTCCCTAACTTTAACATACGTTGAACATGTATTTTCCCCGATAGTTGTAAAGTTGTAAAACATTTAAATGAATAGGGGACATGAACTCACTGAATTGCGTCCGTGAATAGAAGTAATTATGATCTCGCGTGTGGTCGTCTTGAACAATGTTGCGACCTACAAATGTTCTTTATTTGTTAGACACTTCGGTCTTTATAAATGACTTGAGTATAAGTCTTGTGTCTTGAATATGTGTTAAGACCTGTATGTCTTTGTTACTCATTGAACTGTGTATTAGATGTATTAACTGATAATTGTTTAGTGTATATATTTCTCCAAATACATATTCTTGTATCTCGTGAGTTGTATCATCGGGTCTTGTCATCTTGGTTTCGTGTCATGTATAAGTAAATTGTATAATTGTAATGTTTATCAATTATATGTCATTGGGCTTAGCCCAAGAATTAATGTTATTGGGCTTAAATAGTATTGGGCCTAAATAGTGTTGGGCCTCAATAGTGTTGGGCCTAAATAGTGTTGGGCCTCAATAGTGTTGGGCCTCAATAGTGTTGGGCCTAAATAGTGTTGGGCCTCAATAGTGTTGGGCCTAAATAATGTTGGGCCTCAATAGTGTTGGGCCTAAATAATGTTGGGCCTCAATAGTGTTGGGCTTAAATAGTGTTGGGCCTCAATAGTATTGGGCCTAAATAGTGTTGGGCCTCAATAGTGTTGGGCTTAAATAGTGTTGGGCCTCAATAGTGTTGGACCTCAATAGTATTGGGCTTAATGTTATTGCGCCTTGGCCCATATGTTTGGTATTGGGCTTAGCCCATGTGTTTTGATAAGCCCATTATGAAATTAAGCCCATTTAGAAAAGTAAGCCCATTTGTATAAAAATAGCCCATTTGTATAAACATAGCCCATTTGTATAAACATAGCCCATTTGTATAAAATAGCCCACTAGTAAATATAAGTCTTTCATTTTTATAAAAACATTTTTATAAAAATTCACTAAGTATTCTTTTTAGTAAATAAAAACATAATAGTTTTTATAAGTCTCAAGATGTCCGAATTTTGTTAATGGTAACGTAATTTTTGTGCCCGCGTCGGAAGATCGCCTAAACGTCGTAGTAAGTTCTCCGAATGGCGATATGTTTATAAATTCGTCTGTCGTCCGATTTGACCATAAGTTGTGTCCGATCCTTCGGAATGTCCGTAAGTTGTTTTCATGTGTGTCTATATGTATTCTTGTAAGTCTTTAGTTGTAAGTATGTCTTGTATTTATTTGTGTCATTGTTATCAAGTCTTAACTTGTATATATAACTAATACAAATAATAACACATAGCACATACTTGATATGTTCACTAAATATATATTTTACCAAAATATATATATTTATGTCAATTTTTATGTTTAGAAAGACCAACTTTCTAATCTTGTAAAGACTTTGTTAGAAAAAAAAATGATAGTTTTGTTAACATAATGTTCTAAAAAAATGGCCATATAACCTTTGTATTAATCATTTGGCCATGTTTCATAAACATATCATTTTCTTTTCCAAATCACCATCAATTTACCCAATCATCTTAACTAAAAACATATGAGATTTTTATAACATAAACTTATCAAAATGATCTCCAAATCATGTAGGGTTTTGGACATGATCATAACATGTGCTAACTAGTTCAAAAACCAAGTTTACTTCTAGTTTTAACAACTTTTATAAAAATCTCATGTTGTATGTTACTTTTCATAATTTTGTAGAAGTATTGTTTTTAGTGAAAAACATTAAATACTTTAACAAAATTAAAGGTTATGATCATCCAAGTAATCCTTTATGTTAAAAACCCTTTAACATAAACATGTATAATTGTTAGATCATATTTTTAAAACATCCTCTAACAATTTATTTATATCATAATCATCATAACAAGATCAAATATGCATATATCAAGTCTTAGATCACAATATAAACCAACATAAATATGTCATGATTATTATTTTTGCTTCTTTGTATTTTTCATGTTTATTATGTATGATTTCTTGGTTATTATTTGTAATAATAACAATCATAATCATAATATATGTATCAAAGAAAAAAAAATAGATATAGAAGCTTACTTCTAGCACTAGGCTAGGGATGATCTTAGATGATTTTAAGAAGCAAAGAAGATGAAGATCTTGATGATATAAGGCTCTTGAATGGATGAATACACTTCCTTTAACTTGCTAGTTCTTTAGATCACCTTAAGCTCCATAGAAGTACAACTTGATCATCAAATAAAGGCTAAAAAGGAAATGGGTTTTTGTGGTGTTCTTGGTAAAAAGATGAAGATGATGAGAGTATTCTTATGTGTGGGTAAAGTATGGTGAAAAGTGGTGTAGAATGGTTAGTAACTAATGAGATTACATGTTATAATAATTCACCAACTTGATCCACTTGCATCTAAATAAGTATCTAGATATTTTTAACACATAATTAAGGGTATGTGGGCCCTTATACACGTTCATACATGGGGGGGGGGGGGGTCTTGAATTGTTGAATTGTTATTAAGTGTTTAAAGTGTTAGAAACTTTTAGCAAAGTTTAGGTGTTTTGGTGTTTAAATGTTTCAAGTGTATAAATGTGTTAAGAAGGTGTTAAGTGACCATTACTAGTCTAATATGATCTAAATAATATTAGATGGTCACTAAAAAAAAAGATCCGACATTGTTCGGATATTCATTTCGAATTGTTTCGGTTAGACGTTATTTGAACGCTAAGTTGTGTAACTTGTATGAATTGATGTAGTTATTGGATCGGATGATACCCGAATGTATCCTCTCATGAATTCTATGTTAAATAATATTTTTACATGTCGTAAAAATATTACAAAACTGATTTCTGCAGAATTTCTGCGGAAAAGTGTAGAAATCGTCGCTTTTAGTGCTTTTCGGCAGTTTTCGGTGCTACCGGACATTGGTAGTATATTAAACCAAACCCTTGCATTCCCATATAGGGTTTAATGTATATTTGATGTTGGACTTCCGTCTGAGTCCTAAAGATGTAATTTAGATGGTTTCGCTGGATCCTGAGTTTTCGTCAGCACGCTAGTTTACTAGATACTGCTCTAGTTGTTTCGATGCGTTGTTTACATTGTTTCAAAGGTAACCAATAAAATGAATCATGTGCATCATAATTGAATATTCCATAAGTATTCTAAGATGTATATTATGTAATACGCAGTTCGAGTGTTCGAAATGCATAAAAAATGTAGCTAAAATGAGTACTTTAAGTGTAAGAAAGTTACCGAAAAGTGTCAGTTGTCACAATTACGACTACAGTATTCACGTTTGATCAGTTCCTTAAAATCATTCGATGGGGTGGCATTAGCAGCCGCCAGCCCCAACATCTGAACTTGCGCGTTCCACCAAGTTAGCGCAGTGCCTTCGAGAGTACCAGTGGCGTATTTCACCCTACGAGCCTCAGGGCATTCACACATTTCGTAGACCAATTCGAGCTTCTCGAACCAATGGAGGAGTCCAACGTCCCCTTCAGTGCCACTAAAAGTACTAGGACGACAGTCCATGAAAGTTTTGAACGTGCACATAGGTGGCTGAGCGTGTTGACCTGTCGTGTGTGTAATAGTGAACAAAATTTAAACACAAGTGTTGGGTTACGAGAGTAGGATCTAAAGATCCTAGAATAAGTTGTGATGGCAGGCTATACCTCCTGCCTGGGCAACTGCGAGTGCTGCCGTAACTTGTTCGGTGATCAAAGCCGCCAACTGGGCTTGAGTCATGTTAATGCGTCCAGCCATGATCTTCATATCAAAGGCAACATAGGTGAGAGAGGTTCGCGAGAAATGCGATGACAGAAGAGTGTAAGCACACAAGTGTTCTCAAGCAATAGTTGTTACGTTTATCTAAGCATACCATGAGCAAAGTTCTATGTAATCTTGCAAGTAGGCAATGTAAACATGAACAATATTACCTATAGGGTTGAGTCTTGCACATGGAGCGAAGCGTCGTTGTGGATCGTTGAGCACTGTTCAGGTTATAGTCTGGTTTTAACAAAACTTTTTCCCTTATTAAAACCAAGTTCACTATAACCAATGGCTCTGATACCAATCTGTCACACCCCAAAAATCCACCCGCGGAGTATCACCGCTTGGAGGCGTGACATGACCAGGATCAAGCCACCAATCATATTGAACATTGTAAGTAATAAATAAAAGTCATTCATCAATACGAAAGGTGTTCAAAACCATAACATAGTTAAGTGTTTAGCGGAAGCATAAATATGTAAACCCAACATAAGTTCAAATGTTTCAAATGTTTAGCATGGCACACAGCTGTCCATGTCCCACAACGACTCCTCTCCACTCCCATGCAAGCTCCATAGATACCTAACGACCTGCAAGGCATGTAACAGAGAGTCAACAACAAAGTTGAGCGAGTTCACAGTTGGTTGTTCAGTAATAAGTTCGTTTAACAAATCATAAGTTCGTTTATAACCATGCCGTGTATTACTAGGCCATTTGTATGTTCATCTAGTGGGGGCTTCCCATGTTGTAAGTTTAATTAGTTGGGGCTTCCCATGTTGTAAGTTCAATTAGTGGGGGTTTCCCATGTTGTAAGTTACTAGACTGGTTGTATCCATGAGTATCCTTCCCAATCCGAGGATAGTAGTAAGTATAAGTTTACGTAGGTTTTACGTAAGTGCCCTTCCCAACCGAGGACAGTAGCAAGTATAAGTTTACGTAGGTTTTACGTAAGTGCCCTTCCCAATCCGAGGACAGTGGTACGTAACGAGTAGGTAGAGTTAGCACTGGCGTCCTTCCCAATCCGAGGACGGTAGTACGTAGGTTTTACGTAGGTTTTGTGTTGGTGTCCTTCCCAATCCGAGGACAGTAGTACGCAGGTTTTACGTAGGTTTTAGCACAGGCGTCCTTCCCAATCCGAGGACGGTGGTAAGTAGTCCAGTAATAATGTGAGTACAAGTAATCATTCAATCCCATTCCCAACCCACCGGGGAATCCCATGCCTTAGAAGTGGGAACTCACCTTGGTTTGCTCGGTATGCTAAACTATGCTCACAAGAAATCATTCAAGTCCTATATCAGGCACGTATTCTCAATCAGTTAAAGTTCGTAAAGTTTCGCATGCAATCTATGACACAAAGTGTGCTTGGCAGTTAACATCATGCAATGCATAAACAATTAATCATTCCATACGAGGTTCCAAGTCACATGCAAGTCCCTTACTAAGTTGTCATATTTAACAGAGTTAATCATGCTTGACATACTTAACATAGAGATGACATACTTAACATACATGACATGCTCAACATAGATATGTACCCTAGTCAGCATGCTTAACAGAATCAATACATCTAACATAGTTAACGTACGTAACAGAGCTAATCGGAAACAACAGGGTCAAATCAGAATTAACCGAGTTAACAGTCTTAACTTAACAGAGTTATATACGTAACTTAACAAAGTTAACAACCTAACCGGTTTAACCACTTAACGGGCATAACAGTTGGGCCGAAATCAACTTTGTGAAGAAAACACTTGGGCCGAAATCCCTTGGTTGGCGAAAACAGCTTGTGTTTTCGTCTGGAACATCATCATCATCGATAACAGTTACATGACCAATCAACAAAAATCATTTAATCAAATCATCAGCATAAAAATCATCACCATCCTAACATTCTATCATCCAAAACATCCATCATGGCCGACAACTGTCCATCACCTCAAGAGGTTATTGGACCAATTAGTTTGGGTGGGTATGACTAATTGTTAGGTTGAAATATGAATCACATGCAAACCGTAGGTTAGGTACCATCTATGAACTCATGTGCACTTTATAAAATCATGTGTAACTTCAGAGGAAGATCAGTATTTATAATCATTATGTCTAGTAACATTACAAGATCCATGGGCATGTACTTTCAAAGCACAGGACGTATTAATCAGATATACATACATTCAGATTATGTCAGTCAACACATGCGGACCCTTATCTGCTCTCAAGGTGCACACCTTACAATCTTTTACTGAATTCCACTAAAGTTATATTGTTAATCAAATTAAATTGCTCCTTTTTTTTATAAATCAGAAATCGGCCCATGTGCATAAAGTAATACAAGTTCTGACACCATATCACCCATATTCAGACTATTATGAGAGCACATGCAACCCACTTATAATTAACAACAACAATACCAATTATTCAGACGAAACCACATCCAACAATTACCGTTATGACACTAATGTTATATGATCTAAATCAATAATGCGTGAACGTGAACAAAGCTAACCAATCAATATTAGATTCGTTTCATCTAACAAGCATACTCATACTTTCTTTTGATGCACATATACAATATTAACACATTGCACGTACTCACATACAACCAACATATTCAACACAAATAATATTATCACTAACCGAGGGGATCAAGATACAAGACGGACTCGAAGGATGAGTTTCGCGAAAGAGATGTTGTCGTCGATGGAAGGGGATGGGGGTCTGCCGTTGCCAATCAAGGGGTGTTTAGGGTTTGTAATGTTGTGAAGAGTTGTGTAACATAACTTATATGTTACGCACACCTATACAAAGAAAAGGTTGGGCCGAGTCATGTTTTGAAAACAATAGATTGGACCAAGTCTATATAACATGGTTGTAGCCCAAATGACACAAGACATAAACTGATCCACTACTGGGCCTAAAGCCCATTTGATTTCGTCGACCCAGCTTATTGACGAAAACACTTGTGTGTTTTCGTCCTGAAGTGTTTTCGTGGGTGAGGGGGAGTGTTTTCGGCTATGGTTCCAATTTGTTGATATAAAACATGTCACTAATACAAAACATATATTACATACACACTTAATGCACACCATATATATCAAAACAATCACAATACGATTTAACAGTTGTGAAACAAACAAGTCGTTTTAACAAACACTTAAACAATTAACGCGCAATTAATGCGAAGATGGAAATCGTGGAAACTCGAGTTGTCACATGGATGGTATGGGTGAAGATGGTTTTGTTTTGGTCTTTTTGGTGGGCTGTTTTTGTGGTGGTGGTGTTGATTTAGGTGTGGCAGTGGTTGTTCTTTTGGAACCAACTGTGGTTCTGAGACCATCAGTGGTTGTTTTTGGTGAGGAGGCTGATTTGGGATATGTGGCTAGTGGTGGTTTATTGTGTTTGTGGGATTTTCTTCTATCAGAAGTTCCAATACCCTTTGTTTTAATTTCCCATTCCTTCATTGCCTTTTGTTCCTTCTTCCACTGCCTTTCCTTCGTAGCATTCTGATTCTGAATTGTCTTTTTGTTTTTCTCCACTTCATCTGCAAGAATATTAAGGGTTTCATCAACTCCCTTTTTCTTTTCCTTGACAGGTGTTTCAGTAGTGGTTCTAGAAGACTTCTTTTCTGATTCTGGATTTGTCTTTGGGTTCCTTGGAGTAGGCCTGCCAAATTTTTTCATATCATGTTTCTCCCCCTTTTTGGCATCATCATCTTGATCATCATCATCTTTATTGATGAATGCAGGGGCAGTGCCAGTTTTTATAGTCAAGGCTTCTTTGATGGCCTTGATATATGTCAGAGTATCTTTGTATCTTGCATCAACCATGTTTCTAATCAAGGCCATTTGATGGTTATGTTGGGTTTCTGCAAGTTCCCTTTGAGCAGTGATAATTGGTTGAATTTCATTCCAATGCTCTTGGGAATACTGTTGTGGAGTGGGTTGACTTTTGGAAACTTCTACCAACTGTTTGATCATATCTTGTATGTTGTTAACAGTGGTTTCAATGGTATCAAGTCTCAGTGTCAATTCATGATATCTTAAGCCATCACCCAAGTTAATGGGATCATCTGATTTCCCACCAGCAGTGGTTGTATCAGCTGTTGGACCAGGAGAATTCTCCAATGGCTCATCAACTGATGCCCCTTTTTCTTGGTACTGGGGACTTCTTTCTTCAGCAGTGGTTACCTTAGTAAGGCTCACCAGTGGATACCTTGGTTCCCAAAGAAGAAATTGCCTTAAAGGGAGTATGACTTATGAAACTATTGTCCAGGTGTAAATCAGTGGATTCAACACATGTAGTAGCTGCTCCACTTGAACTACTAACAGGAATATCATGAAACTCATGTAGTGTAACCTCCAAAATTGTTTGTGGGATAACCAATTGAGTCATTTCAGACACAGCCATTGTTGTGGTTGTACCCTCAGTAATGTGTTGATGAGAGGGGCTGTTTTGTGTCTGAAGCTCAATGACATCAAATAGAGGTATGATGGATGGTGGTAATTGTGATGAGGGGATAGGAGTTGAAAGTGAGTTTGCCCAGGGAGAAGGGTTGTTAAACATTTCCTCAAGTGAGGAATATGCTTCATTTTGTGGTGTCCTTGTGCTTACAACTTGTTCCTTTTGTGAGGAAGCTGGAGTTGTTAAGGCTTTGGGTGGAGATCTTTCCAACTGTTGTGAGGAAGTAGCAACAGTGGTTGTTTGTGACATTTGTTTTATCACTGGATTAACTTCTGGGATCTCATCTTCCAGAAGGTCCTTTTTAGAGGGTTTGGGGGGCTTTTTGGATATTTTCTTTGTCATCTTCTTAGGAAGTTTTGGTGGGGGTTGCACAGCAGTGGTTGTGCTACTGTGGTCACCAAGAGTGGTGGGCTCAACAGTAGAAACCTGAGGAGCAAATGTGGACTCATACAACCTTGTAAAAGTTTCAGTAGATAGACTATTTATTTGATAAGAAGCACCTTGGACAAGCACGTGTGCACTTTCTTTTGGTACTTTCTTCTGTAAATAGTAACTTAAAAACCTTGGAAACAACATAAATGGATTCTTCTTTTCTTTAATATTATTTACATTTTTAGCCAAATCATTGAAAACCTCTTGGGAATATTTGAAATCAACTTCTGCCATTATAGCATATCCCAAGTATTAAATTTTCAATGGAATTTCATGGGAGGTGGGAAATCTCCCTTTTGCAAAGTGGCTTTTGTCATTTGTCCCATATACCCTCTTTCGATCAAATGAGTTTGATACTCATCTTTAGGGAAAGAATTTTTACCTGTAAGATCGTCATCTCAAAAACCTCATATATGGATTGTGGTGTGATTGAAACAAGAATTTCTCCTACTTTTGATGTAATAGCCCAAGGCTTTTTGTCTTGGACCTCCAATTTTGCATTTTTCCAAAAATCTCGTAGGGTTTCTTGATAGATGGGTGCGTTGCAGGTCAACAAAGTTTTGTACTTTGAAGATGAGAGAGCATCGATGATTGAGTGGAAATCTGTGTTTTTACTCATTTTCTCAAGTGTGCACAGATAGTTATGTGGGTTTTTGAGGGTAAGAGCCATGGTGATTTAGAGAAATTTGCGAGTTGGAAAAGATGAATGGAAGATCGAAACCGTTTTTGAAGGAATTTTGAATTCGATACGGCAGTGTAACCTCTGATTGGGGTTTTAATCAGGGTTTTATAAAGTGAAAAGTGAATGCTGACGTGGCAGCGGTTACAAAGATCGGACGGCAAAGAACTGTCCACGTGACAACCTCTGATGAAAATGGATGACAGTTGTTTAGGGAAACTGCTGATGGACAATATCAGTGGTTGGCAACAATGATAATGTGAGCAGTGGCTATTTTTAACTATCAGTGGATAGCCAACAGTGATTGAAACACTGATGTTTGGTCAACAGTGGTCAACATGAAGAATGAAGGAATAGAGGTTGTCTTTCAACAGTGGATAACTTTCAACTATCAGAAGTTTGAACCAATCAGTGGTTGTAACAGACTTTTAAGGATTAATGAAAACTTTCATTTTTGACTATTTTTAAGGATGGATTTTTAATTTTCTGAAAACATTTTAATGCTTTATTCATAGAAAACCCGGATTTTGTCTGTTATTCCATGTTCAGCATGCGAATTCTAGAGATCAAGCTTTCAAAGGTGGATTTGTCTAATGCTTTTGTTAGCACATCTGCCAGCTGATCCTTAATTGGAACATGATGCAGAGAAATCAAACCTTTTTCATAGCAATCCCTCACAAAGTGATGTCTGATGTCAATGTGCTTGGTGGTTGAATGTGAGACTGGATTTTTGATGATATTTTCAGCTGCTTGACTATCCAACATGAGGGGTGTCTTTAAAGCAGTTATACCAACATCCAGCAGTTGATTTTGAAGCCATAACAATTAGGCTGTGCAACTTGCAGCAGCAATATATTCTGCCTCAGCAGTGGATGTTGAAACAGCTGCTTGTTTTTTACTTTGCCAAGACACTAAGCAATTTCCTAGGAATTGACACCCTCCTGAAGTGGACTTCATTGTTGTGTTACATCCAGCAAAGTCACTATCTGAGAAACCTGAAAGTTTGATATTTCTATAAGCTGGATACCAGATACCAAGTGTGGGAGCACCTTTTATGTATCTGAATATTCTTTTTACAGCAATAAGATTTAACTTTCTAGGGGCTGATTGGGATCTTGCACAAACAAATGTTGCAAACATGATGTATGGCCTAGATGCAGTTAGGTACAATAAAGACCCAATCATGATTCTATAAAGAGTTTGATCAACCAAATCATCCTTTTCATCAGACATGACTATCTTGGTGGTTGTCATGGGTGTACTACATGGTTTGCAATCATTCATATCAAATTTGTTTAAAAGTTCTTTAGCATATTTTCTTTGATGAATGAAAGTGTCATTTTGCAGTTGCTTCACATGGAGACCAAGAAAGCACTGTAGTTCACCCATTGCACTCATCTCAAACTCAGCTGTCATGAGTTTTCTGAACTCTTCACACATTTTATTACATGTGCTACCAAATATGATGTCATCCACATAAATCTGGACAATCATCAAATCTTTTCCTCTCCATTTTAAAAATAGTGTTTTGTCAATTTTGCCTCTTGTTGTAGGATCGTTTTCAGACCCCGAAAGAGTCGATCATAAGAATTTAACTCAACACGAAAGGCGGAAACAGACGTGTAGAGGTCAATTCAGCTAGATTTACACTTTAAACTGTTGTAAGATTGATTTGATAACAATTTACAGTCTGACAACACTTCGGCAGCACTTCGTTACACTGACCGGAAAGTTACAAATGAAAGCAAGACATCAAGTATTTATAGGGGATGCTATTTCGTTTGAAGGTGACATGGTTCACTTCAAACGAAATTAAACTAGTTGATTTCGTTTGAATGTGTTACATGTCATGTTCAAACGAAATTAGCTCACAAACACATAAATTCTACCCTATTTCTCGTACAACGCGCCCTGATCAAACAATTGTAATGTAAGACTCGATACAAGACGAAGTCGACAGACGCATGCACCAACAGACTCCCCCTCGAATGTTGACGAGTCTTAAGTGTCGAGTCTTCAACGTCTTCAGTCTTTATCAGTCTGAACGTGTAAGCATCTTCAAGCTTTATATCTTTCTTCTCTTCAGTATCAACAGACTCCCCTCGAACAATCTACTTCTCGGATGTCTTCAGACTTCCCCTGTCGATTTACTGGGATCGCAGTCTGGCTTTTGAAATCACATAGTCCTCAGGTATCGGAACCTGGCTTTGTGCTCTTTCTTCAGGTTCAGGATCAAAACCTGGCTACACCTGCACATTCTTAACCCAGAAATAAATTTCACAGATTTAACATTTGACAAATTTATCCATACAGACTCTCTCTTAAATTAAACCAGAATGATTTATCAATGATAAAAACCTCAGATGACCACTTTTAATGAAGAATATTTAAAAACTTTTCTCATTTAAAACATAGACTCCCCCTCACCACATGCTCATCATGTTTAGCACTTGGAATTTTGAAAATTAGCTTTTCAACACCAGTTGTCAAAAATCTTTTTGAATTTTTCAAACTTTATGCTAAAACACACTGAAAATCTTTTTGGATTTTTGAATGAAATGAAATGCAGTAAAGAACTATATACAGACAATATTTTTGTGAGTTTGTGTAAGAGGATCATATCAGTTTTTGACAAGTCACAAGTACCGTTGAGCTTATTTACACATTAAGAATTAAACAATTCACTTAGATTGCCGATATACTGATCCACTTAAATTTTCACACAAATTTCAACTGATTCAGGATATGAGTTAGGTGTTTTAAGAACTTAAACTCATTCATGTGTCCCACCTCTTGAATATACTCCCGTATCCAGATCCCAATATTCAGTCTTACAGGTGAGTATACCACAGATGATATCTGTAAGGGATTAAATTGCGAAACCGTGAGAGCTCAGGTCAGAACTACCGTTCAGCAGAGAGATGACGGTTCGACTTTTGGTGTGTCCCCTTTAGAGGATCTTTTTTACAACAGCATTGATTATCAATTTTATTGTTTCATCATTTTATGCTGAGGGCGACACTATATTTCAAGCAAGCAGTAAAGTATTCTCCGGGGACTAGGCCATTGCTTCCGCATTATCAGAAGTCCCGAGATAATACCCCAGATATCACTGAGCATAAAGACCTAGTATCTCAGAAAGAGGGACCTTTCAAACGAGATTTCAGGGGTTACCTATATATCCAAGTAGAGTTCCCCACGAAAAAGTTTACTAAATGTGTAAAAACCTATCGGCATATCATCAGTGAGATCGTTTAACACTATTTAATCATTACATTTCTTTAGCATACTGCAACTGTCTACTGATGTACTATCATTTCCTCTTTTCTGACACCAAAACTCATTTTTGAATTTTATCAAGTTTTTGACTTTTTAAAATTTTCTAATGTTTTTGGATTTTCTGAAAATTTCTACTCCCCCTAAAATGCAAACACATTAAAGGAAATTTGAAAACAAACTTTACAAGAAAATTGACAACGGATATCAAATCGCTTCAAATCGCCATCCACTAGGCATAAACAATCAGAACTCTCCCTTACAACAAACTATTTTCTCATTATGATTTCAAAACACTTAATTTGTTTTAACCAAAATGATTTTTCCGGAAAATAAATTTTGTTGATTTTATCACTTGTAAAGTTCGGGGTTCATCATATTGTTTTCCAAACAATCACTTGTATGTATGGTCAAATCAAGTTCAACTTAATGACCCTGATTTACCACTTGCAGTTGAAAATTTCTTCAACCACTTGAATAATATAACAGTTTAAGAAAATACCAATTGTACCACTTGTAAGATTAACAACCAAGAAAGATGCCGATTCCTGCTCCACGCTTACAAACCTGGGAGCTCCAGCAAGTCAGGATTTTTACTTGTGAAAAACTGCCATCCAAGCCTGACCGAACTTGGATGTTTCTTCCTCAACTTCTCTTGGGTAGTAAGATGCCTTCTTTGTTTCATAAAAATCTTTTACCCCTTTGGCCTTTCCCTCGACCATTTTCCCAAATATCTTTTTAACATTTCCATTAAAAGCTTTTTCAATATCAAATTCATTCTTTTCAGAATAAAATTGATTTGAGATTTCAACTTTTCCAACTTTTGATTTAAATTCTCAGCCCTCAATGGTGGAAAATGAACATCATCCATTGGCGGTACTGAGTTTTCTTCTTTAACCTCCACATGTGGCTCATCTGACTTTGTGGAATCAGATTCATCGCCAAGAATCTTCTTAACCACCCACACTTGATTGTCCTTAGCTTTCTTTTTATAAAAATGAGTTTTTGAGCATTCACCAACTTCATGTGTAGAATTTTCAAAAATTTTAAATTTTTCCGTTGGTGGCTCATTTTTCTCAACAGCTTTTCCTTTGAGTTTCTTAGAGACTTCCTGTTTTGTCTTTGATGCTTGAGAGCAATTCCATGCAATGTGACCAGCTTCATTGCATTTGTAACAGGTTCTTGTCTCCTTTCTTTGATTAGCTCCATTCTTCATATTCTCTTGCTTTTCGGCAAGGAATTCTCTGTTTGATTGTTTCCAGAATGGGCTTTTTGCTTCTTCTTCCGAGGTTGTCCCTGAAACAAATGTCATTTTTTATTTAAAATCTCGGACATATTTTTCATTTTTATAATTTTCTGGTGGAATAAAACCAAGTCCTTTCTTTTTGAAATTACCATTATGGTTTGGTTTCTTATGAAAACCAGAACCAGAACCGTAACCTTTTTTCTTGTTTAAACGTTGTTGAACTCTTGAAGTGTATTTTTTAGGTTTCTTAGTAAGATTTACATCTTTTATTTCAGAAATATTGATTTCTGTAAGTTTGAAAACCTTTTTAATCTTTTCAAAATTAATACTTCTTATTGGAAATTCCTCATCAGAATATAATTTGTCTGAATCAATCAATGTATATGCCACTTTGATTGCTTCTTCATTCAAATTAGATTTTGATAACAGGAATTCTTTATTGTAAACCTGTTTAACCGACGATTTTTGACTGTTGACTGATGAACTCGAACTTTTAACGGACGAACTTGAACACCCAGACTCAGACTTTGACTCAGACTTTAACTCCGACTCCTCATCTGTATCCAACACCTGATTGACCACCTTTTTTATTAACTCTGACTCATGATCTGTGTCAGACGATGTAAAAACGACATCAATGTTTTCTGGTAATTCATCGGTTATGTCGGACTTTAACTTTATATTGACCGCTTTTTCGACTTGCTCCTCATTCGGTTTTCTAGGAGAATACCCTTCCCAAATTGGAGGCGGACACCTGTTATAACTAACGCTCTGTTTCTTACCAGTATCCTTCTTCTTTGGCTTCTCATCATCTTTAAATGCTTCAAAACCTGCAACAGTTGGATAAATTCGATCAATGAGATAATCAGAACTAGAATAACTTTGCAATAAACGTCTAATTCTCTCATTTTCAATCTTTTCTGTCTCCAACTCCTGCTGCAACTTGGCACATTCCTCAATGTAGTGATTTATCTCCTTCTGTTTTGTCATCATCACAGCATTCATCATAGTCAATGCATCTTCTCGTTCTGAATTAGTCTTTTGTAGACCAGTTACCGTTCTATTCAACACATCGTAAGATTCTTTCACGTAGTTGAGATTGAATAATAATTGTTCTTTCATCTTTTCTTGCTCACTTAGTTTCTCATCTTTTTCTGCACATTTCTTGCAAGTTTCTAAACACTTTAAGCAAGGCTTGATGACTTCCACAATCTTTTCAACTTCGATGACTTTCTCAACCTCAATCACTGGTTCATCTTCAATCACCTTCTCAGTTTTAACTTCTTCATTTTGAACAATTTCTTCTTTTTGATCAACACTTTCACTCTTCATTTTCTTTTGTTCTTTAGCTGCTCGTCTCTCCTTCAGCTTCTTCAAGCGATCTGCAAAATAAAATTGAAAACTTTCAGGAGATAGATGAGTTTTTGCAACATTAATATGTCTTTCTTCCTCATCATCACCACTGTCATCAGTTGGTGATTGATCAAAACCTATTGTTTTCACAGAACTATCATCTGAAGAACCAGAATCTGATGGTGTTTGATCAAAAATTAATGTTTTTTCAGAACTCTCATCTAAAGAACCAGAATCAGATGAAGTTTGATCAAAAACTGTTGCTTCTTTTGAACTTTCATCGGAAGAAACAGACTCTTCTTCTTGATTCTTCTCATGAACACCAATCGCTTTCATCCATTTGGTAAACAAATCAGGTTCTTGAACTATCTTTGCAATGAAAGCTTTAAAATTCCCATTCTCATCTGCAAACTGATCCCAGCTAAACCCTTCATGTAATTTTTCATCATCTTGATTTATTAGACATGCTTTACTATCATCTGAAATATATTTATTCCAACTGAATCCTGGAGCCATTTTCTCATCATCTTGATCAATGATACCAAAATAGGCTTTCTTGTTTGCGTCTTCGATCATTTTCCCATGAGCAGTTTGTGAATCCTTTTGTTGATGCGGTTGATGAGCAACCTGTTGATATATGGCTTTTCGATAGTAATCATCTTTTCCAAAAGGATTCTTTGCTCCATTCACTTCTTGATTTTTGCATTCTCTTTTGAAATTACCTTTCTCCCGGCATCGAAAACAAGTAACTTTAGATTTATCAAAACCCAAAGTAGACACATGTGCATCTAGAAAATCATTTCTTCCTGTAATCATTTTAAACTTTTCTGCTCTCCTCAAAACACTAGCTAAACACCATTTGATGTCCATGAGCTCCATCTCTTCAGCGTCTATCTGATCATAATCCCCTTTCGTCAGCATAGGATTTCCGATCCTCCCTGCAACCAAACCTTCATAGGATTGTAGCACAGTTGCAAGTAACTCCATGTGATCTTTCGCAATTTCTTCAGAAAAACTTTGACCATCTGGAAGATTCAATGCAATATTGAATTGTATCACACAACCATTTCCACTTTTTGAACTTTGAGAATGAAAACTTGAAGTTGAACTCTTTGGATTAACACTTGGATATGAAGAAAATCCACTGTTGCTATTTGGACTTTATTCAACAGTTCCAGATGAGTTTCCAGCGCTAAAAGCAGTTTGGATTTTTGGACTCTTTTCAACCTCTTGAATATTGCCTTTGTAATACATTTTCACATCTTGTTGACCACTCGGATTACTCATCCTCGCAATATTTTGTTGTTCAAGATCTTGACCCTCAATCTTCTCGATGAACTGAGAAATCGTCAAGTTGTCATATTCTCCAGTGTTCTTTAAGATCATCAAAAATGTACCCCACTCTTTCTGAGGTAAAGCATCAGCTAACTTGTCGACCCATTCATCTTGAGTTTTGGTTATGCTTAACAACGACATAGACCGCACTAAGTGGCAATATCTTTCAATCAGTTTCTTTGTATCTTCCCCTGGCAAAGTTGTGAATAAATCAAATTCTTTCTTAAGCAGTGCCTTTTTACTCTTAATCATCTTCTCACTTCCTTCAAACTTGATTTTAAGAGCATCCCAATTTGATTTTGAAGTTTTGTCATGTTGAAGCAATTCAAAGATGTTTTCTTTAATAGCTTGCTGAAGTAGACTGATCATCATCTTTTCAGCTCTGTACATGTCTCGTTCTTTATCATTGAATTCAGAGATTTCTTTCTCAACTCGCAGTTCAGTACGTGGTAGTACATACTTTTTCAAGATACACTCCCAAGATCTCAAATGGTTTGCTTGTCCCCAGTTTTCAAACCGATCTTTCCAACCATAATATTCTTCAATGCTCATTAGCTTCGGGGATTTTTGTAAGGTTCCGGTCTCATTTTCCATGTTCATGTTTTGAGTAGTGGCAGCTGGACTAGTCGGGGATGTTGCAAATGCGTTATAAAATTCTTCACTCATGATTCGGTAAAAAGTTTTACAAAAATGCAAGTCTCAAACGAAATATCAAGCTTCAAACGAAATCCCCTTTCAAACGAGATAACCCTTATCAAACGAAATAGCTATCCTCAAACAAAATCTCTGATTTCGTTTGGAACTTCAAACAGAATTGCAGTCTTGAAACGAAATTGCAGCTTCAAACGATATCACCCAATTTCTTCAAACAGTATTACCTGTTCAAACGAGATTAACCAGTTGTTCAAACGATATACCTTGATTCAAACGGAATCACTAGATTCTTTCAAATGAAAACAGAAGATATGTGTAATCTCAAACGGAATCAGCAATCAACTTCAAACGAAATCACGATGACATCATCAATTCGATCCAAATTTTGGTCCAATTGGTCAAGCAAATGGTCGATTTTAGTTCTGAAACTTTCTAGGGTTTGTTAAAATAATGTTGCGCACATGATATTTGAAAAATGTCCAATTTTAACCGTGAAAACTTGTTCAATTGTGAAAGAAGGTGGAGAAAACAGAAAAATGCAGCTGAAATGGTATGAACTCTTCCTCCTGAGCTCTGATACCACTTGTAGGATCGTTTTCAGACCCGAACGAGTCGATCAGAAGAGTTTAACTCAACACGAAAGGCGGAAACAGACGTGTAGAGGTCAATTCAGCTAGATTTACACTTTAAACTGTTGTAAGATTGATTTGATAACAATTTACAGTCTGACAACACTTCGGCAGCACTTCGTTACACTGACCGGAAAGTTACAAATGAAATCAAGACATCAAGTACTTATAGGGGATGCTATTTCGTTTGAATGTGACATGGTTCACTTCAAACGAAATTAAACTAGTTTATTTCGTTTGAATGTGTTACATGTCATGTTCAAACGAAATTAGCTCACAAACACATAAATTCTACCCTATTTCTCGTACAACGCGACCTAATCAAATAATTGTAATGTAAGACTCGATACAAGACGAAGTCGACAGACGCATGCACCAACACTTGTGAAGCCAATAGAGATTAGACAAGTGGATAGAGTTTCATACTAGGCTCTAGGTGCTTGTTTCAGGCCATACAAAGCTTTGTTTAGCTTGTAGACATGATCTGGATTAAATTGATCCTCAAAACCAGGAAGTTGACAAACATATACCTCTTTTGAATCATACCATAGAGGAAAGCACATTTGGTATCCATTTGGAACACCTTTATGTTGTGTTTGACAGCAAAGGCCAAGAACAGTCTAATAGCTTCCAATCTTGCTACGGGGGGAAAAGTTTCATCATAGTCAATGCCCTCTTCCTATCTGAAACCTTGAACCACAAGCCTAGCTTTATTCTTGACAACAATGCCCCTTTCATCAGTTTTATTTTTGAAGACCCACTTTGTGCCAATAGGACTCACACCCTCTGGCAGTGATACAAGTTCCCATACTTGTTGTCTTTTAAACTGTTGGAGCTCTTCCTACATAGCTTCTACCCAACTGTTATCTTTCAGTGCCTCTTGGTACTTGACTGGTTGATGGAGTGATGCAATAGTATTACCCATTAGGAACACCTTGGAATGGATGAAGGAAACTTCAAAATGGTGGTGGTGTGTGTGGTTGTTCTCAGACGAGACCAAGGAGGGGAAGGAGAGAAGAGGTGAGTTGTGAAGTGTTTGTGAAATGAGAAGTTATGTGGTCTTGTGGTTTATAACAATAACTTTCCAACATTTCTTAATCCTTTGTGTATTATGTTTCTATAGTCTACAACATATCCAATTAACAATTCAAAGAAATCAAGGGTGGGGTCCACCCCCTTGTAACCGTGAAATGAGGGGGGGGGGTATTTATAGTGATTGTATGTTAGATATAGTGGCTAGTATATTTGTGTAACTAATGGGTAATACTATTGCATCGCTCACTCGAATCGCATCGCAACGCTCAACACACGAATCGAAATGACAAAACTCAACACGCTGGACACCTAGATCGAATGGCTAACCGATCTTGTGGCCATCCGATAGGATTGCCATCCGATCGGTGACTAATCTGACACTTGTGCACTTTCCTCTTTTGAAAATCCTATAAATACCCTCCTGTCACATCATGTGATGTGACAGCTCCCTCACTCGACCAGCCGCACTCAAGCTCTCTTTTCTCTCGATTTCTCACGATTCTTGTAAGGCTTCAACTCAAATCTTCTACTTATATGATCTACACGCACTCCTTAATCTTTTTCACCTTTAAATCTTAACTTTTAACCGAGAAATCAAATGTGACAGCTCCCTCACTCGACCAGCCGCACTCAAGCTCTCTTTTCTCTCGATTTCTCGCGATTCTTATAAGTTTTCAACTCAAATGTTGTACTTATATGATCTACACGCACTCCTTCATCTTTTTCACCTTTAAATCTTAACTTTTAACCGAGAAATCAATGGATTTGAGGTGTTCTAGGGTGATGTCATCATGGAGTTCTTATGAACTTCAAGGTTTGGCTTCATTCAACCAAGAACAACTTAGATCTGAAAGATTTCCACATGAATAAACAATGATTTTGCATAGATCTAAACATTTTCAAAGTTGAAAGGATTGAAAGATAGTTTTCCAACCTTCTTTCAACTCTTTTACACTCAATGCACTCAAAACCGGTAGAACCGGAGCTCGTTCTGATCTTCTACTCTTTCTTGGTGATGAGTTGGTTCAAGATCTGGTTTCTATCAAAGAGACAATCGATTTCGGATTAAACAAGAACAACCGTCAAGAACCAGTAAACTGATCGGATTTGGGTGAATCCTGTTCGATCGGACGACTTGGGACTTGACGAGGTTCTGTTGTTTATTACGTTGTCAAACTGTCTTGAAAAAATCACAAACCTTCAAAATAATCGAGTTCAAAACGATCAGATGCGTAGGGACGGATTGCCGTCCGATCGAATTGCTGTCCGATCGGGTTTCCATCTGATCGAACTGCAATCCGATCGGATTGCACTTGAACTTCCAACACTTAAACATTTTTCAACTTTTAAGGAACACCAGTTCCCAACGGAATGCTATCCGATCGGATTGCCATCCGATCGAGTAACCATCCTGCTGTGAACTTGTTCTCACTAAGTGTCTTGCCAATCGGATCGCTATCCGATCGAACGGTCGTTCGATCGATCGACCTGAAGGGTAGAGATACTTCTCTATTTTCAAAATGCTATAACGAAAACTTCAAAGCCATCATACACAAACATATCCTTACCAAACGAATGTCAATCCGACCGAATGGCCATCCGATCGGATGACCATCCGAACGGATTGACATCCGATCGAGTGACCATCCGATCGGATTGACATCCGATCGAGTGACCATCCATTCGGATTGCCATCCAATCAGATTACCATTCGACACTTGGTCACTTTCACCGATTTACGCACCGCTCCTCGCTTTTGTTATCGTTAACTGTTCAGGCTAATCACTCTAGCGCTCCCTTCAATCCATTTCCATCACTGTGAGTATACTCGAACCCTTTTTCCTCATCACACTTTTGGGTGTTACACACGTTACTTATTCTAAATCACATCAATCACACAACGCAAACACTATTTATACGCTGACCGTTAATGAAAGTTATGTGTTACTCGATGAATGCTTGTATGTTATGTTAACACAGTGATTGTTTCCTGACGCCTTAGCAACGATAGTACTATTTTTTTGGACTCAGCACCTGTCGTGGATAGGGGTTGTTAAGGTTACCTCTCACATGTCACGGTGGTGATATGTGTTGCGCATTCAACAACTCACAGTCTAGTCTGTGCATATTTCATTGTCGATAACCTACTAGCTTCGCATTATACATGTTACATGATGGTTATGCGTAAACTATTTCGAACTCTACTATTACTATTAAACTTGTATGCTCACATTTACACTATGTGTATTGACCTCTATTTTAACGTATGTGACAGGTGTTTGATTGCTTAGGATGCTTGCTTGCTATTTGATGGAATCGAGTTTAGGAGAGTCTAGAAACCAACAAAGACAATAAATCTAAGTTGTCGGAACATGTTATTCGTCTTTGAGATATCGCTGTCTGTAATAACTGATTTGCTTAATAGGTTATGGTATGGGACATAATATTAACTATTTGGTAAAGTAGTTGTTATGGAATTTCTCTTGGACAATCTGTTTCGCTCAGTGCCACGCCCCGATGATTCCGCCATCGGTTGGGGTGTGACAGATTGGTATCAGAGCCATAACTGTAGGGAATTACGCAAGACTCGACCTAGTCCGGGTCGATGTCTTAGAAACGACCTAGTCTACAGTCTAAGTACCAACATACCGACTTGTGCATAACCAGTGTGGGTTTTGCACGAGCTTACTCGATATTTCTCGCTCGAACTCGCTGTATACTACACCCTTGCGCGAACATCGCATACTACAGTTTCGCGCAGGATCACATAGCCTTTCCTAAGGCTAGCACCGCAAACTATTTACAAAAAGAACGGGTACTTTGATCGAGACTAGGTGTGGAAACCGCAAACTCTCAATTGCATTACTCGTTTGACTCGTTATTTTTACCATAAAACAAGAGAATTTGCGTTGAATTAGGAGTGAAACCCTTACTTTGACGCAAATCTCCTTATCTATCTCATGGTTTTATCATACAAACGGGGATGTAGTCACTAAGTTAGGGATGAAACCCGAACCTCGATGACTCGTTCCGCTCTATACTTTTGGTTTTACAAAACTCTCACCAAAGTCTCGACGGACTCCAACAACTTGGGTCACGCTGTAGCTGGAAGGATGTGTGCCGATCGCTCAAATTGAAGCGAGAGCACAGTCTAGAGGGCCTTAGTGTGCACTTACGAGTCCTTGTGAATAGTCGAATCACTTTGGGTAGTCGATGTCTACACACACCTGAGACAATCTCTCCTTGATTTTATGTGTTTCGATTCTGGAATTGCCGCCGCTGACTCGGTGAGTTATCGATTTTATGTGGACTTTATGTGATTTTATGTGTTTAAGTGTTTGATTTTGGTGATTTATTCGCTTTTCGCCGTTAGCTTTGATCAAACACGCATGACTCGCACTGCACACCTACCTCAAAACGTTAACAAATCGCGTGCTATACTACTCGCTATGCTACTCGCTGTGTACTCGCTGATCGCAATCGCTATACTTAAACGCTATATGAGCTGTGAAGGATAAGTGGATACGTGCAACATATGTGCTTAGGATTAGTTTATGTGCTTATGTGCTTATGTGTTTATGTGCTTATGTGATTTTGTGTTTACGTGACTACGTGTTCCTGAGCTTTATCGTGAATCGCTAGACTATACTAGGGATAATAGAAATTGTGTTTGAGTCCTATGGCCATTTCTGTTGCAGACAATGTCATCGTTTGGATCATTCCACTCTCGCGCTGCTCGCCGAAACCATGATGACAAACGCATCGCCGCTCTCGTCTCTAAGAAAATGGCGAAAGTCATCCCCCAGATCGTCAGTGAGCTGAATGAGAATGCAAGCAAGTCCAGGACTGATACTCCTAAGGCCGCTTTTAGCTTCAAGCACTTCAAAGCCTGCGGACCAAAAGAGTTTACCGGTGAAGATGGTCCTACGGCCATGTTTCAATGGTTTGATTCTATCGAAGTCACCCTGCGCCAGAGTGGCTGTCCAGAAAACCTGCGCACCGTCAATACTACCGACGTCTTCCAATCCCGCGCTCTTGATTGGTGGATGGCCGAGATGAACAAACGAGGAAACGATGCAGCTTTCGGATTGTCTTGGGATGAGTTTAAGAACATAATGATGTAAGAGTTCCGTCCTCCCCATGAACTCCAAAAGCTTGAGGATGAATTCTGGCACATAAAGCAGGATGGAGTAGATAATGCTGGTTTAACTGCTCGCTTCAAGCAGTTGAGTATTATCTGGCCTGGTCAGGTTACCACCCCAGATATCACAATCAAGAAGTATATCCGTGCTCTTCCGGATTGCGTCGCAGATTTCGTTTAGGCTGCAAAGACGACAACAATCGAGGAAACCTACCTGCTCGTCACTGAGATCAACGATAAGCGAGTTAGGGTTGGTTATTTTGACAAAGCTGCCAAGAATCTGCATCAAGTTACCGATGCTTCAACCGCTAAAACCACCGCCACATCGCAGTCTTCGAAGCTCTCACACCGAAAGAGGAAGAACAACAGCAGTTCCAGCAATAAGAACTGTGCAGTTACTGTTGCCCCGCTCCAAACAGTACCTGCCCAACCGCAACCGCAACCTCAACACCGCCAAGTAGCGGCACCTGTGGTCAATGCACCGCCTGCTAAGCGTGCATACACTGGACCACACCCGATTTCCCCTACTTGTACTAATCATCACCCGGTGGGTCTCGCATGTTGGTTTTGTGTTCATTGCAATATGTACATCCACTTCACCGCCAACTGCCGTACAGGTCCACATCAAGCCCCAGCTCCAACTCAAGGTTAAGCCCCTGCTCAACAAGCTCTACTTCCCTCTCCTCAAGGCCATCAAGCAGCTCATGCACCCGCGGCTCATGCTAGAGCTTGCTTTGCGTGTGGTGATCCCAACCACTTCGCAAACATGTGCCCTAATCGAGTGGTGAAGCAAGAGCAACAATAGCAACAGCCAGCAGCCCGCGGATGTGCCTTCAACATTAACGCTCACCAGGCTCAAGCAGACAACAATGTGGTCAATGGTACGTTTCTTGTGAATGGTATATACGCTTCGTGTTTATTTGATACTGGAGCTGATAACTGTTTTATATCGTTTGAATTCGAAAAGCTCCTTAATCGTAAACGCGCCCATCTACCCTCGACATTTGATGTTGAAGTTGCCACCGGAAGAACCGTCGCCGTCAATTCTGTTTTACGTGATTGTACGCTTGAACTTAACAATCATATCTTCCCTATCGACCTTATTCCAATGCAGCTCCGTAGTTTTGACATCATAGTAGGCATGGATTTTCTTCGCGAAAATCGTGCTGAAGTTGTTTGCTTCGAAAAGATGATTCGTTTCTCGGTCGCTAATGGTGATCAACTTTGTGTGTATGGCGAAACTCCTTCGAAAGGTCTTAAACTCATGTCATGTGTCCAAGCTAGCGAGTATCTCCGCAAGGAATACAGAGCGTTCTTGGCTAACATTGTAGTAGCGGAGAAGGAAAAGAAAGGAAACTCAGGAGTGAAAGACATTCCCGTTGTTTGTGAATTCCCCAACGTTTTCCCCGATGATTTACCCAGATAGCCTCCCACTCGTGATATCGATTTCCGAATCGACCTCATTCCAGAAGCAAATCCTGTTGCTAAAGCGCCTTATCGTCTCGCTCCTTCGGAAATGCGCGAACTCTCGAGTCAGCTCCAGGAACTTCTTGATAAAGGCTTTATTCGCCCTAGCACCTCTCCTTGGGGCGCGCCTGTCCTTTTCATCAAAAAGAAGGATGGATCGTTCCAGATGTGCATCGACTATAGGGAGTTGAATAAGCTGACAATCAAGAATCGCTATCCCTTGCCTCGAATCGATGATTTGTTTGATGAGTTACAAGGTGCTACATGTTTTTCGAAGATCGATCTACGCTCAGGCTATCACCAGTTACGCATTCAAGAGGAAGATATACCCAAAACCGCATTTCGAACCCGCTATGGTCATTACGAGTTTGTTGTCATGCCTTTTGGTTGGACTAACGCTCCTGCCGTTTTCATGGATCTAATGAATCGAATGTGCAAACCCTTTCTTGACCGCTTCGTCATCGTGTTCATTGATGATATCCTGATCTATTCCAAGTTAAAAGCCGAACAATCGCAGCATCTACGTTTGGTTCTTGAGTTACTCCAGGGAAATCGTCTCTATGCCAATTCTCCAAGTATGAATTTTGGCTAGAGGACTGATGTGTGTAAAATGCAACATATAAATTACATCAAATGAGGCATAAAACTAACCCTTTTTAAGTACCAATGTTGGAAAAAGAGTGTTTTTGTCTTCCTTTTGTATTTTCAGGATTAAATTAGCTCAAATTCACAAAAGAAGCAAAAAGACAGCTAAATCTAACATAAATACAAGAAAAGGAACATAAGTGGACTGGCCGACCCTTCAGCGGCATCTTCCCAAGCAATATAGAGAAGGTAGAAGACTGAACACGCCCCGTGCTCAGCCAGCACGGGGCCGTGCCCAAGAAGCAGCAGAAGAGACAAACCTATAGAAGCTTCTATTGCCCACCACGGGCCGTGTCCAGTGAACACGGGGGCGTGGCGAAAGTACAGCAGGCGCATTAATTGTAATTGCGAATTACAATTAATGAAGAGAGAGAGTGTCAGACAGGCACGGGGGCGTGTCCAGCGGACACGGGGCCGTGCCCAGCCTTCTGTTCAGCCTATAAATAGGAGTGTTTGGTTTCATTTCAACTCATCCCTTGGCACACCACCTCTCTCACACTTCACCCACCACCCACCACCACCATAACACCATCATCCACCACCATCATCCATTGTCCATCGTAGAGTGTGTGAGTCGTCTCGGGATCCAAGATTGATCGTAAGAGTTCTTGACAATCAAGGCCATGTTTGCCTAAGTCTCTTACATCACTTGATGAAGACAAAGTGTCTAGTATAATACTTTTTATTTCTAATCTTTTGCACTTTTTATTTGGTTTTGTATTAATGACTTTAATAACTAGTTACTTATGTTGAAGGTGATCTTTCCTTATCGTTTGTCCGTGGTGTCTTGGCATTATTTTACTGTCTATATAAAATAAAAGATTTTCACCATTCATATCTCCACGGTCTATATGGAGGTATGTTGGCTACCTGGTCGGGGGTTAAGGGAACGGTTTGGTAAAGGTCTTGCCATTGTTCAGCGTTTAGAGGTCCTGCAATGGACCTGGGTCAAATTTAGTAGGACCTCCTTCAATACTTCACGGTATTGGATGGCGGGGGTCCAAACTCTTTGATCCCCTCATAAGTTAACTACTATTAATACTATAACCCGGCTATTTAGGACTGTATCCCTGCTGACTCAGACTACTTAGCCGAGGGTAACGTCACCGCCAAAAGCGGTGCCTACCATAATATTGCATTAATAACTTAATTCATTATCTTCTAATAATCCACCCTTTTAGGATTGTATCCTTGCTGACTCAAACTACTGGGGTGAGGGTAACGTCACCTTCAAAAGAGGGGCCTACTACAATAACTAAGATAATCTCTTAATTATGTGCAAAAGTGCGGAAATAATCAAAGGTTATACTAGATACGAGTCGGAACCAAGTGATTCATCTTGTCTATCTGTTTTTCTTTTTATTTTATTTTCAGCATTTTAGTTAGTTTTTATTTTTCTTAGTTTAAAACCTTTTTCCTAAATTTTTTATTTTGATTAGACGTTGAGGATAAACCGGTACTAAAAGCTCTTGTGTCCTTGGACGACCTCGGTATCTTGCCAACACTATACTACGCTCACGATGGGTGCACTTGCCCATATGTGTGTTTAGTGTTAGTAAAATATCGTGTTTTATAAATTTAAAACTTGGCTAAAATAAGTGTTAAAGGGGCTTAAAATATACACCTAATATATATAACACTTCACACGCATCAAGTTTTTGGCGCCGTTGCCGGGGACACAAGGATTTTAAGAAAGCTTAAAATCGACGGCCTAATCAGTTTTCAAAACCTTTTCAAAACGCGCGCACATTTTTCTGCATTTTAGTTTAGATTTGCATTTACAGTAAACTGTACACGGGGCCGTGTTCGCCGAACACGGGGCCGTGCTGCAGAAATTTTTTTTTAAATACCCAGTAACAGTAGCTTGAACACGGGCCGTGCTCACTGAACACGCCCCGTGCTCAACGAAATCAGTAAATTCAATTAAAACGCCCAGATACAGATTCTGAACACGGGGCCGTGCTCACTGAACACGGGGCCGTGTCCAGCCTTCTGTTTCCGCTTTTTATTTTTGTTTTCTGATCTCGAGACTCGGTTGTGGTCTGCTGAGTGATTCTTATGGATCAATACTCAGGAGGTTACAACTACACCTATGAGGAGGATGATTATATGGGTAATTATTGCACTAATTGTCATAACGCATGATCGTTTCAAA
Organism: Helianthus tuberosus; assembly: GCA_030545235.1. Taxonomy (NCBI): domain Eukaryota; kingdom Viridiplantae; phylum Streptophyta; class Magnoliopsida; order Asterales; family Asteraceae; genus Helianthus; species Helianthus tuberosus. The sequence continues at coordinate 142,187,309 of CM060366.1, forward strand.
ATAGTCACTCATATCAACCATCCAATTCATACACCTACTATGAGGAGCCCAGGTACGAGCCATCAACTTCATACACATCCTATGAAGACCAAAGGTATGAACCTCCTCCCTCATACTCATATTTTGATGAACCAAGGTATGAGCCTTCATACTCATACTTTGAGGAACCAAGATATGAGCCACCACCTTCGTATGCTTATTATGAGGAATCATGGCGTGAACAACCCACCTCATATGAGTATTATGAAGAACAAAATTACGAACCTTATCCATCATATGCTTACAATGAAGAACAATGGTGCGAACCATTGACTTCATATGGGTATTATGAGGAACAAAGGGTCGAACAACCGGATTCAAGCTTAGAAAATACCGATTCTTTTTCTATAACCGAAGTGACCGATAGGATATTAGAACCCATTAGAGTTATCGATCGATGTATAAAAGAAGCTCGCGCAAGGGAAGAGGAGTCCCGCGCAAGAGAAGAGTTAAAAAAGGAAGAGATAACCGAAAGTGTAAAAATGGAAGAACAAATAAGTGAAAAACCGACACATGAGTTAAACAACGAAAAAGGTGAGTCCAACAACATTAAAATTCAAGAAGAGTCTAATTTTGAAGAAATTAATCTCTTGTCACCTTCTTTTGAAAATCATTGTTTAGTACCCACTCATGCTAAGTTTTTAAAAGAGTTGAACACTAACACTAAAATTGACGAAACGGTAAGTGTTAAGTTAACTAATGATCAAACCTCACTAATAAAAGAAGACCCATTTGAAATTAACATTACACCGGTTCCATGTTTCTTTCAAAATTCGTTTATTAGTAATGTCACAATCGATAAAGATCTTTGTGTTAACATAATGCCTAACTACATTTTTGAAAAATTAAGTATTAGTGATTTTTCTCCACTTCAAATACCCATTTTTCTATCCAATCGGAAAGTAATAAAATCAATCGGTATAGTTGAAGATGTCTTGGTTCAAGCAAATCAAATGGTAATCCCGACCGACTTTGTCATCCTCGATGACGCTCCTCTAGTGTTGGGGCGACCATTTGTAAAAACTCACGAAGCTTTGAAAAACCAGAAGTTCAAAAATCTACCTCTTCAATTAGGGGCATTTAAAAGAAGTGTCGATCTCGAACGGTCAATGAAATATCCTTTCGGCAATAATGACCCCCTAATTGAAGATGAACCACCCGATACAAGTGAAGAGATTGACCACTTTGTTGAAGAAGAGGTCGCCATAGAACAAACTTTTAAAGTTCTTGATCGAAATGAGCAACCAAATAAGGAGTCTCCCAAAGACCCACCACTTGAGCTCAAAGAACTTCCAAAAGGTTTGGAATATGCTTTTCTAGACAAAGATGGTAATTTACCTGTAATTATTTCGTCTAAATTAGATAACTTAGAAAAGGAAAAATTAATTAATCTTTTGAAAAAACATAAAAATGCAATAGCTTGGAAACTTGTAGACATAAAAGGAATTAGTCCTTCAATGTGCACACACAAAATTTTGATGAATGATGACTACAAATCGGTCATACAACCACAACGTCGAGTAAATCCAAATGTTCAAGAAGTGGTTAAAAACGAAGTCATCAAACTACTTGACGCCGGACTTATCTATCCTATCTCCGATAGTCCTTGGGTGAGACCTGTCCAAGTAGTTCCAAAGAAAGGAGGTATGACGGTAATAACCAACGAAAAGAATGAACTAATACCAACGAGAACCGTCACAGGATGGAGAGTATGTATAGATTATAGACGATTAAATGAAGCAACAAGAAAGGATCACTTTCCTTTACCCTTCATTGATCAAATGTTAGAAAGATTATCCGGTCATAAATTTACTGTTTCTTGGATGGTTTTTCAGGTTACTTTCAAATCCCGATAGCACCCGAAGACCAAGAAAAGACAACTTTCACATGTCCCTATGGAACTTTTGCTTATCGACGGATGCCGTTTGGTCTATGTAATGCCCCAGCAACATTCCAACGTTGCATGGTAGCCATTTTCCACGACATGATAGAAAAGACAATGGAAGTCTTCATGGATGACTTTTCTATCTTTAGGGATTCATATGACCAATGCCTCGATAACCTTGAACGAATGCTATCCCGATGTGAGGAAACTAACCTCGCCCTTAATTGGGAAAAATGCCATTTCATGGTAACGGAGGGAATAGTACTCGGTCACAAGATCTCAAGCGAAGGAATGGAGGTGGATCGAGCCAAAATAGATACCATTTCTAGATTACCACCTCCATCCTCCGTAAGAGCTATCAGAAGTTTCCTAGGGCATGCCGGATTCTATAGGCGGTTTATCAAAGACTTTTCTAAAATTTCTAGACCTCTAACAAAATTACTTGAAAAAGATGCTCCTTTCATCTTTGACAATGATTGCAATCAAGCATTTCTTACCTTGAAAGAAGTGTTAGTCAATGCACCTATCATGATAGCGCCTGATTGGAAATTTCCTTTCGAAATCATGTGTGATGCTAGTGACTTTGCAGTTGGAGCTGTCTTGGGACAAAGAAAAGAAAAGCATTTCCACCCAATTTATTATGCTAGTAAAACACTTAATGATGCACAAGAAAATTACACAACAACTGAAAAAGAATTACTAGCTGTGGTATTTGCTTTTGATAAATTCCGTTCTTATCTTGTTCTTTCTAAAACTATAGTTTATACAGATCATGCAGCCATCCGATATCTTTTCAAAAAGCAAGATGCAAAGCCACGTTTGATTCGGTGGATTCTACTCCTCCAAGAATTTGACATTGAAATCAAGGACAAAAGAGGAGCAGAAAACACCGCTGCAGATCATCTCTCGCGCTTAGAAGACCCAGCTTTGGAAGCAACCAGGGACGATCAAATCAACGAAAAATTCCCAACTGAGTCCCTGGAAATGGTGGAATACAAGGAAGAACCATGGTACGCCGACTATGCTAACTACCTAGCTAGCGGTATAGTCGCAAAAGGGTGGCCACATCATCAAAGAAAAAAATTCTTTGCCAACGTGAAACACTACTTTTGGGAAGATCCATATCTTTTCAAAATGTGTGCCGACCAACTCGTCCGACGATGCGTACATGGTAGTGAAGCACGAAGAATTCTCCGCCATTGTCATGAAGGTCCATACGGAGGACATCATGGTGCTGCTAGTACCGCACGAAAGGTATTCGATTCAGGGTTTTATTGGCCAACCATTTACAAAGACGCCCAAAGTCTTGTAAAAACATATGATGCTTGCCAAAGAACAGGTAATATTTCTTCCAAAAACGAAATGCCACAAAATGGCATTCTTGTTTGTGAAATTTTTGATTTGTGGGGACTCGACTTTATGGGACCTTTCCCACCATCGAAAGGAAACAAATATATACTTGTGGCAGTAGATTACTTGTCTAAATGGGCCGAGGCCGAGGCACTTCCAACAAATGATGGAAGAGTTGTGGTAAGATTTCTGAAAAAATTATTCTCTCGTTTTGGCACACCTAAAGCTTTAATAAGTGATAGAGGTACCCATTTTTGCAACCATCAACTCGAAAAAATTTTAACAAGATATGGGGTCTATCACCGGGTCTCAACAGCATATCACCCTCAGACAAACGGACAAGCCGAAGTGACTAATAGAGGTTTAAAACGAATACTCGAAAAAACTTTAGGGTTAAATAAAAAGGAATGGGCAGATAAATTAGACGATGCTTTATAGGTACAACCCCGTATAAGCTAGTCTATGGAAAAAGTTGTCATTTGCCAGTGGAAATTGCACACAAAGCCTACTGGGCAATAAAAAATGTAAACTTAGACTTAGAATTTGCCGGTAAAAATCGATTTTGTCAATTAAATGAATTAGACGAGCTTAGGAATTATGCATACTCAAACTCTGAAATTTATAAGGAACGAATGAAAAATTTGCATGACAAACATCTTAAACCTAATGAATTTCGGGTAGGAGATTTAGTTCTTTTGTTTAATTCACGACTTCGATTGTTTCCTGGTAAATTAAAGTCTAGGTGGTCAGGACCTTTTTTCATCACCCATATTTTTCCACACGGTGCAGTAGAAATTAAATCTCGAAATGGGCCCCCATTTAAAGTCAATGGCCAACGGCTGAAACTCTATCAAGGATTCATTGAGGATGAAGAAGAAGAGATCTCACTTCAAACGGTGGAAGAATAAAAACATCATGCCTGGTAAGTTACGAACGATTGAGACAACAAAATAAAGCTGTAAGTTTTCTAACCATAGCTTATCGGAAAATGAGGGCACTCACACGAGCACTTAAAAAAAAATTTAAACCATGCTCGGCACGAGGCCGTGTCCGATGGACACGGGGCCATGTCCGCGCTGCAGTCGGGATAAATCCCCTTTTTCAAAACAGTTACTTCATTCCACACGCCCCGTTTCCCCGAAAAAGCTCTGGTTTCAGGCATTTTTCGCAGAATTTCAACGTCTCCTATCGCTCTAACAGCATCAAGGTATGATTCTATCACTTTTAGTAGTTAGATTAGTTACTTGCATGTAGTTAAAACACCAAAAAATTGGGAAAATCTAGGGTTCTTGAAGTTCATCCGGATCGAACCTCAAATTTTTGTTTAGATCTATTTGCATTTAGTTAGATTAGTGTTAAGGAAAGTAAATACACTTGTATTGTTCATAGATTCATCCAATTTCGCACAAAAACCCCAAACCCTTGTTCTTGAACCGAAAAAGATAAAAATTAATGGGGTAAACAGGATATTTTGGGGAAAACGATGCTTAGGGTTTCATTTTCGGGAGAAACCGCACCTATTGGACCAAAAATTCTCAAGTTTTCGAAACCGGGTCGAAAAATGGGATTTTTGAGTAACAGACCCCTGGACACGGGGCCGTGTCCGCTGAACACGGGGTCGTGTCCAGCCCGCTGGTTGCAGTTTTGTCCGAAAATATTTCTGTTTCGTGCTAACTTTTGGTGTATTCTTGCAGATGGACAGGAAGTTCACAAGATTTAACGCCAATGAGCTCGATGCAAGAGCTCGATACGAAATTCTTCAAACAAGGCCGGAGGAATACCCGAGGCAAGCTTGCACGGGCCTGCTAACCATGGTGAATCAAATTGACCGTTTCAACAACATTGTCACGGGACCAGTCAGAGTCGCCCAAACAACTCGGCTCCGTTTCGTCCACGAATGCACGTTGGAATTCTACAGCACTTTCACATTCAACTCGAGGTGCGACCCGTTCGACAATGACGGGGTAGCTTTCCGATGTGGCGGAACGAAGTATTCGATCTCTATGGCACAATTTGGGTCGATTATTGGGTTGTATGCGGAAGAGGATGCAGGAAACGAAGAAAATACTGGGGGAATGAGAGAGATAGGTGACAACGAACGCCAAGCCATGTGGGCTCAGATTGGAGAAGGGTTCTACAATCCGAGCAGCACTAAGAGTACAAAGCTCAGGGATCCGCTATACAGATACATTCATAGGCTCCTCGGCTACTCTCTTAGCCAAAGGCATGACAGTAGTGGCGTCGTTGGGTTAAGAGATTTGGTTGTCCTCCACTGCATTCACAACCGCAGGCCGCTCGATGTTCCGTTCCTCATGCTCCGAAACATGCATCACAACCGCCTTGCTAATGCACCGACGCCTATTTTCTTTGGGGGATGGGTGTACCGTCTCTTCAAGCACTTCGCCCACATACCTAGGTCATTTGAGAGGAGCCCATGGTCGGGTACGGTGGATATTCACATATGCCGCTCAATGAACCTGATTTATGAGGCAGAAGACGGGACGGTAACCTTTCAAAGGATGCAAGGTCATGCATGGAACCCGCAAGAAGCGCTTGTCCTCCCTGCTCCGCAACATCATCAGTACCAATACCAACCCCACGGTGATCCGGGCCAATCATCCTCCTCAGGAGGCGGTTTTCCTAACTTTCAAAGATTGCATGATTTGTTGCAGGAAAACCTTATGTGTACTAGGAACACCTATAACATGGCGAGCAACACCTACCACCGGGTCGGAGCTATAGAGAGAAACCTATCCGAGATCTAAGACGATGTTGGATACATAAGAGACCACATTGCACGCCATGGAGGGGATGATGACGATGATGATGATGACGATGCTATGGAGTAGGCGAGAGGAGCAGAGGAGGAAGCGGTTGATTGATGACTACCCAGGTTAACCCTTTTTAATCTTGAACAATTGATGGCCTGCATGCCAAATGTTGAACAATTTACTTTTCCTAACTTCTTTTATTTTCTGCATTTATTTTAACTTTGACATGGATGTTAACTTTGGTAAAAGTAGGATGTTTGCTATGTTTTGGTGGAGTGTTTATTGGGTAAGCAGGTACATTCGAGCCTTAAAGTACTAAGCACTAGTACTCTTAAAGCCGGGACTGGAAAAACGAAGAAAGGAACCTGTTTTTCAAATTTGCAGACTGTCCACACGGGGTCGTGTCCAGCCGACACGCCCCCGTGCCCATTCCCCTGAACCTGCTGTTTGTTTAGATTCTGCAGCCCTTGACAGACACGGGGTCGTGTCCAGACAACACGCCCCCGTGTTCACCTTCTGTAAGTTCTCGTTACTGGCACCTGAACACGGGGTCGTGTCCACTCAACACGGGGTCGTGTCCAGGTTGCCAGTAACACAAAATTTTTGCTTTTTACACCATTTTACACATCTAATCAACCTAAAAATTTATTTTTGGGACACATTGAGGACAATGTGTAATTTAAGTGTGGGGGGGATGCTAAAACCTTGAAATTTTGCAAGTCCTAATAACAAGCCTTACACAAAACTCTATTGGAACCGCTAAACACCCCAAATTTTTTCAAAAATTTTCATTTTTTTACTTGTCTAAAGTTTAAGTTAGGAATCATAAGATTAATAAGGTTATATTTTTACAAATTTACAACCGAGAGCGTCGTGATAACAAGAACCAACATAAGAAAATTATGAAACGGCATGACAAGCTTAATTAAAATTTGATTATATATACTTGATCACATAAAAACCCATTCCCACAAAAGTGAGTTTTGAGCCTTTATTGAGCATACAAATTTACATCTTTAGACTAAATGCTCATTTTTCGTTTCTTGTGTGAATAGCCGCTTGGTTCTTACGACTCTAGAACTTGCCATGACGATACATTCCCGGTCCTTATCAACTTAAACCTGAGTAAGTAAATGATAGAGGCATTAGGACTAACCCTTTTTTCTTCCACACCATTATTTTTCTTTTTTTTACCACCTACCCAAAATCCCCCTAGTTAGCCCCTTTGAGCCCAAACCTTTTCATTTCATAACCCAAACCAAACACCCTTTTACCCACCAAAACCTTTTTTTTAATTTTTAACCCTTTGTTTTAGTAACAAGTTCAGTTTTTCGTATGATCGGCTGAAAAAAAAAATGTGTTGATGATGAAGCAAAAAAAAATAAACAAACAAGTTCATCAAAATTAACTTTGTTTAAATAATAGCTTCATCAAAATAAAAAGTTACAAAAATAGAAAGTCCTACGAAAACCGACACTTGTTACGCTTTTTCACCCTTTTTCTACTAACCACTAACCCAACCACCTACCTTTAACCCGAGCCTAACCCTTCACCCGCAAAGTCCTCTTGATATTTACAAAGGTATAAAAGTTAAAAAGGAGGAGGATTGATTGCTTGGCAAGCCTATGGTAGGAGTAAGTTCCATGCCGCTCTCGTGTGATTCACTAAAAATACACCTTCGGCCGAGTGTGAGTGATTTCTCCCGTGAGGTATGTGAACTTGTATATAAATGGAATTTTAAAAAGGCATGTTATGCCAAAATAAGTAATTTCTCCTATGAAACGTTCTAAACAATTCATAACGAATAGGATTGTAAATAGATAAAAATAAAACCCAAAAAGATCTTGGATTCCCAACACTCTATGACAAGCCAAAACCTTCTCTTCTACCCATTCCATTTGGGAGTGTAAGCCACATATTAAAGAGTTTTGCTTGAGGACAAGCAAAAGTTCATGTGTGGGGGTATTTGATGTGTGTAAAATGCAACATATACATTACATCAAATGAGGCATAAAACTAACCCTTTTTAAGTACTAATGTTGGAAAAAGAGTGTTTTTGTCTTCCTTTTGTATTTACAGGATTAAATGAGCTCAAATTCACAAAAGAAGCAAAAAGACAGCTAAATCTAACATAAATACAAGAAAAGGAACATAAGTGGACTGCCCGACCCTTCAGCGGCATCTTCCCAAGCAAAATAGAGACGGCAGAAGACTGAACACGCCCCGTGCTCAGCCAGCACGGGGCCGTGCCCAAGAAGCAGCAGAAAAGACAAACCTATAGAAGCTTCTATTGCCCACCACGGGCCGTGTCCAGTGAACACGGGGGCGTGGCGAAAGTACAGCAGGCGCATTAATTGTAATTGCGAATTACAATTAATGAAGAGAGAGAGTGTCAGACAGGCACGGGGGCGTGTCCAGCGGACACGGGGCCGTGCCCAGCCTTCTGTTCAGCCTATAAATAGGAGTGTTTCATTTCATTTCAACTCATCCCTTGGCACACCACCTCTCTCACACTTCACCCGCCACCCACCATCACCATAACACCATCATCCACCACCATCATCCATTGTCCATCGTAGAGTGTGTGAGTCGTCTCGGGATCCAAGATTGATCGTAAGAGTTCTTGACAATCAAGGCCATGTTTGCCTAAGTCTCTTACATCACTTGGTGAAGACAAAGTGTCTAGTATAATACTTTTTATTTCTAATCTTTTGCACTTTTTATTTGGTTTTGTATTAATGACTTTAATAACTAGTTACTTATGTTGAAGGTGATCTTTCCTTATCGTTTGTCCGTGGTGTCTTTGCATTATTTTACTGTCTATATAAAATAAAAGATTTTCACCATTCATATCTCCATGGTCTATATGGAGGTATGTTGGCTACCTGGTCGGGGGTTAAGGGAACGGTTTGGTAAAGGTCTTGCCATTGTTCAGCGTTTAGAGGTCCTGCAATGGACCTGGGTCAAATTTAGTAGGACCTCCTTCAATACTTCACGGTATTGGATGGCGGGGGTCCAAACTCTTTGATCCCCTCATAAGTTAACTACTATTAATACTATAACCCGGCTATTTAGGACTGTATCCCTGCTGACTCAGACTACTTAGCCGAGGGTAACGTCACCGCCAAAAGCGGGGCCTACCATAATATTGCATTAATAACTTAATTCATTATCTTCTAATAATCCACCCTTTTAGGATTGTATCCTTGCTGACTCAAACTACTGGGGTGAGGGTAACGTCACCTTCAAAAGAGGGGCCTACTACAATAACTAAGATAATCTCTTAATTATGTGCAAAAGTGCGGAAATAATCAAAGGTTATACTAGATACGAGTCGGAACCAAGTGATTCATCTTGTCTATCTGTTTTTCTTTTTATTTTATTTTCAGCATTTTAGTTAGTTTTTATTTTTCTCAGTTTAAAACCTTTTTCCTAAACTTTTTATTTTGATTAGACGTTGAGGATAAACCGGTACTAAAAGCTCTTGTGTCCTTGGACGACCTCGGTATCTTGCCAACACTATACTACGCTCACGATGGGTGCACTTGCCCATATGTGTGTTTAGTGTTAGTAAAATATCGTGTTTTATAAATTTAAAACTTGGCTAAAATAAGTGTTAAAGGGGCTTAAAATATACACCTAATATATATAACACTTCACACGCATCAAGGACGTCCAATTCCTGGGTCACATTGTCAATATTCAAGGAATTCATGTCGATCCCGCGAAGATCGAGGCCGTTAAGAGTTGGGTTACACCCAAGAACCCGTCTGAAGTCCGTTCTTTTCTCGGACTGGCAGGCTATTATCGCCGATTTATCGAAGGTTTTTCTAAGATCGCTGTGGCGCTTACTTCTCTTACGGATAAACCTTTTGTTTAGGGAACTAAACAAGAGGAAGCCTTTCAAACTCTCAAAGCTATGCTTTGCAATACTCCCACGCTCTCACTGCCCGACGGAAACAATGATTTTGTAGTTTACTTCGATGCCTCGAACCTTGGTCTTGGTTGTGTTCTTATGCAACGAGACAAGGTTATCACGTACGCTTCTCGACAGCTCAAGATCCACAAGAAGAACTACACCACACACGACCTCGAGCTTGGCGCAGTTGTTTTTGCGTTAAAGATTTGGCGACACTACCTTTACGGTACCAAGTGTATGATCTTCACCGATCATAGGAGGCTACAACATATCTTTGACCAGAAGGAACGGAATATGCGTCAACGCCGGTGGGTAGAACTCCTCAACGATTACGACTGTGAGATTCGTTATCATCCAGGCAAAGCAAACTTCGTTGCCTATGCTCTAAACGATGGCACCCAACTCAAGAATAAATCGAATGGTATCTTTCATTATTTGGACCGAATTTGGATTCCCAAGCGTACGAATTTGCGACAACTTCTGATGGACGAAGCCCACAAATCTCGGTATTCTATTCACCCCGGTGCTGACAAGATGTACCAGGAAATGCGCTACAAGTACTGGTGGCCGGGTATGAAGAAGGATATCGCTATCTATGTTTCGAAATGCCTGACGTGTTCCAAAGTCAAGGCCGAACAACAAAGACCCTCTGGCTTACTCGTATAACCCGAAATCCGAATGTGGAAATGGGAGAGTATAGCTATAGACTTTATAACGAAACTTCCGCGTACTCAATCAGGTCACGACATCATCTGGGTTGTCGTCGACCGTTTGACTAAATCAGCTCATTTCCTGCCGATACAAGAAGACTTTATGGTAGAAAAATTAGCCAGAATCTACATCGATGAGATCATTTGTCGACACGGGACGCCTCGTGACATCATCTCTGACCGCGATGGTCGGTTTGCCTCGCGTCTTTGGGAAACGTTTCAATCTGCCCTCGGTACTACTCTTAATCTAAGTTTCGCTTTCCATCCCCAAACCGATGGTCAGACTGAAAGAACGATTAGCACCCTTGAAGACACGCTGCGATCGTGTGTCATAGATTTCGGTGGTAATTGGGACGCGCACTTACCTTTGGTCGAATTCTCATACAATAACAGTTATCATTCTAGCATCCAAATGGCACCATTTGAGGCATTATACGGAAGGAAATGTCGATCGCCTATTGTATGGCACGAGATCGGAGACGCGCAAATTACCGGTCCTGAGCTGTTACAAGAAACAATAGACAAAATTCTCCAAATCCGAGACAATCTGCTGAAAGCTCGGAGCCGACAGAAAAGTTACGCCGATAGACGCCGCAAGCCCCTTGAATTTGACGTTGGTGATCATGTACTCCTAAAGGTTGCACCTTGGAAGGGGGTGATCAGATTTGGCAAGAAAGGAAAGCTCGCGCCTCGATATGTCAGACCCTTTAAAATTCTGGAAAGGATTGGAAAAGTGGCCTACAGACTCGAACTATCGGAGGAACTTAGTAATGTCCACCCGACTTTCCACATTTCGAACCTCACAAAGTGCTTAGCCGACCAGGAATTACATGTCCCACTCGTAGATTTACAAGTGGATGAAACATTACACTTCGTGGAAAAGCCTGTCGAGATCATGGGACGAGAAACCAAGGTGCTCAGACGCTCACGCATTCCCATTGTGAAGGTTCCCTGGGAAGGCAAACGCGATGCCGAGTTTACCTTGGAACTCGAAAGTGACATGAAGGCGAAGTACCCGCAACTGTTTGTTACGCCTACTTCTTAAATTTCGGGACGGAATTTCCTAAAGTAGGGGAGGCTGTAACAACCCGCTTTTTGGGAAGTCAAAGGAAGAAAAGATTGCTAATTGCGATCTGTCACTCCTTGCTTAACTATGGATTGTACGTTAATGACTTGTAATCGAATCTTTTTATTTATTCGCTTTAGTTATATTATGTGGAGTATCTATTAATAATCACTATTTAATCACATATTTAATCACTGATCGACATATCGCTAATCGCATCGCTGTTGCATTCGCAACTCGAATTATGTGTTCTGGATATTGTTTTACGTGTGTGTGCTATTATGTGTTACTTGTGCATGTTATGTTTAGGTTGAGGTGTTTAATCTCAATCGCAATCGCAATCTAATCGCAAACGCTAAACGCAGGTTATTTATAGTGATTGTATGTTAGATATAGTAGTTAGCATATTTGTGTAACTAATGGGTAATACTACCGCATCGCTCACTCCAATCGCATCGAAATGCTCAACAAACGAATCGAAATGACAAAACTCAACACGCCAGACACCTGTATCGAATGGCTAACCGATCGAGTGGCCATCCGATCGGTGACCAATCCGACACTTGTGCACTTTTCTCTTTTGGAAATCCTATAAATACCCTCCTATAACATCATTTGTGATGTGACAGCTCCCTCACTCGACCAGCCACACTCAAGCTCTCTTTTCTCTCGATTCTCGCGATTCTTGTAAGTTTTCAACTCAAATCTTGTACTTCTATGATCTACACGCACTCCTTTATCTTTTTCACCTTTAAATCTTAACTTTTAATCGGGAAATCAATGGATTTGAGGTGTTCTAGGGTGATGTCATCATGGAGTTTTTATGAACTTCAAGGTTTGGCTTCATTCCACCAAGAACAACTTAGATATGAAAGATTTCCACATGAATAAACAATGATTTTGCATAGATCTAAACATTTTCAAAGTTGAAAGGATTGAAAGATAGTTTTCCAACTTTCTTTCAACTCTTTTACACTCAATGCACTCAAAACCGGTAGAACCGGAGCTCGTTCTGATCTTCTACTCTTTCTTGGTGATGAGTTGGTACAGGATTTGGTTTCTATCAAAGAGACAATCGATTTCGGGTTAAACAAGAATAACCATCACGAACCAGTAAACTGCTCGGATTTGGGTGAATCCTGTTCGATCGGATGACTTGGGACTTGACGAGGTTCTGTTGTTTAGTACGTTGTCAAACCGTCTCGAACAAACCACAAACCTTTAAAATAATCAAGTTCAAAATGATCAGATGCGTTGGGATGGATTTCCGTCCGATCGGATTGCACTTGAACTTCCAACACTTAAAAATTTTTCAACTTTTAAGGAACAATAGTTCCCAACGTATTGCTATCCGATCGGATTGCCATCCGATCGAGTAACCATCCTGCCGTGAACTTGTTCTCACTAAGTGTCTTGCCAATCGGATCGATATCCAATCAAACGGCCGTTCGATCGATCGACCTGAAGGGTAGAGATAATTCTCTATTTTCAAAATGCTACAACGAAAATTTAAAGCCTTCATACACAAACACATCCTTACCAAACGAATGTCAATCCGACCGAATGGCCATCCGATCGGATGACCATCCGAACGGATTGACATCCGATCGAGTGACCATCCGATCGGATTGCCATCCGATCGGATTACCATTCGATACTTGGTCACTTTCACCGATTTACGCACCGCTCCTCGCTTATGCTATCGTTAACTGTTCAGGCTAATCACTCTAGCTCTCCCTTCAATCCATTTACATCGTTGTGAGTATACTCGAACCCTTTTTTCTCATCGCACTTTTGGGTGTTACATACCTTACTTATTTTAAATCACATCAATCACACAACGCAAACACTATTTATACGCTGACCGTTAATGCATGTTATGTGTTACTCGATGAATGCTTGTATGCTATGTTAACACAGTGATTGTTGCCTGACGCCTTAGCAACGATAGTACTATTTGTTTGGACTCAGTACCACTCGTGGACATGGATTGTTAAGGTTACCTCTCACATGTCACGGTGGTGATATGTGTTGCGCATTCTACAACTCGTAGTCTAGTCTGTGCATATTTCATTGTCGATAACCTACTAGCTTCGTATTGTACATGTTACATGCTGGTTATGCGTAAACGATTTTGAACTCTACTATTACTATTAAACTTGTATGCTCACCTTTACACTATGTGTTTTGACCTCTATTTTAACGTATGTGACAGGTGTTTGATTGCTTAGGATGCTTGCTTGCTATTTGATGGAATCGAGCTTAGGAGAGTCTAGAAACCTACAAAGACAATTTATTTTTATTTAAATCTGAGTTATCGGAACACGTTATTCGTCTTTGAGATATCGCTGTCTATAATAACTGATTTGCTTCATAGGTTATGGTATGGGACATAATATTAACTATTCCGTAAAGTAGTTGTTATGGAATTTCTCTTGGACAATCTGTTTCGCTCAGTGCCGCGCCCCGATGATTCCGCCATCTGTTGGAGAGTGACAAGTATGATGTTAATCATCATAAGAAACTTGCTAGATTGTGATTAAACACATGATCTAGCAAGTGAGAGGATGGATCTTGTGAAATCAAAATGATCACCCTATAATGTGGAACATGAACTTGAAAATGAAGATGTTTTTGAGCATGATGATGATTTATACATAATATAAGTCTTGTAGATGGATGATTTCAAAAATGATTTTCTCAAGAAACTAAGTTTATTTATAAGATTCACATAATCATGATTTTTAAAGAAACTAATCATATTTTTGGTGTTAAATCAAGACTAGAAACATGTTTGTAACAAGAAAAATACAAGAGAATTATTTTTAGAAAAATCATCTTGTAAGTTGTAAAGGACTAGATTTTGCAAGAATGTGATTTGTAAGCAAATAACCATGTTTTAAAGGGTAACTAAGTCTACTAAATTACATAGTAAGTTACTACAAGTTTTTACAAAATTTCAAGTTCATGATGTAGTGTAAATTGTAGGATTTTGGCTCATGGTAAGTGTTGATTGAATTGTTGTTGATTGGTGATGATTTTAAAAGAAAATGATATGCTTTGAAAGCATGGAAACCTCCATTTTTAAGGGGAAACTATGGCAAATTTTTTCTAGAATTTAAACACTTAGAAAAATATTTTTAAACAAGTGTTTACAAGTAAATTTTAACCATGCTTTTCATATTAAATTTGCCATAATTTTTGTTACAAAAATTGCAAATATTGGACATTGGTTTTTGATAAATAAAAGTGACTAAGTATATATTTAGGAAAATATATATTTAGATGTCACAATTTGTGTGATTACTTGTATATTATGTGTATTAGTTATATTATTTTAGGACTTGAAATAATATAACTTACCAAAATACCAAAAATTGTGATACAAAATAATACCAAAATTCTAAGAAAACAAATATATAATTTATACCCGAATATTGGACAAACCGAACAAGGAATATGGATTATATATATATTCGGGAATTAAGTTCATATATTTTGACAAATAAGTTAAACGGTATTTTGGAAACCATAGAAACGGAAATTATAATTTTTACAAGTATTACAAAAATATATCATATTTTTATCAAGTAGAAAATATACTATTTTGAATAGAGAAAAACAAATATATTTTCTTGGACAATTAGAAAATATACGTTTTCTTAAACAATTTAGAATATATTATTTCTGGGTGAAAAATGGAATTATAAATATTTTCTAAGTTAATCTTGAAAATATATTATTTTTGAGGTTTATATGAAAATATAATTATTTTTGCCAAGGAAGATTTATAGATAATTTTCTATAAAAGTTTCTTAAAATATGTATATTTTAAGAAGACAAATTGGTGATTCTTAGTTGATTAAAAATAATATTCTGGAAAGTTAACTACAAGAATTAAGTATAAGAATACTTAATAAATACGATAAAAATACGTGTTCTTGTACGTACAAATACACAACGAAATACGCCGCCAATATTTGGCAAAATACACAAGTCTAAAATATAAGTATAAATATACCCATCCTTAGGGAAATATTCATAAAAGGATTACAAGGCAAAATAAGTTAAATATATTATTTTAACGATTATTCCAAATAATTAATAAATATAATTAAAGTTAAAATATTATTATTTTAACAAATAATTATATACTTTGGAATAATATTTATTACACCAAAAACATAACTCAAAGATACTAAGTCATAACAATTAAGACTAAAAGCCGTGGCACGACCCATCCGTCTAATAAAACATAGCACGTGTGTAGGTAGTTGCACGACTTCAACACCAGATCTTTGAGTTACACCAGTTTACAAGACGCAAGATTGTGAGTTCATTTCCCCCTTTTCTTTTAACTGTTTTCAGTTTTATAACTTCGGGGGTGAAATACATGTTACAAATATTTCAATGATTTCAAATGGTATAGTTAGCTAAGGAATGAACTGTTAGATCATGTGAATGGGTAGGCTCCACTTAAGACCATTAGTCCTCGTATAAGGACCAGGGACATGAGTGATAGATCTATTTGGGTGTTGCGAGCCCCACCCCTGGGCCAGAAGTGGCCGAAGGTGGTGACTATGTCTTCCAGCCGGAAGCCCGGTACAAAATCTGCTAGGTTTGAGCCTTCCTACGCCGTTGCACACATATTAATGACCTTGAAAATCATTAATTGATCTGTTCATAGACGCTTTCTTACCGCTTTACAAGTACATACTTACAAATGTTTACAAGGATTATTCGAGCACACATACAAACACATGAACTCGCTCAACTTTTGTTGATGTTTTCAAACTACATGTATTTCAGGAAACTTATAATGGATCTGGCGGGCGTTCAGGGTTTTCAAGATGTGTCCACAAGAAATGATGTCATCCAGTATTGGAGGGTTTGAATCGTGTATTTTAGCTTTGACAAGATACATGGTTCAAATCCTCGTTTTATTAGTGTCTTTTGCTAAATTCCATTATGGAACTTAAAACATTTGGTTGGTTTGTATTATTAAACTCGAAGTCTGTGGTTGGTACTTAAACAATGTGGGTTGTACTATTTTGAATTATATTTATGGATGAACATCGTGGTTTTAATCATATAGTTGTTTGGTATAATTGAATGCAATGATATTAAGAAAGTCACACATAATACGCTTCCGCAAAAGTCAGGGTGTGACATAACCATGGATCATATTCTTAAGAGATTGGGGTTGTGATTCTAGGAAATTCATCAGGATCGAATGCAGGTGTCGGAAACTAGTTTTCCTTGTCGGGTTCTAGCATTTGTTGGTCTGGGAATAAGGGTAACAGTGGTGGTTCGCTATTTGGTTTAGGCTAGAGTTTACTGCTGTAGTGGCTAGCATATGGAAATCTACCAACTGTCTATCTAGTTCCTCTTCCCACGGTCGCCTATTGACTGCTTCCTGAGTTAGTGCATTTACTTCCCTATTGGCTCTTACTATCACTCTTTGTTTTTATAATTTATTCATCCTCTTTCTTCTCTCATGTGCTCCTCTACTAAACCATCCTCTTTTCTTAGAAGTGAAGGATTCCTCAGACTGTGCCTTAAAAATAAATATTCCTTCCTCAGTATCGGCTGAATATCCTGAGGGGTTTGGCTGAGATGAGGTTCTTTCATCTTTTGGTGAAATAGCTATATGACAATAAGCATCTGACATACCTTGCTCACTCATACTGTAAACTAACAAATAGTCAAATAACACAAAACACATAATACACATATTTACACAGAATTATTTCATAACACAAAATTAAGTGTCATCAGAACACTTCATTGGCTTAAACCAGTGGCTGTAGCTCTGATACCACCTTCTGTTGCAAACCCCGACCCCTGCCAGAGAGCGGGTGCCGCGAGCCAGTCAGATGGTATCGGTGTTTATTAATTTGGCAGCGAAAAACTTTCATCAGGACCGTAGTTAGGAAATATTTTATCAGAGTTGAAACACCAAACTTTGTATAATAAACAAATGGGATAAAACCGAAGTTTTTATTATAATATCTTTATAGGGATAAACCCTCTTTTATCGAAGGACAAAACTCATTTTTATTTAGGTAACTTTTATATCCACTTTTCCAAGCCTTCAGTGCTCTCCAGCTGGCTTCTAATGGCTTTCACATATTGTTACCTGAAACGCGTTTTAAAAAGTTTTATCAGCAAGAAGAACTGGCGAGTGCATCCCAGTTTAATCAAAATGGTTTTACAACTTTACAGTATTAAGGGCATCCGCAATTACATCTGTTTATATATAGTCAATTACTCATTCAGTACAGTCAACACCTGACTTGTGGGTCATATTACTCATTGGCTATCTCATTGTCCAATGGTAACGTCTTTTACATTTTTTTATACAAAACCCCAACATACCGGCAACAATTGTAGAATCACAAATACTCAATTACTGTTAAGTGTAATTTAAAACATTTGAGGTTTTGGTAAAGTATTTTGACTCACGAAAGTAATTTACAAAAGTGACAAAAAGAGAATGTACTCACATTGTTTACTTAGTTAAAACTAAAGCTTCCTGGCGAATCTCCTGGTTATTATCTATTAAAATTAAACAATAGACATGCGTTAGTAAAATAACCAAAATCACATTAACCATACAACTCGAGACAGAACTCCAATGACTGAGTCAGGCAGAGCCTTGACATGCATTACGGAGTCCTAGATTAATCGGGTGTAACACGAGACAGAACTCCAACGACTGAGTCAGGCAAAGCCTTGACAAGCGTTACGGAGCCCTAGATCAATCGTGTAGGGTAACTAATAGGGTTATAACACTTACAACGAGGCAGAGCTTCGCTTTTAAAAGGTATTATTTCCTGAGTATAATTGCCCACTAGTGATCAGATATAAAGAAAAGAATTGAACGTTGAAGAATGAGGCCGAAGCCTCTATTTATAGGCTGGTCGAAGGGCGGCTCGCGCCCCGCGATGCTCCACCCCCTCTCCCTTCGCGGCCTGCGAGAGGCTAGGCTAGGTCCTAGCCTTGGTTAGTCAGTGAGTATAGCTTTGACATGTGGCGACACATGGCGCAAGGGGTGCCCCGCAAGCAACTGGGTTCGCACCCCGCGAAAGACAAAGGAAGTCCGGGTCGCTGCCCGCGACAACCCTATTTTTGGGTTTTTATTTGTTTTTTATAAATATAGAGTTATTTTGGGTCCGTTTCTCGTATACGGGGTATATAAGGAATGTTTAGGGGTGTCTAAGTGTTTTAGGAGGGTTGTTATATTAGGAGCGTTCGTTGCCGAGATGCGGTCGTTTCCCATAGCCACCGTTCCCTTTGTTAACAGGAGGGCCGTTTTAACAAGGGATTTGAAGCTTGAAGAGGCTCTTAGAAGTATTGTGTCGCATGTTTCTGAGATGCGGTTTTTGCAGTCCAAAGAGCATCGCTGGTTCTGAGTATCTGACACACCCGCGTGGGCCGCGTGTGTGTGTGAGTACCCGCATATGCCATACGTGGAACTAAAGCTAGAACTAGCTTTGTTATCCAACTTTAATAAGTTATTATTTTTTCAGGGGGGTGTGTAAAGCGATATACGGTATGGGTTGCGGCACGAGATACCAGGTTACCCGCATGCCACGTATATGAATTTCTCTTCATTTTGTCGTTTACTATAGACGTTTGAGAACGCACGTGCGAGTTGGTGGAAGTTGGTGAGATTTAGCTGGCATGTGCTGACGTGAAAGGACACTTGCACTGCCCAAGGCAATAAATGCACTGTAGCAGGAGTGCAAAGGTCGTATGTTGTTAGGCGCGTGGTAACTATTAGAGAACCGTCGTCTGACACGTGGCGATCTGCGATAGGCGCTGAAACCGCACGTCGGTTCAGTTACCCTGATCGCATTAATTTCGATGGGTATAAAATGGGAAACCTTTTAGGGTTTCCCCTCACTTGTTTGAAATTCAAAAATTTTCCAGCGAGAATTAGAGCTTTTTCTCTGTCTTCTCCGGCCATAACTCTTGATTTTCTATTGCGAGTTTCCGAAGTTTTTTCTTCTTTTTCCTTTCCTATTCTTTCTTAGATCATCTTGATGGCTACTCCTTCTAAACCATCATCTCCACCGCCTCCGAAGCCTACCCCACCGTCGTCGCCGACATCGGAAGATGAGGCCGAAGTCATTCCTTCTGGAAAGTTTTTGCCAGAGTTAAAGTGGAAAGAGTCCGAGTTCCAGAATTTAATGACCAATGTGCAGATGCCGGCCGAATTCGCGGCGATTTATCCCCATGAGGGTGATACATCTGGTGATGCTCCGGCCGGTTACGTTACGATGTTTACCAATTTTTTCTAAATATGTAACCTCCGTCTGCCATTGACGGTTTTCATGATGGAGCTGTTGGAGTATTACAACATCCATATTTCCCAGCTTAGTCCACTGGGAATGGTATGTGCTTATTACTCTAAGTATTGTTTCTGTTCCCAAAATATTGAGCCCTTGGTGGAAGACTTCCGGCGTTTCTACCAGATGACTGTGTTGCTTGGGTTATTTTCTTTCTACCAACGGAATGGGGCACACAAGATTATGACCGCACCTAAGGGCTTGACCAAGTGGAAGGCCAAATTCTTCTACGTTAAGGAGGCCGCGGTCACTTGCAAGTTGCATTTCTGGAACGTGACCGGGCCTATTGCCAAGGAGCAATTGAACGTCCCCGAGGAGGGACAACAAGAGTGGGTTGGGCCGTTGCAGGCTATTCCATTAAAGTCATTGGGGAACAAGGAGCTGCAATACTTGCAGATGATGTTGCAGAATAAGCTGGGTGCCTGGACAAAGCTTGTGTTGAAGGAAAATTACATAGGTAATTGCTTGTGCGTCTTGTTTTTTATGAGCTTTTATCATTGCCTAAAATTGTACAGGTGAATTTGTTGTAGTGGTGGCATTTTGGAGAACTTTCCACTCAGATTTTGAGGGAAAGATTGAAGTCGTTGCATGCAGCGAGGGTGAGGAAGGGCGGTATGAGGCCACTGTTGGAAACTTCCGGCTGCCTAACCAAGCCGCATTGAAAACCCCATTTCCGCGAGGGAAAGGTAAAGGTATTTAAGCTTGCGCACATTAATTCCTTGCTGTATATTTATCTCAGAACTGATTGTCTTTACCGCATGTAATCTTGGGGCTTTGGGAGACCTCGACGCGAAGGGTGTTCCAGCTGCACCAGCGCTGATTGCGGTTGACACGCAGAGGAGGAAAAGGAAACCGCAGAATCGTGTTAACATTCCACTGATGCAGGTTGCATCAGGTACCTTCTGCCTCGAATTCGTAAATCTGAAGATTACGTCATAGTGTCTGACACTCTTGAGGGCTTGGGGATATTAACCGGCGCTTGGGAGAGGCCGAGGCGCAGGTAAGGTAGGTTGAGGAAGAGAAAGATGGGTTGGTAACCTCAAATGCTCAACTCGTTGATGACCACGCCTAGATGTGGAAGTTTGGTGTTGTCCATGTAAGTATCTTATGTCTTATCATTCCTTGTGTTTGCCTTAGTAATCTTTTTCATGTGATATGATTAGATTGTGAACGCAATCCTTGAGGCGCCTGAGAACACTGTTGCGGTTGCCAACGTGAATGAATGCCCTCGTGAGGCTGGGTTCAAGGCTGGCTATAATCAATGCCTTAATGATGTGAACGCCTTGTCCTCGAAGCAATTTACCGATGAGCGGTGTGCCTTACGCGGCGTTGATACTTAAGCTGCCTACTCTGTCGTGGTAGATGCGTATAACGGTATTACCATTCCTGCCCTCGAGCAAATTGAAGCATGTTTGGAGGTAGACGATTATGTTGACCCTTTATGCAGGTTATTTTAACCGCGGAAAGATGATGAAGGCACTAGCGGTGGAAACGTAGAATAGGTTGGGCCTGCCTGCCTTGTTTATTTCCTTCTTTCACTTGTAAAGTTGTTGAACTTTGTAACACTTGCCTTTTATGCATCTGTTGGGTGCATAATTTTTTGAATATATAACTATTTTCGCTTAAAGCTTGTGAGTAAAGGTTCTTAATTGTTAACTTAGTATGAGCGCGATTGAGTTACTATTATTTAATGCCAAAGTTTAAGCCGCGTGTAGATGACAGTAAGCCTAGCACTAAACATAAAAATCTAATTTATCATTTCCAAGTAATATATATATATATATATATATGCCAGTTAACGTACAATAATTCTTAAGATACGACTAGTACGACAGATAATTTCGCACATTCATTTTAAAATCACGCACGTTATAAACTCAAAAACCCAAATCAAGCATATTAAAAACAATAATCACGCATGTTGAAAACATTAATCATGCATGTTATAGAACATAATCATGCATGTTGTCGTACGTGATGTACGTTAAGCCTTATTGTATTTTACACTTTCTCTCCCCCCCCCCCTCTCTATATATATATATATATATATATATATAATGATTTAAGTGGGGCCCACCCCCACTACTATCCAACCATCCTCCTCCTTCTCCACACCACCACCACCACCCACTAAGCCTCATCCTCCACCCAACCCACACCTGAAAACACTTCATATTCCAAATTAACCACCATTAACAGTTTAACACTTACCACCACTGCTGTCATCATCGCCACCCAACCTTCCATCGCCACTACCCACCCCACCACCACTACCCCACCACCACAACCTGAAAGCCCTCCACAACCTCTTACCACTACAACACCACCTCTGCCTTTAAAACCCAACACCACATCTGACCTAACAAACACTATCACCACCCCCACCGTTGTTGGCTTAATACCCCCCCCCCCCAACATTGCCTTACCGTCGCGGTGGTGGTTCTGATAGTGAAGACAGACGACGGCTAAAGGTCTCATGAAGGTAGCGATGTTGATCGAAAATCCCATACAAAACTCCAACAATGTCTCCTAAGGCTCCGGCCAACTTCCGCTGAAGTAGTCGAAAATGGTGGAGACGATGGCACTGATACTTAGACTATTTTTTTTACCAGCAAAGATTTTGGAATATGAAGTGTTTGTAGGTGTAGGTTGGGTGGATGATGAGGCTTAGTAGTGGTGGTGTGGAGAAGGAGGAGGATGGTTGGGTAGTGGTTGGGGTGGGCCCTACTTAAATCATATATATATATATATATATATATATATATATGGTGGGGTTCTAGAGTGAACACTAATTTATTTTCAAACTGAGTGAACAAATCTTGGCCATTGATTTACACACGTGGATGGCTAGGATTTCATCATCAAATCCTTGCCATTGATCTACACACATGTATGGCAAGGATTAGTTCGCTCAGTTCGCAAACTACACTAGTGTTCACTCTTGAACCTAATCCTATATATATGTAGAGGTTCCTGTAAAAACGGGGTTTTTTGTGAGAAAGGTAAGAAAGAATCTACACCATTAGATCTTTGATCTTATGGTTGAGATCATACTGGCAAAATTGTAAATAATGTTTACTATTAAACATATTAATTTTCTAGATTAAAGGTATACAGGTAAATTTAACATTTTTTAAATTAAGAAACCAACATGCAACTTCCCCCCGTCTTTTTTAAACGTCAATAACTTTTTATACGTAACTTTTTAAAAAAAATTACGCCATAATAACGAGCGTTTTTTATCTTTAATATGAGTTTCATATTGCTATACTTATATAGAGAAAAAATATGTTTCGATCAGATGTTTAGTCCATGATGTTTTGTCTATGTTCATACAGTGGTGTTTTAATTGTATTGTGATTCAAAGCGTGGTGTTTTGAACACATACTGGAAAGCGTGGTGTTTTTTTATCTACTTGAATGTAGGTTTTAAAACACCATGGTGTTTTAACATATAGAATCTGGAACATCTACTAGCATGTAGATGTAAACACCATACATGCATGTTTAAAACACAATGTACAATAACCATACTATGAACATTATACTAAGAACACATTCTAGAAATGGAGGTAGTGTCTTTAATAGTGTTATATACTTATTCAATGGTGTTATATAATTATCGAATGGTGTTATATACTTATTGAATGGTATTATATAATTATTGAATGGTGTTATATATGTGCTGAATGGTGATTTTGCAGTGTTATTCGTAGTATTTTTATAGAGATCTTTAAAATTGTGTTATATACTTATTGAATGGTGTTATATACTTTATTTAATGGTGTTATATAATTATTGAATGGTGTTGTATACGTGTTGAATGGTGGTGGTAGTGTTATTCGTAGTGTTTTTATAGAGATCTTTTAAAAAAAATCATGTTCCTATAAATAAGGTGGCGGTTATGGAAGCTTTTGAATTAATTGAATCAATGATAAAATTACTTGTTTACCCTTTTGAATTAATTTAGATTGAGGACACATGTCATCTTCACAGTATTTCTCACACTTCTCACACTTTTAATCCTTTTTTACAATAACGTTACCATATATAGGTAGATGTGTATATATATATATATATATGGGAAGGTTCAAATGAAAACCACTAGTTATTGGGAAAACTCGAAAACTAATTAAAAATGCCAAAAAAACATACCAAATTTTTTTTTTGCAAAATAATTTTCGCTACTTTTAGTATATAAAAAAAAATTAATGTAGTGCACATGTGTAATACAAATTTTTTTTTTTGAAAAAAAGTTTTTTTTATATACAAAAACCTGTGATTTTTTATAACAAAATTGAAAAAAAAAATGTTGGTGTGTTTTTTAGGCTTTTTTAGTTAGTTTTCGAGTTTTCACAATAAAAGTGGTTTTCATTTGAACCTTCCCCTATATATATATATATATATATATATATATATATATATATATATATATATATATATATATATATATATATATATATATATATGGGGGAAGGTTCAAATGAAAACCACTAGTTAACGCGAAAACTAACTAAAAAAACCTAAAAAAATACCAAATTTTTTTTTATTTTTTTGCATACAAATTTTCGCTATTTTAGGTATATGAAAAAAACTTTTTTCAAAAAAAAAAAAATTGTAGTGCACATGTGTAATATTATTACACATGTGTACTACAAAAAAAATTTTGAAAAAAGTTTTTTTTTTATATATATAATAACTGGCGATTTTTAACAAAAAAAATTGTAAAAAAAAATTTGGTGTGTTTTTTTGGTTTTTTTTTACTTAGTTTTCGAGTTTTCGCTATAAAAGTGGTTTTCATTTAAAACATCCCCTATATATATATATATATATATATATATATGTATTTGTTCTAAACAATAAATCAGTATGTTTAGTAAGGAAAATTTAGTAATATCACACCAACTTAACTCACCAAACTAATTGATATTTACTTAAGGGACTATCCGAGTAACAAAATAACAAAAGATAGTGAGCATACCTGCTATTTACAAAATGTAAGGACTAAACGTTTAAAAACTTAAAATCACAGAGACTATCCGGGCAATTAACTCTTATAAATATAGAAACATTTTAACAAATATTTGTACACATTATAAAATTATAGAATTATGTGTAATACACGGTTCTGTAATCTAGTATATTTAATAATTTAATCTAGTATATTTAATAAAGTAGATCAAGGAAAACTTTATTAAGCATTTTTTTTCAAATATAACTCCAAGATAAATACTTATAAACATTTAATTTTTAAATATTTTCTAACTTTATAAAACAAAAACAATATAGTTTATTATGAGTGATGAAAAGTCATATAACATAAAAGCGGTTGGGAGGACCGTGCAATATCCCCCCCCCCCCCCCATAAAAGCGTAATTACACTAAACAAGCCATATAAAATAAAATGGTAATTAGATTAAGGGGCTGTTTGGCAACTTTTAAATAGTTAACTGCTGAAACAGTAAGAGGTCTGAACCATTAAGTGCTGAACCAGTAAGGGGTCTTAACCATTAAGAGCCAGTGTAATGCTTAACTTTTCAGAGTCAAATGTCTGACCAATTCAGATTAAAGGTCTTAACCATTCAGACTCGGTATAATGCTTACCATTCAGAGGCAAATGTCTGAACATTCAGACATCTGCTTGTGAAACAAACAGTCTGAACCATTGAGTACTGAACCAGTAAGATGTCTGAATCATTAAGAGTCTCGTTAAGAGCTAAACAAACAGCCCCTAAAATCCTTCATTCCTTCTTCTACGGAAACATAGATAAAATTTCAATACAAGCTCCTAAACAAGTTCAAACTCCATTGAATCTCTATCTATAATAAAGCAAACTTTAACAATCCCATTTGTCAAAATTCTAGCCCATCCACGTTAGTATAATCTTATGTGTAATTTTGTGAGATTTTTTATTTTTTATGTTTAATTAAAGCACAGTCCCCAACTCTCTCTGTAACATCTCTTTCACCCTGTACACACAAAACGTCAAAAACCCAGCTCATACCCATCTTTCCCTTTCTTCTTCAAAATTCAAATTCATTGTTTCCCAAACCAGATCTACAAAACAAATTCCAAAACCCATTAAGAGAGAGAGAGACGAGAGTTGAAGGGGATTCAGGTGAATCACCGCCATCCGACGACAGTAACAGAGCTGCAAAGACAACCGCTCGAACTCTAATTTAAGGGTTTACTTGAAATCTGCTATCCTAGATCTACTAGACGTTATTGGTAAGGTTTTGTTTGTTAGTTTTTTTTCTTTGATATTTGTTAACCTGACATAGAATTTGGGTTTGAAGTTCCTTTGAAATTGATGTTGATTCGATCTCTGTTGTAGCATGTGGATATTTTGCTCTACTTTAATTTCTCTGTTTTAGCATGTGTTTTTTTTTGCTGTACTTTAATTTCACTTAATTATGGTACGATGAGGGTGAAGAGGTAGTGGTCCATATGATAGATACCAGCTGCACTCACTTTGTTCAAATCCGTACTCTACATGCAATTAAATGACATTTATTTTGCGTCGAATAATGTATTTATGTCGTTATTTTGTGTTAATGAAGTTGTATCTGTGTAAGAGATTTGTGATAAATGTAAAATTATTATTGATACTTCTAAACTGCTGCGTTTTAGTTATTTGAGCCGAGTGATTGAATTTTTTAGGCTATTTTATCGCGGGATATTAGTTTTCTAGCTTATTTGATGAATGTGACTGGACGGTTGTGAGTGACAATACGTTGAAAAGTTTCGTTTTTTGATAGAGCAGGAATCAGATATCAAAGAGCTGGGATAAAATGACAATTATGGAGGACCCGAATCCAGAGCTTGCGTCTGATTTGTCAACTATTTCTCCGCCGAATTCATATGGATCTGTTGTTCTAGGTGGCACGTTTGATCGCTTACATGATGGTCATCGACTTTTCCTCAAGGTTGTTGTCAACGATCTGTATTTGTTATTTCGTGCTACACATAATAAGCGTAGGATGAGATTTTGGTTATTTTTTGAGTTGTGGTGGATTTGATTGTTGGTTACAGGTAGCTGCAGAGTTAGCTAGGGATCGAATTATTGTTGGTGTTTGTGATGGACCTATGATTTCCAAGAAATAGGTTTGGACCTTGCTCCTTCTCTGTTTTTTATACGTGCAAATTCTTATATATTTCACTTGCCACCAAGAAACAAGTACTCAAATACACATAGAGAACCTGTGGATTATGATTTATAGTACAACATATTTCTTTAGCAGTAAAATGATATAGTGATTCAAGTTGAATACTTGATATAGAAGACTTAAGCAACCACTACTGGTTGGAGTTTTTACACATGGTGTGGGTGATGTACTATTGTCTCTTTCTGAGGTGTTAATGTAACAACTGGATAACATATTTTTCTATGAAATGACAAATGAGAATTCATCGTAGTGGCTTTATATAGAACCAAAGTATCTATGAGGTTCTTAACAATAAACATGCCCATGTGGCCAATGCTACTGTTCTATATGCAGTATAATAGTGAAGTTACGCTATTAAGAATGTTGTAAGCCGTAAGTTCTGCCAAATTAGACTTGGTAAAAGTGGGAATGCTTTTATTAAGATCCACCTATCTGAAGTGAAAGTAGGAACACTTCCTATGTGTTGGCTTAGAGTGATTGATTGAATGAATGAGAAAAGTGATATGCGTGACTCGTATCACATCTTAACACATATAGGAAGATGGTTCAATGATTTTGAGCTCCGGTTCTGGCAACTGAAGAATGTCTGATGCTTTTTCACCAGAATTCGGTAATCTTGATTTGGTTTTGTTTCACATTTTCTGCACCAGTAAGAATCAAAATTAAATACAAGTATATACTAAATCTTTATGCTTAAATTCTTTGTTTTTGCCGCAAGTTGTTCCGTTCTTGATGTGACCTGTTGTAAAGTTATGATTTTTATCATTGTTGTTCTAGTTTTGTGTATCTTTTTTTAAATCATTTAATCTTTTTATTGTTAATAGTACTTATGATATATGTTTGTATTTGTTGCAGGTGGTTATGTTGGATCCTTGGAGTGTATTGTGGGTGGTGTTCATATAAGAACAGGAGTTAGAGAATAAAGAGTATACAGAAAGAGATGAAGGGAAGGGAAGGGAAGGCATAAAGAGGTATCGAATGGCAGAGGCCAAATCAAGGTCATGATCAAGAACAAGGGACCTTCGTAAGCTTCTTCTAAGGCCAGGGCATCTGGTCGGACCCGCTTTCCAACCAGGCGCCCAAGTAACTCCTATAACATATTCTGTTCCAATATTATTATCATTTTAGTTGCTGCTAACTTGGTCTGATTTTGTGAAGCTAAGGTACGATCTTCAAGATTAAGTGTGTATATTGGTTGTGGGTGCTGGTGGGTTGGGTTGTGAACTTCTCAAAGAGTCGCCCTCTCCGGTTTCAACAAGTTTCATTATGTGTGTTTTTTAGCATCTTTTGGAACCTTTGCTACTGAATTGTGTGGGTTGTAGAGGCTTTAAGAGTAATGGTAATGGGTGATCCCTTTGAAGATACTATATCTAAGGTACACTGTTGGAAATCAGAGGTAGGGTACTTAAATAATCGGTGTCGTTGCTAGGGCATAGCTTCTTTTATTACCAATCGAAACCCTAATTGGTGTGTGGCTTTTTTTTATCTCAATACTAAAATAATTTCTTGAATAAAATGATTTAGGAGGTTTTATGTATCAACACATAACACGTTCGTCCCAGTATTAACTGGGTCAAAAATATCAGCTGTAACATTATTATGGTTCAAATGTCTCGTGTTTTTCTTTTATGTTAATTTTTATTTGCCATTTTGACTTTTCAGAGATAAAACATATTTTGAATTGACTAGTTCATTATTAACTGGGTCGGGGTCAAAATATCAGCTGGAACATTATTATGTGTTAGTGCATACGTCTGTCGACTTCGTCTTGTATCGAGTCTAGTACTTGAATTGTTAGATCAGGGCGCGTTATACGAGAAAATAGGAGGTTTTAGGGTGTGATTGGTCTAATTCCGCTTGAAAGGCTAATTCCGCTTGAAAGTGACAAGTGACACTTTCAAGCGAAATCAACAATGTTGATTTCGCCTGAAATGGTACCTGTCATCTTCAAGCGAAATCCCATCTCTATAAATAGCTTCCAAGCGAGATCATTTGTAACGATCATCATTCCGGTACCGAACTGCTGCCGACGCGTCGTTTGATTTGTAAAGCTGTGATATTAATAAAACAAGACGATTAATTGTGAAACAAGCTGTTTTTCACGTCTGTTTCTTAGTTTCCGCCTCTGAAACAGACTAGAGCTCTTCTGATTGACTTGTTTGGGTCACAACTTGATCCTACAAGTGGTATCAGAGCTCAGGAAGAAGAGTTCTTGCCAAAGCAGACTAATTTTCTGACTTCTATACCTTCTTTTCTAGATTTCACAAAATTTTACGGTCAAAATGGTCTGAGTTTCTCATATAATAAGCGTAACAGTGTTTTAACTAATCCTTGAAAGAATTGGACTCTAATACGGCTTAAAACTGGTAAAACACTTAATTCTGTTTGAAAGCAGATCGCAATAGATGACGTCAGCAGCACTTCAAGCGAGATTAGTAGGTTGATTCCGCTTGAAATCGTGGTTCCGCTTGAAAAATTGTCCTTATTCCGCTTGAAAGCTCCTGATTCCGCTTCAGGGTGTTATTCCGCTTGAAACCGTTCAAGCGAAATCAGGTTATTCCGCTTCAGGGAGTTATTCCGCTTGAAACCGTTCAAGCGAAATCAGGGTATTTCGCTTCAAGGTATTATTCCGCTTCAAAGTTATCTCATTTGAAGATTTGTCGAAACATGGCTGAAGAATTTTATAATGCGTTTGCGACACCCGTTGCTCCAGTTACTGCTGCTGAAACTGTGTACAATGAGAATGAGACAGGAACTTATCAAAAACCCCCAAAGCTTATGTATATTGAGGATTTTCAAGGATGGAAAAGTCGTTTTGAGAACTGGGTGCAAGCTTACAAATTTGATGCATGGTGTTCGTTGTTGAAAGATTATGAGAAATCTAAGAATGAACGTGGGATTGAAAAAGCTATTGTTGACTATTCAGAGGGTGACAAATTGAAATTTACAAGTGAGAAAATGATGATCAGCATTCTTCAGCAAGCAATTAAAGAGGCTATCTTTGTTTTGCTCCAACATAATGGTACAGCTAGATCAATTTGGGAAGCATTGATACAGAAATTCAGAGGAAGCGCAGATATGATTAAAAACAAAAAGGCGTTATTGAAGAAATCATTTGATATGTTTACAGCTTTTGACCATGAAATAACAAAGCAGACTATTGATAGATATTGTCATTTAGTATTGGAAATGGGAAGATTAGAGATTAAGAAAGAGGATGATGAGTGGGTCGATAAACTAGCTGAAGCACTACCACAGCATAAGTGAGGAACTTATTTGATGATTGTGAAACACATAAGGAAGTCTTAGAGTATGAATTTGGCACAGTTCATTCAGAAAATTGAAGAGCAGGAATCGGATATTCAGAAAACTGCTATCATGAAAAATCCAAATGCTAAACAAGATGTCAGTTTGTATTACAGAGGGAACAAGTTCGAGGCTACTCTTAGCCCTAGTCCAAAGATCCAAATTGGTTTTAGTGCTGATAGTTCGTCTGGAACAAAGAGTAGTAATGTGACACAGAGTGGTGGATCTTCATCTTCATATTCAAGCTTTGATCCAAACTTTAAAACATCAAGTCCTCAACAATAGAATTCAACAAATCTGCAGTGCAATGTCACTTTGAACATTCAAAATGGTCAAAATTTGTCTCCAGAAATAGCCAAGCAACACATGGCATCACTCATTGCTATGTTGGAATCTTATGAAGGTTTGATTGCTGGCAAGATTGGAAATCCGATGCTTATAAAAGAAGATGATGACCAAATTGATGTAGAGGAACTTGAGTTGATGGATGTGAAATGGTGTTTGGCCAGTGCTTGTAGGAGAGCAGAAAAGTTTTAACAAATTACTGGAAGAGATGAGTTTCGAGGATTGGCTACTTCTCCATTGGGTTTTGACAAATCAAAGGTTACCTGTTTCCGGTGTAAAGGAAAGGGTCATTTTAAGAGAGAATGCAAAAACAATGAAGCAACCGGGAATCAAGAAAAGAACAATTATTATCAGAAATCAAATTTTCATCAGATTGATCAACAACCTCAACAAAAGGATACAAAAACTGCTCATGGTAAAATGATCGGAGATGCAAATAAGAAAGCTTATTTTGGTATCATTGATCAAGATGATGAATTTGTTGTTGAAGGTTTCAGCTGGGATAAATACATTCCACCAGGTTCAGGTTTTGTTGCTAGAATTCTGGATGAAGATGAGACTAATCAGAAAAGAATCCCGATTTTTCCAGATCTTGGAAGTGATGTTGATATTGATGATGAAGAAGAACATCTTAATAAAGCTAGAAAAGGTTTAGATCCTGACAGCTTTAATTTCTTTTTTGCAGATAAAATGGAGATGCTGAATCAAAAGAAGATTGCCAGATTGAGGAGAGAGTTGGAAGCAACAAGAATGCTAGCTGATGAAAAAGCAAAGACAGAAGCTGGAGAAGAAAATGTTGAACCAATGACTGAGAAAGTTGTAGAAAAAATCGTTAAGTGGAGAAAGTGGTGGAGAAAATAGTTGAAGTTGAGAAAGTTGTTGAAGTTGAAAAGTTTGTCGAAGTGGAGAAATTAGTTGAAATCAAAAAAATAGTCGAAGTTGAGAAACTTGTCGAAGTAGAAAAATTGTCGAAGTTGAAAAGATTATTGAAAAAATAGTCAAAGTTGAGAAACTTGTCGAAGTAGAAAAAATTGTCGAAGCTGAAAAGATTATTGAAAAAATGGTTGAAGTTGAAAAACCATGTTTGAAGTGTTTAGAATCATGCAAAGTTTGTGAGGATAAAGATAAGAAGATTGCTGATTTGGAGAAGATTAAAGAAGATTTACTGTCTGATGTGAAATATGTGAAGGAGTCGTATGATGTGCTCAACAAAACAGTTGATAGTCTAAAAAGAAGGAATTCAGAGATTGAAAATGCAATGACAAAAATGAGCTCAACATTAATGACAAAGCAGAGCGTCATCAATGGTTACATCGAAGACTGTGCTAAGCTGAAACATGAGTTGGAACATGAGAAAATTGAGAGTGAAAGGATTAAACGATTACTATTGAGTTACACTACTTGTGATTATTTGATTGATCATGTTTATCCTACTGTTGCAGGTCTTGAAGCATTCATGGAGAAAAAGACTGAAGATACTGATACTGGTAAGAAACAAAGTGTCAAGTATAACCGATGTCCGACCCCAATCCATGAAAGTTATTCTCCCAGGAATCCTAACGAGGAGCGTCTAAAAAAGGCAGTCAACATCAAGTTAAAGTCTGAAATCATTAATGAATTACCAGACAATATTGATGTCACATTCACAGCGTCTGACACTGATCATGAGTCTGAGTTATTAAAGAAAGTGGTCGATCAGGTGTTGGATATGGTTGAAGAGTCAAAACCGGAGTCTAAATCTGAAAGTCCGAGTTCGTCAGAAAAGAGTCCGAGTTCACCGGTTAAAAGGGTTTACAATAAAGAATTCCTGTTATCAAAATCTAATTTGAATGACGGACCAATCAAAGTAGCATATACTTTGAATGATTCAGACAAATTATATTCTGATGAGGAATTTCCAATAAGAAGTGTCAAAACTGAAATGATCAAACAGGTTTTCAAATTAACAGAAATTAATATTTCTGAAATAAAAGATTTAAATCTTGCTGAAAAACCTAAAAAATACACTTCAAGAGTTCAACAGAGATTGAACAAGATAAAGGGTTACAGTTATGGTTCTAGTTATCGAAAGAAACCAAACAACAACGGTAATTTCAAAAAGCAAGGTCTTTGTTTTAATTCTTCAGAAAATTATAAAAATGAGAAAAGTTATAAACCAAAAACAAAATTTGTTTCAGGAGGAAGTTCAGAAGATGAGCAGAAGAAACCGTTCTGGAAACAATCTAATCAAGAGTTTCTTGCTGAAGTAAAGATGAATGTGAAGAAGTTTGCTTAAAGAGTTGACAGAAGAACATGTTTTAAGTGCCAAAAAGTTGGACATATTGCTTGGAATTGCCAACAGTTCAACAACACAAAACAGGGAGTTACTTCTAACTCAAAATTGAAAGAAAAATTTTTCTTTGAGAAGAAACAATCAACTGAGAATTCTAAAGTGTTTGAAAATTCAACTTTCGAAGAAGGTGAAAGTTCAAAACGTTTTTACAAAAGAAGAGTTGATTTGAACAAGCAAAAATGGGTTGTAAAATCTAAAAGTAGTTCTGACAATGAATCTGATTCCATAAAATCAGAGGAGTCAACTGTTGAGAAAAAGAATGAGAATTCCGTTCCAGAGGTGAACGATGAAAACTTTCCTAAATTGTCAAAGGAAATTTGAAGTTGAAAGTGGGTAAAACTGAGATTTCAGGTCAATTCTTTGCTGGTAACAAAGAATTTGATGCTGAAAAGTGTTTAATGGAAAAGTTAAACATATTTTTGGGAAGATGGTTGATGGGAAGGTTAAAAATGCAAAAGAATTTTATAAATCAAAATGTTGGTGGGACATATGTTTGCCACCAAAATCACACAAGGCTAGTCAGGCTTGGGTAACAGCATTTTCACCATAAATTCCTGACTTGTCGGAGCTTCCAGGTTGGTAAGAGTGGAGCAGGTATCGGCATCATTCTTAAAAGATTTGGTTGGTAAATCTACAGGTGATATCTTTATATTGTTATAATATGATTTACAAGTGATTTGGGTTGGTAAGTGAACCTACAAGAGGTTGAAGAAGGTTTTCACTTACAAGTGGTAAATCAAGGACATTAAATTGTACTTGTTTTTCATACAAATGATTGAGAAACAATGTGATGAACCCCAATTTTATAAGTGATAAAATCAACAAAACTTATTTTCCGGAAAAACCATTTGATTAAAACAAACTTAAGTGTTTTGAAATCACAATGGGAAAATGTTTTGTTGTAAGGGGGAGTTCTGATTGTTTATGCCAAGTGGATGGCGATCTGAAGTGATTTGATATCAGTTGTCACTTTACTTGTACAGTTTGTTTTCAAATTTCCTAAAATGTGTTTGCATTTTAGGGGGAGTAAAAATTAGTAGAAAATCCAAAAACATTAGAAAATTTGAAAAAGCCAAAACCATGATAAAATCAAAAATGAGTTTTTGTTGTAAAAAGAGGAAATGATAGCACATCAGTGGACGATCACAGCATGCTAAAGAATTGGAAAGTAAAAATGTGATAAACGGTCTCACTGATGATATGCCAGTAGGTTTTTGCACAATTTAATAGATTGTGACGAGACATAAACCTAAATTCAAACTTGCTTATTTCGTGGGTAACGTCTCTCGGATATATGGGTAACCCCCGAAATCTTGTTTGAAGGACCCCTCTTTCTGAGATACTAGGTCTTTATGCTTAATGATATCTGGGGTATTATCCCGGGAGTTCTGATAATGCGGAAGCAATGGCCTAGTCCCCGGAGAATACTTTATTGCTTGCGTGAAATATAGCGCCGCCCTCAGAAAAAATGATGAAACAATAAAATTGATAATCATTGCTGTTGTAAAAAAGATCCTCTAAAGGGGACCCACCAAAAGTCGAACCGTCATCTCTCTGCTGAACGGAAGTTCTGACCTGAGCTCTCACGGCTTCGCAATTTAACCCCTTACAGATATCATCTAGGTATACTCACCTGTAAGACTGAATATTGGGATCTGGATACGGGAGTATATTCTGAGGTGTGACACACAAATGAGTTTAAGTGCTTAAAACATTAATCTAGTATCTCGGAACAGTCGAACTTTGTGTGAAAATTTAAGTGGATCAGTATACTGACAATCTAAGTGAATTGTTTAGAACTTAAAATGTTTAAAGCTTAACGGTGTTGGTGATTTGTCTCAGAAACTGATATGATCCACTTACACAAACTCACAAAAATATTGTATGTAAATATTTCTTTACTGCATTGCATTTCTTTTATATCAAAAATCCAAAAAGATTTTTGGTGTGTTTTAGCATAAATCTTAAAAAATTCAAAAAGATTTTAGACAACTGATATTGAAAAGCTGATTTTCAAAATTCCGAGTGCTAAACATGATAAACAGATTTGGGAAAGTTTGTTTGAAGATGTTTGAAATGAAAATTAATATACATGCAAGTGGTTCATCAGAAACTTACATGATAAATCATTTTGTTCGATACTTAAGAATGGTGTGATTTGTTTGTATCTTCAAGTGGTTAGCAAGGTTTCTAGATTTGTTATATCTTATCTTTTATGAAACTTATGTTTTGGGTAGAGAATATGCAGGTGAGTCAGGTTGCGATACCTGAACCTGTGAAATCCAGACTACGATCCCAGCACAAGTTGAGGGGGAGTCTGAATGACAAAGAGTCTGGTTCTGATCCTGAGATTGCTGATGTTGATGAACTTAAGGAATCAAGAGATTTGATCAAGAGAATTAGAAGACTCAAGATCTAGATTGAGATTCTTAAAGCCCAAAGACTGATAAACACTGAAGACGTTGAAGACTCGACACTTAAGACTCGTCAACATCCGAGGGGGAGTCTGTTGGTGCATACGTCTGTCGACTTCATCTTGTATTGAGTCTAGTACTAGAATTGTTAGATCAGGGCGCGTTGTACGAGAAAATAGGAGGTTTTAGGGTATGATTGGTCTAATTCCGCTTGAAAGGCTAATTCCGCTTGAAAGTGACAAGTGACACTTTCAAGCGAAATCAACAATGTTGATTTCGCTTGAAATGGTACCTGTCATCTTCAAGCGAAATCCCATCTCTATAAATAGCTTCCAAGCGAGATCATTTGTAACGATCATCATTCCGGTACCGAACTGCTGCCGACGCGTCGTTTGATTTGTAAAGCTGTGATATTAATAAAACAAGACGATTAATTGTGAAACAAGTTGTTTTTCACGTCTGTTTCTTAGTTTCCACCTCTGAAACAGACTAGAGCTCTTCTGATTGACTCGTTTGGGTCACAACTCGATCCTACATTATGGTTCAAATGTCTCGTGTTTTTCTTGTATCATTTTGATGATGACTTGCAGATTTAAACAATTAAAAGAACAAGAAGCAAGGAGGAAACAACAAAAAGAGGCAGAAAAAGCTAAAGAGGCTTCATTGACAAATGAAGTTGACCATGAACTTAAAGCCGATTCTATGAGTTCTGCTAATGGAAGTCCTTCATCTTCAGATTCCAGTCAAGTTGATAGAACTTCGATTTCTAAAATGGAAAATGGCGAAGATTCGGTTTTGTATAATAGCAGAAGAGATCAACAACATCTTGATGAAAATCTTGAAAAGGTAGCTTTTGAAACTTTTTAACATTGTCTTAAATTTCCGATTCTTGAGAAGTGGCAAAAATGAGTGGGTTGGATAACGGGTATTTTTTTGTACAGGTTGGAACACGTAGGTTCTGGTTGAAACAGAACAGTTTTTGTTCAAAAGTTTTTTTTATATATAATCAATGTGCAAAATATAGTTGCAAAAGTTGCATTATTCAAAAAGTTTAATAAATAAGTAGTGCGCCGAATATGATTAAAAAGTAGCATCACTGCAATAATAATGTAAGTTTTTTAGATAACACGGTTTATTCTGTTTATGTCATGAAAAATAGACTTTGTGCGACTAATGACCTTTTCGACCTATTTGTTTTTTAGCTAATTTTTTATATGATCTGTTCGACACATTTCTTTTTCGACACATTGCCCAAATCAACTCATTAACAAGTAAATGGGTTTGAAATTGCCACCATGCTCATAAAATTGCAATACCTTATTTACGGGGTTTTCAGCATCCCTTTTCGAAGTGTTTACGATAGAGTTATAGTGTTAGACCTTATTTGGACAAGCATGGTATGTGTCTAATTAAAGGTTATTTAGGTATTTGACAAACGAGTGGAACCAGCATCTTATGTTATTTTTAATTAAACTCAACATGCATTCTTGTGGAACTGCCATAGGAATGATGTGGTTTTAAAAAAAGGATAGTTCTTGCACACATTGTAGAAATATAGACTCAAAAGTAACCTCTATTCATGGAGTTTTCTTGTCTGAAACCAACTAAATTTTGCAAAATGTTGCATGTGGTGAAGTTCATTTTATTGCAGCTTTTGTTTTAGTTTTTGTACCATATGAACTAATGAATATTTGCTTATACGGATTTCTAACAACGGGCTGATTCTACTTGGCAGGAAAAAACCGCCACGTGTACCACAGAAAACAAAAGCGCAACCAAAGATGAACAAGAAGAATGATCATGAACAACCAAGCAAGAAAAAAACAATGTGGGAGTACAAAAGAACTTGGTTTAGGTTCATGAACACATGGTCATGCACACGCACCGTCAGGTTCGTTTTGATTATACAAAAGATAAGGTGTAGATACGTTTAGAGGGGTTTGGATACAATGATGTGCAATATTTGTTTCTATAATCAAGTTTCCAGGATATATAGGCAGTGAGAACTTAGAATTCGGGTTTAAAATTTGTCGCGATATTTGTTTAGACTTTATTTATACCATTTTTCGTGTTCCTCTTATATCCTTAACTACTTTAATGACAAAAAGTTATATTTTTGAACTACACATTATACAAACGTTGTCAATTACCAGAAACGATAGATCGATATAATGCTAGATTAATGAGTCTTAACGTGTCGCAATCGGCCATTACTTGTCTACTGAAATCCATGAATTTGGAAGTGATTTTGAAGACGTTGATGTACGATCGTATGAACGTATGTTTTATCTTCTCCGTAATGGAGGTTAGGAGCTCCGGTTATGGAGTCTGCCTTTCTCGCTGCGCTGGCCGCTGTGCATAATTTGCAGGCTTACAGCTAGAGGTGCACAAACCGGTTAATTTTAATAACCGGTTAATTTGATCTTTTGACTTTAACCGGTGATTACTTTATTTGGTTATTTTTTTAACTAGTCCGGTTGATAACTAATTTGGAGTATACACTTTTCATTGGTGTTGATAAAGGAATTTGGAAAAATATATTTGTTGGGTCTATAACTTTATACCAAATATATTTGTTCGGCCTGTGAACTTTCACGTTTGTTCTCTGTTTGAAGCACATACAGTTAGGTATCTGTGGATACCAGGGCTTGTGTGAAAAATTAGAAATATAAGGGAATGTCTACTTGGTGGGTGGGTGCTCGGATAAGTAATGGGGTGGGTTTCCTAGTGTAAGTCTTGGTGTGCGTATAAATAAATGGCGTATATATGATAGTTTCATCGATGTTTGGGTACATCGGTAGGTGTAATGTGTGTATTTTTTTTCTTCTATGGGTTGAATTCAGGGGCGCAGCATAGTGGGGGCGGGAGGGGGCGGCCGACCCTTCGAACTTTTCGCTCAGTAGGGGAGAGTATGTAGTTTTCGTATAGAAAATTTTGAGTATATACGTTTTCGACCCCCCGTTTTTATAGAAATTTATGGGTATATACGTTTTCGACCCCACAGTCGTAAATCTCAAGCTTCGCCACTAGTTGAATTAGTTGCTTCAGTTCGGATGACCCACATAGTCAATGTGTGCAGGTTATTCAATCTCACAAGCCCCCATTTAATTTAATCCTATGTGTGTATGTTATGGTACATTTTTTTTTGCTGGTAATGTTTGCCAAACATGAATGGTTATCCACTTATAAGAAACCATATAGAAAAATTTCTTTTGTATATATAATTTTTTTTAACACAACCCATAACCCGTGAAGCTCACGGGTATATAACCTATTTATCATATATAGCTAAATAGAAATACTAATATCATGTCTTGAGACTTTCAAAACATCATATTTACGTAAAAATATGGAAACAAAATTCGTTAGGTTTTTTTTTTCATAAATATATAGTGTTATTTAACGTTTTAGTCGTTTCTATATATACATGCTCTAACAAAAATACTAAATTTAAAACTTAACACCTAATCATATTATTTCGTTGTTTCCTGTAATAATTTATAGGTCTATGCATCCAACAGGTAACGAACCATGCGATGATCATCCTGTTTTATATTGTGTCGTTAAACAAAGTGGATGGTGACTTGTTTGTAATCATTCTGAATCAGTCTTTACGATAAAGCCGTCCTCTTTTTTGTGCCGCCAAGATTATGATAATACACAATAGTAAGTGGAAATAAAGTTAAAAAGAAAAACACAGAATCTCACCAAAACCTACCACAGGAAATTTTCCTGCAGCTGCCACCCAAAGAATACGGGATCAAGTGGTCCCAGACATAGATTTTGTCTCTGTCGTTGCTTTGTCGCCGTCTTTAGCAATGACCGTACTAGTTAAATGAATATAGATATTAATTGACAATTGGATATAATGTATGGCCCTTGTAATTGATTATTTTGAAAAGAATTCATATGCATTTGACTATTACTTGTCAGGAATCTTAGTACTGAAGAAATTAGTCTACTCGGTGTGGGAGGAGGCAAGTCCTTCGAGTATACCCCTTCACGTTAGCGCCACATCAACATCCAAGGAGGATGCCCCTCCAAGGATAGACCTAATTAAATGGAGGATGGTGTTATATATATATATATAGGATTAGCTTCAATAATGAACACTAGTGTAGTTTGCGAACTGAGTGAACTAATCCTGGCCATACATGTGTGTAGATCAATGGCCAGGATTTGATGATGAAATACACTAGTGTATTTTACGATTTGATGATGAAGAAGGGGGCCGGGCATGAACGTCCTCCCCAAGCCGCTGAAGATGACAACGCTCCTAAGGAAATGGCGTTGGGGATTGGCGCCGTGGCTGGACAGTCCAGGTCCGTCCCCCACCGAGCAGCCTTAAAATACGTGATTGTAATTGATCTATACTTTGGGAGTCGTATATATGTGAAGAACCAAAGAATCGACTTAAGGCCTGAGCCTGTAATCGAGGGTTTGGGTCTTGTAAGAAAGCTTGGAGAATGATCCTGCAAAACAGAAAACCGTTAGGCTCGCCGCAGAGATGGGAGGGCCCCTCTGCGACCACCCTCCGGCGTGAGGATAAGTATTTGTAGAGAGAGAAAATAGAGAGAGAAAGTAGGGACGAAGGTTCAGAGAATCGTACTTGGCCTTGTACTTGATGGGGTATTTATAATGGTCAACTGAGATTACGTCATTCGTGCAGACGCACTTGAATGGAGGTTCGTCCTCGGAGTTATGGGAGAACGGGCGTATCTGAGATATCCGTCCAGGTGAGTCCGGTTCGTGCCTAGTGATCATGTCCGGCCCCGGATATGTATCTTCAAGTCCCCCAGTTTGTTAAGTTTCGTACTGGACTTAGCAAAATGTTGACATGAGTTATTCTGTTCAGGTGATGTGTCATTGCTGGAGTGGTTCGAGTAAAATGACGTGGCGCGATCTGAATGGTACTGACGTGGTGTGGGTGACTTAAATGACTTGACCGTCAGTCACCCACCCGTGACGGTTATGAATCCCTGCGTTGGTACTCGCGATATCCTGTTGAAGTGACGGTTCGATTTGACCGTCCCTCAACCGACATAAAACCCCTATAAAATCAGTTTTTACCATTTTATTTTTACTCTTTTTTCTCTTATCTTCTTCTTCTCTATTGTTATCCTCTTTAATCTCTTTCTTCTTCTTCAAGGTGCGTCCTTTTTCTCTTTTTTTTTATAAAAAATGGCTCCTGGTAAGGACAACTTGTTTGATAGTGTGAGTGTTCTCACACAACGGCAGTTAAATAAGTTTGTTAGTGAGTATAGGATCCCACTAGACTTGAATCCGGTCCTGCCTTCGAAAGACGAAACCGTTTACCCTTTTCGTCAAGGGAAGTTTCCCTTCTATACTCGCGTCTGCAATTTCGCGGATTACAGGGTCCCGTTCTCTCGTTTTTTTATTAGGGTCCTTCAATTTTTTAGGGTTCATATTTGCCAGGTCAACCCATTCGGCCTTAGTCGCATCAATCATTTCGAAATTTCTTGCAGGGCTTTAAATCGGAGACCGGACTTAGGAGTCTTCCGGTACTTTTATGAGTTTATAACCTCCGGAGATTTGTACACCTTCGCTCATCGGAAGGGCGTACCTTCCCCTTCCTCCAATGAGCGGTCCAGTTTGAAAAATTGGAAAGACAACTTTTTCTGGCTGGACGATCGCTGCCTTCCGGAGGGTATGGTCTGGCGTTTTAAGGATCAGACGATGTCCTTTGATTTGGGCGAAAACTTTGTTTTTGTCCAAGAGCTTGCTCGTGCCTTGATTGAGCACAAGTCCCCAATCCGTCCCCTTCCCGAGCATTTCCTTTTGTTAGGTCGAGTATGTTTTTCCTGGGCCCAAGGGGATAGGGATTGGCCGATTATTCGCCGAAAGCGTGATCGTAAGTTCCGGCCTTTTGCATCCCCTTCGGCACCATTACTTTGCTATTTTACTAACTTTCTTTCTGTTTTGAAAATGTTGGTGCCATAATGTCTCTTCTGGATGCTCTGAAGGTTCCAAGTTTGGACGTTTTTGACTTTGACTTTGCAGATCAAGGCGAGGACGAGGTTCCTCTCATGAAGCAAGTGGCTTCTTCGGCTCAGGAGATTTGGCCGGTGATTCCTCAAAATGTTTCTGAACAACCTGTTGCGGAGGCCACTTCTTCCATCCCTTTGGGTTCTCATGATGAAGCCGCTGTGGAGGTTACTTCTTCTATTCCAACATCTTTAAAGGATGCTGTTGGTTCATCCGGATCGCAAGCTGGTAAGAAATTTGTCCTTGATGACGTGGATAGCGATCCGGAGGTTCGCGACTTAGATGAATCCCTTCAATACCGTCCTTCTTCTGCTTCTTTGGAAAGCAAGGGTATTGTTCATGAAGTGGATCAACAGCCTCTTGTTCGGAAGAGGAAAACCGAGTCCGTGCAAATCCGATCTTCTGATCCTCTTCCAATGCCGAAGATGAAGAAGACTAAGAAAGGTTCCTCACATTCCGGTGGTGACGTGATGGATGAGTTGGATGAACATCTTACTGGTGGTAAGTTTTCAAGAGAGGAGGCCGCACGGGCTAGATCCGAACCGACCCCTACTTTTTCCGAGGGTTTCCTTCCTGACGACGAGACAGAAAGTATGGAGTTGGAAAATCCGGAGGCCATGATTAAAGAAAAGGAAAAAATTCGGGGTGAGGCAAAAGTAGTGACTTTCTCAGGTACGAGTTTGAGTTCATCCTTGGGTCCGGATCGCTTTATCGATGGTGGGGAAGATCAAGTGTCTTCTTTCCCATTGTCTTGGTTCGGACCTGAGTTGATGTATTTCTTTCGATATGCAGATGTATTCTCGGATGACATGGAGATCGATCCAGCGACAGCCGATGAGAAGTTTATTCCAGATTGGGATATCCGGAATAAAGATTCCGTGATGGATGAACTGGTGGCCAAAACTCTTCTTTTTAATATAAACACTCCACTTGATCATGTCCGGAGCCGAAGAATGAAAAGCCAAGACTTGGGGGTTGCGGTCTTAACTAACCAGGCTCAATCCAATGTCTTTGTGACGGAACTCTATCGCCGGTGGGTGGAGGCGGAGTCGGTCAGGGAGAATCTGGAAAAGGAGACCCGTTCTTTGAAACGGAAGATTTCGAGGACTCCGGATGTGGAGAAGAAAGTCGCCCAGCTTACTCAGGATCTCCAATCTCAACAAGAGAAAATCAAAGCCTTAACCACCCAAAACCAATCTTCTCAGGCGGTTGCCGCTTCTGCGGCGGAGGACCGTGATAGGATTGCTGCGGAGTTAAAGAATTTTTCTTATACGATGAAAAAGAAGGACGAGGAACATAAGACAGTTTTGGCCAAGATGGAGGAATCCTTTAATACCGCTCGTATGGCCTATGCGGGCATGATGGCTGGTACGTTACTTTATCTGGTTGATATCTTTTTTATTTTACCATCTGTCTAACACTTTGGTCAGAGCGGGACGCGCTTAAATTAGGAGAGGCAGATCTGAAGGCACGGATTGATGAAATGAGAGGACATGAGGGGGAGATCAAGACGGAGAATGAAG
This sequence comes from Helianthus tuberosus, assembly GCA_030545235.1. Lineage (NCBI taxonomy): Eukaryota > Viridiplantae > Streptophyta > Magnoliopsida > Asterales > Asteraceae > Helianthus > Helianthus tuberosus. The sequence goes on from CM060366.1 coordinate 142,230,495, forward strand.
CCTTGAAAGCTCAGGTGGAGGATCTTCGGGCTACTAAGATTTGGATGCTTTCGGAAGGGGCCAAGCTCCTTGCTAAGAACATTCATAAAGGTCCAGAGATGACCGTAGCTGTTGCTGCTGTTAATAATGCGATGAGTGCAGTGGGGGTCAACTCTGGTCTTCATAACGGCTATCTTCATGCCTTAAAGAAAAAGACACCTTATGCCGATGTGCCGATGTTAAACCGTAATGCAGCGGAGGAACTAAATGCGGCGGTTGCTTGTTTCAATACTCTTACGTTTTCGGTGGTGGAGGACCTTCCGAAACTCATCAACGAACCACTTTCCAAAATTAAAGATGCTCTTCTTTTTGCAAGTGGGGAGTTATCAAAGGAATGAGGTGGACATACCCGACTCCTTGGGGTATGCACCTTAGAAGTTTTTAACTTGTTTAACTTTTTTAGAGGGTGGACATATCCGGCAGTTTGGGATATGCACCCTATTTTCTGAATTCGGAATGAATGTAATGATGTTCTTACTTGTGTTTGGCAATTATCCTTTTGATATGTAAATGTTTTTTGTGTCATCCGGCTATATTAGTCCGGTTGATTTTGATGTAATCACTTTTGTGCATGCGTCCATGCTTGTGTTTACGTTTCTCCTTTTTTAGAACGTTCTTTTTCAAGGTACGGATCCGGTTTGCTTTACTTTTTTAGGATAATTTTAAGTGAAGGGAAGAATATGAACGAAGCCAGTTCATTCTTTCCTTTTAGGGTTAGCATCCCTGGTTCGGCCGAAAATATTTTTATGTTGCAACTTTGTTAGTGATAGAAAATTGTCGTTAATCTATTTATCCGATCCGGAGTTAAACTTCTCCGGTTAACACACGGTAAAAAACATTTCAAATAATCCGTGGGTAAAACCCTCCACGGTTCTTGGAATTGTAAAATTGTTCGGTGCGGGCAAAAACATCCGTATTACAAAGAAAGCGAAAGGTGACGCAGGCCGTAGCTTCCGTTTTACAGTTTTATTTTTTAAAACAAGAAAAAATTCTTCAAAGAAAACACTTCTTGAGGTGCGCTCCGTTCCAAGTACGAGGGACAATGGTTCCGTCCATCTTTTTTAGCGTGTAAGCACTGTCCTTTCCTGCAGTGTTAATTTGATAAGGGCCTTTCCATTTCAGAGCCATCTTTCCGGTGCCCTCAGCCAAACTTGCCTCGTTGCTTCGCATGACGTAATCTCCGACCTTGAACCGGACCTCCTTCACTTTTGAGTTGTAATGTTTTTCCAACTCTTTTTTGTATTTTGCTTCTCGGATGGCCGCAAGTTCCCTTCTTTCCTCGACCAGGTCGAGGTTCAGACGGAGTTCTTGTTCATTCTCTTCTTGACTCTGTTGCATACGAGGGGTGGGTATCCCTACTTCGGCGGGAATGACTGCTTCCGTACCGTACGTTAAACTGAAAGGAGTTTCCCTTGTGCTTGTCTTTGGCATCGTCCGGTGAGCCCACAGGACATGCGGAAGTTCATCTGCCCAAGAAACTCCTTCTTTCCCCAGCCGCTTTTTAATACCTTCCACAATACTGCGGTTGGCTCTTTCTACTTGCCCATTGGCCTGAGGGTGGGCTACCGAAGCAAAACTTTGCTCAATGTTCATTCTTTCACACCAAGTCTTGAATGGTTTTTCTGCGAACCGCTTCCCATTGTCACTGATAATACAGAGCGGCATTCCATATCTGCATACGATATTTTCCCAAACAAACCTCAGCACTTGGTCTCCAGTGATAGTCCGGAGGGGTTTGGCTTCAATCCATTTTGTAAAGTAATCGATGGCCACTAGTAGGAACCTCACTCCTCCGGTGGAAACAGGGAAATGACCGACAATGTCAATTCCCCATTTCTGAAACGGCCAAGCCGAAGTTACTGGGACGAGGTTGTTTTTGGCTCGGTGACTAACGGGAGCGTGCCGCTGACAGTCTTCACATGCTTGTAATTCATTAACAGCGCTTTGATGCATGCCCGGCTAGAAATAGCCGGCATTCATAGCCTTGGCTACAACCATCCTTGGTCCGGAGTGGATACCGCATATCCCCCAGTGAATTTCTCTTATGACATAACTGGCTTCCTCTGGAGTTAGGCATTTCAGGAGCGGACCTAGGATGGTCTTTCGGTAGAGTTGCCCATCATGAACCTGATACTGTAACGCTTTCACCTTTAGCTTCCGGGCCTGAGCTTTTTCTTCCGACAGTGTGCCATCTTTCAAATATTCTATGATCGGAGTCATCCATGTCCTCTCCTGCACGGAGATTGACATTACGGATTCTATCTGATGGATTGCCGGAGCTTGCAAAGTTTCTACTAACACTTCCTTGGACAAGTGACAGAAGGCTACGGATGCCAGTTTGCTCAGAGCGTCCGCTTTTTTATTCTTGCTTCGTGGTATGTGAACTATCTTGCACGAATCAAACGAGGAGATTAAACTGTTAACTTGGCTTAAGTACCGGATCATGTTTTCTTCTCGTGCCTCATACTCTCCACTAACCTGGTTGGCGACTAGTAGTGAATCAACGTGGGCTAGTACAGAGGTCGCACCTGCCTTTGCCGCGGTTTGGAGCCCTACGAGGAGAGCCTCATATTCTGCTTCGTTGTTTGAAGTTTTAAATTCAAATCGTAGAGCATAAGTATATTCTATCCCCTCCAGATCTATCAGAATTAACCCGGCACCTGACCCTTCTTTGCTGGAGGCTCCGTCCGTATACAAGTTCCATACCCTGGGGAGAGCGGACTTTTCTTTAGTACTTTCTCCGGTTGGTACCTCCGTGAGGAAATCTGCCACAGCCTGGCCTTTTACCGGACCTCTGGTTCGGTATATGATATCGAAAGCATAGAGTTCGATTGCCCACTTGGTGAGGCGTCCAGAAACCTCCGGCTTTCTAAGAATTTGCTGGATCTGAAGATCGGTTTGTAGTTCTATATTGAAAGCCTGAAAATACCTTCGGAGACGCCTGGATGCATGAACCAAAGCAAGTGCTAATTTCTCTATTATAGGGTACCAGGTTTCATAATCTTTCAGAATGCGGCTTACGTAGTAAACCGGTATTTGTGCTTGATCCCGGTGCACCACTAGTACAGCACTTATGGCAAAATGTGAGGCGGAAAGATAAACCGTGACGGTTTCTGCAGTGATTGGTGCGGTCAGAGTGGGTAAAGACCCAAGACAAACTTTCAATTCTTGGATTGCCGAATCTGCCTCCGGTGTCCATTCTATTTGACCCTTTCCAATTCGCTTTTTTAGGACATTCATAAAAGGAATGGTGTGATCGGCTGCTTTCAAGACGAAACGATGGAGAGCTACCAACTTACCGTTCAATGATTGGATTTCTTTTACCGTTTTTAGAGGCTGCATGGAGATTACTGCTTTGATTTTATCCGGGTGTGCCTGTATTCCGGATTGTGTTATCCATACGCCTAGGAACTTTCCTTCTTCTAAACCGAAAGAACATTTTTTGGGATTAAGCTTAAGATTGATACTCCGAAGCCTGGTGAAGGTTTCAAGTATGTCATCGATCATGTTGACTTCGGCTTGACTTTTGATGACCAGATCATCCACGTAAATTTCTAAGTTTCGTCCGATCTGATCTTTGAATGCCTTATCCATCAATCTTTGGTATGTAGCTCCGGCATTTTTTAGCCCAAACGGCATTTTGGTATAACAGAAGAGTCCCTCATTCGTTACGAACGCCGTCTTATCTTCATCTTCTAGAGCCATCTGTATCTGGTGATAGCCTTTGTATGCGTCCAAGAAGCATTTAAGACGAAAACTGGAAAGGAAGTCGATCTTTAGATCGATTTCCGGCAGAGGATAGCAATCCTTCGGACATGCATTGTTCGGATCGGAAAAATCGACGCACATCCTCCAAGTTTTGTCTTTCTTGGTTACCATCACTGGATTGGAGACCCATGTTTGATACCGCACTTCTCTGATAATTCCGGCGCTGAGCAACTTTCGCACATCTTCGGAGATGGCTTTGTTACGGGCTGGAGCCATGTTTCTTTTTCTTTGAGCTACTGGCTTTACTGAATGCGACACTTTCAGTCTATGTTCGGCTAAACATCGGGGAACTCCGACCATATCAGAGGTTTGCCACGCAAATACATCAAGTGAATTGGACAAAAGCTTCCACAGCTTCTTTTTGGTACGTTCAGGGAGCTGGGCCCCGACTGCAATTTTTTGCTCCGGAAAATGCGGGTGTATAGCCCATTCTTCTGTAAGGAGGTTCGGAGTTTGGATATTACCATTACTTTGTCGTATTTTGGGACACCTGGGTCACTGCGACCATCAAACAAATACCAAACCAATGAAATATTGTATTTCATACTTGGGATTTGTACAAATATGTGTATCATTTGCACATATCAATTCTTGTTCGATTTCGGGCTCTAAATCGCTTTCTGGAAGGTTATACGCGCACTGATGCGTAAATATAACCAGTTTAATGCAACGAACACTCCGGGATAGTGAAATAGGCTTCACATACCTTAAATAACCTTTACATAACTTAGAAATAAGTTTTGAAGGCTTTGGTATGGCAAAAACAAGTTAAATCGCTTACAGGGACTAAATTCGACAAACTGTGAAAGTATGCCGATTTGAACTGTAACAGACATTCCAGAACATGACCATGAGTTAAACATACCATAAATATCCTTTACATAGCTTATAAATAGGCTTTGAGAGGTTCGTTGTGCTAAAATAAACTTTGGGTCATTCAGGGACTAAAAGCGTCAAAAAGTGCACAAGTTTGCACTTTCGCGCATATCTTGCGTTCTGAATACATCCGGACATCCAAAAATTTATGTAAGCACTAAAATATTTTATTTTAGTGTTTGGCATGAGAAAAATCCATTCATCGCGCAATTTGGATCGTTTTTCGCGCTTATGCGCATTCCGTCGTAATTAAGCGAACATCGCGATCGTACGACCAAACGAACCGACATCCGGGATATTTTTGAGCATGTTTCATGTCCACAATGTTTAGGCATCATTTTAGGGCCTTGATAATGGCTTAACGAGCCTTAAACATGTCGGAAATGGCCTTAATACACAACGGGGACTGAATTGGAAACTTTGAAAACTGGTTTCTGATCAGAGGGACCTTAGCGTGACACCTAGCCCCCTTGGTGTCACGCGAGGCCCCTTCTGATCAGCAAAAGCCATTTTTAACAGCTGTTAACAGCTGTTTAGTACTCCCAATCCAATTCCAAGTGTTGTTTCCTGCTTATGGGGGGGCAATTTGATGTACATGAGCTTGCCAACAAGTGTAGGGATGTGATCATTCCCTCTTCTCCAAGAAACGATCCTAACGTTGAACCGAAATCTATAAATACCCAACCCCATCCATTGCAAAACCCACAAGAATCTGATTTGAGAAGCTCTAAGTTGAAACCATTGTTTCATACCTGAGCTACTTGAATCAAGATTTGCTTTTGGTGACCCTTTGTAAGTATTCCTTCGTTCTTTTATTGCTTTTCGAGTCCGAAAGTCAAACTTTGTTTGACTTTCTGCATTGACCAGTTTATGGTCAATGCGAAGTTCGTTTGAACTTCACAACGTGAGCGTAATCACGATGGTTATAGTCCCTTGTGACTATGCCTACTGATTACCACGTTGTCTAGGGTCGTAAGGGTAAGCGATCTAATAAATCGCTTATACCTTCGAACCCGACCCATTTGGTCGATCATTAGGATCCGACCAAACACATTAGGTGACCATAGTATATAGGGAATAATGTCACAACCCCCGATCCCTTATCTGTCCCGGGAACGGGCGGACGTGATCTCAGAGTTTCGGTGGTATCAGTTTTATTTAGTCTTGCAGCGGAATTTACATCAGGACCGTAGTTAGGAAATGTTTATCAGAGTAAAACCACCATGTTTTATAATATTAAACAAATGGGATGAAACCCAAGTTCATAGTACACACGTTTTCATAGGAATAAATCCTATTTTATTTAATAAAAACATCTATTTTATTTTAGGTAACTTTATTACCACTTTTCCAAGCCTTCAGTGCTGTCCAGCTGGCTTTTATTGGCTTCAAAATAAGTTACCTGTAACACGTGTTTAAAACATTTTATCAGCAAGAAATACTGGTGAGTGAATCCCAGTTAAATCAAGTTTAAATAAAAAGTCACAGTGAACAGTATTGAGGGCGATCCCGCAATTATATTTGTTTACAAGACATCACAATTAACATCCATGGTACTGTCGAACCCGACTTGTGGACATGTTACTCCTTGAGCAGGTGGTAACAAATTTTGTATACAAAACCCCAACATACTCATCATAATTGTATTCTTACAAATACTCAATAACTGTTATTCGCGTGGAAAAGTATTTAAGGTTTTGTAAAAACATTTAACAAAAGCTTTACAAAAAGTGGATCAACTCACATTGCTATCTTAGGCTTCGCGTGAGGGTTTCCTGGGTATAATCTATAATTTATACAAATATATATTGGTTAGTATCATAACCGTTTGAAAATATTAATAATACCCTCCCCGAGACGGTATTCCAATAATTACGTCGGGCAGAACCACGACAGTTGTTACGGAACCCTAAATCAATCGGGCAGCGTAACTATTATGAAACCGGGGTTATAATACTTACTGTGACAACTCGAAATTTAGAACCTTTCGTTATACCTCGATGTACTTGCTTGAACGTGTGACTAGTTAACTTGTGTGACTAATGATAAGTGAACCTTTCATGCGATTACGTGTCGTGTTTAATTGTGTGCGTATATGTATGCTTGTATGTATAGTATGTGTGTATTAGTATGAACCGCGACACAAGGACCCAACTCGAGACCATGTGGTCTCGAGTGAACAATGAAACAATGGGCCGGATGGGCCATACACCTCATTTAACCCAACCGAGAGCCCATTAGGGTGCATTACTTGGAGCGGATATATATACTTGATGGATAGCCATGTTACCATTTTCTTTGGATAACACACACACTCTCCTACTCCCTCTCACTAAAACCCTAGACACCAAACATCACATTTCTCCTCCTTCTTCTCGGATCAAACCGGTGACATTAGGGGCTCTCGGATCGACACACACACACCCGTTTGGAAGCTTCATACTCACCTTTGAAACTCATCAACCGGTTAGTGTTTATGATGCTTGTTGGTTAGTGTTTATGATGTTTGATGGTATGAATGATATGATTTAACTAGTGTAGTGGTATGATTGATGATGTTTTGTGAATCGGTTGTGTGTGATGTTGATAATCGGCTAACATGCTTTGATTTCGGATATGTGGCATAATGAACTCATGATGTCTTGTGTCTAAATGTGATTTAAACCATGGTTGTTGATGTTCATATAAATCGGATTGTATACTCTTGTGTTAAGAACTGAAAGCTTACTATTAGGGTGATTTATTGTGTTGATATCATAGATGTTGATAAATTGTTCATGATTTTTGTTTGACTTAGGTTCATATGAATGATGATATGATGAACTACTTGAATATTTAAAGAACATGATGAATATGATATGAATGTGCTATGATATTTGAATTTGCCATGTTTGATCCATTTTAGAAATTAACTAGACAAGGGAACATGTTAGTGTATTGTTATTGGCTAGTACATAATATCATGACCATGAAATCTCATTGGCCAAGTACAATGTGGAATTCAGCAAATGTCCCCAGCCGAAACCTTCTGTCTCGACTCGGGACCACCGCATGATAAGTCGAGATCCCTGGTTTCGACACAGGTTGCGAGTCGAGAACCTATAGTCTCGACTCGAGACCACACTTGAACAGCACCCAAACAGCATGACTCGAGAACCTGGTTGCGAGTCCAGTTGCGACTCGAGACCGATACATGCCTGACCCGAGACCACTCCAGTTGCGACTCGAGAACTTGTAGTCAACAACTCGAGACCGCACAGTCTCGAGTAGAGACCGTACAGTCTCGACTCGAGACCACACACTTGTGCACGCTGAATTGGACTTGCATGATTACGGGCCTAAGTGATTGGGCCGGACTTTTGGGCCTAGTGCATAGATCTTATACGTTACTGATTGAACGTGAATGTTAATAGACTGCCATGAGTGATACTTGAATGCAATGTGTTAGAAACATACGTGTACTACGAACCTGATTTGTGTGATACAACTATGATAGGACGTGAGTGACCACAATATTGCTTGATTGACTTTTCTGTGTATCTGCCGAGCAAACCAAGGTGAGTTCACACCCTCTACAAAGCATGGGATTCCCAGGGGTCGGGAATTGGGGTTAAGGAACATGGGTTCCTCGTCCTCCTTGGGTAGGACAGCATTGGTTCAGGAATGTAATTCCTCGTCCTTACGGACAGATAACTCGTACTAGACCAAAACTCTATCACGAAGTCCCTCCTTTTTATATCGACTTAATCGCCGGGCCAATGGCGAGCGGGTCATTAGTTAGATAGCGCTATTTAGGTCTGACAAACCTCACACCGTGCCGCAGAGGACGGGCGTGAACTAATGGATCTGGGGCACGTCAATGATGATAGACATTGACAGTTTCAGGGCACATAAACATGACTACAGTCAGCAGTCGATATGGTAAGGAGTCTAGTGTATACATGGGGTAGCCCCCACGGCCGAAATTCCAGATAACTAACACGGGGTAGCCCCCACGGCTGGATAGCCAGAGTAACCGGGAACAAACAAGTCACGTTTTCAACTATGGGGTAACCCCAACGGCAGGATGCCAGATAAAGGAAACTGTTTTCGAAACAACTTAAAACGAACACCCAACCGTGAACTCACTCAACTTGTTGTTGACTCGTTACTACATGCTTTGCAGGTCAATAGGTGCTTAGCTGGAGCTTGCATGGAGAAGAGTCGTTGTGGGACATGGACGGTTGTGTGCCATGTTAAACTTTGAAACAATTAAACTCATGTTTTGATTTAAGACTTATGCTTCCGCTTGCAACTTGAACTATGTTTTGTTTGGACACCAATTATATTGGTTGAATTTTATAACTACTTATATGCTTGTTCAATATGATTGGTGGCTGGATCCTGGTCAGTCACGCCTCCAAGCGGTGGTATTCCGCAGGTGGATTTTGGGGGTGTGACACTTACAACGGAGCAGAACCTCGCTATTAGGGGTATAATACCCGACTATAATCTCTACTACTTCAGAATTTCGAGATTGAAAGAAAGAATGAACGATTGAAAGTGAAATCCGATGCCTGCTATTTATAGTTGTATAATCTCGTCCTGTCGCGGCCCGCGTAAAACACAAGGGTCCTTTACGCGGCCCGCGTCAACATCGGTCAACGCTGTAGCTTAGCTGAGTCGTTCTCTAGACCGCCACGATCATGACACGTGTCGTCCTCTGGATGTATCCGCGTTTCACGAGCTCTCGCGGCCCGCGTCAACTTAGAAAAGGTCTTACGCGGCCCGCTTGAACTAAAGAAATCAGCGGAGTCAAAGTCTGGTCTTAATACCGCCCGCGTGAGTTTGAGGTGGGATCCTACGCGGCCCGCCTCAGCTCTTAATTCAGATTTTTATTTTATTTTTATAATTATAACATAACTAGGTGTAACGACTCACACAAAAATGTCCTAAAAATGTTCTGTAAGTATAAACCCGGACCCCTGATGTAACAATCCTCATTAAAAGTCTTATTTATTATTTTATTTAAAAGGAAACCCTAATTGAGACACCCAAGTGATTCTACACAAACCCTAAAATTATTAGAACAATCAGAATCAGGATCAGGGCCCCTAAAACTCAGGGGGGGTATTCCCTATTCAACGATTATCCATATAACTCGTTGTATAAATCGAATTATTCAATTGCGTCGACTCAGCCGGCCTAGTCCCACGCGTGGCAAGCCTATAAGTAATTCGTGTCCCTTACGGGCCATAAGGGTGGAGTCTTACGGTCCGTAAGCATGTCCAATTTTATGTATAAATAGCAGAGTCTGGGACTTGAATTCTGACATTTGAGCGACGATCAAATTCAAAACGTACGCTGAGATATAGTCGAAACAGTCTCAAAATCACTAATTAGTATAGCGAAACGCTGCTACAATGCCGGGTATTAACTCAATCGCTGCTACGATTCAATGTCCAATCGATTGGAACTATCCAATGGATGTTTAAGTGCTGCCCACATTAGGGTTTATGCTTTGTCATTAGTCGTGATTCCGATGGATGTTTAAGTGATTGCACTTTGTCATTCGTTGTGAATCCGATGGATGTTTAAGTATCGCACTTTGTCATTCGTTGTGAGGGTTTAATCTCGTGAGTTATCGTAAATGCTGTATTAGTTATTTACCTAGTTCGTGTGCACTAGGTTACAAAACTAATCAATAGGCTAAGCTCTGCCTGTATCTGCATTATATCAAGGCTTATCTGTAGACTAAACTTTGCCGTATGAATCTGCATGCTTATAATGTGAGTCATTCTCTTTTTATCAAATTTGTTTACAAAAGAATGTTTATTTTCAAAGGTTATAATTACAGTGATTAAGTTTATGTAATCATCAAGTTACAGCCGGTATGTGGGGTTTTGTATACATTACTTGATAACCGTCACTATTGGACAACGAGTTAGCCAATGAGTGATATGACCATAGTCACAGACACCATCGGGCAAAGAGGCTACCGATGGATGTTCGAGTGACAAGTACTGTGGGTAGTTGGTTTGATATCTGAAACATTGTAATCTCTCTTAATACTGTAATTGATAACACTGTTTTCTAGTTATACTTTGCAGTGATTAAGTCTTTGCCAATCTTTAAGAAGCAAATGTAAAAACTCTTAATGCTGTAAATTATAACAAATATGTTTTAAGTAAAATGAATGAATGAACTCAGTATTTCCCGCTGACAAAACCTTTTTAAAACGCGTTTCAGGTAATTACAATAGATTGGAGTAAGAGATGGATACGGCACTGAAAGGCATCAAGAAGTGGCTTATTTTATTAATTAAATCAAATTAAGAAATATTGTTTTATGTAATCAAATTTATCTTTATTAAAGCTACCTTTGTAAAAACATGGATTTATCCCATCTATTTAATAAATAAAAATCCGGTGTTTTCTAAACTCTGATATTTTTCCTAACTCACGGTCCTGATGAAATTTCCGCTGCAATATGTTTTTAAAATAATCACCGGTACCACTGGGCTGTTCGCGACTCCCGATTCCGTCCAGGGTGGGTCGGGGGTCGTGACAGAAGGTGGTATCAGAGCCACTGCTTGAAGCCAATAAGTGTTGTAATAATAATACCTAAGTTTATATAAAAGAGTTAGGAGAGTGCTGTTAACTGGTAGCACACATGATAGCATTTAGACTTGAACTTAAGAAAAGATGCCTTAGTATCAGCTTCAAAATAAGCTAAGTATTTATGTGAATAAATTATGATGTGTTTTGATATGCCATAAGAATAGTAATTAAAATATTGCAAGATATGATAAATAAGCAATAACACTTAAATCTTGCTTATTGATATTACTTGGGCTAAAATAAAGATATGTTACGGGAAATACAAGTTTCCTTGGTTCTTGATAAAAGCCCTAATAAAAGAGGCACTTTTGAAAAGATACTATTTAAGGGAAATGGAAAATTTTCTCCGGCAAGACTGGATATGATGTAGCAGACTCTCCAGTTTGTCCGGATATACTAAGATTACCTCTCCCGCGCGAACCGGGTAAGACGGGGTATATAATATGTCAAACGAGTGACAAGATTTCCCTAAATAGTATTATGACCAGATATCTGACTGGTTTTTGGAAATATGAATCTGTTAAAAACATTGACCTGATAGATGGTATGTTTATTTCAGCATGTGAAATATGTGATTATATAGATATGTATATCTATAAGAAATTCCAAAAGTCAATTTGGAATAAAGCACAAGCATCTGTGTCTAGATTTCTTTATCAGAAATTTATTTTCCGATATTAAACATTATTTTGTTTAATCATCTGTCTAGTAACTCGTGTGATAACATAAACAATGAAAAACCTTTAAAACACAATCAAAAGAATTTCTAACATGTTACCATAAATTATTAATGCAAATAAGAAGCATATAAAGTTGTGATAACAAGAAAACACATGAAAATTTAAAAATTTAAACGCCCACAGAAGATGAAGTATATCACATACGACTTCCAAGGCAAGACCTTTGGAAAATATAAATTGGGCACGATGACACCAATGTTAATTCCATCAGTAGAAGAACTACTAATAAAAAAGAAGCACTTTGCCACATGATCCTACAAACGACATGAATATCGCTGAGGTACGCTAGAACAAGATTTCACAAAAACATCTGTGCACAGTCTAATCAGAGTCATAAGTATTAGCACTGAAAAAGGAGTCATATACTTTTGCAAATTCCCTATTTCATTTTATTTGATATTCCCTGGTAATATCATTTAATAACGGTTATAACTTGAAATTCCAGATAGAAGTTCTTATATTTCTTTTGTTGAAAATTCTGACTTCTGCATATAATAAGTTGACTTTCGCATTTCTACTTTTCCTAACGATCATCATATCAGGAGGGTTTATTTCATAGTAGCGAATATTGATTCATTTCATTTCTTGGTAAATCCACACGTTATACATGCACCGTTTGTTGCGCATGTGGTTCGTTTAATTTCTGAATTCCATTGGAGGGCTTCATTCTAATTTGTCGTTCATCCAAACTCAAATATCCTTTAGTTAAACTTGATTTTGGCACGGTGAACCGCATTATTACTAAATGATGACTCTTAATATCGAGTCAATAAATTTTTGAAAAACTCAATTTTCTTTGGCATACATGGTTTCTGTTATGACTATGTCCGAATTTTTTTTTATTTAAACTCATTTTGTTTAAAACGAGTTCAATTGTTTGAACTTGCTCGTATTACATATTCAATTCAAGGTTCCATATGATGAATTAAAACCATCATATTCGGAATAATCCTAACAAGCATTTCAATTCTCTTGAACTATAACATGCTTGTGTAATCCTCGACTTCACTAAATTATTTCTTTGATCACGATCACCTTGTGGTGACATTTTTACAAAATCTGAAGATTGCGCTAATCTCAGATTTAATTATTTAATTATTTATATTTCCACTTTGTTAATTTATCTTATACATGCAATCTTAAAACAATCATGTGCTCAGATAATGCTACCCAAATTCATATTTCGGTATATCCCTTAATAAGTTATTACAATATCAATCGAGCCTTTCGTAATAATTATTGCTCTATTATCGTTGATCGAAAAACATTATATATAAATTTAATTGATTATATATGGAATTACCTAATTTACAAAAATAGTATTACTATATTTTAAACCATTGCGGTGAAGAAATTATATTTTTATATATATATAAAAAACTATGTTTGAGGTATACTCTTATTTAAAAGTTATTGTTTAGTTATTTATTATTGATAATTTTATTATTAATATATTAATAGTAGCAGTGTTAGTATTATTTTTAAATACTAGGGTTATTGTCAAGGGCAGGTATTGGATACCCTAGCCTTAGTTAGGCATGGATTGGCCACATATGCTTAAACAAGGCAGCACTAATCAATATCCAACATGATAATGACTAGTTACTATATATAAATTAAGTCATCATACTTATTTAGTAAATTTTAATTATATATGAAAATATATATACCCTGGAAAAGACATATTTTTATAAAACAAAGGACGAATAAAATTATATAAATAAATTGTTTATCACATGTTTTGTAAAGAAAATTAATATGGTAGTCATCAACTACTTTGGGTAAAAGGAACATTATGATATATAAAAAATAGTCCTCATTTTCACTTATTTACAACATTTATAAATACATTCACAACGTTATATGGTTTCAAAAAAAATAATAATAATAATAAGTAATCAAATAGAATCGACCCATTAAGTGTTATATATTTACCAAATATTTTACAAATACTTTTGTACAATAAATATTTTTACACCTTTATTTACAATTAACGTTATACATAATAATGATTTCTTTTACAAAATAATAAAACTAAAATATTTTGTAAAGTAATAACTTCATTTCGAAATTTTGTTATATATATATATATATATATATATATATTACATAGTAAATATAAGTTATTTTACATAGTATAGTAAAATACCAAAATAGTATTTATTTAAAAGCAGTAACCATTTACATATAGTAAAAATACGTAACAAATAATATATATTACATAGTAATTATATTTGATATATAAGATACGGTTCAGACAAGAACACAAATAATATATATTACATTTACTTTACAAATATAATATAATAATTGGTCATGCCAAAACAACTTGTTATTATTATATTTCGATCTCTAGGACAAAGTGTGAAAAATATGGTTACTAATAGTATATTATCACATTGTTTCACAAATTAAAACAACTTGGAACTCTAAACAATAATACACCAACTCTATAGTCTTTTGGTGTATCTTTGTAATTCACTCATCTCAACATATTGATTTTCTCATATCATAATTTAATATCTGACAAATCATTTCATTTGGAACCTGTCAATTCTAAATCTTCCTCAGTTACCAATCAAAGTAAGCTTTCTTTTGACAAAGAATTTTTATTAATTCTAAAAATCCTTCACATTCATATCTATTGATCATATATCTTTTGGCATAAACCTAGTCATCTTGGAAATTATATCATTTCATTTCATTCATTTGTCATCAATTTCTCGAACTAATTCAGTGGAATCATTGAATCCTACTTAGGATACAACTTGTATTCACAAAATTTGATAATTTAATTCCGTATCATTTACTTTAATATTATTTTTATTAACTAAAATATAACATACGTCTTAAAGAAATATCATAACCCAAATCTCGAGGACGATATTTTTATTAAGGTGGGGAGAATGTAACGACTCACACAAAAATGCCCTAAAAACGTTCTGTAAGTATAAACCCGGACCCCTGATGTAACAATCCTCATTAAAAGTCCTATTTATTATTTTATCTAAAAGGAAACCCTAATTGAGACACCCAAGTGATTCTACACAAACCCTAAAATTATTAGAACAATCAGAATCAGGATCAGGGCCCCTAAAACTCAGGGGGGTATTCCCTATTCAACGATTATCCATATAACTCATTGTATAAATCGAATTATTCAATTCCGTCGACTCAGCCAGCCTAGTCCCACGCGTGGCAAGCCTATAAGTAATTCGTGTCCCTTACGGACCGTAAGGGTGGAGTCTTACGGTCCGTAAGCATGTCCAATTTTATGTATAAATAGCAAAGTCTGGGACTTGAATTCTGACATTTGAGCGACGATCAAATTCAAAACGTACGCTGAGATATAGTCGAAACAGTCTCAAAATCACTAATTAGTATAGCGAAACGCTGCTACGATGCCGGGTATTAACTCAATCGCTGCTACGATTCAATGTCCGATCGATTGGAACTATCCAATGGATGTTTAAGTGCTGCCCACATTAGGGTTTATGCTTTGTCATTAGTCGTGATTCTGATGGATGTTTAAGTGATTGCACTTTGTCATTCGTTGTGAATCCGATGGATGTTTAAGTATCGCACTTTGTCATTCGTTGTGAGGGTTTAATCTCGTGAGTTATCGTAAATGCTGTATTAGTTATTTACCTAGTTCGTGTGCACTAGGTTACAAAACTAATCAATAGGCTAAGCTCTGCCTGTATCTGCATTATATCAAGGCTTATCTGTAGACTAAACTTTGCCGTATGAATCTGCATGCTTATAATGTGAGTCATTCTCTTTTTATCAAATTTGTTTACAAAAGAATGTTTATTTTCAAAGGTTATAATTACAGTGATTAAGTTTATGTAATCATCAAGTTACAGCCGGTATGTGGGGTTTTGTATACATTACTTGATAACCGTCACTATTGGACAACGAGTTAGCCAATGAGTGATATGACCATAGTCACAGACACCATCGGGCAAAATTCTTCTCGTTGAGATGAACTTCCTTTTTCTTTCGGTGAACTATCTAGTTTATGATAGATGTCCGAAATTCTTCTCTTACTCATACTGTAAACTAACAAATAGTCAATTAATATAAAACACATAATCACATAAGTTATTTCCTAACATAGAATTTAAAATTTAAGTGTCAGCAGAACACTTCTTTGGCTTGAGCCAGTGGCTAGGCTCTGATACCACCTTCTGTCACAACCCCCGATCCCTTATCTGTCCCGGGAACGGGCGGACATGATCTCAGAGTTTCGGTGGTATCAGTTTTATTTAGTCTTGCAGCGGAATTTACATCAGGACCGTAGTTAGGAAATGTTTATCAGAGTAAAACCACCATATTTTATAATATTAAACAAATGGGATGAAACCCAAGTTCATAGTACACACGTTTTCATAGGAATAAATCATATTTTATTTAATAAAAACATCTATTTTATTTTAGGTAACTTTATTGCCACTTTTCCAAGCCTTCAGTGCTGTCCAGCTGGCTTTTATTGGCTTCAAACTAAGTTACCTGTAACACGTGTTTAAAACATTTTATCAGCAAGAAATACTGGTGAGTGAATCCCAGTTTAATCAAGTTTAAATAAAAAGTCACAGTGAACAGTATTGAGGGGGATCCCGCAATTATATTTGTTTACAAGACATCACAATTAACATCCATGGTACTGTCGAACCCGACTTGTGGACATGTTACTCCTTGACCAGGTGGTAACAAATTTTGTATACAAAACCCCAACATACTCATCATAATTGTATGCTTACAAATACTCAATAACTGTTATTCGCGTGGAAAAGTATTTAAGGTTTTGTAAAAACATTTAACAAAAGCTTTACAAAAAGTGGATCAACTCACATTGCTATCTTAGGCTTCGCGTGAGGGTTTCCTGGGTATAATCTATAATTTATACAAACATATATTGGTTAGTATCATAACCCTTTGAAAATATTAATAATACCCTCCCCGAGACGGTATTCCAACAACTACGTCGGGCAGAACCACGACAATTGTTACGGAACCCTAAATCAATCGGGCAGCGTAACTATTATGAAACCGGGGTTATAATACTTACAACGGAGCAGAACCTCGCTAATTAGGGGTATAATACCCGACTATAATCTCTACTACTTCAGAATTTCGAGATTGAAAGAAAGAATGAACGATTGAAAGTGAAATCCGATGCCTGCTATTTATAGTTGTATAATCTCGTCCTGTCGCGGCCCGCGTAAAACACAAGGGTCCTTTACGCGGCCCGCGTCAACATCGGTCAACGCTGTAGCTTAGCTGAGTCGTTCTCTAGACCGCCACGATCATGACACGTGTCGTCCTCTGGATGTATCCGCGTTTCACGAGCTCTCGCGGCCCGCGTCAACTTAGACAAGGTCTTACGCGGCCCGCTTGAACTAAAGAAATCAGCGGAGTCAAAGTCTGGTCTTAATACCGCCCGCGTGAGTTTGAGGTGGGATCCTACGCGGCCCGCCTCAGCTCTTAATTCAGATTTTTATTTTATTTTTATAATTATAACATAACTAGGGCTCGGTTTTCACATACGGGGTGTAATATAAAACATATAAGGGTATTTTAACATATAACAGGGTGTTGGAATTATTATAAGGGTGTTGGTTTTACCGAGGGTTGTTACAAATAACCTTCCGAGGTTATACCTTATGGTCGCTTCGTTTAAGTAGTTGTATGATAGGTAGTTTATATGCCTTAGGTAAATTACCAAAATACCCTTTTTACGCCAAAATTCATTTTAAGCATATGTAACATAACTTTTGGTATCTAAACTGATTTGGTAACAATATTAGATATGTTAAGGCATATTTTACTTGTCATAGGACTAGTTAGGCGTTCCGAACTCATTTTACGCGAACGACGCGTTAAAGTAGCACAAGCTACCTAAGCGGGCCGTAATGGGTCGTAAGCACTTAGGCTAGGTTTCATTTAGTATGTAGGCTTTGTTAAACCATACTACATGAGTTCCCATACTCATTTGGTTTACGAGCCCTCATTCTATCCGATCCTCTGATATAGGTCCGGTTTATTAACATAGTTACCTATATTAGGTGCCGTTTGATTTCGTGATCTCTAGCATTGCTTGGCGGTTATCTTAGGACTTCTAAGCAATCTCAAGTGAGTACATAGACCCCTCTTTTACTGTTTTCCAAACATTTTGGGGCGAAACACATGTGCCTACTTGTTACTTTCATGCTTTTCCATGTTTTCATATCATATGCTTGTTATGTTCAATAGTACACTTATAGTACATGATTTCATTGTGTTCATGCTATGTATGCCCATTGTGTGCATATTTAGTACATTGTTTTACATTACATTTCATGCTATGTATGCCCATTGTGTGCATATTTAGTACATTGTTTTACATTACATTTCATGTTATGTATGTTCATTGTTGCATACTTAGTACATTTTTTTCACGTCACATGCTATGTATGTTCATTTGTTACATACTTAATACATTTGTTATTTATCACATGCTATGTATGTTCATCATACTTAGTACATTTGTTTCACGTCACATGCTATGTATGTTCATCATACTTAGTACATTTATTTCACGTCACATGCTATGTATGTTCATCATACTTAGTACATTTGTTTCACGTCACATGCTATGTATGTTCATCATACTTAGTACATTTATTATTCATTCACATGCTTACATTTTGATATGATATTTGGTTTGTTTTGATGGATCAATATACACTCATTAACACCGATCACGCCGTTCGTTAGTAGGTAGTGGTACCATATGAATTGAAAACTCCCGTTCCGGACATCCTAGGTAGGTTTGGATGAAAGGAATGACCGAATTCGATTCTCATAACTTAGATAAACCTTTAATTTGTTTAAGGGTTTATCGCCTCAGTCTCAAGGCTTGGATGTATGCATTCTCACAGTACCGCATAGATGTCTGTATCAGTATAGCATGCATTTCCACAAAACATAACTTTGATTTAAACTAAGTTTTACTTCAATACTTTGTTTTGTGCGTTTCACCTATGGTTTAGTTGATGCATTTCACTAGCCATACATATCATTTTGGTTGCACATTACATGATTTACATTTGACACATAAACATTTTGACATATTATTCAATACATTTGGCAATTGGTTTAAACATAGACATCTTACATTGTTGGTTTGGTTTTAGTAAGTGAATTAAGTAACGAGGCGTGTGTAATATGATACAAGCATGGTGGATACGCCGCTGGTACTTCCTATATATAAGTGCTTGTATGGTATTACATATCGTAGCGTTATTTGAATCATTTCAATTTAGACATATAACATTTTATACAAATAACCTACTTTTCACAATACATTGTTTTACAACAACTTATCTAATACAAACTCATTTTACTTGGTTATTTACTTAACCATGTATTATTCTTATATACATATATATCATTTGGTTTATTTCTCACTTTTCAAATGATTTACAAGACAAAACAAATTACAAGGTTCATGACTAAACATTTTATTAAACATAAGTCATGAATCCTATTTTCACAAAACCTATGTATCTCACAGGCATTTTTATGCTGACGTACCTATTTTCATATGTGTTTCAGGTTATGATGCATAGGATTTATCGAGATACACTTAGGCGGACTTGGGCCTTAGTGACAATAAAAGATGCAAGACTAGTTATTTATGTTATATTTCGTTGATTGTCAAGACATTGTAACTCTTTTAAATCAATAAAACAATATTTCAATTTCCATGTGTTATGAAACAATGATTCTGTTACAACACTCCCCGACGTTTCCGCCACGTTTTGTTGTTTTACGTGGTCGGGGTGTGACAGAAAAGTTGGTATCAGAGCTCATGGTTATAGGGAATTAGGTTATTAGAAATACTTTGACCTAGTCTATAACCTTCCTAGGACCCTAACGCGAGTTTACTTTCGTTTAGTCATAAAACGATACTGTCACCTATCCTTAGGCGACGACCACAACAAGAACACAAACTTCAAAAACCGCTTTTGAAAACCAATCATCTGTTCTAGATTGATTGATTACAAGGTTTTGAACCCTCAGTTATAAGGTTTTGAACCCTCTGTGATATGGTTTTGAACCCTCTGTTATAAGGTTTTGAACCCTCAGTTATAAGGTTTTGAACCCTCTGTTATAAGGTTTTGAACCCTATGTTATAAGGTTTTGAACCCTCTGTTATAAGGTTTTGAACCCTCTGTTATAAGGTTTTGAACCTCTTTGAATTTTCAAAATCTCGTCAAAGTTTGGGTCTTATAATGTGAACACGTGCAAACTGGAAGAGTGAATGCATGTACCCTGAGTTTTCTGTCGAAGGCTAGAGTGTTCGTACAAATCCGCAGTATCGGACCAGTCACTCTTACCTGGGAACTCCTGGGGTGAGTGTTCACTTATAGGCGAGCATGTCTTCAGAGATACATTAATATGACCTGTTTACTTTGATTAGTCACCGTCTCATTTGTTTACCTTAGGTAACAAACAAATGATCGCAATTTTCATGCGTTACCATTCTGTTTTGATTATCCAATAACCTTTCACTTGTTTCTTCCTATTTCTTTCATTTCCTTCTAGAATGTCTCTTCCTCTCAGCAACGGTCAAATATCCAAGCAAACAGCCAAATTTGCCCAGCGAATAGGCGAAGTAGTCATGAAGACTGTTGAATTAGCTACTGCCATGTATCGTCTCCAGGATGAAGCCACTCAAGAGTCACCAAGACAGGCAGGACCTAGTCAGGTGACAGCACCACCAGCCAAGAAACCAATCGATGAATCAAAGACCATGGATGAACGATCCCCTAAGAAGTCAAAGAAGCGAAAGGCTTCTCAAAACTTCGCCGTGGTCGCTCACAATGGTCAAGCCGTCCCCAACCAACCAGCTCAACCCCCTGCTAGGAAGCCATACAATGGAACTACACCCTTGTGCAACCAATGTAACCTTCATCATCATGCTAGTGTGAAGTGCCGCAAATGCCAAATTTGTGGACTTAAAGGTCATACAGCAAAAGTTTTCCGTGATGCAGTTGCACCAAATCAAGCCGACAACAATCCTGCTCAAGCTCGTTTCACACCAGGGTCTTGCTACAACTGTGGCGAGACGGGCCATTTCCGAAGGGATTGCCCAAAACTTGCTAATGCAAATCTGACCCTCGGATGAGCAGTTGGCTGAGTAGAAGATGTTGCTGTCTTATGCTTTTGTTTCTTTCGTTTTCAAGTAATGTGAGACAATCTGTTTTGTTCATAAATAAAGTTGTTGTTCGCAATTCTGATATACAAGTATAGTTACATGTGTGTATGGATTTTCCCTATAATACCTACATTAAGGAACTATGTTCCTTACAAACTACTTTTGTGAATTTCCCATTTTTGTGTCTACTCATGATTCCCTCGAAAAATTTTAAGTACTCGTTTCATTCCAGGAGACGAAGTACAAGAAATAAAGGGAAATTATGAGTAATCGTGCTTTTTGCACATCTATGCCATTAAATCCTTGGTTAGATAACCAAGGATATTTTCGAATCTCATACTCATTATATTCTAATTTTTTTTCAACATGCATAACATAAGTTTTCAAAACAACCTACATGATTTCGAAACATTCTATATATAGTTCGAAAACATAGTGTATTTACTTAACATAACAAATGCATGATTTCAAAAACATTGTCTATGTTTTCAAAAACAACCTTCATAATTTCAAAATGTCTCATATAGTCTGAAAACAATATTGACACAGTATATTTTCTTATCAAGTGCATGATTTCAAAGAGCATTATTCATGTTTTCAAAAACCTTATACATAATTTCAAAATTCATCTCGCATGATTTTAAAACATTTTTATAAATATACCCACCTAATACACCTACTTTATGATTTCAAAAGTATTATATATAAGGTTTCAAAAACATTTTTCTCAATACATTGACTTAACTTTCAAATTCTGCTTCATATGTCGCCTTGACATATCTAGCATCTCAACTTCATAAGCATTTTTACTTCATGTTTTGACTTAAGCACGTCCAGTGCAAGATTTCAAAACATCTTCAACTTCTAAAAATCCATATGGGATCTTTTTATCTTCACATTTAGACCCTTGTGGATGATTATCATTCAACTCAGAGTCCTTAATTGGATTCCTTATGTACCTAAATTCGAACATTTCGGTTCCTTATAATCGAAATCGAATTTTTTTTCTTTTAAAAATCTTTCTATCTTTATAGTTAGATTATTGATAATGTTTAAAGTAGCAAATGAAATCCACAAGATGGATTCCGAGTGTGCTTTAAATACATGTGCTCTGTTAGCAAAACAAATTAAGAAATTTAAAGATCTAGATAAACAATCTTTGTGGTTATATGACTATGTGTTTATGCATCTTGTGTTTTCTTTTATGCATTTTGTGTTTTTGTATACTCTGGATATTCGTTATCCAAATCCTCGTAGAATCTTTCATATCTTCATATGAGGGATTCGTAGTAGGATATTCAAAAAGGTACTACCTTAAATCCTTAATGGGCTTCTATGTAATAGATAAGACCCTTGGATTATATAGTACCACTCCATGATTCATAAGAGACCCTTTTAGGGGTCTAGTAAAAAAGATTGATTCAAAAATCTGGTTAAGAATGACATGTGATGATATAAGCTAAAAAGACTCCTTGGTTGTCTATTAAATTCATTTATTGATTTAATAAAAGGGACCCTATGGTGGTGTAGTCACACTCATCACAGGTTTTGTTCATTTGGTTTTCCCCTACACATTATAAAATAGACTGTGTGAACTATGCAAGGAATTGTCTAATTATGGACGCGTACATAATTATGAAATTCAGTGCACAGAAACCTAGTAAGATTTATTATGTGTAAGAACCGATAGTAACAACAATAACAAAATGAGAACGATGTAATGGAGGTACGGTGGAAGCACCAATGACGCTTCATATACTTGTATATAAGTATCCCTCTTACATTGCAAGCATGATGTTATTAAAGTTACTAGAAGTTCAGAACCCTAACCAATGTTGTTCGATCTTTTCAAATTCATGTTTCAAGACCTCACAAGTTTCCTCTAAATAAAATTTCGGGATGAAATTTCCTAAAGTAGGGGAGACTGTGACACCTGGGTCACTGCGACCATCAAAAAAATACCAAACCAATGAAATATTGTATTTCATACTTGGGATTTGTACAAATATGTGTATCATTTGCACATATCAATTCTTGTTCGATTTCGGGCTCTAAATCGCTTTCTAGAATGTTATACGCGCACTGATGCGTAAATATAACCAGTTTATTGCAACAAACACTCCGGGATAGTGAAATAGGCTTCACATACCTTAAATAACCTTTACATAACTTAGAAATAAGTTTTGAAGGCTTTGGTATGGCAAAATCAAGTTAAATCGCTTACAGGGACTAAATTCGACAAACTGCGAAAGTATGCCGATTTGAACTGTAACAGACATTCCGGAACATGACCATGAGTTAAACATACCATAAATATCCTTTACATAGCTTAGAAATAGGCTTTGAGAGGTTCGTTGTGCTAAAATAAACTTTGGGTCATTCAGGGACTAAAAGCGTCAAAAAGTGCACAAGTTTGCACTTTCGCGCATATCTTGCGTTCTGAATACATCTGGACATCCAAAAATTTATGTAAGCACTAAAATATTTTATTTTAGTGTTTGGAATGAGAAAAATCCATTCGTCGCACAATTTGGATCGTTTTTCGCGCTTATGCGCATTCCGTCGTAATTAAGCGAACATCGCGATCGTACGACCAAACGAACCGACATCCGGGATATTTTTGAGCATGTTTCATGTCCACAATGTTTAGGCATCATTCTAGGGCCTTGAAAATGTCTTAACGAGCCTTAAACATGTCGGAAATGGCCTTAATACACAACGGGGACTGAATTGGAAACTTTGAAAACTGGTTTCTGATCAGAGGGACCTTAGCGTGACACCTAGCCCCCTTGGCGTCACGCGAGGCCCCTTCTGATCAGCAAAAGCCATTTTTAACAACTGTTAACAGCTGTTTAGCACTCCCAATCCAATTCCAAGTGTTGTTTCCTGCTTATGGGGGGCCAATTTGATGTACATGAGCTTGCCAACAAGTGTAGGGATGTGATCATTCCCTCTTCTCCAAGAAACGATCCTAACGGTGAACCGAAATCTATAAATACCCAACACCAACCATTGCAAAACCCACAAGAATCTGATTTGAGAAGCTCTAAGTTGAAACCATTGTTTCATACCTGAGCTACTTGAATCAAGATTTGCTTTCGGGGACCCTTTGTAAGTATTCCTTCGTTCTTTTATTGTTTTTCGAGTCCGAAAGTCAAACTTTGTTTGACTTTCTGCATTGACCAGTTTATGGTCAATGCGAAGTTCATTTGAACTTCGCAACGTAAGCGTAATCACGATGGTTATAGTCCCTTGTGACTATGCCTACTGATTACCACGTTGCCTAGGGTCGTAAGGGTAAGCGATCTAATAAATCGCTTATACCTTCGAACCCGACCCATTTGGTCGATCATTAGGATCTGACCAAACACATTAGGTGACCATAGTATATAGGGAATAACCTTTCAAGGTTATACCTTATGGTCGCTTCGTTTAAGTAGTTGTATGATAGGTAGTTTATATGCCTTAGGTAAATTACCAAAATGCCCTTTTTACGCCAAAATTCATTTTAAGCATATGTAACATAACTTTTGGTATCTAAACTGATTTGGTAACAATATTAGATATGTTAAGGCATATTTTACTTATCATAGGACTAGTTAGGCGTTCCGAACGCGTTTTACACGAACGACGCGTTAAAGTAGCACAAGCTACCTAAGCGGGCCGTAATGGGTCGTAAGCACTTAGGCTAGGTTTCATTTAGTATGTAGGCTTTGTTAAACCATACTACATGAGTTCCCATACTCATTTGGTTTACGAGCCCTCATTCTATCCGATCCTCCGATATAGGTCCGGTTTATTAACATAGTTACCTATATTAGGTGCCGTTTAATTCCGTGATCTCTAGCATTGCTTGGTGGTTATCTTAGGACTTCTAAGCAATCTCAAGTGAGTACATAGACCCCTCTTTTACTGTTTTCCAAACATTTTGGGGTGAAACACATGTGCCTACTTGTTACTTTCATGCTTTTCCATGTTTTCATATCATATGCTTGTTATGTTCAATGGTACACTTAAAGTACATGATTTCATTGTGTTCATGCTATGTATGCCCATTGTGTGCATATTTAGTACATTGTTTTACATTACATTTCATGCTATGTATGCCCATTGTGTGCATATTTAGTACATTGTTTTACATTACATTTCATGCTATGTATGTTCATTGTTGCATACTTAGTACATTTGTTTCACGTCACATGCTATGTATGTTCATTTGTTACATACTTAATACATTTGTTTCACGTCACATGCTATGTATGTTCGTCATACTTAGTACATTTGTTTCACGTCACATGCTATGTATGTTCATTTGTTACATACTTAGTACATTTGTTATTTATCACATGCTATGTATGTTCATCATACTTAGTACATTTGTTTCACGTCACATGCTATGTATGTTCATCATACTTAGTACATTTATTATTCATTCACATGCTTACATTTTGATATGATATTTGGTTTGTTTTGATGTATCAATATACATTCATTAACACCGATCACGCCGTTCGTTAGTAGGTAGTGGTACCATAGGAATTGACAACTCCCGTTCCGGACATCCTAGGTAGGTTTGGATGAAAGGAATGACCGAATTCGATTCTCATAACTTAGATAAACCTTTAATTTGTTTAAGGGTTTATCGCCTCAGTCTCAAGGCTTGGATGTATGCATTCTCACAGACCGCATAGATGTCTGTATCAGTATAGCATGCATTTCCACAAAACATAACTTTGATTTAAACTAAGTTTTACTTCAATACTTTGTTTTGTGCGTTTCACCTATGGTTTAGTTGATGCATTTCACTAGCCATACATATCATTTTGGTTGCACATTACATGATTTACATTTGACACATAAACATTTTGACATATTATTCAATACATTTGGCAATTGGTTTAAACATAGACATCTTACATTGTTGGTTTGGTTTTAGTAAGTGAATTAAGTAACGAGGCGTGTGTAATATGATACAAGCATGGTGGATACGCCGCTGGTACTTCCTATATATAAGTGCTTGTATGGTATTACATATCGTAGCGTTATTTGAATCATTTCAATTTAGACATATAACATTTTATACAAATAACCTACTTTTCACAATACATTGTTTTACAACAACTTATCTAATACAAACTCATTTTACTTGGTTATTTACTTAACCATATATTATTCTTTTATACATATATATCATTTGGTTTATTTCTCACTTTTCAAATGATTTACAAGACAAAACAAATTACAAGGTTCATGACTAAACATTTTATTAAACATAAGTCATGAATCCTATTTTCACAAAACCTATGTATCTCACGGGCATTTTTATGCTGACGTACCTATTTTCACATGTGTTTCAGGTTATGATGCATAGGATTTATCGAGATACACTTAGGCGGACTTGGGCCATAGTGACAATAAAAGATGCAAGACTAGTTATTTATGTTATATTTCGTTGATTGTCAAGACATTGTAACTCTTTTAAATCAATAAAACAATATTTCAATTTCCATGTGTTATGAAACAATGATTCTGTTACAACACTCCCCGACGTTTCCCCCACGTTTTGTTGTTTTACGTGGTCGGGGTGTGACATATTTCAGCTACGCAGATTGTTGACTCAGAGTGCAAAGTTGCTACCCCTGCTTCGGTGGGGAATTTTAATGAGCCATGGATGGTAGAACTAATGATACCGAAAGAGCACATGCCTGGTCTCCCTAGTATGACGTTGTGGACGGATCTTGCCTCCACTACCAGGTACGTCAAATTAACGGTCCGTACCATACTTCCTTCTCCCAACGTTGTTGGCAGAGTGATTTGCCCGATAGGCTGTACCACCTCTCCGGAGAAACTTACTAATGGCATAGAGACTCGTATCAACTTTGCTTTGGTTTGCGGAGCTAGCTGCTGGAAACACTGCTGATACATGATCTCGGTGGCACTTCCGCTGTCAACATAGACCCTCCGGACCTTGTGACCTGCTATGATCGCAGACACTATGATATGTCCGTCTTTTACTTCTCCGGGGGTAATTAGAGGGAAAGCGATCGGTTGCTGCATCCAAGCGGCCATATGATGACTGGACCGCTTGATGCCCTGGCTACCTACTTTCCTGATCATGCAAATTGCTGGTTGATTGTTCGGATTATCCGCCGAATTCCCTGAAGACTTTCCTTCCTTTACTTCTTTTACTAGATGCGACAGCTCACCAGACCGCACTGCTTTTTCTATTTCTTGCTTTAGGGACCAGCAATCGTCTGTATTGTGACCTCGAGCATGATGGTAATCACAATATTTTTTGGAGTTCCTATCACCTGGATTTCGGAGCTTTGGTGGGACAGGGAAACTTGCCCCTTCTGCGCTTAGAATTTCACTGGGAGTTTTGGAAAGGTCCGATAGATTGTAGAACCTTGATCCGGAGCTTCTTCCTCGTGGAGGTCTGTCGTTCCTGTTGTAGGGGTGCGGTCGTCCCCTACTTCCGGATGGAGTTTTATCGAACACCGACCCACCATTTTTCTTCCAGGAGGACATCTTATGATCTGACTCTGGAGCTGGATTACATGTGTTTTTTCCTCGAGCGAAAGCTCTGGCTCGCTCCATGAGTACTTCCATCGTCTTCGGAAGGTTCTCGTGTAGTTTCTCGACCAGCTGGTTGTTCCGGACACCATGACAGAATCCGGAGATCCTTAACTGATCAACTACCCCGCTGATTTGCATACTTTCCCGGTTGAACCGGTCGATGAAACTATCCAGAGATTCCCCATCCCTTCTCCGGATGTTGTGAACTTCGGTGATTTCTTTGGAATAGTGTCGTTGTTGGCTAAAATTCTGGAGGAACAATCTTCGGAACTCCTCAAAGTCATTTATCTCTCCTTCATTTAATGCATCAAACCACACCCGGGCAGCCCCGGTTAATGTTTGTGCGAACATGAAACACTACGCCGGCATCGGCCACTGTTCTACTCGCGCGGCTCCGTCGAAATCGAACATATGATCATCTGGATCAGTCGTACCATCATACTTCTTTACTGTAGTTGGCATCTTGAGCTTCGGAGGGAGCTTGGCGTGTGTGATGCGGGCACTGAATTTAGACTTGGCAGTCATGGAAACCGGATGATATGGCTTTGTGAGTTCCGGATCATTAACTACTTCCGTATGTGTTTCATTCCGTATTGCCATTGCTGGAGATGGTCCGGAGGAACCCTGCACATATCCATTATAAGTTTCCGAGGTAACGACTGTGGAGAAAGTAGGAGAGGTAAATATCGTAGGACCCACGGTCCTTACCGGAGTTTCATCATGGAAGAGCCTGGTTCGCAAACCGAGGATCTGTTCATCTCTAGCCTGTTGTGCTTTCAACCTTCGTAGAAGACTTGCATTTTTGGAGAGAAACTCCGCATCAAACTCTGATGTTTGCGAAGTAGGAAGTAGAATAAATGGCAAGGTTGTTCTCGGTTCTGAGCTTAAAGGAGCTGAGATTGCAGAAACAGTGCTTGCTGGTGCTGTAGTTTGCGTACTAACAGCCATGGATCCCAGATTCACAGAACCTGAGGCCGCCATTTGTCAGTTCTTTGCTCAAGAAATTCACCAAAGTGAAGGACTGTGAGCTATGAGATCGGATGGCGCCAATTGAAGAACCAAAGAATCAACTTAAGGCCTGAGCCTGTAATCGAGGGTTTGGGTCTTGTAAGAAAGCTTGGAGAATGATCCTGCAAAACAGAAAACCGTTAGGCTCGCCGCAGAGATGGGAGGGCCAATCTGCGACCACCCTCCGGCGTGAGGATAAGTATTTGTAGAGAGAGAAAATAGAGAGAGAAAGTAGGGACGAAGGTTCAGAGAATCGTACTTGGCCTTGTACTTGATGGGGTATTTATAATGGTCAACTGAGATTACGCCATTCGTGCAGACGCACTTGAATGGAGGTTCGTCCTCGGAGTTATGGGAGAATGGGCGTATCTGAGATATCCGTCCAGGTGAGTCCGGTTCGTGCCTAGTGATCATGTCCGGCCCCGGATATGTATCTTCAATATGCAAGTTTATGGATGAAATCCCTAGCCACTGGCATTCTAAAATATATCTTTTAAGTGATAACACTTTTAAATATACATCAGCCTCTTTATTCCATTGCAAAAAATGGAAATAATAAAGCTGTTAAATAGGATTATAAAAAGTTTTGTTACCATGATAATATAACAATGATATGGAAGTTTGTAGTGGTACAAAGAGGTAGCCAACTTGTTTGACCTATTTGTCGCACTCTGGATTTAGCTACGTTCTTTGATTTAACGATGGAACATGATACAATTTTATGTCAATTAGTTAAAATTGTGACACCAACAAATGCCGCATAAAAACTTCATGAATTGTTTGTGCTTAATTTTCGGCCAAAATATTGAGTGCGATGAATGATACGACCATGCATGTTTTGTTAATTGTTATAGACTAGATCAAAGTAAAGCTGTCCAATTTTTTTTTTTTTTTTTTGAAATATTCATAATCAGAAGGGTAGTGGTGTAAATAAATTAGGTGTTACAAATTATACTCCAAACGAAATTTTATCAATCTCTTTTATTTTGGGGCCGTTATATAGATGACAGTTTTTTGTTTTAAACTACGAATTAGGCAAAAGAAAAAAAAGCATCTTTCCAAGATTTGGTGTGTTAACGTTTACTAGATATTTAGGGTCATCTATGCGATTTTAGAAATAAGATCTAGAAATGAGGAGGATCCATTTGGGCTTGATGTTTTGATTGGAATTAAAAATAGTAATGGAGTTCAACAGGGGCTTGAGGAGAGTCAAGAATTATTTCAAACCCCTGACTTGAACAGGAGGGTAGAAGATGAGGGGGAGATGGTTGGGCAACATCAGGAAACTTCTGGTCGTGAGGTGGGGGATCAGCCGGCGATGAGGGAGACTGAGGCGACTGTTCAGTTGAGTGTGGCGGTAGGTGTGGAAAATCTACAAAATTTTGTGGAACTTGTTAGAGATTCAGTTCAAAGAGAAGGTGTTCAACAGGTTTGCTCATGAATTGCTTGTCGATTAACATTAGAGGTTTGGGGGTTGTGGGGAAAGCGAAGTGGGTTAGGGATATTAGAAAGGAGCATGAATGTTCATTTATTATGATACAAGAAACTCAACATTGTTCACTGGATGGGATAAAATTAGAAGATTTTTGGGGTAATTCGGCTTATGAGGAAGACCATGTTGATGCGGCGGGGCGATCAGGGGGGATTTTGAACATATGGGATTGCAAGGTGTTTCAAAAGTTGGACTTGGTGAAAATTGACATTTTTTATTGACTCGGGGCTTGATCAGAGAGTCGGGGCAGGGGATAAACTTTCTTAATATCTATGCGCCGCAAAACCCTGTTGACAAAAGGATTTTATGGAGTGATATTGTGGAGGTGCTGGGTAGTGGTCAAGGACAGTGGGTGGTAGCGGGGGATTTTAACGTTGTGCGGTTTAAGGAGGAGCGGAGGAATTCTTTGTTTAATGCGGCAGCGGCGAAAGATTTTAATGAATTTATTGAAGAAGCGGGTCTGAGCGAATACATCCTTAGAGGTAACAAGTTCACTTTCCGTTCGGATCAAAATTTGAGTAGGATTGATAGAATTCTAGTTTCTGATGATTTTATGTCCAAGTGGTCGGATGCGGTTTATCGTGCGCTGCCTAGGTTATTCTCTGATCACAACCCCATTATTTTTAGTGTTGAGTCTAAGAATGCCGGGCCAAAACCGTTTCGTTTTTTAATTCTTGGCTGGATCGGGAAGACTTTAATTGCATGATTGAAAAAAGTTTTTCCGAGTTTAATGGTGTTGGGGATCCTGATATTCAGTTAATGAATAAGTTCAAAAAACTAAGGGCCGACATTAATGGGTGGAAAGAGGAAAATAGGAGAAAAGAAATGGAGGAGGAAAGTACTTTAAAGGAGGAATTGCAAGAACTGGAGAAAAAGTGGAAGATAGTTTTCTAAGTGATGAAGAAAACTGGGTGTTGGCCGAGTGCAAAAGACGGTTGTTTGAAATTGAAAGATTCAAACATAAAGATTTGTGTCAAAAGGCGAGGAATAATTGGGCAGCTTTGGGCGATGATAATTCTAGATACTTTCATGGTATCATTAATAAAAGAAGAGTTTGTAATAATATTCCGGGTTTATTGGTTAATGATAGTTGGGTGTCGAGACCGAAGGAGCTCAAGCGACATATTTTCAGCTTTTTTAGGGATCGGTTCCACGAGAAGGTGAACGTTCGGCCAAAGTTAAAGTGTTGGGACATGAAACAGGTGTCGCAGAGTGATAAGGACATGTTAACGGCGAGTTTTTCAGAAAGAGAGATTAAAGATGCAGTTTTTAGTTGTGGTGATGATAAATCTCCAGGTCCTGATGGCTTTAACTTCCGTTTTATTAAGAGGTATTGGTCGTTTTTTGCTAAAGATTTCCTGGATATATTGGTGAAATTTTATGACGAAGGTACGATTAACAAAGGGGTAGGAGCGTCTTTTATTACTCTTATTCCTAAAGGTAAGAATCCGGTGGAGTTGGGTGAGTATAGGCCAATCAATTTAATAGGGGTTATTAGCAAAGTTATATCGAAAGTGTTGGCAAATCGGTTGAGAGTGGTGATGAGTAGTGTTACGTCGGTAACCCAGTCGGCGTTTTTATCGGGTAGATATATTTTAGATGGCCCCTTGATTATTAACGAGATTATGGCATGGGAAAAAAATAATAATAAACGATTATTCTTGATGAAGATCGATTTTGAAAAGGCATACGATAATGTAAATTGGGATTTTCTTTTGGATATTAAAAGACAGATGGGGTTTCCAGATAAATGGTGTAAATGGATAAAGGGAGTGTTAGCGTCGGCTTCATCATCGGTTTTGGTGAACGGTTCTCCTACGTTTATGTTTAAGTGTTCAAAAGGAATTAGACAAGGAGACCATATTTCGCCATTTCTTTTTATCATTGTTATGGAAGCTTTTGCTAGTATGATTGATAAGGCGACGTCCTTGAAGATATTTAAAGGTGTTAAACTTCCAAATGGAGGTTTGGAGCTATCACACCTTCGATATGCGAATGATGCTTTGGTGATGGGGAATTGGTCGTTGGAAAATGTTAAAACGGTTACAAGACTGCTAAGAATTTTTAACGTATGTTATGGGTTGAAAATTAATCTGTTAAAGTCTAATCTTTTTGGGTTGGGAGTTACAAACACGGAAGTAGAGAGTATGTCGGAAGTTTTGGGTTGTAAGATGGGTACGGTTCCTTTCGTTTATTTGGGAATCAAGGTGGGGGCAAATATGAATAGAGTGAATAACTGGGATCCGGTCATTGAGGTTGTGAAGAATCGGTTGTCTAAATGGAAAGCTTCGGCGTTGTCTATTGGGGGAAGGTACACGTTAATTAAATCTGTTTTAGAAAGTCTTCCTACGTACTATTTTTCATTATTTAAAGCTCCGGTTAAAGTCTTGGGGGATCTTGAAGGCCTGATAAAAAGATTTTTATGGGGTTATGTGGATGGAATTAAGAAGGTTCATTGGGTTGCGTGGGAGAAAGTCACTTATCCAAAAAGTCGTGGGGGGTTGGGTATCTCTCGGTTAGAATGGTGTAATAAATCGCTCTTGGCAAAGTGGATTTGGAGGTATCGTAACGATAAAGATGGTCTGTGGAAAAATGTGATAGACGCTATTCATGGGGGGAAGAGACGATGGGAAGTGCTTCCGGCTAATACGAGTTTATCGTCGAACTGGAATACTATTGTTAGGATGGAAAAAACGCTGAAGCTGGGAGGGAAACGTGTCACGGAAAGAATCAGAGCTCAGACTGGCGATGGTAAGAATGTGCGATTTTGGCTGGATGTTTGGGTCGGAATGGAACCGTTAAAAGACTTGTTTCCATTGTAGTTTAATCTGGAAACGGAAAAGAAGTGTAGCGTGTTTGATAGATTGAAGGAGCGGAGGCTGCAGGGCATTTTTAATTGGAATTGGAGGCGGCAGTGGTTGACGGGTCAAGAGTTGCAGCAGTTAGATAACTGCTGTGCGGTTATCGATCAGATGGTTCTGACAGATTCTAGAGATACTTGGAGCTGGTTGGGGTCAAAGGATGAAGGTTTTTCAGTCGCGGATGTTAAACGATTAATGATGCAAGACGATGTTACTATTAATGAAGGCGAGTATGTTTGGTGTAAATGGATTCCGATAAAGTGCAATATTTTTATGTGGCGGGCGGAGCTGGACCGTTTACCTACGAAGGTTGCGCTTAGAAGGAGGAATGTTTTGGTGGATAACACGGAGTGCAGTTTCTGTGGAGAACAGGAAGAAACCACTGAACACTTGTTTACCGGGTGTCGCATAACAACGGGCGTGTGGCAGGCGATGTCGTCTTGGTGTCTAATCCCAAGGATTTTTGCTTTCTCTGTTCGAGATCTTCTGGATATTCATAAGTATGCTGAAGTCTCCAAGTTGAAGGCCGATGTCATTAAAGGTTTGATTATTGTGACGTGCTGGAAGATTTGGAAAGCGAGAAACGATCAGGTTTTCTTGCAGCGAGATGTTAAAGTGGCGGACATAGTTGCGGAGGTGGAGTCGATTAGTTTTTTGTGGTTCAAATATAGATTCAAAAAGAAATGTGTCGATTGGCATAACTGGTGTAATATGAACTTGATGTAAGTGGTTGTTTTGTTTTGGCTGCGGCTTCGTGTTTCATCTTGTAACAGGTCGTCGCTGGTTGGTTTTGTTTGGTTATAAAATTGATCTTTCAAAAAAAAAAAAAAATCTATGCGATTTTAGAGGTCATGAGGATAAATAAAATAAGGTTTTAAAATGGAAACAAAATTTATTAGTACAATGATAATTGTTATAATACTAAAGAAAACAACATTTACTATAGAAATTTAACTGCTCTTTTATCATTAATGAAATATAATAATAAACAAAACAAAATTACTACACAAATTTAACATTTCTTTTATAATTAATGAATTAATTGTAAGATCAGTTTTGAAAACAAGTTATTGATTAATTCTTCATAACTAGAGCCCCCCCCCCCCCCCCCCCCCCCCCGCCCCCCTAATATATTGACAATTAAGTTATTATTTAAAAAGGGCCAAAGAGTATTTGGTTCACATTATGTTTTTAAACGGCTACCTTACATATCCCTCCTATATATTTACATATCTCTCAGATGATTAGTTAATTAATCGGTTAATAATATATCGTTATTGACTTTTTCAATCCTTCTGATAAATGAAATTACCACTAACTTTGTGATATATATTTTTATGTACGTTTTTTCGACCTACGAAAGAAGAAAATATATTTTGGGCTCTGGATGGTCGCCCACCATGCGCATTCTCTTTGACTCCCATGAGATAAGGATGTTCATGGTCCGATTTACTAGTTTTTACATCAAACCATGAGCATAACCATTAGTAAAAGTTCTTAGTTATTGAAAATCATGTTGATCAGTTCTGTTTTAAACACAATGGAAAACATGAAATAACATACCTTTGATTGCATCAGTAAAGAATCCAGTCAGAGATCCAGCCATGGTGTTCGACATCTTTGTCAGTTTGATCTGGTTCCTCCTTAGGGTGTAAGGTGATGATGGTGATGAAAACCGAAATTAGGGTGAGTTTCGGTTAGGGAGAGAGAGGGGGACGAAATTATGATGTTATGTTGTTAGGTTATGTGTCTTGTGTAACTGTCTAACCCTTTACCTCTCTAATAATCTCCTTATATATACACCCAAGAGGAAACCCAATTAGTTAATAAGGGTAATACGGTCCATCAACAATTACCAACTAATTATTAATAGGTTATTAATATATTTTGATCTATATTATATAAATGATAATGATGGCTACTAGATTAAATATAAATAAATAAATATTTAATCTTACATTCTCCCACTTAGCCGAATAATCATTTATCATGAGTATTAGATAAGTCTGATCAGAAGTTAATACTCATTTTAGCCTTAAACAAGTACTATAGCAGAGAAATACAGCCGTTGAATCATTATGCGACTCAGGACCCCCATTAGTCATACTATAGCCTTAATTTAAAACCTAACAGTTATGATCAAAATATGTAAGCCCTTTAACGTTTGATTTGTATTTATAGTTGTCTATATGTCATTACACCGGCAGAACATATGTAAGAGACATACAAAATCAAACTGATGAGGAAAATTAATAGTTAGTCATTCATAGTACGATATGCAGTTGTACATGGTCATCAATTAAAACCCTTCTCTTTTATGTGCACTCTTAATAAGACTTATGGGTAATAGACCTTTAGTTATAGGATCCTTAAGCATATCACGAATGTATTCGATACAAAGATTTAGTTTCCTCAATTCGTTCATAAACGAATAATTAATTGTGTATCGAATTTTAATGCAGCACCTCTCGAACTGTTACTGTTCAAGGAGACATGGTAGCTGACTCTATCACAATAAGTCTTCAAAATATTAATTATATGGAGTTAATAAACTTATGAGTCCACTGATAAATTTCCAACAACATTTAGTAACTATTGCGTTGTGATCAACAATATATTATGTCGTTATAACTTATGTTGTTATCAGTTTATTATGACTCCTCCATGAAATAGGTTTTGTCTGCTGACATAAAGATATACCCGAAATTACATTTTGTCATCTTTGAATATCTCAAAGTTAGAGTAATAAACCGGTTTGAGTTCTCACTTCTTCTTTAAAAAAAATATAGCCTCTCGTTTCTTTTAAGGATATTGTAATACTCTATTAAATGCTTCACATTAATCTAGACATATCTAGTGTGTTGCAATGTGAGTAATATCTAAACGAGTATAGACTTAAATTTACATAAGACTTCTAATTAATGAAGCGTAAGAAATAATCTCATTTATCCTATTATCCTCTAAAGAAGAGCAGTATTGTTTGTTACATATGTAAGGACCAATTTAATGTTAAACTTATGGAACGGAAGTAATGTTCCATTTGGTCTATCTCAACATGTTATGATATCTATTATGTAAGAGATATCTCTGAGATCTATTATATCAAAGTTTGTGTTAACAATGCTTTGACTTATGTAACATCTACTTGTCAAAAGAATATCATCTATATAGACAAGTTTATCTTAGTTGCTCCCACTCATCTTGAGGTAGGTACATTATTCCACTTGGTTGTTGATGAAAATAATTGCGTTAAGATTTCATCACATTATGATGTTTGCATTAAACCATACATGGATTTTATTGGCTTATAAATAAAGTGTTCTTTAACCTTAAGTTTAGAACTTTCAGGTTGTTTTATGAATCATGTAAATATGTCAGCCAGTTGTTAGGGAAAATTGTTTTAATGTTCATCTAATGTAGCTCAAAACTATTATAAGCTACTAGAACAGTGATGATCCTAAAAGAAATCTTTTGTTAGATATGTAATAAAGATTCTTTAATAATATATCTCTTCCTGAGTATAACCTTTGACAATCAATCATGCTTCTTTGTGTCTTAACGTTTATATATTAGGATTTGGTTTAGTTATGAACACTCTTAAGTAATTCAATGAAATCCCAAACGTTATGCGAACACATAAAATCAGTTTTACTAGAAAACTATTTTATTCAATTCAGAAGATTGATTGACACTAATGGCTTAATTAGAAGAGATAGGATCAGTAAACTTTTCCAAAATCCATTTCAACTTCAGTTAGGGAGGTTATGTAATCATCAAAGTTAGTAGGTTTTTAAACCTAGATGACCTCCTTAGCTGATTATTGAGTTTGTTAGAAGTTTTTGTTAGAAGTTTCAGTTTTATGGATTAGCTCTTGCTTAGGTTGCTATCATTTTAAGGATTCTAAGTTTGTAAGAGAGTTGGTGCAGTATGGTGTACAAGAGGTGTAATCGGAGTTAAATTTGGAGTGAAATTTAATGACACTCTTCCCCCCGCCTCTTGTATTCCTTGCAAGTCATGATAAGGACTTTGACTACTCCCACTGACCTTAGAAATCTTTAGGAACTCAGCATGCTTAGGGTCAATTGTTTAACGAACAAATTCTAATAGAGAAAACATATTAATGAACATATTAATGAACATATTAATGACGTTAGTCATTGTAGTTTCTCTTGTTGAGGATTATGTTATTTTAGATAAGAGATCTAAGTGTGCCCACAATTAAGCAACAATGAAACTTTTGTAATAGTAGCATTAGATTTTAAAGAGACAAGTTTTAATGGAACAGTGTCGTGATGGAGCGGTGTCTTGTACAAGAGGTGCAAATTGAGGTAATGTGAAATTTTCACTCCCCCACCTCTTGCAACTATTGCAAGTTGTTCTAAAACACTTAATGCTCCCACTGGTCTTTTAATATCTCTAGAATGTTACAAGAGAAGTTTCAAGTTGGTATGTGACGTGGGAACCTATTATATATATATGTTAGAGTTTACTTGATTTCCTTAATGTCCAGATGGCATAAAAATTTAGGGACATATTTAATAGAAATCATGTTAAGCACATATATTTAATAACCCAGATTTCTTTTAAGACCATGGGCCATATGCGACAAAATTTAGATACAAGTAAATAGTCTTTAAATGATAAATGAATTATGTCTAAATATTCCATTTGGAATAAGTTCCACGAATGTCAATGAATGACTTATGATGGACCCATACTTATTCCTTAAGCCAAGTAATGTTTTAAGGCTTTAACATCATGATCTAAAATCACTTAGAATGAGATTAGATGAAAAATCATCCTCATTAACCATGTCATGATTTCTCATGAATTTCAGTTATAATGGATGAAATTTATAAGTCTCATTTTCCTTTTGTCAAATTCTCATTTTCATGATGACAAAAGTTGTGAAAGTGTAAGGTATCATCTAGTTTTATCTTAATAATGTTTCAATCCAGATATTTAGAACAAATAAAATGAGAGTTTAAGGTAAGTGTGACTTTATGTTGACTATGCAAACCTCACAACCTTCATAACATTGCTTAGTTATGATACAATATTCTGATTAATTTTTAGAATATATAAGGTATCGAAAGCGTTGTTAGAAGACTGATTATTATGGTTTTTATAGCCTTAACATTTAATGTTGTCACTAACTCTCATGTTAGTTATTTGTAGAATTCTGGTAATGAAACGTATAGAACTAGAGTCAACTAATCATGTGTTAATAGGAATATTATAATTAGTAGACTTAAATATCTTTAATAAATGACTATCTAATTAATTCATCCGACTGTTCTTTAGAATAATGGATAGTCTCGTTGCTTATGTCTAGTCGAATGACATAATGATGCATTGAGATTTTCCCTTTAAGAACCTTAGAGGTGGAATTAACAGTTGTAATTTGTCTATGGACCTTAGAACAATCCTCTTTTAAGGTTTTAAGTGGTTGTAAGGTGAGTAACAACTTATTTTTCCAGCTTCAAACATTTATTTCTTTGTACATATGTTGCTTATCAACACACTCATTATACTTTGGTATTTTTGAGTGTTATAGTTGATTTATAAGGCATCAAATTGTACAAGTGAAAATCTTAATATGTAATGTACTGGAAAATGTACTTATTTCCATGCATAAGCCCTTAACATTATGGGTCATGGTTTTGTACATTATAATGTATTCACATATACCACTTAACTTTATAGTTTCAAATTAAGGCATGCATCTTAGGAGTTCTAGTGATTATTCCATATATAAGAGATTTACCTTAGGAAAGACTTAATCTGAAATAACTTTAGTGATAGCATTATGTGAGAGAGTTCTTGATTATCATAAGAGACATCATGTTCGATTTGTCCTAATCATCATGCTCTAAGTTTCTTCTTTATAATCTTTATCAGAAGAGAGCAATAGGATTATCGTGTCTTAAGAAATAATCAAGGATTTAATTTAAGAGCTAATTCTAATAGAAACTTTAAATAAAGCAAACATTTTAGGTTTAGGAATCAAAGTGGATGAGATATATGTAGAAGTAAATTACAGTGAGTAAAAATTATGGGTACTAAAAAAATAAGACAGACGAAATGATCATAAAATTAATTAAGGATCATTAATATAAGGATCATTATGTGAAGAAATTGTGATATGTCTATTACTAACATCAAAAAATAATAGACTTAGTAAATTTCTACTTAAACAAAGACAAATCAGCTTTGGCCAGAAGTGTAATCATTTAAGTATGTGTGCAAAGTAATCATGACAAATCAGCTTTGGCCAGAAATGAGACAATCACTTTAGTTATGCACTTGTCAAGCATGCTAAACATAAATGAATTAAATCAGCTTTGGCCAGAATTAAGACATTTCACGTTGGTAATGCATACTTAACATAGCTTTTATAATACTTGAACAATAAATAGATGTATTAAATCAGCTTTGGCCAGAATTAATACATCAGAAGCTCATTCAAGTTAAGCTAGTTTGGTTTTGTAAAACATTATTTGATCCTTATTAATTAATTAAGTATAAACAAAACCAAGTATTTAAGCTAGTTTGGTTTAGGTCACATTAAACAGCTTAAGATCTCGAGTCGCAACCTTAGTCTCGACTTGTAATGTTATGGTTGCGAGTCGCAACCTTAGTTTCGACTTGTCATGTTATGGTTGCGAGTCGCAACCTTAGTTTCGACTTGTCATGGTCATGGTTGCGAGTCGCAACCTCAGTTGCGAGTTATGATGATTGCAGTTGCGAGTGATGACGTTATGGTTGCGAGTAGCAACCTCATGGTTGCGAGTAGCAACCTCATGGTTGCGAGTAGCAACCTTGCTAACAGCTGTTAATTGTGATATCATAACTGAAAATTCGAAATTTAAGGATTGTGATAGAGTTTCCAATTATAACATTGATCTATTCTTATCAGTAATTTCGAAAAAACATAATCTGTTTATACTATTAACAGATTTCGAAAACTTTAGAAGGAAAAAATAGATCAAAACAGGAAATAACACTCAAAATCCAAATTATATTCCAAAACATAACGGAATTTTTCGAATTTTCCTAAGAACATTATGAACCCTAAGAAAATAAGAACATAATCTGGAAATCCGAAACCTGATTTTAATGGTTTTGTAATGGATTTCGTGACAATAAGTTTAATCCTTTATGATTCCGAGTCGATTTATCAATTAACAACTTCCGAAAACAGGGATTTCGGTCATAACAACTCGAAAACAGTTTTGGTTTTAAGGTTTAAAAACTTTCGTTTTCCAGATTTTGATCCGAGAATAATGGATACGAAAACCAGAACTGATTTATCAACATATGCTTTGATACCACATGTTGATCAGTTCTGTTTTAAACACAATGGAAAACATGAAATAACATACCTTTGATTGCATCAGTAAAGAATCCAGTCAGAGATCCAGCCATGGTGTTCGACATCTTTGTCAGTTTGATCTGGTTCCTCCTTAGGGTGTAAGGTGATGATGGTGATGAAAACCGAAATTAGGGTGAGTTTCGGTTAGGGAGAGAGAGGGGGACGAAATTATGATGTTATGTTGTTAGGTTATGTGTCTTGTGTAACTGTCTAACCCTTTACCTCTCTAATAATCTCCTTATATATACACCCAAGAGGAAACCCAATTAGTTAATAAGGGTAATACGGTCCATCAACAATTACCAACTAATTATTAATAGGTTATTAATATATTTTGATCTATATTATATAAATGATAATGATGGCTACTAGATTAAATATAAATAAATAAATATTTAATCTTACAAATCAAACTGTTAAAAACGAACCGTTACTAATAGTTTGGTTCTCCTTTAGTTTTCCGGTTTGTATTCATAATATATTGAAACATCATTTACAAACCTAGAACGATGAACAAAGAAAAAAAGATGAGTCATAAGCATTTGCTAGCTTCCTACAATATGAAAAACACTATACAAACAAAACCTCTATTTCCAAGAGAATGAAATAAACTTGTAAAACAAACTTGAGGAACACAATTAGCTTTTTTAGTTAAAATCTGTATGGGTAGTCTACTATATAAGATAACTCTTACTACAAAACTACGCAAAAACAAATAGAATTTAGTACACATAAAGAAGAAAAACCAACTATTAATAGAAGACCTGCGACAGAACATCACATAGAGTGACAAAAATACATCATCGA
This sequence comes from Helianthus tuberosus, assembly GCA_030545235.1. Taxonomy (NCBI): domain Eukaryota; kingdom Viridiplantae; phylum Streptophyta; class Magnoliopsida; order Asterales; family Asteraceae; genus Helianthus; species Helianthus tuberosus. Next base: position 142,271,841 of record CM060366.1, read on the forward strand.
ACCTCATATATATTGCATAATGAATGTAGATCGATCTTACGGTCCACTCCTGTCTTATATGGTTTGAAATTCTTGAAACAGGAAACCAAACTGTTCATTACGATTTAAACCTACCGACCAAAAGGTAATAAGAAAAACCGAATGTGAAACTAAACCGATGACTGATTTTGATGGTTTCGTGGTTTTAAAAATACTTTGAGATATTAAAAACGATTACACAAGGCTTTAAAATTTCTTAATTGTTTTACTTATTTTGCATCTAGGTTTTCTGCGCATGCAGTCATAAACTTGGATAGTTTACTAAACAAGATAGCTTATAAAGATACTTTATTTAAGTGTATCACATGTAATAAACTATTGCAAAAGTTAAAGCGTAGAAATAAGATCATCGAGAATTTAATTATCTGTCATCCAAATATCAAAAAAGACACAGCACACTCGCAAACAAAAATTCTAAGTCAGGGAAAAGACACATAATTTGTAGTTTCTTTGATCCTTTATTCCATAAATACTATCCTAAGCCCCTAAGGACCCACAATTTGTACCGCATATTCATTTTTATTTTCCATTAATATACCAATGTGAACACGGCTTTTTCGAGAAAATTAACCACAAATGTACACATGCTTTTGTTTTCATTATGGCAAATTACTTTTCTTAAATTATATTTATCTTGACTGACTTATAAGTTTTACCCTTTGATAACTTGATGTTAGGGGTCTCATTCTAAATGGAAAAGTGTGACCTTAAGCTCAGTGGAAAGGCAATCAATTTGGTAATAGAAAGAGTGGTTATGACAATATAGAAATAACACTATATATTATCAAGTTGGTCCTTCTATAATTATATTGATGTCGCCTTTAGTCTTTGACTAAAAGACATATATCCATCAGTTACATAATATGACATAATTCCCGTACTTTTTGGAAGTGCATGCCGCCGACATAAGATTGAGTTGGAAATATAAAATAGTATACACCTTCGACTTCAAGAGGAAAGAATCGACTATAAAATAATTATTGGCTGAATGCGAGATTAGAGGAGTATTTTAGAGGCAAAAGGTTTAAGAAATTAATCACCTTTATTGTGAGCAGCTACTGAGGTTTTGTACGACAAAAGGTTCCCTACTAAAATAAAGGTGAAATTTTATAGAGTTGCAATTAGATATGCTTTGTTGTATGAGACAGACTGTTACTCCATTAAGAAAGCACAAGTGCGCAAGATAGAGATAACAGAAATGAGAATGTTAATGTGGATGTGGATGTATGGGCACAAAAGGTTGGACCAAATAAGAAATGAGGATTTTAGGGAAAAGTTAGGAGTAGCTACTATTTCAGATAATATAAATGAGTGAAGATTTAGATGGTTTGAGGATGTGAAGGGGATGCAATTGATACCGCCAGTTAGAGTAGTAGAAGACTTAACTGTGGAAGGGAGGATGACTCGAAGTAGGCCCAAGTTGACTTGGGATGAGCGGATTAGGAAAGCTTTGCTAGAGTTATATCTCTCTAATGACATGGTCTAGGATAGGGGTGTATGGAGACGTGGGATTAAGGTTAAGGAATTTTAGTAGTAGATTCATTAGGTCTAAGCATTGGGGTAGATGCATGCTTAGCGTTTCTTTATGGTCCAAGCCGACTTTGCATTGATTATGTTTTTTGCATATATGCTTAAATGTGGGATCTTGTGATTCAGAATATTTGTTCTATTTCACTTCGTTACCTTTCAACAATTTCTTTTGCTATTTAGTGGTGCTTTGTTTATAGATTTGTTTAGTTTCTCGCTTCTCTACTATGTGTCTTTGGTGTCGGAGGTCTCTCTGCAAGCAGTCTCTCTATTCTTAGGGATAGAGGTAAGGTGTGACTAAATCGCACCCTCTCCAAACTCTACCAATAGCTTTGCTATTTATAAGATTTACTGGGTAGGATTAATTGATTGATTTATATTTTACATCAAGTAAAAAGTTATTTTTAACACAAACATCTAAAAGTTAATTTTTTATGGTTTTTTTTAAATGGTTCCCTATATCCATACTTTTTATGATTTCTCATTAAACCTACATTATATATATATATATATATATATATATATATATATATATATATATATATATATATATATATATATATATTAATTTTATATGTAAAAAATCATTTTTAGAGCTTTTGTGAACACATGTAGAAAACGATTAAATAAAAATAAGAACTTTTGTAAAAACACGTTTTACTTTTTTAAACCTTTTTAATCTTTTATTAAAACGGCTTCTATATGTGTTTTAATCCAAAAGCTTCTAAAAATTAGGTAAAAAACTAAATTTTTACATGTAAAAATAATTTTTTTATGGTACATGGTTCCTCAATTTATTATCTATTGAACCTTACACTATATATATAGGGGAGGGTTTAAGTAAAAAACTCATAGTTAGTTAGAGAACTAGAAAACTCCCCCTAATGAGAGACCGTGGCTTTTAATGAAGGAGATGCAAAATTGAAAATAAAATATATGAATTTTCAAACATTTCTATGTTCTTTATATGGTATTTTTTTAGATTTCAAGTTTAGTTTTTATGTTTTTGAGGGGTTTAGGTTTCGGGTTTAGTTTTTAGGTTTTTTGAAAGGTGGGGATAGGGGTTTTGGTTTTGTAGGTTTTTAGGGTTTTGGGAGGTTTAGGTTTCGTGTTTTGTTTTTAGGCTTTTGAAGAATGTGGATGGGAGTTTAGGTTTTTTTTTTCTTGGAGGGGGGGGGGGGGGGGTAGGGGGTTGGCCGGTTTAGGTTTTTTGTACTGTTGCACATGTGTAATACTAATTATTATTATTTTTTTCATTTTAAAAATGTTAGATTTACAGCCAAAAAACGTTAAAAAATAAAAAATAATTGATGTGTTTTTAAGTTTTTTAAGAGTTTTCGAGTTCTCACAATAAAAATGAGTTTTCTCTTCAACTTTCACATATATATATATATATATATGGAGCCGCTAGAATGAGAACCACCACGAGTTATGAGAACCGCGAGAACCGCGACCCGCGGGTGGCCGTTGACCACGAAATTTTTTTTACACCTAGATCCGTATATTTTAACACCGGGTGTAAAGTTTGGGTTCAAACGGCGCGCCCGAGGGGGTAGTTTTTTACGCCCAAAGTTTGGTTAAAAAAAAAAGAAAAATTAAAAAAAATAAAAAAACCCAAACTTTGGGCGTAAAAAACTACCCCCTCGGGCGCGCCGTTTGAACCCAAACTTTACACCCGGTGTTAAAATATACGGATCTAGGTGTAAAAAAAATTTCGTGGTCAACGGCCACCCGCGGGTCGCGGTTCTCGCAGTTCTCATAACTCGTGGTGGTTCTCATTCTAGCGGCCCCCTATATATATATATATATATATATATATAGTGAGCCTAATTGGGGAACAATAAAAAAGTGGAGAACCGAGAAACCATGCATTTAACATCTTAAGAATTCAACTTAACATGTTAAAAATCAATTTTTAAATGTTTTTCGGCGCTTTTCCTTATAAAATGTATAAAAGCTTTTCCAATAAAAAAACACAATTTTTATAATATATATATATATCTTAAAAATTCAACTTAACATGTTAAAAATCAATTTTTTAAATGTTTTTCAGCGCTTTTTTTTCTTATAAAAATGTGTAGAAGCTATTCCCATAAAAAAAATATTTTTTTTGTAAAAAAAAACCTTTTTAAATGTTTTAAGAAAAGATTTAGTTTTTGAATTTTTTATCAAAAATGTTTCTACATGTATTTATAAGAAAAAGCGTCGAAAAATTTTAAGAAATTATTATTAATATGTTAAGTTGAATTTTGAAGATGTTAAATGCATGGTTCCCCACTTTTTTAGTGTTCCCTAATGATCACACGCACACACACACATATATATAGGGGAGAGTTATCTTTAGAGTGCTAAATATTGTTAGAATCGTGAGAAGGAATAAAAAAAACCAATCAAAACTAATTTTTTAATACAAACCGAATTATAATAAAAATACAACATCAAAAAAAGAATTTACAACATCATCAAATGATTCATTTCTCCTCTCAAAATCACTTTTATTAGATTTTTACACATGTGTAAATATAAAAAATTTACACATGTGTAAATGGCAAACTTGCACATGTGTGAATTTTCTTTATTTACGAATTCACGTAAATTTAAACGTGTAAATTAATTTTTAAAAATTGTATTCGAATAATAATGACAAGTGTAAAAAGAAATTTTGAATTTGAATTGTTTTTTACCTAGTTCTTGCGGTTTTTTTTATTCATTCTCATGGTTCTCGCGATATTCAACGTTCTCATTTAAACTCTCCCATATATATAGGATCAAGATCAAGGGAAACCCCTTCTGAGTTGTAAGAACTTAGAGAACTCGGTCTTCACATGTGAGTTTTGCTCCCATTTTTTTCACACCCCTAAAATAAAATGTTACAAAAGATTGATGTAAAAAAACAATTCAAATTGCTGTTTTTCGGCCACTTACAACAGCTGTAAAAAGCAGATAACATAAGAGTGAGCGGGGCACTCCCCTAAGAGGGGAGTCCCCTCTCTTACGCACACCCAATCAGGTTATGCCACGTCAACTTCCCTCTTAAACTCCCCTCACACCCCAATTTGATGGCGGCACTCCCTTCTTAGATGACTTATTTTTTTATTAAAAAAAAAAATCACTGATTGGTTGAAAATGAGGCTGGCCCCACCAACAACCCTCCCCTTCTTCGGTGAACTCCCCCCGACCACCCTCCCCGAATTGGGTCACCGCAGGGATGGCGACGGTGTTCCCGCTGGGGGAATTGGGTCACCGCGGCCACTCCCCGCTGGTGCCCCGCTCACCCTAAGCATTACATCATTTTTACAGCATTTACGACTTCCGTAAACGAAAAAAAACTAGTTTGTTTTTGGAAAAGTTGATTTTATGATTTTTGGTTAAATTTTTTTTTTTTTTGAAAAAACATTTCGTAAGGCCGAGTTGTCTAACTTTTCACAAATCGTATAAGTTTTCATTTTCCCTTGACCCTATATATATAGGAGAAGAATCCGTTAGGAACCACCATTTATTGCGAGAACCACGAGAAACAATGTGAACACAACCAAAAATACCTAAAAATAGCTAAAAAACACACAAATTTTTTTAATATTTTTTTTTGCTACTAAAAGTAGCGATTGTAATGTAAAAAATATTAAAAAAAATTGTGTGTTTTTTTTTTATTATTTTAGGTTTTTTGGGGGTTTAGTTTTTAGCATTTAGCTTGGGGGTGGGGGGTTTAGGTTTTTTTTTTTTTTGGGGGGGGGGGCGGGGGGGGGGGTTAGGTTTTTTTAGGTATTTTTGGTTGTGTTCATATTGGTTCTCGCGGTTCTCGCAATAAAGGTGGTTCTCGCATGAACATATATATATATATATATATATATATATATATATAGTGAAGAGTTCAAATGAAAAGACATTTCTTGTAAGAATAAAAAAGAAAAAATTTCAACCAATAAGAATACTTCATTTAATTTTACTTTTTGTATTTAATATTAGTGTAGGGTATACTAATTGGTAAAATTAGATAGATTATTAATTAATAGTCTTTTTTTAATAGCTAACTACATTAAATTTGTAACTTATTTTTAAAAACTATATTTTTCAAAGAAAAAAATTAATCTAAAGTATATGATAAATTACGAGGTGTGTATGATGAATTATGTGATAAATTTTAATATGTTTAGGATAATATTTAAAACATCCAGGATAAATTTTAGTGTGTGTAGACAAAAATTTTAGTGTGGAGGATCATCGTCTTTATTATGACTAATTAATTAGTCAATGGTGATCATAAATGAGATGAGAGAAACACTATTTAATGTTTTACCATTGTACTCTTTGTTATTTTTCTTCTCAAACGAGCCTCCCATATATATATTAACCGGAATAGGATCAAATACAAAACATATTTCGCATACAAACTGTAAGAACCATTTAAAAAGTGTTACGTGGCATTCAACCAGTTATAGAGAAATGATAAAATAATATCTTAAATAATATCAATTATATTGAATTCCCTATAAATATACTAACAAACAATTAATTCTTTATTTGGATCTTTTTTTTTTGTTTCAATGTGCTGATTAACAAAAATGTTGATATCATTAAAAAATGGGAAATTGGATTTAAATAATCCGAACTTTCACCTGTTGGCCAATAACACTCCGAACTTTCAGTTTTGCCAGCAGCACTCTCAACTTTCATCCTATTTTCCCAAAACACTCCCAAACTAACATATCACTAACCAAGTTAGTTTCCATTGCTGATGTGGACATTTTGGGTGACTAAAGTTAGTTTTTAAGTTTTATTTATTACACAAACAGTCCCTGTAGTTATAAAAAAATCATAAAAATAAAAAAAAAATCTAAAAATTCAAAAAAATTCAAAAAAATCATAAAAATTCAAAAAAAATCAAAAAAATTCTAAAAAAATAAAAAAAAATAAAAAAAAAATCATAAAAAATCATAAAAATTCTAAAAAATATCAAAAAAATTCTAAAAAAAATCATAAAAAACCGTTTCGACCCGTACCGTTTCGACGCGTACCGTTTCGACCCGGACCGTTTCGACCCGTACCGTTTCCACCCGGACCGTTTCGAACCGTACCGTTTCGACCCGGACCGTTTCGAACCGTACCGTTTCGACCCGGACCGTTTCGACGCGTACCGTTGAAACGGTACGGGTCGAAAACGGTACGGGTCGAAACGGTACGCGTCGAAACGGTTCGCGTCGAAACGGTACGGGTCGAAAACGGTACGGGTCGAAACGGTCCGGGTGGAAACGGTACGGGTCGAAATGGTCCGGGTCGAAACGGTACGCGTCGAAACAGTTCGCGTCGAAACGGTACTGGTCGAAACGGTTTTTTATGATTTTTTTAGAATTTTTTTGATATTTTTTAGAATTTTTATGATTTTTTATGATTTTTTTTTTATTTTTTTAGATTTTTTTTATTTTTTTAGAATTTTTTTGATTTTTTTTGAATTTTTATGATTTTTTTGAATTTTTTTGAATTTTTAGATTTTTTTTTTATTTTTATGAATTTTTTTATAACTACAGGGACTGTTTGTGTAATAAATAAAACTTAAAACTAGTAAATTATAACTACAGGGACTGTTTGTGTAATAAATAAAACTTAAAAACTAACTTGGTTAGTGATATGTTAGTTTGGGAGTGTTTTGGGAAAATAGGATGAAAGTTGAGAGTGCTGCTGGCCAAACTGAAAGTTCGGAGTGTTATTGGCCAACAAGTGAAAGTTCGGATTATTTAAATCCAATTTCCCTTAAAAAATGTGCTAAAATCAATTATCTTGATTAATTTTCATGTGCTAATATAATTCAAAAGTGCTACTTTTATGTATGTATTGTTTTGGTATGTGCTAATTTAACTGTTTTAAATGCTAGGATCTGTTCTTACGATTTGTAAGATAAATATGGTTTGTACCAGAACCCACCCCTACCTATCAATAAAAGTTTTATTGTTTTACACTTTTACCACTGTTTCCTAACCACCATGCCTAGTTACTAATGGTTAATCAAAGTTTCTTGTTACCAACTGAATATTTGGAAATTCTAATTAACGACATGGTTGATGGTTATGAGCTTTGTATGGAGGAGCTAAAAATTTCATAGTCATAGCTACCACCTGCATTATTGACCTGCAATAATTAGCATGATTATTGATGTAGCAGATTTGAAATTGGATATCAATTTTTCATAGTCAACCTATGAATTGTATATTGGAAGGAAAGATGGAGTGTGTTGGAATCAACTGGATCAAAAACGCAGCAACACAACGATTTTGTGAGAACTCCTTACGACTCTTATATCTTAATAAAGAACAAAGAAAAACATCCAAGTAATTACATAACCTAACCCATCTATTTATACTAAACTAATTACTTGCTAAACAAGTTATCCTAAACCAATACCAACTCTAATACTTATTAACCAATTAATAAAGTAAGTAGATAAACATAATACTTTAAACTAATAATTATCTTTAAACAACTAACTAATATTTATTATTTTCTTCTCTCTATCGGCTCACACAAATTTATCTTTTCTTTAAGTTTATCTCATCCCATAATTTTAGCCGAATCATTAGGATTATCTCTTCATTCTCCCCCTTAATCCTAATGTGTTCCTTCTAAATTTTGAATACCAAGCAATGATCTCATCTCTTCAACCTTAATTCTTGGACCACCATCCTCTCGTTCATTCTTTTGATCCATTCCTCGATCTTGTAGTGTAAGAACCCTCAGTAAAACCAACACTCTCAAATATTTCCGACACCCTAGTATATTTTAAAAATGTCCCAATATGTCTTTAAATACAACCCGTATGTGAAAACCAAGCCCGAAATATGTTATAATATTTAAAATAAATATAAAAATCTGAAACATAAGTTGAGGCGGGCCGCGTGGACCTAACCCAAACCCTTACGCGGGCGGTATCAAGGCTCAAAACTGACTTCGTTGATTTCTTAATTTAAGGCTGGCCGCGTAAGATCTCGTTTAAGCTAACGCTGGCCGCGTAAGATCAATATAGTGGCGCAACCTGGTGATGACACGTGTCATCATCGTGTCAAGCCTAGTGGTGATCTGGACGAGCTACGCATTGACCCAACGTTGACGCGGGCCGCGTAAGCCTTGTGCTTGTCTTACGCGGGGCGCGTGAGACTCAGATTTCAGCACTATATAAGAAGGCCTCGGGATTTCACTTTCAATCGTTCATTTCTTTTCTCAGTCTCAAATTTCTGAAGTAGTAGGCTTTATATTCAAGTATTATACCCCCTAATTAGCAAGGTTCTGCTCCGTTATAAGTATTATAACCCCGGTTTCGTAATAGATACGCTGCCCGATTGATTTAGGGTTCCGTAATAACTGTCGTGGTTCTGCCCGACGTAGTTGTTGGAATGTCGTCTCGGGGAGGGTATCATTAATATTTTTAAAGGGTTATGATACTAACCAATGTACATTTGTATAAATTATAGATTATATCCAGGAAACCCTTACGCGAAGTCTAAGATAGCAATGTGAGTTTATCTTCTTTTTGTTAATCTTTTTGAAATACTTTACAAAACCTTAAATGTTTTACAATGTGATTAAGCAGTGATTGAATCTTTGTAGTTCTTCAATTACTGTCGGTATGTTGGGGGTTTTGTATACAAAATTTACTACCTTGTGAGTAGTAAGTCGGGGATGACAGTACGTTACCATTGGACAACGAGTTAGCCAATGTGTAATATGACCCACAAGTCAGGATTGACAGTACTGAATGAGTAATTGTGTAGAAATAAACAATGTGATCGCTCTCAATACTGTTTTAATTGATAAAATGTTTCTTGATTGGGATTCACTCACCAGTATTTCCTACTGACAAATGTTTTTAAAACGCGTTTCAATGTGAAAGCCAATTAGTAAAAAGCCAGCTGGAGAGCACTGAAGGCTTGGGAAAAATGTGGCTATAAAAGTTACCTAAAAGACGATGTTTTAAATTCAATAAAATAAGGTTTATCACTATAAATATATTGTAATAAGAAACTTGGGTTTTACCCATGTGATTATTAATATCAAATATGGTGGTTTTACTCTGATAAACATTTCCTAACTACGGTCTTGATGTAAATTCCGCTGCCAAATTAACTAACCTGATACCACCGAAATTCAGAGTTCGCGTCCGCCCATTCCCGGGGATCAGCGATCGGGGGTTGCGACAGGAGGTGGTATCAGAGCCTAGCCACTGGTCTGAGCCAAAGAAGTGTTCTGCTGACACTTAAATTCTAAATTTTGTGTTAGGAAATAAATTATGGAAATATGTGCATAACTGTATTTATTTGTTATGTGTTATTTGACTATTTGTTAGTTTACAGTATGAGTGATCAAGGACCCTCAGAAATGAGTCGTCAGTTGTCTGATTCACCTAGGAGTGAAGGTATCTCATCACAGCCTGCCCTTTCGGGGTATTCTGCTAATCAGGAAGAAGGAATGTTTGCTTTTAAAGCTCAGTCAGAAGAGCCATTCCCTCATAAGAAACGAGGATGGTTCAGTAAGGAAACCTTTGCACGTAGGAAAAGAATGCGAAAGTTACAACAGCAAAGGGCCTTAGCAGCTATTAAGCGAGAGACAGATGCCCATACCCAGGATATGCTCAATAGAAGCCTAGCCAATTTCCATATCCTAGCCACAACTGCTGCTGACCCTAATCTGGAACAAATAATAGCACCCCAACCACAATTGCAAATCCCTGACCAACCAATGGAGATAGAAAACCCTGAAAACCAGGTGGAGATGCATGATTTCAACCCAGAAGAAATCCCTAGGGTACCAGCACCTAACCCCCTAGACCCAAATTATGATCCTTGGTGGGATGACGTTAGGGATTATGTGCAACGTTACCCAATCCATGAAGACATACCTATACAGAAGATAGGAGCCTACCCAGGTATGGACCCTTTAGATCCCTATTACCAAGATGATTATATTAGGGAGATCTTAGAAGATCCTTACTGATTTCAGGCACTTTCACCCCCATATCAGGAATCCGCACCCCAGATTCCGAACCCAGTCCTAGAACCTGCACCCCCAATGAGTGCAGAAAACGTCCAAGAACTTAGGACTTTTGGGGAGGAAATTTTAGAAAGCAGTGAGAGAATGAGACAGGTGGGAGAGCGTCTCGTATGGAAATACGATGAGCGCAATATGGATTTTTGGATAAATCCATATCCGTGATGTGACGGAGGAGACGGTAATAGTAAAAAAATAATAATAATATAATATAATAAAATAAAAATAAAATAAAATATGTGTGTACGGATGCATATTACTATTGGTGTAATTCTATTTCTGTTGGTATTGTAATTTTTATTTCAGTACTAGAATGTAATAGATGCATAATAGTATATGAAAATAGAGTAAAAGTCGCAATGATCATCGTTTTTGGCTAGATTGCGTATCATGTGATTAACTATATTAAATATTATCTTGTGATATTAATATGGGGTAAATGTTTAAAATTCAGATGGCCGACGAAGGAAATCAAGGAAATCTAAATAATGATAACCAGAGTAACATTAACGTGGTTAATGAAAATCCGAGCATCAATAACAATGGAAACCAAATGGATAATAGTGTTGTTCAACACATAGTGGCACAAGGAATCATAGATGCAATGCCATTTATTATTCAAACGATTCAAGAAGCGAATAATAAAAGTAAGCATAGCAGTAAGCAACCCATCGAACCTGAAAACAGCGTGAACAATGAACCTGTACTTCAAATGCCCATTCCTAAAAGAAGAAGAACCGTGTCTTACGGTTGTTCTTATAAAGAATTTCGGTCTTGTAAACCAATGCAATTCTCGGGAAATGAAGGGGCCATTGCAACCCTACGCTGGATAGAGAAGACTGAGGCAGTCTTAAGAATAAGCAAGTGTGCTGAAGAAGATAAGATACTGTTTGCTTCTAATCTGTTTAAGAATTCAGTAGTAGAATGGTGGAACACTATCCTCCAAACAAGAGGAAGTGATAGAACCTACAATATGGAATGGGAAGAATTTAAGAATAAGGTAGAAAGGAAGTTCTGCCCACCCAATGAAAAGGAGCAAATAGCAAACAGATTCCTAAACCTTAGAATGACTGGTGTGGATAGTAAGGGATACACTAAAATATTCTTCGAATATGCTAGAATAGTGCCAACTCTTGCTTCACCTGAACCAGTATTAATCTCCCATTATATCTGGGGATTAATTTGAGAGATAAGACACGTAGTCAAGGCAGCTAGACCTCAAACCATAGAAGAAGCTGTAGAACTAGCAAATACCTTGACAGATGAATTAGTTCGTACCCGAGAGGAGGATCAAAAGAGGAACCTAAATCAGAAACTCACACAATAATTTCGTTCTAACCGTGGGAGAAATATAGGTTCTACCTCTGCACCTTACTGTAAGAATTGCAAAAGAAAGCATTCAGGAAGATGCTCTATATACTGTAACTTTTGCAAAATATCGGGACACAAGGTAGAAAACTGCAAGAAGAAAGCTAATAACAAGATATGTTACAACTGCGGAGAACAAGGTCATATCAAGCTTAATTGTCCAAAATTAGCTCCAGCTACAAATAACAAGAATACTCAAAATGCTAGAGCATTTGTTCTGACTGCAGATGAAGCCAAAATGATTCCAGATGTTATAGCTGGTACGTTTTTAGTTAATGATATTTTTGCTAAAGTATTATTTGACTCTGGTGCAAACCAAAGTTTTATTAATACATCATTTTGCAAATTTCTAAATCAGTCATTAACTAAACTACCACAAGAATGTTTAGTAGAGACAGCCAATGGAGAAACCGTTAGGATTTCTGAAATCTTGTAGGGAGCAAGAATAGAAATTTTAAATCAGAAATTTATTACAAATCTTTATCCACTGAATCTGGCAAGATTCGATGTTGTTTTAGGAATGGATTGGTTAATAGCCAATAGAGCCAATATTTTATGTGATCAAAAGTCAATTCAAGTAAATGCACCAATAGGTAAAATGATCACAATTAAAGGAGATAAACCAAATAGATCCACAAAATTCATCTCTGTGATGAAAACTGCAAGTTATATAAGAAAATGTTCTATAGTGTATTTGATTTCTATAATCACTAACACTAAAGGAAAGGATTTAAAAGATATTCTAGTAGTATCTCAGTTTTCAGATGTTTTTCCAGAAGAATTGCCAGGGCAACCTCCAGATAGAGAAGTTGAATTCAGGATCCATTTGATACCAGGAACGACACCGATTGCCAAAGCACCTTACCGTTTGGCACCCACAGAAATGCAGGAATTAAAGAAACAATTAGATGAATTGTTGGAAAAAGGATTTGTACAGCCAAGTTCGTCGCCATGGGGAGCGCCGATACTGTTTGTTAAAAAGAAAGACGGATCAATGCGTATGTGCATTGACTACCGTGAATTAAACAAGGTTACGATTAAGAACCGGTACCCATTACCGAGAATCGATGATCTGTTTGACCAACTACAAGGAGCTCGATTTTTCTTCAAAATCGATTTAAGGTCAGGATATCATCAATTAAAGGTACAGGAAGAGGATATTCCTAAAACCGCATTCAGAACAAGGTATGGTCATTATGAATTTACTGTCATGCCATTTGGTTTAACCAATGCCCCAGCTGCATTTATGGACATGATGAACCGAATATGTAAGCCATATTTGGATAAATTCATAATCGTCTTTATAGATGATATTCTCATTTACTCTAAGAATAAAGAGGATCATGCAAAGCATTTGCACGCACTTTTAAGTTTGTTAAGAAAGGAAAAGCTTTATGCTAAATTTTCTAAGTGCGAATTTTGGTTAGAACAGGTACAATTTCTTGGACACTTAGTCAATCATGAAGGAATTCATGTAGATCCAACAAAAATCGAGGCGATTACTAAATGGAAAACCCCTGAGTCACCAACCGAGGTTAGAAGTTTCTTAGGATTAGCTGGTTATTATAGAAGATTTATTCAATATTTTTCTAGAATAGCCATTCCCTTAACTAAGCTAACCTGTAAATCTGTTAAGTTTGAATGGGGATTAAAACAAGAAGAAGCTTTTAGAATTCTTAAGCAAAGATTAACCCATACACCCATATTAGCGTTACCAGAAGGAACTGGAGACTTTGTAGTATATTGTGACGCTTCTAAATTAGGTTTTGGATGTATATTGATGCAACGACAAAAGGTTATAGCTTACGCATCTAGACAACTTAAGAATCATGAAGAGAATTATTCAACCCATGATCTAGAATTAGGAGCTATAATTTTTGCTTTTAAGATTTGGAGACATTACCTTTATGGTAGTAAGTTTACCATATTCACTGATCATAAGAGTTTAAGGTATATTTTCAAGCAAAAGGAGTTGAATATGAGACAAAGACGCTGGATGGAAATGCTTAGTGATTATGATTGTGATATCCAGTATCATGAAGGAAAAACAAATGTAGTAGCAGATGCTTTAAGTTGAAAGTATCATGAAAAGCCAAAAAGGGTACGTTCTCTTAAATTAAATCTACAAGTAGATTTAAATGATCAGATAAAAGAAGCACAAGAATCAGTAATCAAGGATGATGCTGAAAAATTAAAAGGAATGCTAAAAAAGTTACAACAAGGAACAGACGGAATTTGGAGATTCCATGAAAAGAAAATGTGGATACCTAAATTAGGAAACCTACGTTATCGTATTTTAGAAGAAACCCATAAATCTAAGTATACGATGCATCCAGGTAGTGATAAAATGTACCAGGATTTAAGGAAGAATTTCTGGTGGATAGGAATGAAAAAGGACATAGCAGCCTATGTTTCTAAATGTTTAACCTGTTCACAAGTTAAAACTGAACATCAGAAACCCTCAGGATTGCTACAACAGTTAGAAATGCCAGTGTGGAAATGGGAATTGATAACAATGGATTTTGTTACTAAATTACCCAAAACAAAGAAAGGAAATGATACAATCTGGGTGATTCACTACAAAAAAATGCCATTTAGTGGCATACACTTTTAGTGGTATTTAGCTTTTATGCCACTAATTTAGGTTTTTAATGGCACTTTATGTATGCAATATTTACTTGACACACATTTTTAGTGGCATTTAGTTTTTAAGCCACTGATTTATGTTTTTAGTGGCATTTTTCGTGTGCCATCTTTGTCTCACCTAAAATTTACTTCCTTATGCCACTAATCCTCAGAAGTAATCAAAACTCAAATATACAAAGTTATATTTTTATGAGTTGTAATTTTAGTTTTTATGTTTACACTTTACTTATTATTTTCGTGTAACTAAAATAAAGGAAAAAAATCAAATTTAAGTTTCTGGCCTCCTCATTCTACCCCAAAAAATACAATTTTCGATTCCCGCTACTTTCTTCTACTTCCATCTTCCTTGTTTTTCAATTTTTCATCTTCCCTCCCTTTCTTATAGCCCTGATTTGATTCCCGTATTGTTTTTCAATTTTTCATCTTCCCTCCCTTTCCCATCCCTGATTTGATTCCCATCCAAATAGTTCCCTTTACAGCAGTTAAGGAGAAAAGCAGTACCCGCCACTAAGGGATTTTAGTCGACCCGACCACCATCGCTACACCCCAATGACCATCGACCACCCTTCCTTTCCTCTAATCTTTTGGCATCGCTGTTTGTAGAATGGGAGATGAATGAGCCCGGGGCTAAGCGCCCTAAATTCAGCATGTTGGTTCAATCGAGACTCTTAGTTTTCACCGGTCATTTTCTTTATACGACCCACAATTTTAGGTAAACACTTACTAGAACATGTTTAGTGTTTTTTTTTGTTTTTATTTAGTAAATGTTGTATTTTGCATAAACGGGATGCTGTGATGGTAACTATTGGTGTTGATTTAGAATAACATGTACCTTGTTTGGTCATTGGTGTATGCGATTGTGGGTTCGAACCAACTAGAAGAAGTTAGATACTTTACAAGATTCAGTCATGCGCTCCACATGTTTGATGAAATGTCTCAATGAAACTTTTTTTTTGTATAAATTTCATTATCATTTCCCTTTGCTGATAATGTGAGGGCTACTTTAATTTGAGGTTGCAACTTTGAGATATATTCTTTAATTTGTTTGCCATTTTTTGAGATTTTTAATTTACTATAATTAGATATTGGATGGTTACTGGTGTTCTAATCGTATAGAAAATGTTTGAAGGTTTAGTAAGGCAACTAATTTTAGGTTATCTTGGGCAATATATTAAAGATATACACAGGGAGCATCTCAAGATTACACTCTGGAATGGTCAGTCACTAATGTATAATATCCTACTCTTTATTAAGTTACGGTAGGTTTAGTTGTGTAGTACATAGCTCTCAATAGCGAATAGTGAACGATAGCGACAAACTACGTATATGCTACGGCAGCTACGCGCAATTTTATGTTTAGCGATACACTAGAAGAAAATTTAATAAATATTTTGTATGTAAATTTTATCAAAAAAAAAAAAAACAAATAAAAAAATTCCAAAAATCTCGCTATTTTTCGCTAAATTCTATATAATGTCATCAATCCGCTTCGCTACGTAGCACGCTATATCGCTCTCTACGGGCGCTATTGACATCTATGGTGTAGTATAAACATACTACTCACGTCTAGGGGTGGCTCAACCGTTTTCGTGGCCCAAAGCGAACGGAATTGTGACTCCTGTTACTTAGATATGAAGGCAGTCTGTTCAATGTTAACTTTATGTAAATCATTCTCAATCCTTAGGAGGGATGGGGCGCCACGTGATGGCACCTCCACCACGCGTGGATCCATCACGTACACCAAAAGTTGTTATCATATTTTACTGGTCAGCCCAATTCCTCAATCCCTCAATCCTTTTACATTTTAGTTTTTCTTTTCCCCATGATAAACGGGTCGTAAACGGGCTAGCGGGTTGACATGATTAATTCACGGGTCAAACGAGTTGACATAAACACAGCCCGTTTAATTAAATGGGTTAACAAGCCACCCCTACATCTAAATATCTTTTGGCGTGTCTCAGGGCTACATCTTCATGATTCATCTGTTTGTCTCATTTATGTTCCTGATTGTATACTTTATATGGTAGGTATATTAAAAGAAATAAAACAGACTTAGCATTATTTGATTTGTATAAGTACAACACATGTTTCCTTAATCTTTCAACATCTTCTGGTGTAGATGTGTGAGCCTTCGATCCAAAAAAGGCGACTATCATACGTGAAACACGAGCGTTTAGTTGCGGACATACTAAAACATCTGCAAGAGCACACTGCAGAACAAGTACTCACTGAAGATGGTTCAGTAAACCTTCCTGTTATAGAACGGTTAGATTCGCATTCATTTTCATATTTATCCTCCATTTATACTTTCCTTTGCTTTTTATTTATTTGTATTCTTTTATTGTTTCGCAGGCTATTTACAATGATCGATCAAGATGGCGATAGCTACATATCTTTTCCTGAACTAAAAGCAATTCTTCAAGATATCAAGTTCAGTCAATTAACTTGGAACAAGGAGAAAACACTTGAAGAAATAACAAAAGAATTCGATAAAGATGACTATCGTAGAGTAACTAAGGATGAATTGTAGAAATATTTAAAAAATGGCTCGACGAGACCAAAAATGCAGTGGACAAACGACCATATCGATCGGTTAGATCGTGGAGGGACTTATATCAGGTACTTAAACTAGAAATTTTGCATCAACAAATGTTTTTACAGTACATTTTAAAATTTCTCATATGTATTTGTTTTCAGATTATCCACCCATGGTATGATTGGTATCAGACCAAAAAGAAAGAAGAAACGGCGATGAAGATCCTTATAACCGATATTATACGACACGGCCAAAGCTTACAACTAGAATTTTTTTACAACGAAGATGGAACACCAAATATATCTGCAATAAAAAGGTGAGAAACAAGTATTTGAATTTAGGTGGTGCTACTGTTTGGCATTGCATTTGGAAGTGATTATCTCATTATCATCTTCCAACTGCATATAAGTTTCTAGTGTTTGGGTATACTGAATTTGATTCTGGTTATAGATAACTAGGTTACAATATTTTTGTGTATTACACATGTTAATAAATGTATAATTATATAATTAGTAATAAGAAAGTTATATTTTAAAAAATATATATATATCTCGGTTGAATAAATCAATGTACCATCTAAATTTTAATATATTATTTCTTTCAAGTGGGTATTAACTTTGATTTTTAATACCATCTATTTTTTTTAACAAATTTTAACATATGTTTTCCGTTATATGTTATAGGTCCATGGTATTGGTTCTATGGTCCCTAACAACCCTTTACCAGTTGACCATCTATCATTTTAAAGAAGCCAATGATAATGGTAATTACTTTTATGTTACCAGTTTTCACATAACACCGTGGGGTATGGTGGGGCGGGGGTTTGGGGAATGGGTTGACACGTGGACTTTGAGGGGCACCGCTGGTCAGTTGCATGTTGGGTTGGTATGGCAGGGCGTGGCTAGCCCGCGTGAGTTGGCCACGTGTTATAATTTTTTTCAATTATTATAAAAATACACACAAAATTAAAAAAAAAAGCCTAAAATTATTATTAAAACTTCCTAGCCACCTATAGCCTAGCCAACCCAGTCAATGAGAGCCGGCCACAGAAGACCGCTAGGCCCGGCCAACGCCCGGGCTGAAACCCCCGCCCAAGGGTACACGCCGAAACCCAAGCCCACCCGGGGTTGTGACTTGGGCGTTTGTACCCAACCCCCGCCCCATACCCCATAGTCTAAGCAGGAGCCAATATATTTTTATTTGCATATTGAATAGTGTCCTTGTTGTTTGCATATTAAAGGTCTTTATTTTTTTTAGCAGGTATCTACTAGTATCATTTCTATGAAAGAGTTAATATGAAGATCATTTTATTTGCATGAAGATTGTGAAAGAGGTTTATGATTGAATGAAGCTTCAAGTTTTTTATTCAAACTTGTGTTAGTTTGTATTCTATATGTTTGGTATTTAGACTTTAATTGACACTTATGAGATGTTTCAATATGTTTGGAATATGATCTAACTTTTAATTGAAGTAATGATATTACAATTTATGCATTTTATGGTTTTGTTTTTATTTAATATTGTAAACAAATAATGATTATAATTAAATATAGTTAATATGATAAACAACTATAGTGGCATTTAATTTGATATGTTTTAAGTGACAAAAATTATGTGCCGCTAAAAACCCAAAAGTTTATAGTGGCACACAAAAAGTGCCACTAAAGGGCCCTGTTGGAATGAGCGGCACACAAAAAAAGTGCCAGTAAAAGGCTTTAGCGTCACCGCTTCTAGTGGCACTTTTTTTGTGTGCCGCTCATTCCAATAGAGGCCTTTAGTGGCATTTTTTTGGTTTTTTGTGGCACTTATTGTATGCCACTGAATGGATTTTTATTTGTAGTGATTGTAGATAGACTAACCAAGTCAGCTCATTTCTTACCAATGAAGGAAACTTTCAGTATGGAACAATTAGCTAAATTATATGTAAATGAAATTGTTTCTTTACATGGAATTCCTTTATCAATTGTTTGTGATGGGGATAGCTGATTTACCTCTCATTTTTGGTCAAGTTTCCAAAAGGCAATGGGAACCAAGTTAAAATTAAGCACAGCTTATCATCCTCAAACAGACGGACAAAGCGAAAGAACTATTCAGACGATGGAAGACATGCTTAGAGCTTGTGTAATTGATTTTGGAGGTAATTGGGACGATCACTTACCTTTAATAGAATTTTCTTATAATAATAGTTATCACACAAGAATCAATGCTGAACCATTCGAAGCACTTTATGGACGTAAGTGCCGAACCCCAGTTTGTTGGGCAGAAATTGGGGAAAAGCAACTATCTGGACCTGAGATAGTGCAAGAAACAACTGACAAGATTATTCAAGTCAAGGAACGACTGAAAACAACACATGATCGACAGAGGAGTTATGCTGATAACCGACGCAAGCCATTGGAGTTTAAAGTAGGAGATAAAGTATTGTTGAAGGTCTCTCCTTGGAAAGGAGTAGTAAGATTCATCAAACGGGGAAAACTAAGTCCCAGGTATATTGGTCATTTTGAGATTATTAGAAGAATAGGACCCGTAGCCTATCAGCTACAACTGCCAGAGGAAATGGCAGGAATACATGATGTGTTTCATGTATCAAATCTCAAGAAATGCGTACCCGATGAATCACTAATAGTACCTCTTAAGGATATAGAGGTAAATGAACAACTCAAGTTTGTAGAAAGGCCTCTACAGATTGAAGACAGAAAAGTCAAGAACCTCAAGCATAAGAGACTAGTTCTGGTCAAAGTGAAGTGGGACTCCAAAAGAGGACCTGAGTATACATGGGACCTCGAATCTGAAATGCAAAGGAAATATCCGCACTTGTTCCAGTAGATCTCGAGGACGAGCTCTAAAACAAGGTGGGGAGAATGTAACAACCCTCAGTAAAACCAACACTCTCAAATATTTCCGACACCCTAGTATATTTTAAAAATGTCCCAATATGTCTTTAAATACACCCCGTATGTGAAAACCAAGCCCAAAATATGTTATAATATTTAAAATAAATATAAATATTTGAAACATAAGTTGAGGCGGGCCACGTGGACCTAACCCAAACCCTTATGCGGGCGGTATCAAGGCTCAAAACTGACTTTGTTGATTTCTTAAGTTAAGGCGGGCCGCGTAAGATCTCGTTTAAGCTAACGCGGGCCGCGTAAGATCAATATAGTGGCGCAACCTGGTGATGACACGTGCCATCATCGTGTCAAGCCTAGTGGTTATCCAGACGAGCTACGCGTTGGCCCAACGTTGACGCGGGCCGCGTAAGCCTTGTGCTTGTCTTACGCGGGGCGCGTGAGACTCAGATTTCAGCACTATATAAGAAGGCCTCGGGATTTCAATTTCAATCGTTCATTTCTTTTCTCAGTCTCAAATTTCTAAAGTAGTAGGCTTTATATTCAAGTATTATACCCCCTAATTAGCTAGGTTCTGCTCCGTTGTAAGTATTATAACCCCGGTTTCGTAATAGATACGCTGCCCGATTGATTTAGGGTTCCGTAATAACTGTCGTGGTTCTACCCGACATAGTTGTTGGAATGCTGTCTCGGGGAGGGTATCATTAATATTTTTAAAGGGTTATGATACTAACCAATGAACATTTGTATAAATTATAGATTATATCCAGGAAACCCTTACGCGAAGTCTAAGATAGCAATGTGAGTTTATCCTCTTTTTTGTTAATCTTTTTGAAATACTTTACAAAACCTTAAATGTTTTACAACGCGTTTCAGGTAACACAATGTGAAAGCCAATTAGTAAAAAGCCAGTTGGAGAGCACTGAATGTCACACCCCGACCACGTAAAACAACAAAGCGTGGCGGAAACGTCAGGGAGTGTTGTAACAGAATTATCGTTTCATAACCATGGATACAAAAAGTGTTTCGTTTTATTGATAATATTAAACATTAACATTGTCTTAACACATGACAAACAAGTTTTATATCGACTATCATTGTTTTATGTCACTAAGGCCTCGTCCAGATCCTATGTGACGCATGCATCCTAGAACGTCAATCAAGCAACAACACCTGAAACATATGTAAAAACAAAGTCAGCAAAGAAATGCTGGCGAGTACATAGGTTTTATAAGAGTATCGGAATCCTGGCTTGTTTTCATATATTGTAATACCTCGAAAACCTTGTTTTTTTTTAAAAAAAATGTATAATATTGCAACATGATTAACCAACTCAAATCAAGATGGTTATAATTTATAAAATTTCGTAGCCATGATTCTTAACCCAAAAGCTTTTTGTTTTAGAAAACCATCTTTTAAAACATCTCGTATAAACTCGTTAATAAAACTTGTATATTATTTCGAAAACATCGTTGAGTGATATCGTTTCAATATCGTTTACCCAAGTGAACTAAATAACGCCACGATATGTAATATGTTGAAAACACTTATATATAAGAAGTACCAGCGGCGTATCTACCATGTTTTCACCACATTACACCCGCCCCGTTATCTAAACACTAGCCAAAAACCAATCGTTTACCCAGATCGTTTAACATCGTTTCCAAATCGTTTCTAAATCGTTCCCAAATCGTTTCCAAATCGTTTACTCGTTTAAATCGTTTAAATCGTCCTCGTTTTAATTGTGATAACTTATATATGGTCGTTTCGTTAATAACATTCAAACCTTCGTGACTCGTTCATCGTTCACTCGCTTCTCGTATTAACAAACCTCCAAAGGGTAAGTTAACAATCATCAGATTCAATCGTTACCCACAACACCCACACATAACCATGGGTATAGTACAATAACGGGATTTGTCATATCCTATGGTACCATAACCTAATACTGGTCGGCTTGATCAATGCTAATGAATGTCGTTCGTTATGTAACTACAACCAACAAGTTCGTTCACATTATCGAAATCGTTAATAGTTTAGTATAAATCGTTCTATTCGTTTTTGAAATCATCGTTTAAACCTTGAAAACATTTTTGTACATATGAATCACCCCAAAACAATTGAAAACAGTAAAATAGGGGAACTATGTACTCACATAGTTACCACAAAACATGTAAAAGAGGGGATCTATGTACTCACATGTAGTGCAAGGTATCCTCAATCAATAGTACTTCAACAAACTCGAGTAAACCAGAGAAATCAAGCAGCACCTAGTAATCGAACCACTAGTCAAACAATAGATGCCTAAATCGGAAGATCGGACAGAATGAGGTCTTGCAACCCAAATGAGTGTTGGAACTCATGTGATATGGTTTAACAAAGCCTACATCCTAAATCGGAACCTAACCTAAGTGCTTTCGACCCATCGCGACCTATTAAGGTAGCTTATGCTACTTTAACGCGTCGTGCGCGCAAACGCGCGTTCGAGACGTCTAACTAGCCATATGACAAGTATTATATGCCTATACAAGTTTAATCATGTTGTATAATCAGTTATGTGACAAGAGTTTAGGTTACATATGCTTAATTACCAATTATGCATGAAAAGGGCATTTTGGTCATTTACCTAAAGCATATAAACTACCTATCATAAAACTACTTAAACGAAGCGACCATAAGGTATAACCTTGGAAGGTTATTCCCTATACACTATGGTCACCTAATGTGTTTGGTCGGATCCTAATGATCGACCAAACGGGTCGGGTTCGAAAGTATAAGCGATTGTTTAGATCGCTTACCTTTACGACCCTAGACAAGCACAAAACTAAAAGTGATGAGCTAAACATGTTAGAACATGTTTAACAAGGTTTGAAAATAGGTTTGGTATCAAAACAAACGGTTTTGATACCCACAAGTAGTTTGGTTACAAAATACGCGTAAATGCGCATTTTGGCCGAAACTACGACTCGTCACTGAGCCTAGATAACGTGGTAATCAGTAGGTATAGTCACAAGGGACTATAACCATCGTGCTTACGCTCATGTTATGAAGTTCAAACGAACTTCACATTGACCATAAGCTGGTCAATGCCGAAAGTCAAACGCAGTTTGACTTTAACGCAAAAATGAATGTAAAGAACGAAAGAACACTTACAAAGGGTCCCCGCAAGCTTTGATTTCCCAAGTATTCTCAGGTATGAAGTGGTTCACACTCCAACTTAGAGAAATTTCAGAAAATCAAGTGTGGGTTTTGCAAATGAGGGGTGAGGGGTATATATAGGATTTCTAGAACCGTTAAGATCGTTCCTCCAAAACTGAGCTTTGATCTGGACCTTACATGTGTGCTCATGGTTTTCTAAAACCATGGGAGCCCCTAATATGGACTATGTTCATTGAATATCAGCCCATGGTTTTGCAAAACCATGGGTGAAAACCATCACACTTAAAAATGGACTAGGTTCATTGAATCTGCTAGAAATTTCAAAAATGGTCCCTGCACCTGTAAAACTTGATTTTTTTGGCACTTTTAAGCCCCATTAACCCCATTTTAAGGCTCTAAAATACAATTAAAGTATAGGGAACTTAAAATATGCTCAAAAACATCTCGGATTTCGGTTCGTTTGGTCGTACGGTTGCGTTATTCGCTTAATTACGACAGAAGTCGTAACGAACGCAAAAACGATCCAAATTAAGCGACGAATGGAATTTTATCATGCCAAACACTAAAATAAAATATTTTAATGCTTACGTAAATTTTTGGATGTCCGGATGTATTCAGAACGTAAGTTATGCGCGAAAATGCAAACTTATGCACTTTTTGACGCTTTTAGTCCCTGAATGAGCATAAAGTTTATTTTCGCATACCGAACCCCTCAAAGCCTATTTCTAAGATATTTATTGGTTATTTAGGGTATGTTTAACTTATGATCAAGTTCCAGAATGTTCGTTACTATACAAATCGGCATAGTTTCGCAGTTTGACACAAATAGTCCCTGCGATCGAACAAAGTTGATTTCGACACACCAAACCATTCAAAACTTATTTCTAAGTTATGTGGAAGTTATTTAAGGTATGTTAAGCCTATGTCACTATTCCAGAGTGTTTGTCGCGTTATACTGACTGCGTTTAAGCACCAGTTTGCGTATAACCTTCCAGAAAGCGATTTAGAGCTTGAAATTGGAATCGAATCAAATTGTAAAATCACTAAACACAATTACACATATAATAACACCAAAAGACATATAATAACACCAAAGCACATTGTTTTATTAATAATCATCATTGTTTTACATCGTACATCGATTACAGAACACTGTTGTCATAGTCTCCCCTACTTCAGGAAATTTCGTCCCGAAATTTTAACTAGAGGAAGCTTGTGAAAACATATGCGGATATTTCATTTTCATCTAGTCCTCACGTTCCCAAGTAAACTCTGGGCCACGTTTGGATTCCCAGCGAACTTTGACCAATCGAATCCGTTTGTTCTTCAACTGTTTGGAAGCACGGTCCACGATCTCCACGGGTTTCTTGACAAAGTGCATTTTTTCATTGATTCGAATCTCGTCGAGAGGAATGTGTAGATCAGCTTCAGCTAAACACTTTCGCAGATTGGACACGTGAAAAGTCGGGTGAATATTTCCAAGCTCTGGAGGTAGCTCTAGTCGATAGGCAACCTTTCCAATTCTTTCAACAATCTTAAATGGTCCAACATATCGTGGTGCAAGTTTTCCTTTCTTTCCAAATCTCACCACTCCCTTCCAAGGTGAAACCTTGAGTAGGACACAGTCTCCGACTTGAAATTCTAAGGGCTTGCGTTTCAAATCCGCATAACTCTTTTGACGGCATCTAGCTGTCACAAGATTATCGCGAATCTTCTTGATTTTGTCTGTTGTTTCCAGAATGAGCTCTGGTCCAGTAAGCTGAGCTTCACCGATCTCATTCCAACAGACAGGTGAACGGCATTTTCGACCGTAGAGAGCTTCGAATGGCGCCATTTTAATGCTAGTATGATAGCTATTGTTGTTAGAGAACTCGATCAACGGCAGATGAGAGTCCCAATTACCACCAAAGTCTAT
This sequence comes from Helianthus tuberosus, assembly GCA_030545235.1. Lineage (NCBI taxonomy): Eukaryota > Viridiplantae > Streptophyta > Magnoliopsida > Asterales > Asteraceae > Helianthus > Helianthus tuberosus. The sequence goes on from CM060366.1 coordinate 142,296,913, forward strand.
CACGCATGCTCTAAGCATATCCTCTAAAGTTTGAATCGTTCTCTCGGATTGGCCATCTGTTTGGGGATGATAAGCAGTGCTTAGATTCAGTTGGGTTCCCAAAGCAGATTGCATGGCCTTCCAGAAATGAGATGAAAATCGAGCATCACGATCAGAGATGATATCCAAGGGAACACCATGTCATGATACAATCTCGTCTACATAGATCTTGGCACGCTTCTCAGCAGAGAAATCCTCACGGATTGGTAAGAAGTTAGCAGATTTTGTCAAACGATCAACTACAACCCAAATAGCATCGTGACCTTTAGACGTACGCGGTAACTTAGTAATGAGATCCATCGCAATGTTCTCCCACTTCCAAACCGGTATCTCTGGTTGTACAAGCAAGCCAGAAGGTCGTTAATGTTCGGCCTTGACTTTGAGACAAGTTAGGCATTTCGACAGATACAAGGCAACATCTTTCTTCATACCAGGCCACCAGATCTTAGTACGAAGATCCTTGTATATTTTATCAGCACCAGGATGGACAGAATATCGAGACTTATGAGATTCATCCATTACCAAGGTGCGAAGATCGTCTTGTTTTGGAATCCACAATCGATCCTTAAAATAGACCAAACCATCGTCTTTCGCTTCGAGCATAAGCTCAAGTTGACGTGGTAATTCCGTACCCATCAAATTTTGTGAAACATAAAATTGCTGAGCTTGAAGGACACGAGATTGAAGATCAGATAGAGTTCGAACAGAATGAAGCTTGACTCGCTCCTTTCGACTAAGCGCATCGGCTACAACATTCGCCTTACCAGGGTGGTAGCGAATTTCACAATCGTAATCATTTAAGAGTTCAACCCAATGTCGTTGCCTCATGTTCAGCTCTTTCTGATTAAGAATATGCTGGAGACTTTTGTGGTCTGTGAAAACCACACACTTTGTTCCATAGAGGTAGTGTCTCCAGATTTTAAGCGCGAAAACCACAACTCCTAACTCAAGATCATGAGTCGTATAGTTCTTCTCGTGAACTTTCAGCTGTCTAGATGCATATGCAATAACCTTACCTCGTTGCATAAGGACGCAACCAAGGCCTAAGTTGGATGCATCGCAATAGACAACGAAATCATCGCTTCCTTCGGGCAGAGATAGAACAGGAGCATTACATAACTTCTGCTTCAGCGTTTGGAACGCTCCTTCTTGCTTGGGTCCCCACTCGAAAGGCTTATTTTTCTGAGTCAAAGCAGTGAGTGGAACCGTAATCTTCGAGAAATTTGAAATGAATCGACGATAATAACCAGCAAGACCAAGAAAAGATCGAATCTCTGTAGGCGTCGTTGGTGTATTCCAGTCCTTAATAGCAGCAATCTTGGATGGATCCACATGAATACCCAGCTCATTGACTATATGACCCAAGAATTGAACTTCTTTAAGCCAGAATTCACACTTGGAGAATTTAGGAAAAAGTTGTTCCTTCTTCAGGAGTTCCAATGTTAAGCGAAGGTGTTGCTCATGCTCGGCTCGAGATTTTGAATAAATGAGAATATCATCGATGAACACAATAATGAACTTGTCCAAATAAGGTTTACAGATCATATTCAATAAGTCCATAAAGATAGCTGGGGTATTCGTCAGACCAAAAGGCATGACTGTAAACTCGTAATGCCCATATCTTGTGCGGAAAGCAGTTTTGGGAATATCTTCTTCGAGAACACGAAGTTGATGATACCCAGAACGCAGATCGATCTTGGAAAAGCATGAAACACCCTACAGCTGGTCGAAGAGATCGTCAATTCGAGGTAGGGGATATCGATTCTTGATGGTAAGCTTATTAAGCTCACGATAATCGATACACATTCGAAAAGATCCATCTTTCTTCTTCACAAAGAGAACAGGAGCTCCCCAAGGCAAAAACTCGGACGGATGAATCCTTTATCAGATAACTCTTGAAGCTGTTTTGATAATTCTTGCATCTCTGACGGTGCAAGATGATAAGGTGCTTTCGCAATCGGGTTGGCATTGGGTACAAGGTCAATATGAAACTCGACTTGACGAACTGGAGGCAAACCAGGCAGTTCATCAGGAAACACCTCCGGATAATCCCGAACAATCGGAATATCCTGAATACTCTTGCTCTTGCTTTTCTCCTCGGTGACATGTGCCAGAAAAGCAACATATCCTTTTCGTAAATACCTTTGGGCTTCCATACACGACATAAGCTTCAAACCATTTGGTGGTTTTTCACCACGAACTTCCAGAACATCGTTGGAAGATAAAGCAATACGAACAATCCAAGCTGTGGACTTATAGGCCATACATCAAGAGTCTGCCAAGCTGCAGTTGCACTAAACCAAGCTGGCAACAATCCCGCCCAGGGTCGTTTTCTACCAGGTTCTTGTTTCAACTGTGGCGAGATGGGTCATTTCCGAAGAAATTGCCCAAAGCTTGCTAATGCAAATCCAGCACAGGGATGAGCATCTGACCGACTAGAAGGCAACACCCTTTGGAAATAATCACGTCTTATGTATTATTTCTTTTGTTGTCAAGGTCCATGAAACAGTTGTTATCATTGTTTATAAATAAATCTTTTATTTACATTGCAATGTATTTATGTGGTTATATGTACAAACAACATATCCCCTACAATACCGACAATCAAGGAATCGTATTCCTTGAAAAGCAAACTACCCCCCAAATTTTTTTTTTCTATTTTATGATATCTTGCATTTCCACGAAATTCCTAAGTACCCGTTTCTTCTAAGGAAAACGAAGTATAAGGCGTAAGTTACAACACTAGACGAATACCCAAAGTACCACTATAAATCCTTAATAGGGTACCTAAGGGTATTCCCGTAAATCCAAAAATTGTTGTGTTCCTTAAATTCGAATATTACGTTTCTTTGAAAACAAAATCGAATTTTTGGGAGATCATCCTATCTTTTCAGATAGATCCCAGAGGACATTGAAGCCCATCTACTGGTTTCCTAGGTGTACCTTGAATATCCATTTTCAATCGATAACAAGTTAATAACAAATTAATAACCAAGTTAAACAACTATGTCATTATGTGCTTATGTGTTTCCTTTTTATGTTTTTGGTATAATCCAAGTTTTGTTATCCAAAATCCTCGTAGAATCTTCTATATCTTCGTATAAGGGATTCATAGTAGGATATCCAAAGGTACTATATTAAATCCTCAATGGGCTTTTACGTAATAGTAAAGACCCTTGGATTATATTGTACTATTCCATAATTAGACCCCTAGAGTGGTCTAGTTAAACAGATTGATCCAAAAATCTGTTTAGGAATATCATGTGATGAAATAGCTGAAAAGACTCCTTGGTGGTCTAATTAAGAGAGATCATTTGTCGATCTAATTAAAAGGACCCTATAATGGCATAGTCACACTCATCACAGGTTTAATTTTTCCCCTTCACATTACAAAACAAATTGTGCGGACTGTGCAAGGAATTGCGTAATTATGGATGCTTACATAATTATGGAATTTAGTGCACAGAAACCACAACAAGTTTTGTCATGTACCTAGAGTTAAATCTATTCATTTCCGTTTCTGAGGAAGCACCCGTTGAAAATGACTCCGTTTGTTCATTTTCGTTTCTGAAGATTGTCCGTTGAGGAAATGAATATCCGTTTGATTATCCTTTCCATCTCCATTTCTGAGGAAGCACCCGTTGAAAATGACTCCGTTTGTTCATTTTCGTTTCTGAAGATTGTCCGTTGAGGAAATGAATATCCGTTTGATTATCCTTTCCATTTCCATTTATGAGGAAGTACCCGTTGAAAATGACTCCATTTGTTCATTTTCGTTTCTGAAGATTGTCCGTTGAGGAAATGAATATCCGTTTGATTATCCTTTCCATTTCCATTTCTGAGGAAGCACCCATTGAAAATGATTCCGTTTGTTCATTTTCGTTTCTGAAGATTGTCCGTTGAGGAAATGAATATCCGTTTGATTATCCTTTCCATTTCCATTTCTGAGGAAGCACCCGTTGAAAATGACTCCGTTTGTTCATTTTCGTTTCTGAAGGATGTCCGTTAAGGAGATGACAGGATTATGCCTTGCTTATCTTTGATGGTTACAAACACAAAGTAATAGACAGAGCCCTACGAATAAATTTTGGGACGAAATTTCCTAAAGTAGGGGAGACTGTGACACCTGGGTCACTGCCACCATCAAACAAATACCAAACCAATGAAATATTGTATTTCATACTTGGGATCTGTATAAATATGTGTATCTTTTGCACATATCAATTTTTGTTCGATTTCAAGCTTTAAATCACTTTCTGGAAGGTTATACGCGCACTGATGCGTAAATATAACCAGTTTAATGCAACGAACACTCCGGAATAGTTAAATAGGCTTAACATACCTTAAATAACCTTTACATAACTTAGAAATAAGTTTCGAAGGCATTGGTATGGCAAAATCAAGTTAAATCGCTTACAGGGACTAAAGTTGAGAAACTGCGAAAGTATGCCAATTTGAACTGTAATAGACATTTCGAAACATGGCCATAAGTTAAACATACCATAAATATCCTTTACATAGCTTAGAAATAGGCTTTGAGGGGTTCGGTGTGCTAAAATAAACTTTTGGCTCATTCAGGGACTAAAAGTGTCAAAAAGTGCATAAGTTTGCACTTCCGCGCATAACTTACGTTCTGAATACATCCGGACATCCAAAAATTTATGTAAGCACTAAAATATTTTATTAGTGTTTGGAATAAGAAAAATCCATTCGTCACGCAATTTGGATCGCTTTTCGCGCTTATGCGCATTCCGTCGTAATTAACCGAACATCGCGATCGTACGACCAAAGGAACCAACATCTGGCATATTTTTGAGCATGTTTCATGTCCACAATGTTTAGGCATCATTTTAGGGCCTTAACCTTGGCTTAACGAGCCTTAAACATGTCAGAAATGGCCTTAATACACAACGGGGACTGAAAGGGAAACTTTGGAAACTGTTGCTGATCAGAAGGACCTTAGCGTGACACCTAGCCCCCTTGGCCTCACGCGAGGCCCTTTCAGATCAGCAGGACCTTAGCGTATGCCAATTTGAACTGTAACAGACATTTCGAAACATGGCCATAAGTTAAACATACCATAAATATCCTTTACATAGCTTAGAAATAGGCTTTGAGGGGTTCGGTGTGCTAAAATAAACTTTTGGCTCATTCAGGGACTAAAAGTGTCAAAAAGTGCATAAGTTTGCACTTTCGCGCATAACTTACGTTCTGAATACATCCAGACATCCAAAAATTTATGTAAGCACTAAAATATTTTATTAGTGTTTGGAATAAGAAAAATCCATTCGTCACGCAATTTGGATCGCTTTTCGCGCTTATGCGCATTCCGTCGTAATTAACCGAACATCGCGATCGTACGACCAAAGGAACCAACATCTGGCATATTTTTGAGCATGTTTCATGTCCACAATGTTTAGGCATCATTTTAGGGCCTTAACCTTGGCTTAACGAGCCTTAAACATGTCAGAAATGGCCTTAATACACAACGGGGACTGAAAGGGAAACTTTGGAAACTGTTGCTGATCAGAAGGACCTTAGCATGACACCTAGCCCCTTTGGCGTCACGCGAGGCCCTTTCAGATCAGCAAAAGTCATTTTAACAGCTGTTAACAGCTGTTTAGCACTCCCAACTCAATTCCACTTGTTGTTTCCTGATGTTGGGGGGCCAATGTGATGTACATGAGGTTACCAACAAGTGTAGGGATGTGATTAATTCACGGTTTACGAGAAACGATCCTAACGGTGGTCCATTTCCTATAAATACCCACCAACATCACTTGCAAAACCCACACAAATCTGATCTCAAAGCTCTAAGTTGAATCCATTACTTCATACCTGAGTTATTCGATCAAGATTTACTAGCGGGGACCCTTTGTAAGTGTTCCTTCATTCTTTTATCGCTTTTCGAGTCCGAAAGTCAAACTATGTTTGACTTTCTGCATTGACCGGTTTATGGTCAACGCAAAGTTCATTTGAACTTCCTAACGTGAGCGTGATCACGATGGTTATAGTCTCTTGTGACTATACCTACTGATTACCACGTTATCTAGGCTCAGTGACGAGTCGTAGTTTCGGCCAAAATGCGTGTTATTGCGTATTTTGTAACCAAACTACTTATAGGTATCAAAACCGTTTGTTTTGATACCAAACCTATTTTCTAAACTTAGTTAAGCATGTTTTAACATGCTTAGCTCGTCACTTTTAGTTTAGTGCTTATATAGGGTCGTAAGGTAAGCGATCTAAACAATCGCTTATACTTTCGAACCCGACCCGTTTGGTCGATCATTAGGATCCGACCAAACACATTAGGTAACCATAGTTGTATAGGGAATAATCTTTTGAGGTTATACCTTATGGTCACGACGTTAGTTAGGTATATGATAGGTAGTATATATGCCTTAGGTAAATTACCAAAATACCCTTTTTGCGCCAAAATTCATTTTAAGCATATGTAACATAACTTTTGGTATCTAAACTGATTTGGCAACAATATTAGACATGTTAAGGCATATATTACTTGTCATAGGACTAGTTAAGCGGTCCGAACGCGTTTCAAGCGAACGACGCGTTAAAGTAGCATAAGCTACCTAAACGGGACGTAATGGGTCGTAAGCACTTAGGTTAGGTTTCATTGTAGTATGTAGGCCTTGTTAAACCATATTACATGAGTTCCCCTACTCATTTGGTTTACGAGCCTCATTCTATCCAATCCTCCGATTTAGGTCCGGATTATTAACATAGTTACCTATATTAGGTGCCGTTTGATATCCGTGATCTCTAGCATTGTTTGGTTGTTACTCAAGGACTACTAAGCAATCTTAAGTGAGTACATAGACCCCTCTTTTACTGTTTTCAAACTATTTTGGGGTGAAACACATGTGCCTACTTGTTACTTTCGTGCTTTGCATGTTTTCACATCATATACTTGCTATGTTCATTAGTACATTTATAGTACATGATTTCATTACATTTTATGCTATGTATGTCCATCGTGTGCATACTTAGTACATCGTTTTACATTACATTTCATGCTATGTATGTCCATTGTGTGCATACTTAGTACATTGTTTTACATTACATTTCATGCTATGTATGTCCATTGTGTGCATACTTAGTACATTGTTTTACATTACATTTCATGCTATGTATGTCCATTGTGTCCATACTTAATACATTGTTTTACATTACATTTTGTTGCATATGCTCATCCAGGATATGAACACATTATATTACATTTTGAACCGTTGTAACCATTTGACTATGTGAACCATCATAACCATTTGATTATATGAACCGTTTGTAACTGTTGGACCCTGTGAACCATTTGTATCTGTTGACATGATTTACATTTGACAATAGACTTTGGACTATACATAAACATTTCTACAATTGTTAAACATTACATCTTAATGGTTTGGTTTGAGTAAGTAATTTAAATAACGAGGCGTGTGTAATATGATACAAGCATGGTGGATACGCCGCTGGTACTTCCTATATATAAGTGTTTGTATGGTATTACATATCGTAGCGTTATTTGAATCATTTCAATTTGAGACGTATAACATTTTATCCAAATAACATACTTTTCACAAGACATTGTTTTACAAACAACTTATCTTATACAAACTCATTTTACATGGTTATTCATTTAACCATACATTATTCTCTTATTCATACATATCATCTGAACCTATTGTTTTTCAAACGATTTACAAAACAAATCAATTTACAAGGTTCATGACTAAACTTTATTAAACATTTTCTTAAACTTACAAGTCATGAATCCTCAACACAAAACCTATGTATCTCACATGCATTTTTATGCTGACGTACCTATTTTCACATGTGTTTTCAGGAGTTGATGCATAGGACTTATCGAGATACACTTAGGCGGACTTGGGCCTTAGTGACTTAAAACGAGACAACAACTACTTAATTTTTGTTATGTACTCTTTGTTTCTTGTTTAAAACAATGTAACTCTCTTGTTTGAATAATAAAATGAAACTTTAATTGCCATGGATTTGAAACAATTAATTCTGTTACAACACTCCCTGACGTTTCCGCCATGTTTCGTTGTCTCACGTGCTCGGGGTGTGACAAACATCAATTTAAAGTCTGAAATCATTGATGAATTACCAGACAATATTGATGTTACATTCACAGCGTCTGACACTGATCATGAGTCTGAGTTAGTAAAGAAAGTTGTCGATCAGGTGTTAGATACGGATGAAGAGTCAAAGTCGGAGTCTAAGTCAGATAGTTCGAGTTCGTCTGAGAAGAGTCCGAGTTCACCGGTTAAGAGGGTTTACAATAAAGAATTCTTGTTATCAAAATCTAATTTGAATGATGGATCAATCAAAGTGGCTTATACTTTGTATGATTCAGACAAATTAAATTCTGATGAGGAATTTCCAATAAGAAGTGTTAAAACTGAAATGATCAAACAAGTTTTCAAATTAACAGAAATTAATATTTCTGAAATAAAAGATTTAAATCTTCATGAAAAACCTAAAAAGTACACTTCAAGAGTTCAACAGAGATTGAAAAAGAAAAGGGGTTACAGTTCTGGTTATGGTTATCGAAAGAAACCAAGCCATAATGGTAATCTCAAAAAGAAAGGTCTTGGTTTCAATTCATCAGAAAATTATAAAAATCAGAAAATTTATAAACCAAATACAAAATTTGTTTCAGGAGGAAGTTCAGAAGAAGAACAATAGAAACCGTTCTGGAAACAATCGAATCAAGAGTTTCTTGCTGAAGTGAAGAAGAACGTGAAAAAGTTTGCTCAAAGAGTTGATAGAAGAACCTGTTTCAAATGCCAAGAAGTTGGACACATAGCTTGGAATTGTCCCAAGTCCAACTCCAAAGAACAGGGAGTTTCTTCTAACTTTGATTCAAGAAGAAAATTTGTTGATAAGAAAGAACTATCTTTGAAAAAGGATAAAATGTTTGAAAATTCTAGTTCTGAAAAAAATGAAAGTTCAAAACGATTTTACAAAAGAAAAGGTGATATGAACAAGCAAAAGTGGGTGGTTAAATCTGAGGGTAATTCTGACAATGAATCTGATTCCATAAAATCATGGGAGTCTTTGGTTGAGAAAAAGGGTTGTGAATTCCGTTCCAGAGGTGAACGATGAGGATTTTCCTCCATTGTCAAAGGAACATTTGATAAAGAAAGTGGGAAAGGTAGAGATCTCAAATCAATTCTTCGCTGATAAGGGAGAATTTGATGTTGAGAAGACTTTTAATGGAGAAGTCAAGCATATTTTCGGGAAGATGGTTGATGGGAAGGTTAAAACTGCAAAAGATTTTTACAAATCAAAATGTTGGTGGGATAGGTGTGTATCAGAATCTCTCAATGCTGGTCAGGCTTGGGGGAAAGTTTTTCCGAACTAAAAATCCTGACTTGCCGGAGCTCCCAGGTTGGTAAGAGTGGAGCAGGAATCGGCATCATTCTAGAAATGTTTGGTTGGTAAATCTACAGGTGATATCTTTATACTGTTATATGTTGATTTACAAGTGGTTATGGTTGGTGAGTGAACCTGCAAGTGGTTGAAAGAGGTTTTCACTTACAAGTGGTTAATCAAGGTCATTAAGTTGAAGTTGATTGGACCATACTTACATGTGGTTATTTTGGTGAACAAATGATGAGTTTATCCCCTAACCTACAAGTGGTTTGAAAATCAACAAAACTAATTTTCCGAAAAAACCATTTGATTAAAACAAACTTAAGTGTTTTGAAATCACAATGGGAAAATAGTTTGTTGTGAGGGGGAGTTCTGATTGTTTATGCCAAGTGGATGGCAAATTGAAGCGATTTGATATCGGTTGTCACTTTATTGTATAGTTTGTTTTCAATTTTCCTAAAATGTGTTTGCATTTTAGGGGGAGTAAAAATTTCAGAAAATCCAAAAACATTTGAAAATTTGAAAAAGTCAAAAACATGATAAAATCAAAAATGAGTTTTGTTGTATAAAAGAGGAAATGATAGTACATCAGTGGACTATCACAACACGCTAAAGAATTGGAAAGAAAAATGTGATAAACGGTCTCACTGATGATATGCCAGTAGGTTTTTGCACATTTAGTAGATTGTGACGAGATATAAACCTAAATTCAAACTTGCTTATATCGTGGGTAACATCTCTCGGATATATGGGTAACCCCCGAAATCTTGTTTGAAGGACCCCTCTTTCTGAGATACTAGGTCTTTATGCTTAGTGATATCTGGGGTATTATCTCGGGACTTCTGATAATGCGGAAGCAATGGCCTAGTCCCCGGAGAATACTTTACGCTTGCTTGAAAAATAGCGCCGCCCTCAGCATAAATGATGAGACAATAAAATTGCTAATCAATGCCGTTGTAAAAAAAGATCCTCTAAAGGGGACCCACCAAAAGTCGAGCCGTCATCTCTCTGCTGAACGGAAGTTCTGACCTGAGCTCTCACGGTTTCGCAATTAACCCCTTACAGATATCATCTAGGTATACTCACCTGTAAGACTGAATATTGGGATCTGGATACGGGAGTATATTCTGAGGTGGGACACGCGAATAAGTTTAAGTATCTAAGACATTAATTTCGTATCTCGAAACGGTTGAACTTTGTGTGAAAATTTAAGTGGATCCGTATACTGACAATCTAAGTGAATCGTTTAGAACTTATAATGTTTAAAGCTTAACGGTGTTGATGATTTGTCTCAAAAACTGATATGATCCTCTTACACAAACTCACAAAAATATTTTATGTAAATATTTCTTTGCTGCATTTCATTTCTGTTATATCAAAACTCCAAAAGATTTTCGGTGTGTTTTAGCATAAATTTTGAAAAATTCAAAAAGATTTTAGACAACTGATGTTGAAAAGCTGATTTTCAAAATTCCGAGTGCTAAACATGACGAACAGGTTTGGGAAAGTTTGCTTGAAGATGTTTGAAATGAAAATGATATTCATTCAAGTGGTTCATCAGTGACTTACATGATAAATCTTTTTGTTCGATACTTGAAAATGATGTATTCAGGGTTGTGTCTTCAAGTGGTTAGCAGAGTTTCTAAATTTGCTATACCTTATCTTTTATGAAACTTATGTTTTGGATAGAGAATATGCAGGTGAGTCAGGTTACGATATCTGAACCTGTGAAAACCAGACTACGATCCCAGCACATCTTGAGGGGGAGTCGGTGAAAGAGAAAGAGAGTCTGAAGATGCAAGAGCTAGGAGTTTGATCCTGAAAGATTAGTTGAAGAAAGTTAGAGTGAAGAAAGCCCAAAGACTGATAAAGACTGAAGATTGAGAAGACTCGACACTTAAGACTCGTCAACATCTGAGGAGGAGTCTGTTAGTGCATTCATCTGTCGACTTCGTCTTATATCGAGTCTGGGTTGCGTTGCGGGTCTGATCAAGCATGATATCATCATATTATATGATGACATCATTATAGTGACATCATCATGCAACATCACGTGAAATATAATATGCAGGCACAAATCAGATTTTGTATTTCATGTGTAGTTCGCTTGAAAGTCAATTTAGGAAGGTTCGCTTGAACTAGTCCTGTTATGTTTCAAGCGAACTAGGGAGGGTTATAAATAGGCTAGTGGACTTGTCATTTGTAACGGAATTCAGATTTGATACCGAGGTGCTGCCGGTATTCCTTGTGACTGTAATCGCTATTATTTCAATACACAAGACGTTTAAAGTGATATTCAAGTTGTTTTTACATCCGTTTCTTAGTTTCCGCCTCTGAAACGGACTAGAGCTCTTCCGAACGACTCATTCAGGTCGCGATTCGATCCTACAAATATCCCTTTTCATGCCCGGCCACCAGTACTTATAGCGAAGGTCCTGGTACATTTTGTCGGCACCGGGATGAATAGAATACCGGGATTTGTGGGCTTCGTCCATCAAAGTCGGTCGCAAATTGGTCCGTTTAGGGATCCAAATTCGGTCCAGAAAGTGGAATATCCCATTCGACTTGCTCACAACCTGGGCTCCATCGTGGTAGATTCTTTCCTTCTTCAGAGTGCGTTCATTAAAACACGCATGCTGAGCTTCGCGGATGAGGGTTTCGAGGTCGTATTGGGCTTAAACATTACGAGTGCTAAGCAGATAGCTCCGTCTGCTGAGTGCGTCGGCAACAACATTTGCATTGCCTGGGTGATAACGAATCTCACAGTCGTAATCGTTGAGAAGTTCTACCCATCGGCGTTGACGCATATTAAGTTCCTTCTGATTAAAGATATGCTGTAGGCTCCTATGATCGGTGAAGATCGTACACTTGGTACCATACAGGTAGTTTCGCCAAATCTTTAACGCAAAAACAACTGCGCCTAGCTAGAGATCAAGGGTTGTGTAGTTCTTCTCATGGATTTTGAGCTGACGAGATGCGTAAGCTATAACCTTGTCTCGCTGCATGAGAACACAACCAAGACCAAGGTTGGAAGCATCACAATAGACAATGAAATCATCGTTTCCATTGGGCAATGTGAGAACAGGAGCATTGCAAAGCTTGTGCTTGAGGGTTCGAAAGGCAGACTCTTGTTCAGTTCCCTAAACAAAAGGCTTGTCCTTATGCGTGAGAGCGGTAAGCGGCACAGCGATCTTTGAGAATCCTTCGATAAATAGTCGATAATAGCCCGCTAGTCCGAGAAAAGAACAAACTTCAGACGGGTTCTTAGGTGTAATCCAACTCTTAACGGCTTCAATCTTCGCAGGATCGACGTGAATACCTTGACTATTTACGATGTGACCCAGAAACTGAACTTCCTCCAACCAGAATTCACACTTGGAGAACTTGGCATAGAGTTGGTTCCCCTGGAGTAGCTCGAGAACCAAACGTAGATCAAGACATCGTCGATGAACACGATGACGAAACGGTCGAGATATGGTTTACACACGTGATTCATCAGATCCATGAAAACCGAGGGTGCGTTGGTTAAACCAAAAGGCATAACAACGAATTCGTAGTGGCCGTATCGAGTGCGAAACGCGGTTTTGGGTATATCCTCCTCTTGAATGCGTAGTTGGTGATATCCTGAGCATAGGTCGATCTTCGAGAAACACGTAGCGCCTTGTAGCTGATCAAACAAATCGTCAATGCGGGGTAGGGGATAGCGGTTCTTGATAGTTAAGTTATTCAATTCCCGATAGTCGATACACATCCTGAATGACCCATTCTTCTTTTTGACGAAAAGGACTGGCGCGCCCCAAGGAGAGGTGCTCGGGAGAATGAAGCCTTTTTCAAGTAATTCCTGGAGTTGGTTTGAGAGTTCGCGCATTTCAGATGGCGCGAGTCAGTAAGGAGCTTTGGCAATAGGGTTGGCTCCAGGGATGAGGTCGATACGAAAGTCGATATCACGACTTGGTGGTAGACCGGGAAGATCCTCTTGAAAAACGTTAGGAAATTCTCGAACCACAGAAACGTCTTCCACTTCCTTCTTCTCTTTCTTTTCCTTCTCTGCTACTACAATGTTAGCCAAGAAAGCTTTGTATTCCTTGCGGAGATACTTGCTGGCTTAGACACATGACATGAGCTTGAGACCTTTCGAAGCAGTTTCACCATATACACACAATAAATCACCATTCGCGAGCGAGAATCGAATCATCTTGTCGAAGCACACAACTTCAGCATGGTTTTCGCGAAGAAAGTCCATGCCTACTATGACGTCAAAACTTCCGAGTTGCATCGGAGTAAGGTCGATTGGAAAGATGTGATTGTTGAGCTCTAGGGTATAATCATGAAGAACAGAATTAACGGCGACAGTTCTTCCGGTAACGACTTCAACATCGAAAGTCGAGGAGAGTTGGGAGCGTTTACGACTAAGGAGCTTCTCGAATTCGAACGACACAAAGAAATTGTCGGCTCCAGTATCAAATAAACACGAAGCATAAATACCATTCACAAGGAATGTACCATTAACCACGTTGTTGTCGGCTTGGGCTTGACGCACGTTGATGTTGAAAGTTCTGGCGCGTGCGGCTTGTTGTTGCTGTTGCTGTTGTTGCTGCTGCTGCTGGGGCTCTTGTTTCACAACCCTGTTTGGGCACATGTTTGAGAAATGGTTAGGATCGCCACATGCGAAGCAGGCTCTGGCGTTGACCGCGGGTGCCGGAGGAACTTGTTGACCCGGAGGGGCGGTGAGTAGAGCTTGATGAGCAGGAGCTTGTCGAGCACGACAGTTGGTAGTAAAATGGCCGTACATACTGCAATGAGCACATAAACAGCAAGCGATGGTAGTCGGGTGATGGTAGGTACAAGTAGGGCAGAGCGGGTGTGGCCCAGTGTATGCACGCTTAGCAGGCGGTGCATTTGCCACAGGCGCCGCTACTTGACGCTGTTGAGCTGGTACAGTTTGTATCGGTGCAGCAGTGATCACACAGTTCTTGTTGCTGGAGCTGTTCTTTCTCTTGTTCTTCCTCTTGTTGCTCGATGCGGTGGTGGTTTCAGCAGTTAGTGTAGTGGTGGTAGCTTGATGCAGGTGTTTCGAAGTTTTATCCCAGACACCAGCCTTGACCCGCTTGTCGTTGATTTCAGCGGCCAGTAGGCAGGTCTCTTCGATCGTCTTAGTCTTAGCCGCTTGCAGGAAATCTGCAACACAGTCAGGCAGGGCTCGGATATACTTCTTGATTGCCATGTCTGAGGTCTTGACCTGATCGGGACAAATGATGCTGAGCTGTTTGAAGTGAGCAGTGAGCGCAGCATTTTCACCATCCTTTTGCTGTATGTGCCAAAATTCATCCTCTCGCTTCTGACGTTCATGAGGAGGACATAATTCTTCCAGCATGACTTCCTTGAGCTCGTCCCATGACAGACCGTAGGCTGCATCGTTCCCTCGCTTGTTCCTCTCGGCCGTCCACCAGTCTAGAGCACGGGACTGGAAGACGCCGGTAGCGTTCAGAGTACGGAGGTTGCCAGGGCAACCGCTTTGTCGTAGAGTGACCTCAATGGAGTCAAACCATTGGAACAACACTGTGGGGCCTCCCTCGCCAGTGAATTCTTTTGGCCCACAAGACTTGAATTGCTTGAAATTTAAGGGAGCTTTGGTGGTAGCTTTAGGAGCTTCGGTCCTCGACTCCTCAGATGATTTGCTGACATTCTCGTAAACATCACTCACGGCCTTTGCTACTTGTTTAGCGATGATAGCAGCAAGGCGTTTGTCTCTCTTTTCTTGACTAGAAAGTGAGGGATAACGGGATCCAGATGACATTGTCTGCAACAGACATCGTCACAGGACTCAACACATTGTATTCGAATCTCACCTCACGCGTCTACTACTTTCTAAAGCTCAGGAACACGCATAATCATGTAAACACATAGACACATAACTACGTAGAACACAGAATCACATAAACACATAAGCACGTAGAGCATAGAAACACATAACCACATACGCATGTAATCACAGAGACAGTTAGAATACAAAAACCTATCATTTGAAGTCTGCGATTTGTTTGAATATAACGGTCTCGTCTAGTATATCGAATAGCGTAGTCTAAGCGTATGGAATATCATAAGGTCGTCCATAATTTAGCGATTTGTTAACGTATTGAGATAGAAATGCATTGCGAGCCGTGTGTGTCGATCGAAGCGTAAGTATAAATCGAATAATTCTTTCAAAATTTAACACATGAACAGGTAAACACACATATAAACACATAAAATCGACGAATTATCAGAGTCAGCAGTTGCGGGCTCAGAATCGAAACACATAAAAATCGAGAAATAGATTGTCTGCGGCTAGTAGACTTTGACTACCCAAAGTGGTTTGACTATTCACAAGGATCCGTTGTGCACATTTGACCTTCAGGACTATGCTTTTGCCTCGATTCTTGGGCATTTGGCACACATCCCGTTAGTCACATTGTGACTTCAGGTCGTTGGAGTCCGTCGAAACTTCGGTGAGAGTTTTGTTAAAATGGGCGGAACAAGTCATCAAGGTTAGGGTTTCACCCCTGGCTTAACAACTTCGCTCCTGTTTTGATAAAACAGAGGAGATTATTCATCAAAATGTGGATTTCACTCCTGATTTGGCATAATTCTCCTTGTTTGTAAGTAAAATGCGGGTTGATCAAGCAACCTTAGTCGAGAGTTTGCGGTTTTCACACCTAATCTCAACTTAATTGCTTATTCATAATTGAGGGTTCGAGTGCAGTGATAGTGTAGCATAAGCAAGAATAGCGAGCTCATATACAATCCCTAACGGATAAGCACAAGTCGGTCTGTTGGTTCCTAACTATAAACTAGGTTTCTAAGACATCGACCCGGACTAGGTCGTGTCTTGCCTAATTCCCTATAGTTATGGCTCTGATACCAATCTGTCACACCCCAACCGATGGCGGAAACATCGGGGTATGGCACTGAGCGAAACAGATTGTCCAGAAGTTTCCATAACAATTAATAACATGTCCCATACCATGCCTCAAAAGGTAAACAAACTATTACAGACAAAATCTAGGCAAATAGTTCTATTCCGACGACTCAGATTCAAATAGAGCAATTGTTTATCTGCTTCTAGAGACCCTTGATTCAATTACTACAGACAACTATTTGTTGGACTCTAGAGCTTTATTCTAGGTTCCATTTCCTACCAAATGTGCATCCTAAGCACCTGTCACATACGTTAAAATAAAGTCAATACATAATGTAAAGGTGAGCATACAAGTTTGATAATAGCATATAGAGTTCGAATTCGTTTACGCATAACCAGCACGTACACATAGAGAAATGAAGCACGTTAGTTATCGACATAGATCCATCAATACCAATGACTACGACTTGACTGCCCGAGGCAGTTCGCAATACATGATTACCACCGTAATCCATGCTAGTAATTGTCCTTAACAACCCCTGCGAACAGGTGCTGAGTCCAAACTATAGTACTATCGTTGCTAAGGCAGGTAGACAGCATTCCATGTGTAAACATAACAAACAAGAATTCATAAGCCACGTATAACATGCATTAACGGTTAGCGTTCAAATAGTATTGAGTAGTGTGTTCGATGTGAGTTGAATAGTTGTAATGTATGTAACACCCAAAAGTGCTTAAAGCAAAAAGGGATCGAGTATACTCACAGCGGTTGATGGATTGAAGGGAGCGCTTAGCAAGTAAATTTAGCCTGAATGGATTGATAGCATGACGATAAGTGACGCGTAAAACGATACAAAGTATGAATGGGTCGGATAGCAGTGCGGTCGGATGGTAATCTGATCGGACGGCTCGTTTGTGCGGATGGCAATCCGTTCGGATGGTCATCCGGTCGGACGGTAGTCCGGTCGGATGACTATTCGAGTGGATTGTTTCTTCCTATGAGAAGAATGTGTTTGTGTATGATGGTTTGTCTTTTGAAGTTTTCGTTGTAGCATTTTGAAAATATTGAAGTATCTCTCTCCTTCAAGTCGGTCGATCGGTCGGTCAATCATGCGGACGACAATCCATTCGGATGGTCATCCGGTCGGACGGTAGTCCGGTCGGACGGCGACTTTAGTGATGAGGTTACTTAGTGGGAACAATTCACCGCAGAAGAGTCACTCGGTCGGATGTCCATCCGACCGGGTGGCAACCTTGTTAATGAACATGTTGAAAATTGTTTAAGTCTTTAAAGTCCTAGTATCTCATGATCCGAAGAGTAATCCGGTCGGATGGTAGTCCGATCGGATGGCAATTCATTCAATACTCAAACTTTAGATAGAGTTGATTAAGTGTGGGTCCCAAGATGTGATCCGTTCGGACAGCAACCCGTTCGGGTAGCCTATCCGTTCGGACAGTAGTCTGGTCGGATAGCACCTCATCCCGGTTGCTCCGGCCGTCTTACACTTGGTTGTTTTGATCGTTTGTCGTTTTATCAAGACGTTTTGACAACGTGTTAACCAACAGAATCCCATCTTGACCCAAGTGACCTGACCGACCAGAAATCACCCTAGTTCGGCCAGTTAACCGGTTCAAGATGGTTGTTCTTGTTTAACCCGAAATCGGTGGTCTCATGAGTAGAATCCAGATCTTGAGCTAGCACAACACTAAGAATGAGCGGAGGACTAGATCTAGGTCCGATTCTATCGGTTTCAAGTGCATTGAGTGCAAAAGAGTTGAAAGAAAGTTAGAAACCATCTTTCAATCCTTTTTCACTATGTTTATTTTTAGATCTAGCATAGATCTTTGTTCATTTGTGTGGAAATCGGTTAGATCCGAGTTGTTCTTGGTGGATTGAAGCCAAAACATGAAGTTCTTCAAGAACACATGATGACATCATCCTAGAACACCTCAAATCTAGCGATTTCACGGTTAAAAGTTAAGATTCAGAAGATAGAAAGGTGTAGGAGTGCGTGTAGATCAAGAAAGTACAAGATTTAGGACGATATCTTACCAGGATCGAGAGAAATCGAAGGAAAAAGGTGAGCTGAGCGTGCTGGTCGGACAGAGGTTTCCAAAAGTAGAAAGTTTGAGAGTGACATGGGTATTTATAGGATTCCAAAAGGGGAAAGTGTGGGTCGGTCGGATGGCATCCCGCCCGAATGACTATCCGATCGGATGTCATCTCGGTCGGATGGCATCTTGACACCATGGCCAAGTGGCAGCCCGGTCGGATGGCTATCCGGCCGGTTGGCACTTGGTTTGTGTGCTTGACGCGACGACTTTTGCTGATTCAGTTTCGATTGCGATTGCGCATCACTCGCAATAGAGTTTCCTATTCAAATTACCTTTAATCCTAACTACTATCATAGTTCGATTTCGATTGAGTTCGATTGCGTTTCGATTGATTACCACACATAACATAAATGAACATGCACAAGTAACACATATGGCACACACGCACGTATAACAATAACTAAAATGCGTAGTTCGAGTTGTGATTTGAGGTCGATTCGATTAGCATAGTTTGATTATCGTTTAGTTAGCTTTATCGCATTGTTACTTCCTATAGTTCACAGTCGTAAGTTGCTTAGATTGTGAGTAACATACTTCGATTATTGTAATTATTGACACTTACTCCACATAATACAACTAAAATAAACATACAAAAGAAATATACTACAAGTCAAGTCGCGCGAAATCGGTCGTTGACTTTGACCTTGACTTTGACCTTGACTTTGACTTTGACTTCTCGGAAACACGGGGTGTTACAAGCCCCATCAGAACCAAGAAGGGGTGTTTCCAGTATGGGGATGAGGGTCACATTTAATGGGATTGCCCTTAGCTGAATCAGAACGCCAATGATAACAACAACCGTCAGAACAACAACAACAATGCTGGGAACAACAATAATGGCAACAATGGGGGCAATGGTGCTCGTGGAAGGGTATTTACGATTGGTGCTGGTGATGCTAGGAACGAAGACAATGTCGTGACTGGTACGTTTTCTGTGAACAACCTCTTTGCTTCTGTATTATTTGATTCCAGTGCTGATTGGAGTTATGTGTCCCTAGAGTTCAGTCAACGATTAGGGTTAGCTCCAACACCTCTAGAAGCTAAGCATGTAGTAGAATTAGCTGATGGCAAAATGATTGAAGATTTGCATGTCCTTTTTGGGTGTAAATTAGATCTTGTGGGTCAAGTGTTTGACATTGAACTCCTTCCTGTTACCCTTGGTAGTTTTGATGTAGTGGTTGGAATGGATTGGTTGTCTAAGCATCAAGCTGAAATTCTCTGTAAAGAGAAGATCGTCCGTATTCCTCTCCCCAGTGGGGAATCATTATCGGTTCAAGGGCATCGTAGTGGAGCGATGGTTGGTATCATCTCAGCTATGCAAGCGCAAAAGTGTCTATGAAAGGGGTATCCTGCTATTCTAGCACTCGTTACTAATACTCCGTCTGAAGAAAGAAAGATCGAAGACCTGCCAGTTGTTCATGAATTTCCTGATGTATTTCCTG
This sequence comes from Helianthus tuberosus, assembly GCA_030545235.1. Classification (NCBI taxonomy): domain Eukaryota; kingdom Viridiplantae; phylum Streptophyta; class Magnoliopsida; order Asterales; family Asteraceae; genus Helianthus; species Helianthus tuberosus. Next base: position 142,316,818 of record CM060366.1, read on the forward strand.
AGGAACTTCCTGGTTTACCTCCTCACCGTCAAGTGGAATTTCAGATTGATCGTGCACCAGGAGCAGCTCCGATTGCTCGTGCTCCTTATCGTCTTGCACCTGGAGAGTTGCAAGAGCCATCTAATCAACTACAAGAGCTATTGGATAGGGGCTTTATTTGACCCAGTTCTTCGCCTTGGGGAGCCCCAGTTATGTTTGTGAAGAAGAAAGATGGGTCCTTTCGTATGTGTATTGATTATAGGGAACTCAACTAGGTGACTGTCAAGAACCGTTATCCTCTGCCACGCATCGACGATCTATTTGACCAGTTACAAGTGTCAAGTTTCTACTCGAAGATCGACTTAAGATCGGGCTATCATCAGATGAGAGTCCGAGAGGAGGACGTTCCGAAAACAGCTTTTCGAACAAGGTATGGCCATTATGAGTTTTTGGTTATGCCGTTTGGGTTGACGAATGCACCAGCGGTCTTCATGGACCTCATGAACCGTGTATGCAAACCGTATCTCGACGATTTCGTTATCATGTTTATCAACGACATTCTTATCTATTCGAAGAGCAAGGAGGAATACGAGCGACACCTGCGTCTTATTTTGGAGCTTCTGAGGAAGGAGCAGCTCTACGCGAAATTCTCTAAGTGTGACTTCTGGATTCGAGAGGTACACTTCCTTGGCCACATTGTGAATGAATCAGGAATACACGTGGATCCTGCTAAGATCGATGCTATCAGAAATTGGGCGGCACCAAAGACTCCTTCAGAGGTACGACAATTCCTTGGTCTCGCTGGGTACTATCGCAGATTTATTAAAGACTTTTCGAAGATCGCACAACCTCTTACCTCGTTAACACAGAAAGGTGTTGTATACTCATGGGGAACGAGACAAGAAGAGGCTTTCCAGTTGTTAAAACAGAAGCTCTGTAGTGCACCGATCTTATCTTTACCCGAAGGTGCAGAAGTTTTTGTGGTATATTGTGATGCTTCCATTCAGGGTCTCGGTTGCCTGTTGATGCAACACGAGAAGGTGATAGCCTACGCCTCTCGATAGTTGAAGGTTCACGAAAGGAATTATACGACTCACGATTTAGAGTTGGGAGCTATGGTTTTCGCGTTGAAAATCTGGAGGCACTATCTGTACAGTACCAAATGCACCATCTACACCGATCACATGAGCCTCTAGCATATTTTCGACCAGAAGGAGTTGAATATGTGACAGCGTTGCTGGGTAGAACTCTTAAATGATTACGATTATGCCATCAAGTATCACCCGGGTAACGCTAACGTCGTAGCTGATGCACTTAGTCGAAAGGAATCGAAACCCAAACGTGTTCGCGCCTTGCAGCTCACCATCCATTCTAACTTACCTGACCAGATCCGTTCTGCACAAACCGAAGCATTGAAAGAAGAAAACATTGAAGCAGAGTACTTAAGGGGCATGGAAAAACGACTTGTAGAGAGATCGGATGGTATTCTCTACTTCATGGAGCGTGTATGGATCCCTCTGTTTGGTAATCTTCGAGAGCTTGTGATGGACGAAGCGCACAAGTCTCGATGCTCTGTTCATCCAGGTTCGGATAAGATGTATCATGATCTCCAAGTCATGTATTGGTGGCCGAAGATGAAAGCTCACATCGCGATGTATGTGAGTAAATGCTTGACGTGTTCAAAGGTCAATGTGGAATATCAAAAACCGTCTGGATTGCTTCAACAACCAGAAATACCCATGTGGAAATGGGAGCAGATTGCCATGGATTTCGTCACGGGTCTACCTAGAACTCAAAACTGGAACTATACCATTTGGGTGATCGTCGACCGTCTCACGAAATCAGCACACTTCCTCGCGATCAAGGAAACGGATAAGTTCTCACAGCTTGCAGTTGTTTATCTGAAGAAAGTAGTTTCTAGGCACGGAGTGCCGACCTCTAATATCTCTGATCGTGACCCGGGTTTCATTTCAGATTTGTGGCAGTCGATGCACAAATCGTTCGGCTCACGTCTCGACATGAGTACTGCTTATCACCCACAGACGGATGGTCAAAGTGAACGAACCATCCAGACACTTGAAGACATGCTGAGAGAGTGCGTGATTGATTTTGGCAAGGGTTGGGAGAAGCATTTGCCTTTGATATAGTTTTCTTATAACAATAGCTACCATACCAGTATCCAGGCAGCTCCGTTCGAAGCATTGTATGGACGAAAATGTCGTTCACCTCTTTGTTGGGCTGAGGTGAGTGACAGCCAGATCACAGGCCCGGAACTTGTACTCGAAACTTCTGAGAAGATTGTTCAAATCAGAAATCGTATGGCAGCAGCGCGTGATCGTCAGAAAAGCTACGCTGACAAGCGTAGGAAACCTTGGAATTCGCGGTAGGCGATCGTGTTATGTTAAAGGTCTCACCCTAGAAGGGTGTGGTGCGTTTTGGAAAACGCGGCAAGCTTAACCCTCGTTATGTCGGGCCATTCAAAATTCTGGAACAAGTTGGTAAAGTGGCCTACAAGTTAGAGTTACCTGCTGAGTTGGGTAACGTTCAGGATATCTTCCATGTCTCGCAACTAAAGAAGTGTTTGTCCGATGAAACACTTGTGGTACCATTTCAAGAGTTGAAGATTGACGACAAGTTGCAGTTTGTTGAAGAACTAATAGAAATTATGGACCGGGAGGTTAAGGTCCATAAGCATAGTCGAATTCTGATCGTGAGGGTTCGTTGGAAATCAAGACGTGGACCGAACGCGAGGATCAGATGAAGCTCAAGTACCCTCATTTATTCCCAGCTGACAAATCTAATTTTGGCACAACTAGTGAATTTCGGGACGAAAATACACAGTTATCCTGACCTGACGCCGTGCTATTGTGGATTGCTTATCAAATTTCGGGACGAAATTTCTTTCAAGTTGGGGATGATGTGACAACTCGAGATTTCAAGCTCTTTCATTTATGTGTCGCTCGTGTCGCAATTCTGTTTTGATAATTTGTTTTATGTTATGTAATGTGTACTGTTTGAAAGATTAGAGTCTTGAGGGTTATTGGATTTATTTGTGCATGTTTTACAACTAAGACTCTTTTCATAAACCCTCAATGAAGATGGTTCTTCGTCGACATCAAACTCGACGAAATACAGGTCTTTCGTCATTGCTATACTCGACGAAACTTAGGACATTCCTCATCACCCCACACGACGAAAGAGGTCTTTCGTCAAGACCTTCGGCCCAGGCCTACTGGTGGCCCATAACTTCCAGATTTTATAACCTCTCGTAATCAAAACCATAAACACAAAAACCCTATTGTTCTCTCTATGTTAGATGGCAGCCGTTCTCTTTCTTCTGGAGCCTTCAATCGATCCTTTCTTTGTGCACAAACCATTGTACGGTTAGTAACACTCTCATGAATTGATTAAACATCCATGTGATCCCTGTTTATCTGTACTTGATTGTTATTGTGGTGAAGAAGAATGAGTGCATGATCTAATGTTTAGTGGTAATCCAATATGAATGATGATTATTATCTAGGGTTGCATGATAACAGGTCTTGATGAATGACTTACATTAACAAACTGATCAGATTCGAACAGTGAGTGTATGAGTAGGGTTAGTCGTTAAAAAGAGTTTTGAAGTTTTGATACTAAATCTGAGGATTTAGAACATGTATGATAGAGATTAGATGATCTGTGTATGTTTACATCTATTGCGTGGTTTGCTAGATCTTTTCGATGAACTAGTGTTAACAGGAAGTCGTTTGATAATTGTATGATTATACGTGAAACCATCTTGATTAGGGTTTATGGGGAACCCACACAGTGTGAGCAGGTGCAGCCACGAAGAACGTAAGTCTTCGATGGCTGGCTTTTGACAAAACACCAGGGTTTTTCGCCATTATGGTTTTTCGTCACATCCTTGGGTGACGAAGAATGGTGTTTCGCCGAAAGGGGGTCCTTCGTCGTGGATTAAACAAAAATAGAACAGTGTTCACAAGACATGGAGTTTAAATAATTCATGGTGCATACAATGATGAATGTGTTTGTCATACGATTACATCTGTTGCATATTAACAACCTTAGTGAGAAACGAGGAATGTGAACTAACTAATGTGAATAACAAATCTATCTGTTAAATGCTATTAAGTGTCGATCATATGAGTATGGACTTGTATGAGTGACTGCTGGGTGATATATGATGACTATTACTATGAATGCAAACTGTGTTAATTACGTGACTTGGATGATTATGAAACTGATTTCGAATTGGTAACCACGGTAGGGTTGGTTGATTAACTGGAACGGGTAACTTGTTAAATACCGAGCAAATCCAAGGTGAGTTCACTGCTCTTTTTCCAAGCATGCGTCCCGGGGAGGGACATTTGGTAAACGTTCCAGGGAGGAATGTCGGGTAATTGGGTTTGACTGGAATGTTAAACCTGGGATGTTGGTTAATACTCTCATATCTATCATTTAAGTCCCTTCTACCGATTTGTTGCCGGGGAGGCAACGGGGTATTAGTTAATAGCGCTATTTAGGTTAGGCACCCTCACACCGTCCCGGGGAGGACAGGTGTGAACTAATGACCCCAGTCTTGACCATTGCTTTGATAGAGGCATTGGGGAATAGGGAAAATAATCTGGAGCCATCGGCGGTAATCGAGTTATTAACGACATCAAATCATTGAAATGTTTTATACTTATATCTTGTAACTAAAACGTGTTAACAAACTTTGAACTCACCAGCGTCGTCTGACACACTTGTCTGCATGCTTGCAGGTCGTTAGATTCTTGGTTATGGACTTGCTCTCTGGGAGTGCTGGAGTGGTCATGGGTCGAGACTCTTGGATACATGTTTCATTGGTTGTGAATGCTTGTTTTGAAACAGATGATTAACGGTTTACATTATGCTTCCGCTGAACGTTTACTTTGGTTTTAACTTATGTATTGGAATTATATTATGAAATGAATGGAATGTTTTACTTAAATATTTATTATAGTTCAATGTGATTGGTGGCTGGATCCTGGTATGTCACACATCCTGCGGTGTTTCCGCATGTGGTATTTTGGGGGTGTGACAACAAATTTTAGTAAAAACTATTTCAAGTTAAATACACATACTACTTTAAGTGCCACTTAATTTAACCACAAAAATCACATCAAATTAAATGCTATAGACATATAATTATTTCAATTATTTAAAATCATTATTTATTTACAAATAAAATAAAAATAAAACTATAGAATGTAGAATCACCATTACTTTTTGCACTAAATAAATATTTTGTATAGTAAAAAAAAGGAACATGAAATATGATCCTTTTACATTCATGCTATCCAACTTGTACTCTTCACTATCAGTGTTGCTATCTACGATGGTGTGGTTATACTTGAAACAATATTTCTTCTAAATTATATTTCTTTATGTATTTTCGATTCTACCCTCTTGTGAATCTTCTCCAACTAGACACGTGAATGACATGCTTAGATGATTACCCTTTCTACTAAACCTTTTTTGTTCACTATCTGAAGCATAAAAAGACAGGAAAACAATCAACAGATGGATTAAAACTTGAAACTGCGAACTTGATATATTATGATAGGCACAATTTATGCCTCTTCTACAATGAATCTGTGCAAAACAACAAAAGCACTTTTGGAACATAAACAAATCTCAATTTTTCTCATTATTCGATCTAACCCTTCTAAACCTATATTCATGTCTCTACTCCACTTCCACCTTATATTTCAAAAAAAGATCAAAGTTCATTTTCTCTAACAAAATCAAATACAATTAGAATAAAAAGACCTCAATAAGCTATGATTGTCAAACAAAATTAACATCAGGCAACCTTATTTCAAAATTGTCTAAACAAACTTTTTAAGCATTAACTATATTTATTATACAAAAGTGTTTACAAATATATCTTGAATTCGGATGTTGTTCCAATACTATTGTCTATTGATATTGCCTCAAGAATAGAAAGATAGTGTTGATTGTCATTCCTGGCTTCTTCCATCTATCATCAATTAGGTAAGTAGTTAGGAAAGGAAAAATGCACACCAAGTAGCTTTTACCAAAATTAATAATACAACAACAACAACAACACCAAAAGCAGCAGCAACAACAACAACAACAACAGCAACAGCAACAGCAACAACAACAACAACAACAATAATAATAATAATACTAGAAAAATAAAATAAAATAAATATCGAACCTACCTTCTTGATCCTTGCATAATTAGCCCTAAAATTCAAATTTTAACAAACTAAGTCACAATTTCTATATTCAAGTTCATAGCACACAAAGGTTTAAATGTTAAATAGATTTCTAACTCATATTCATATTCACAAATTGTTAGAGACTAATTAGGAATGGTCAATCACCCAACAAAGCCATGCTTTTGACAAATTTTTCTTGCTAATTCAGTCATAAAACTCAATGGCCCTTTATAGGACACATAAACTAAAACTAAAAGAAGGAAACAAATAAGTGAATAAAATGGAATACAACTACCACTATCCTAATTATACTTGGAACAAGAAGCACATTGGAACAAAACAAAAGACTAACTAGTACACCGTGCCAGTAACCTTGAGATCCAGAGAATTTGCTGTTTTGCGTAGCTGTAAAAAAGGAAAAACGAGACTTACAAGAATTGAACTGTTAACCTCTTTGTTAGTAACAAGAGGATTTACCACCACACCAGCGTTCATCTTGATGCAATGTTGTCCATCTTAATGTTGTTATGGGGTCTGTAAAATTTTTAACATAACGGCTCTACTAATTTTAAAAAAAAATTGGGTTCCTGGGACCCCGACCCACCCTATGTAGGCCCCCTGGAAGCATTTATAAAATGCTAGTATAACATGCACATTTATATAAAACAAGATAAGTTAGAGAATTATATAACTCAAAACTAGTTGTTGCAATATCAAAAACTAGAATACGATCACAATGCAAAGAATACTAGTACCATTTTATGGGGCACAAAGAGCAAGATTTGGCCATAGTTCGTTCTTTACTAGAACAAGAGCATATGGTTTCTAGCATTTGATGAAAATCATTCACACAGTAGGTGTATCAACCGGAGCAAACTGATATGTTTATATTGCTCTAAAAAAAGACCCAAAAAGTGGGTATAATGAGACTTGAACTTACGAGCTTTTAGATAGAAAACAAGGGAATTATCACTACACCAAACTTAACCTTGATAATATGGGTTCCATCTAATTATTCTTTTGGGGTCCTTGAAAAATTGGTCCCATGACCCGACCCCTATACATAGCTCAATCTTTCAGGCATACAGAACAACATTCAAAGGCCAAACTTCAACACTTAATAATTTTGTTTACTACAAAAAATTCAAGTAATACACATGAGACATTTCATCAAACATGTTGTGTGCAGAGACCAAAATAAAACTAATACATGCGTTCATGGATTTGTGACCGCAATTAGCATCCAATTTCAAGCAATAAATCTGAAAGCTTAAGTTACATGACAAAAAAAACATATTCAAAAGTTTTAACAAGGAATACAACATAAATAAAACTTACAAGTATAAAAACAAGAGGTGATTTTTGGCATGTTTGGCTAAGCTTTTTGAAACAACTTATTGACTTATTGGCTTTTTGGAAAAGTCAGTATGGAGTAACTTATTGACTTATTAGCTTTTTCCCCTCACATACACCCTCATTGCCAAACATCATTTTAGAGCTTATGACTTTATAAAAAGCCAATAAGTCAATAAGTTGTTTCAAAAAGCTTAGCCAAACATGCCCTTTAACTTACGAGTCAGGCGAAGAGACTGAGCAGGAGCTACCATACAAACATAGTAGAGATAACTACGATAAAACGAAAAATACAGTCAAATCAGATGCTTAAAAAGCATAAATATAAGGACACATTATAAATTGTACTGAGATGATTGCCGCAAATTTTGGGGTTTAGAAGTGATGCATAACGAAGACACGAACTTTTTCAGTTTTTTTTGGGCGTACAATAACCAGCACCTTATTTTTCCAGTGGCCTTGATAGGAGAAAGACGAAGGGGGCATGATTTGGGGAAAACAACACTTTAGGGTGGGAATACAAAAGAAACTAGTAGTTTACCCGTCCGTTGGCACTAGTACCTAAGATTAAGAACACTCTATGTATATTTAAGATCATGATGACTTCTTCTCTAACTAGGATTCGTGGGTGTAGCAGTAATTCAATTGTCATATATGTTAACTTAAATTTTGTTATTTAGTTGACACAACTTAACATCCCCAATTCATTATTTGTAAGTTTACTAATGTAGGAATTGCTATCACCATAAAGTAACAATAAGGAGATCAATACATATTACATGTCTATGGAAATTGTAAGAATAATAAAAATTATCAACGACAATCCGTAACCTGTTTATACATAATTTGTTTTTTTTAATTTATACCGTAAAATCGAGCGTCTTTTTCTTTTTAATATGAGTACCTTATTGTTATACTTTTGGAAAAAATTGAAAACCTAGTTGTGTAAAACACAATGAATGTTAAACTAAAAATACAACAGAAAGTAGACTATGAACACAACTGACATCAAAAAAAAAAATAATGAACAATAAACTAAAACACAATTGATAATAGACTAAAAACACAAAAAGCAATAGACTAAAACACAATAGATAGTAGATTAAACACAATGGACATCATAACAAAAAAACAAAATGGACAAACATACTAAAAACAACGGATAACAAACGAAAGACAATGACCAGAACCTGTAACACAATGTATAGTAAACCCGTAAGTTGAAAAACACAATAATCAAAACTAATAACACAATGTATAGAAAACCCAAATAAATCTTTATTGTATCATACATTGTGTTATAGGTGTTGATAATAAATACACAATGGACTGAACCCAAAATAACATTGTGTTATAAGTTCTGATAATAACAAAGTGTGTTGAAACTCTAGTAAAAAATGTAATGACCAAAGCCTAGTTGAAAATGTGGATTCGCTCCTTGAATCAATTCTTTGACCGATGAATACGATGAACACGTATCTTGTGCGGAATCCAAGTACGTGTGTGGATCAGACATAAAGAAGTAATTAACTGTTAATTTCTATTGATATTTTGACAAGTACAAAACCATGAAATCAAACGACAAGAGTTTCTCCACTCAAGTCACAAAGATATTAAATGAACAAGACCCTAAACTTATATATATATATAGACAGTGTGGGTTCGTACGAAGCTGTGGCTCCCTTCATACGAAGCTGCAAATGTCTCTTCATACGAAGCTGTTTAGTCCCTTCGTACGAAGCTGCATGGTCCCTTCGTACGAAGTGACTTATGTACACATGAACTTCATAATTTGCTCTGTTCAGCACCAGTCTTGTCACATCTGATTACTCTACGATGCGTGATTAATGGAAGTGATAGACATACTGCACTCACAGACTCCCCCTTGATATTACTGCAGTCAATCTCGTAGCTTTCTGTCTCTCTCTCTCTGAGTCTTCCAGAAGTGTTGACATTTTCAGCACCACAGACTCTCCCTTTACTCTAACAGACTTCCCGTGAATCTGCTTACAGCTTCAGCTGCTACTCCCCCTTAGTCTCAGCAATCGGGATCGTAATCTAGAAAACTAACAATTTCAAAACAATTGTAAAATGTTTGACAATTTAAGTTCAATATCGAAAACCTAGCTCTAAGCACAAATTTTTAACAATTAAAGCTATTTAGGTTCTCTCAGGATTAATGACCCGGCCCATAAACACAGATATTCAAAATCAGTAACCTGGCTCTAAGTATAGATGTAATAGTATGTAATTCCTGACTCTTCTCCCCCTATCAAATAACTCTATAAATTTGATAGTTAAGCATCCAAAAACCTTTCTCAAACAATCTTCCAAGTCCAAATTAATGACCTTGGAGATTTTCACAAACTATTTTTGCATGTTTAATAAAACTTCAAGTTTCAAATTAATGAACTTGTTTATTTTCATAAACATGTTTAACATACTTAGATTTTGAAACTTAGCTTTCAGACATCGGATGTCGAAAATAAAGTAGAAATAAAATCTTTTTGACTTTTTAAAAGTTTATGCTAAAACTCTCCGAAAATCTTTTTGTAATTTTACTTTAATGAAATCAGTAAAGAAATATTTACAGACATATTTTTGTTTAAGTTCGTGTCAGATGATCATATCAGTTTATGACAAATCACTAGCACCGTTGATCTATAAACACTTTAAGTTCTAAATGATTCACTTAGATTGTCAGTATAATGATCCACTTAAATTCTCACACAAAGTTCAACTGATTCGAGATACGAGATTTAGTGTTTTAAAAAACTTAACTTATCCGCGTGTCCCACCTCAGAATATACTCCCGTATCAAGATTCCCTAGATTCAGTCTTACAGGTGAGTATACTATATTGATATTTGTACTCTGGGTTGATGCGAGACCTTGAGAGCTCAGGTATGAACTGCTATTCAATCAAGGAGATGAATGCTCGACTTTAGGTGTGTCCCACTTAGGGATCTTCTTTACAATTGCACTTGATTTATATCTTTCGATATTTTCAATTTTTATGCAGAGGGAAAGCTTTTAAAGCACGCAAAGTATTATACGAGGTCTAGGCCATTGCTGACGCAAAATCAGAAGACCAGGTATAATACCCCAGATATTAACCAATATAAAGACCTAGTATCTCAGAATCAGGCAACCTCTCAAACGAGATTTCAGAGGTTATCCATATATCCAAGAGATGTTCCCCACGAGATAAGAAAGTTATTAATATTTAGGTTTATATCTCGAAAGTCAATCTCCTAAATGTGTAAAAACCTACTGGCATGTCATCAGTGAGACCGCTTATCACATTTTACTTTCCATTTCTTTAGCGTACTATGATTGTCTACTGATGTACTATCATTTCCTTTTTTTTACACAAAAACTCTTTTGAATTTTATCATGTTTTTGGCCTTTTCAAATATTCAAGTGTTTTTGTATTTTCTGAAAATATGTACTCCCCCTAAAATCCAAAACATTTAAAGAAAATTTGATAACCGATGCAGATAGCTTTATCTCGCCATCTGTTTTCTGCTTTACATGCTCTATTTTGTAGAAAGTACCTCCATGATTTACAGCACATTGATTTTTAACAATGTTAAAACCATTTAATCACTTGTGAAATAATCATGTTTGTTCAGTCGTGAGGGTTTCGGCATATTCAATCAAAACATTTTTTTGAAATTTTTGATTTTTAACAAATTTAAAAACAAACAAATTTTTTTATTTTTCAATTTTTGACAAAATAAAATCATATTTTGGGTTTTTTAACTTTTTCTGTTTTTAGAGTTTTTGAATTACGGTTTATTTACGTACAAAAAAACAAACAAACTCCCTGTTTTTCACTTGCAGGGTTCAGCCTCCTCCTGTGCCAGGCTGCTCCTCTCCTCAATTTGTTGACATTCAACTATCTTCAAGAGAACCTGCACATTCAAACAACTCAATTATTTGAATAATGCAACCAAAGCCTGCTTCGACTAAGGTAGCTTAACATAAGTTTTTTCAGGTAAAACTGGATAATTTCTATCATTTTTCTCAAAAATGTTTTCTTTATTTTTCTCACACACAGAAGTCTTTTATTGCTTGACCACCCATATTTTCCCTTTTGAAACAGGTCTTTGATAAAATCTTTCATTTTGAACGTTTTGTTTTGAGAAATCAGTTTTAGGTTTCCAAAATCGGTTTGGTTTGTCATATCAATCGTTGTTTTCCAACTTTGTGTTGTCCTAAATCTGGGTGTCACTGATTTCCAATTTTGTTGTGACTCAGCCTTTGATATGTTCGGCTTCTAAGTTTGTTTTGATTCAAACTTGGTTGACTTCTAATTCACAACCTCAGACTTATTTTTCTCAACACCAACAGGTTTAAGATTTGGACACTTGCGACCAATATGTCCAATTTGATCACACATAAAGCATGTTCTCTTTGAAACATCTTTAACCTCTTGTTGTTGTTTCTTTTGAGCATAGAACCCTTCATTAGACTGTCCTCTAAATTTGAGTTCTTTCTCTTCTTCTGAACTTGTTCCACGAACAAAGTTCATTTTTTTCTGATAAATTGTCTTTTCAAACCGTTTCTTTTTGTTTTGTTGCTTTTTATAACCTAACCCAACCTTCATGTTCTTCTTTGTGTAACTAGGTTTGTTAAAAAGAGTTTTCTTGCTCGCTTTTCCGGCAAATTTGTCAATTTCAGACTTTTCAATTTTTACCAGTTTGAAAACTTTGTCAATTTTATCCGAAATCACATTCTGAATTGGAACTACAATATCTGAGAATAATTTGTCCGATCCAATCATGGTATAAGCAATCCCATCGGATCATCATTCGCATCTTTCTCAGATTTTGAATTTTTAAGATAACTTTCATAAAAACTTCCCTCATTTTCATCTTGTGATTCAGACTTATCTGTTTTGGTAGAATCCTCTTTCAAAACACTTTCAACGACCTTACCTACCACCTCTGAATCACCATTATCATCATATTTGGAATAGGTTATATCAATATTATCTGGCAATTGATCAACCATGTTGAAAGCTTTTACCACCTTCTCGTCATCATAGAATGTGAACTTTTTTCTCAAACGGCGGTGGAACCTAATGATATTCTAAACCAATTCCTTTCTTGTTTCTTTAAGAATCTTTATCATCCGATTTTATGTTGAAAATACGTTCAAGAACATATGATGAAGCGTGATAACTATGCAACTTGTTTATATCTTGTTCTAAATCAGCCATTTTACATTTAAGCTCAGTAACTTCTTCAATATATAAATTTAAAACTTGTTGTTTTATTTCATACTGTTGTTTAAGTGTTTTTGATGTTTCAGAACACTGTGACAATCTCGATTGAACAAGTTTCATTTGACTTTTTACCGCCTCATATGATTCTTTTGTAATATGATATGCGAATTTTATTTAATCATATTCCTTTTTCATTTCTTGAACCACATTTTCTTTTTGCAAACATTCTTCAGTCATTGCTGAACACTTTTATTTCAAAATCTCATTTTCTTTTTCCAAAACTTTACATTTTTGTGTCAGCTTTTCATCGTTATCTATCAAAACCTTTTCTTTTTCAAACATTTCTTTACATTTATCTTTGAAGACTCTTTCAATTTTAGAAAATTCCATATCTCTGGTTCTGAATTTTTCATCTTTTTCAGTACAAGCACTGCGCATTTCCATGCATTTCTTGCACTATTCAATAGTTTTATTTAACATTTTAGAAGATTTGGTTTGAGTTATTACCTCAGTTTTTGGCACCTCGGCTTCTTCTGTCGTCTGCTTCTGAACTTCTTCCATCACCTGCTGGTTTTCAGCAACAGCTTCTCCAACCGGCTTCTCTAGCTTCTCATCAACTATCTCCTGATTTTCTCCACCTGTTAGTTCTTCTTTCTTCTTCAAATTCTCATCATCCTACTGTTTTTTCAGCAACAGCTTCTTCTGCTGGCTTTTGACTTTCTTCACCAACTGCTTCGTTTTCTTTCACCTCTTCATTCTTCTGTTCACTACTGCCTTCTTCTGCAGTTTTCTTCAATTCCTCCACCAAATTCTCAATAGTTTTCTTCATTCTCTCTTCATCTCTCCTCTTCAAGCTAGCTGTCATTACATATCTGATTTTCTTATCCAGCTTTTTGAGATAATCTTTATCTGCTTCTATCTTTGAATAATACTCGCCAGATAAAGGAATAACTGCAAGTATATCATTGTAAACCACTTTGCTTGAATCAACAACCGGATCTCCTTTGCGATTGATATAACATTCTCTTTTCTTGTCCCATCTAGCATAACTCCTAGCTTCTTTGTACTCTTTTTTCATTTCTTCTATTTGGTAATTTGCAAAACATCTTTCTCTATATGTTTTCTCTTGAAGAATTTCTTCTTTCGTTTTCATTTACACTTCAGCAACCAACGCTCTTTTCTCTTCCTTTATGTATTTACCCCAGCTAAACCCTTCATCATTATGAATTGTTGCTAAAGCTTGTGTTCTTTCTTTTGATGAACTTTCATCAATTTGGTTTAGATTTGCTCTAGACGAATGCTCACTGTTTTTATGATAGATAGCCTTTTTGTAGTAGTCGTCATGGAATGGATTACCATGACCAGCTACTTCCCGGTTAACACACTCTCTTTTGAAATGACCCTTCTGTTTACCCCGGAAACATGTTACTTTTGACTTGTCAAACCCTAGCTTGGTGCTTATTGTGACAACCTCACCAAACCAGGTATCCGTACGAATTAATTAATATTTAATTAATGCTTAATTACTGTGCTTGCTTACAACTGTGGTTAAACTGCTACTTGAATTCTGATACATACACATACATGCATCATACTTTATTGCTGTCACTCCATTATTTACACATAACTATAGTGACAAACTTGATGCACAAAAGCACAGTAGCACACTATACGGATAACCCAGTAAACATGCTGACATAGCCAGCATCAGACAGGCACTGTCTCTGAGGCCAGTATGAGCCGGGAATAGTTTACTACACCAGTAGGGAGTGTAGCGAGGTGAGGATTGTTAAACTGCGTCACTAGGTGATAGTTATAGTGACCGGATGTGCCTAAAACATGCTTTAAGTACTAAATTCTGCACTTTAATACAAAAATTCAGCATTTAAGCTAACTAGTAAAGTGCAAAAAGATGGGAAAATAATACTAGACACTTTCCAAAGTGTCAGGAATTCATTGTGTCACTAAAACAAATATTAACGACACTTTAAATGCTTGTTTAGCACTTTAACGGATCAATATCCAACCGGACTTTACCCGGAACATAAAAATAATGTCAATGACATTGTTTTCTTTTTCTGAGATAGTTAGGGTACCCGGACACCCTAACACCCGTTACAAAACACTACACTCTAGTAACTAATTTAAAATCTCCTAAATTAAACAAACTAGTGCCTAACTAAATGGTTAAAATCCAACCATAATACCCCACCCCCAACCGATCGGATTTCCCCCTAGGGAACATACACCATCAAATTTTTGATTATTTTATTCTATGTTGCCTAGAATCAAGGTTACATATTATACTTTGGTTAATGGCCTAATATGGTTTATAAATAAAACCATAAGTTCATGTTTCATTCACTAAACACACCAACAAAAATTTACTCTCTCTCTTTCCCTCTCTTTGATATCCTCGGCCGAACACAACCATACCCACCTCACCATCATTCAATCTTGATCTTGCAATTCCACATACATATCAAGGTGCTAGAGTTCATACGAGGAGACCCGGTGCTTACAGAATCACAAGGACCTCTCTACATCGCTATTAACCACCTTGTTTTCGCCTTGAATCTTCCCTAGCCTTGTGCTAGTTGTAAGTGATTCTAAACACCCTCTTGATCTTGTTTAAAGTGGTTAATAAGAAGTTTAACGGTTAAAAATCATGAACACTTAAGATCAAAACTTAAAGACTTGAAAGTATGATGAACTTGTTGGATAAAAAGAAACAAATGGTGTAAAACTCATGAATCATGTTTTGTTGTGATTATTTTATGTTGTTGATTACTAGTAGTGGAACGGATCGTCATCTAACCACGCTAGATCATGTTCATGGAACATGAACTAGCATTATGTTAAGTAGGAAAGTTACTAGATGGCGAACCCTTTCATACATAAACATGAACTTGTGTAAAAATAGTTTTTCTTGTAAAATGGAGTTCTAAACGAGTAGATCTAAAGATCTACAAGTGGTATTTTCGAAGAACCAAGTAAAAAGATGCAAACCTTGTTTAAAAGACGGATCTTTCATAAACTAAAGGTATTTTACTGAAAGAGCAAGTGTGTAAACACTTGTGTGGCAAAAGATTTAACAAAGAAATATTTTCGTAAATATGGACTAGAAGTTGTCAAACTACATATTCTTTAAAAATAAAGTTTTCAAGAAACTGATTTTATTTTTAAAGATAGAAAGATCTACTAAAAATACTGGAAAGTTACTACATACTTTTACACAACTTACAAGTTCATGTGTTTGCGATTTATGCTTATTTTGACTAGTTTGACGATTGAACATTGATTATTGATGATTGGAAAATTGTAGATTGAATTTTGAAAAGAAAATGATACGCTAGTAAGCGTGGCCACCTCCAGTTACAGAGGAAACTCTGGCGAAATTTTTCCAGAAATATTACACTTGGAAATATTTTTGTGACAAGTGTTATGAATATATTTTCGACTTGTTTTCCAAACAAACTTCGCCATGATTTTTATTGTGAAATAACCAAGTATTCGGAGGTGGATTTTCTTAAATAAAACTTGTTAAATATATATTGAGAATATATATTTCGTAGTAAAACGCTTACGTGATTTTATGATTATTTTGAGAACTATATATTATTTTTAGAGTAAAAATAATATAACCTGGAAAATATTAGGAAAGCACGACTCCAAAATAATACCAACGCTATCACAAATAAATATATAAGTTACACCGGTATTATTATTACCACACAAACTTTAGAACGCAACTTATGTATTTTTGGAAAAATACTCTTAAATGCGTATTTTGATAAAAGTGTTATTTTGGAAATTGTAAGGTATAAAATATAATATTTTTGGGAAAAATATGTATATTTTGGAGAGAGAATATTTTAGACGAATGAATAAAATATATTTTATTAAGTGAGACTTAATAATATATTTTTGGTATTACAAAAACGCACATGTATTAAAACCCCCATCATTGGGAAGGAATATAACTATAGATGATTAAGAAGTGTAAATACGAAATAGTTGCCTAACTATTTCCCAAAAACGTTAAACCTTAAGCCAAGGCACGGCCGTCCGTCTAATAGAAGTTAGTACGTGTAGGTCGTCACGCAGCAGGTGGATTTGGGGATTTACTATTTCGAGACGCACTTCAGTGAGTTCATGTCCCCCCTTTCTCTTAACTGTTTTCAGTTTTTATACTTCTAGGGTGAAATACATGTTACGATTATTATGAACTTTTACTTACATGGTATGGTTAGCGTAAGGAGGGTTACTACTTAGATCATGTGAGTGGGTAGGCGGGAACTCGAGGCCATTAATCCTCATGGTAGGACCGAGGGTCTTTAGCGGTAGATCTATCTGGGTGTAGCGAGCCCAGCCCCAGGCCCAACAGTACAGACCTCGGGGTGACTTGGTACCCGACGCAAAAATCTGCTAGGTTTGAGTCTTCCTACTGCACTTCACACATATCAATGGCCTTGCAAACCATTGGTGATCTCTTTATTTCCTTATTTGCTACATACCAGGGATTTTATACTTACAAAGGTTTTACATACTCACTTTCACATGAACTCGCTCAACTTTATGTTGACTTTTCAACTTACACGTATTTCAGGAAATTAGGGATCTGGCGAAGTATGCTACATTTTCACGCTGCGTAAGAGTTATGAGGTCATCCACGTTTAGGGATTGTGACTTTTACCTGGACGAGTCGCAAGTCTTAAACGGTGTTTATTTTATGATTGTGGTTATGTCGTATGAACAATGTTTTTATTTTGTTGGGTTGTAACTCGTTGCATGTGTCAACTTTAAACAATGTTGTCTTAACTTACTTTTCAAACTTAAATCAACGGATGATCTTCATGGTTTTATTTCATATAGCTTTGTTGTGATTAAGCTATGGTATTAAGAAGTCACACCATAATAAACCCACGCTTCCGCAAAGCCAGGGTGCGACAGCTTGGTATCAGAGCTTTGATCATAGCGAACTAGGATTCCTTCTCGAGTCTAGACTATGATCACTAGGGCTCTCACGAAAACATTTTTACATTGCATACACTACGTCCAGATCCAGAGTGCAAAATATTTTTAAAAGTTATGGCTCAGTCTGACAGACTGAGGGAGTAGTCTAGTGGGACTAGAGGGTTTAGCCTGAGAGGCTGAGAGGTTAATCTAGTGGGACTAGGAGATTCAGTCTGAGAGGCTGGGAGGTTAATCTAGTGGGACTAGGAGGATCAGTCTGAGAGGCTCGGAGGTTAATCTAGTGGGACTAGGAGATTTAGTCTGAGAGGCTGGGAGGTTAATCTAGTGGGACTAGGAGGATCAGTCTGAGAGGCTGGGAGGATAGACTAGTGGGACTAGGAAAATTGCTTGATTGCTTATTGGTGACTAACATGTTTATATGATTGATTATTTGTACGTATGTGTGTTTGTGTTACAGACATCATGCCTTCTTCATCAGACACTAGAGTTTCCGATACTCTGGACCCTATGGCGATAGTATCAGATGACGTAGTTTCATTGGAGCACGAGGTGTACACTTCCGATACTACCAGCACAGATGATGACGACTTTCAGCCCTTTGCGCTACCTGACATCGTAGCCGAGCCTGCTGATGGCCATCTCGCTGGGGATTTACCACTCGTGGTGATCCCTGCTCCTATACCCCTTGCTGTTTATCCCGTTGTTGATATGCCACTTGTTGATGTTTCCGACGATGACGTCGATTTATTTTAGGAGGACCTACTTGAGGATGACCTTGAGGGCGAGGCCCATATTGCTGCCGGTGATATCCTACTGCTTGCTGATGCTCCTGCAGAGGAGGCTCATGCTCATTCACCTGTCCCAGACTCATTTGAGTATGTGGCGTCCGCATCCTTGCATACACAGGGAGTGCATCACCACTCACACGACGCCGACCCTGATATGGCGTCATCAGCTGCACCTACACATGACTTTGAGTTTGATCACGATATTGAGGATGATCCTGTTTTTCCACCTGGTTTTGATCCAGACCATGACATTGAGTTCATACACTTAGACCAGCCCCTGGAGGATCCTGTAGCCCCTGTCGATCCCTTGTTTGCTGATCCAGCTGATTTCGAGATGGAGTTTGTTTATCCAGAGCCGGCTGTGGCCCCTGAGCCAGGCGTTGCTCTTGACCCCGCATTGGAGCATGACCCTGTTCATGCCGATGCACCTGCTGTTGCTCCTTTGGTTGATGATATACCTGTTGATGATCATCCTGTTGTTGTTCCACAGTTGGTGGATGATCATGCTGTTGATGTTCATATTGATGCTCCATTGTTGTTAGACGTTCATGTTGTCTCCCCACTTCTTGATCCAGTGCCGGTGATGTTCGACCGTGCACCTTTCGCGACCCATATTGATCCACGATACGCGCACACCCGCAATGGATGGATAGATGACGACGATGATTTCCCACCTTTCGTGGTATCTGTTACACCACCTGTAGCCCCCGTTTCAGCTCCTGTTTCAGCTCCCATTGATGTTCCTTTGATTCCTCCACATATCACAGATACTCACCGCACAGATCTCCCGATCACATATCTCCAGGACATTCCTCCACCCCGTCCTGGGGAGGGTTCGTCACGTCATCCGTTTGGTCATACACCTGTTGTTTCAGGAGGAGGCCATTTTGTGCCTCAGATTGTTCATCCCACTGTTGTTCCCACTGCTGCACCATTTATTGTACCATCCTTCGCTCCATCTGGTGAGCCGTTCCTTTGGACTACGCCCCCCATTATGCCACCGACGGATCCGTATCACCCATATCACATTGGGTATTCTACGGAGGATGTTCTCACATCTTTCATGATACAGCAGGAGGCGCTGACCCGTCGCGTACAGGAGCTAGAGAGAGCCCAGCGACTCCCGTGCCAGTGCCAGACCCCACCTGCCGTATCACACCCTCCTCGACCACTTTCACCGGATTCTGCCGCTCGTTTTTGGACTCCCGAGCAGCAGATAGCATACTTATTGCGCTCTCATCGCGCTATGGAGGAGGACTGGCTTCATATGCGACGTTTACTCTTTTCTCGTTTTCCCCCTCCTCCACCGCCATCAGCTTAGGCCTTTTTGTACGACACGGGTAGACTTTTGGTGAGACGACCGCGATTGTGCAGACTACACAGCTTTTGGAGACCACATTTTGATGATTTGTATATTTGTTGCTGTCGTCACTAACTCGATAGTTTGGACTAGGGCAATGTGGCTTGTAAACCTTACATTGTGGTCTTGATTTATGACAACGCAATCGCAGTATTCTCATTATATGTGATGTTGAGTGATTGTTTATGTTCTATAACATGAGATGTTATGTGGTTGATTTATTTATAACATGAGATGTTATGTGTTGATATTGTTGAGTATATACGTACACTTTACTTACTATGACCTGACCAACGTAAACCATCTTTTAGAAGATGCCACCAAGACGCGAGACGCGTATGCCTGCCAACGAGGCAGAACTTCAAGGAATCATTGCTGCCGCCATTGCGCAGTATGCAGCCTCACAAGGAGGAACCAGCGGAAGCAATTCGAACAATAACGGCAATAACAATCCACCACATGGGTGCACTTACAAGCAGTTCCTAGACTGCAAGCCTGTGAATTTTGACGGCACCGGAGGTGCTGTTGCTTTTGTAAGATGGGCCGAAAAGACGGAGTCTGTTCTCCAAATGAGCAAGTGCGCCCAGACCAGCAAGTGACTTACATTTCTGGGCTATTTTTGGACGGAGCCCTCTCCTGGTGGAACTTACAAGTGCAAACTCTTGGTGAAGCCGCTGCATACGCGTTGAGCTGGGCTGAGTTAAAAGAATTGATGCGAAGAAAGTATTGTTCTCGTGCTGAGATACAAAGGTTGGAGACTGAGTTTTGGCATTTGAGGATGGACGGTCCCAAAATCGCGGAGTATGTTCGGAGATTCCACGACCTGTCTCATGTGGTACCTTATATGGTTACACCGGAGTTCAAGCGAATTGAGCGCTTTATTTGGGGTTTAGCTCCACAGATCATGAGTATGGTCACTACTTCCAAGCCTGCGACTATCACAGAGGCCATCGATCTGAGCGTGTCTCTTACTGCGGAAGCCATCCGCCTGAACAAGTTTTCGAATGTTGAGCCAAAGAAGAAAGAGACTCACATAGAGTCGTCTGGTGAGAATAAGAGGAAATTCTCGAACTTCAAGCAGGGAACTAGCAGTGTTGGCAAGAAAGGAGAATCAAGCACACCGGTCCAAGCTGCAACCGGTGTTGGAAAGAAGGGGAAGGGATATATGGGTATGCATCCCAAGTGTAACTCCTGCCAACGTCATCATTCGGGCCGATGTGGGCCAAAAGTATGTGAAGCTTGTGGAAAAGCTGGCCACCTGAAAGATAACTGCTGGGCTAGTGCAGGCCGGGGAGGCCAAGGAGGTTTTCGTAATCGGAACAATAATCGTGGTGGCAATGGAAATCGTGTACAAGGAAACAATGAAGGGAATGGAAACCGAGGCAACAATGCAAATCAGGCTGGGGGCGCGAATCGAAATCAAAACAACAATCAAGCGGGGAACAGAGGAGGTAATGGCCAAAGATTGGGTTGTTTTAACTGTGGTGACATTGGGCATTTTAAGAGAAACTGCCCAGGATTGAATCAAGCCTGCGGAAGAGTGTTTAACATTGAGGCGAGGGAAGCGCGCCAGGATCCCAACGTTGTTACTGGTACGTTCCCAATAAACCAACGCTTTGCATCCGTTTTGTTTGATACTGGTGCGGATTATAGTTTCGTGTCTCTAGAATTTAAGAAAATACTTGGGTTGACGCCTAGCAAGTTAGACGTTCCGTACTCCATCGAATTAGCAAATGGGAAACTAGTTGAGACCAGTGAAGTTGTCCGAGGATGTGTGATTGAACTAGGAGGGCACGAGTTTACGCTAGACTTACTACCCGTCGAGTTGGGAAGCTTTGATGTGGTAGTAGGAATGGATTGGCTATCGAGTAACAAAGCTGAGATTGTTTGCCATGAGAAGACCATCCGCATCCCGTTGACGGATGAAGAAACAATCATAGTGCACGGAGAGAAGCATGATACGCCGCTGAGAATTATTAGCTGCCTGAAAGCTAGAAAGTGCTTGAAGAAGGGATGTGTTGCATTCTTAGCACACATCGTGGACAAGGAAGTTGCTGAACCGAAGATTGAAGACATTCCAGTCGTCAAGGAATATCCAGAAGTCTTTCCAGAAGACTTTCCAGGATTACCGCCTCAAAGGCAAGTCGAATTCCACATTGACTTGGTTCCAGGTGCCGCGCCTGTAGCCAAGGCACCCTATAGACTTGCGCCGTCAGAGATGCAGGAGTTTTCGACACAACTCCAAGAGTTGTTGGATAAAGGATTCATCAGACCAAGCTTCTCACCTTGGGGAGCTCCGGTATTGTTCGTTAAGAAGAAAGACGGTAGTTTCCGTATGTGCATTGACTACCGGGAATTGAATAAGTTAACTATCAAGAACAGATACCCTTTGCCGAGAATCGAAGATCTTTTCGACCAACTGCAAGGTTCAAGCTACTACTCGAAGATCGATTTGCGATCTGGTTACCATCAGCTGAGAATACAAGAGGAAAGTATTCCTAAAACCGCTTTCAGAACTCGCTATGGACACTACGAGTTTCTGGTGATGCCGTTTGGGTTGACAAACGCGCCAGCAGTTTTCATGGACCTAATGAACCGAGTGTGTAAGCCGTACCTAGACAAGTTTGTGATTGTGTTCATAGACGATATCTTGATTTATTCAAAGACTAACAATGAACACGAACAGCATCTAAGAGCTATTTTGGAATTGCTGAAAAAGGAAAAGTTGTATGCCAAATTCTCAAAGTGCGAGTTTTGGCTACGCGAAGTCCAGTTTCTTGGACACGTGGTTAATGAAAATGGAATCCATGTTGATCCCACAAAGATCGAGGCGATAAAGAGCTGGGAGACTCCAAAAACGCCGACCGAGATTCGCCAGTTCTTAGGTTTGGCTGGCTACTATCGAAGATTTATTGAGGATTTTTCAAAGATCGCTCAACCATTGACCTTCCTCACACAGAAGGATAAGAAGTTTGATTGGGGAATCAAACAGGAAGAAGCATTCCAGTTATTGAAAGATAAGCTTTGCAATGCGCCGATCTTAGCACTACTAGAAGGAACTGATGATTTCGTGGTATACTATGACGCCTCGCGTCAAGGATTGGGTTGCGTGTTGATGCAACGCCAGAAAGTTATAGCTTACGCTTCACGCCAATTGAAAGTTCATGAAAAGAACTATACCACGCATGATTTGGAGATAGGCGCAGTGGTATTTGCGCTGAAAATCTGGAGACATTATTTGTATGGTACAAAGTGTACAATCCTTACGGATCATAAAAGTCTGCAGAACATATTCAACCAGAAAGAATTGAATATGAGACAAAGACGTTGGGTTGAATTATTGAACGATTACGACTGCGAGATCAAGTATCTTCCAGGGAAAGCGAATGTGGTCGCTGATGCCCTGAGTCGAAAAGAAAGGATCAAGCCCATAAGGGTTAGGGCTTTGGAGATGATTGTCCAGACAGATATCTCTCTATGCATTCGTGCTGCGTAGAGAGAAGCTCTGAAAGAAAGGAACATTGAAGAAGAATATCTCCGTGGGATGGAGAAGCAATTAGTGCCAAACGAGGAAGGAACACTATGTTTCATGAAAAGGATTTGGGTTCCTCTGTTTGGTGGTTTGAGAAAAGTTATCTTTGATGAAGCTCACAAATCACGGTACTCTATCCACCCAAGAGTGGATAAGATGTACCAAGATCTTAAGGACTATTATTGGTGGCCTAGGATGAAAGGCGATGTTGATGTTTATGTTAGCAAGTGTTTGACGTGCGCCAAAGTGAAAGCCGAATACCAGAAGCCTTCAGGACTCCTGCAGCAACCTGAAATTCCCAAGTGGAAATGGGAACAAATCTCAATGGATTTCATAACAAAGCTGCCAAAGACACCCAGAGGCCATGATATGATTTGGGTGATAGTTGACCGCCTAACAAAGTCCGCACATTTCTTACCAATCAAAGAAAAGGACAACACTGTCACACCCCGACCGCGTAAAACAACAAATCGCGGCGGAAACATCGGGGCGTGTTGCGACAGAATTAATTGTTTCAAATCCAAGGCAAACAAAGTTGTATTTTATTTATAAACAAAGGTGTTACATTGTTTCAAACAGGTAATTAAAGAGTTCAGAACATAATTAAACATAGTCTATCTTCTTTTAAAGTTTCTAAGGCACAGGTCCGCCCTAGTATCGTGATCAACATCCTATGGAAAAGCACCTGAAAACACATGTGAAAATAGGTACGTCAGCATAAAAATGCCTGTGAGATACATAGGTTTGTGAAAAAATAAGATTCATGACTTATGTTTAAGAAAAATGTTTAGTCATGAACCTTGTAATTTGTTTTGTCTTGTAAATCATTTGAAAACAATAAGATCAGATGATATGTATAAGAAATTGTCAGGTTAAATAAATAATCATGTAAAAAAAATGTGTTCGTATAAGATAAGTTGTTTGTAAATCAATGTCTTGTGAATAGTATGTTATTTGTATAAAATGTTATATGTATCAAACTGAAATGATTCAAATAACGTTACGCCATGTAATACCATACAAACACTTATATATAGGAAGTACCAGCGGCGTATCCACCATGCTTGTATCATATTACACACGCATCGTTACTTAATCACTTAATCAAACCAAACCAAACAATGTAAGAAGTCTATGTTTAAACCAAGTGTCAAATGTATTGAATAAGATGCCAAGATGTAAATCATGTCAAATGTCTATGTCAAATATCCATGTCAAATGTCCATGTCCAATAGTAGTCAAGTAATTGTGTAGCAAGTGTTATGTATGGTAAGTAAAATAAGACTACTTAAACCATAAGTAAAAATGTACAAAACAAAGTATTTTGAATATATCAAAAAGTTATGTTTTGTAAAGTGATGCATGATACATTGATACAAACATTTATGTGGTAAGTTAACGCATACATTCAAGCCTTGAGACAGTCGGATAACCCTTTCAGTCAAGGTTATCAAAAGAATTGTATTCGGATTCAGTCATTCCTTACATCCAAACAAACCCGGGATGTCAGGAATGGGATTTGTCAAGTCCTATGGTACCACTACTTACTACCGAGCGGCGTAGCAAATGTTAATGAATGTTATAAAGACCCGTTTGTGCAAACCAAATGTCATAGCAGTTGTAAACATGTCATATGAAAACGATGTACTAAGTATGCTAAGTTAACATACAAAGCAGAAAAGTCTTGTAAATCAATGTGCTAGCATGCTATCAGTCAACATACATAGCAGAAAAGTAATGTAAATCAATGTGCTTAGCATGTTATCAGTCAACATACCTAGCAGAAAAGTAATGTAAATCAATGTGCTTAGCATGTTATCAGTCAACATACATAGCAGAAAAGTAATGTAAATCATGTACTAATAGTGTACTAACAAACATAGTCGGTATATGATGTGAAAACTGGAAAGCATGAAAGTAACAAGTAGGCACATGTGTTCCACCCCAAAACAGTTTGGAAAACAGTAAAAGAGGGGTCTATGTACTCACTTGAGATTGCTCAGTTGTATAAAGATAACCACCAAGTAATGCTATAGATCTCGGAATCAAACGGCACCTAATATAGGTAACTATGTTAATAAACCGGACCTATCTCGGAAGACTGGGTAGCATTAGGGTTTGTAAACCAAATGAGTGTCGGAACTCACGTGATATGGTTTAACAAAGCCTACATGCTAAATGAAACTTAACATAATTGTTTACGACCCATTACGACCCGTTTAGGAAGCTTATGCTACTTTAACGTGTCGTGCGCGTGAAACGCGTTCGGACCGCCTAACTAGTCCTATGACAAGTATTATATGCCTAAACATGTTACATAATCAGTTACGTGACAAAAGTTTAGGTTACATATGCTAAATTACCAATTATGTATGAAAAGGGTATTCTGGTAATTTACCTAAGGCATATAAACTACCTATCATACAACTACTTAAACGATGTGACCATAGGGTATAACCTCAGAAGGTTATTCCCTACACTATGGTCACCTAATGTATTTGGTCGGATCCTAATGATCGACCAAACTGGGTCGGGTTCGAAGGTATAGGCGATTTATTAGATCGCCTACCCTTCGACCCTATGTAAGCACTAAACTAAAAGTGACGAGTTAAGCATGTTAAAACATGCTTAACTAAGTTTAGAAAATAAGTTTGGTATCACAACAAACGGTTGTGATACCTAAGAGTAGTTTGGTTACAAAATACCCAAGAATACGTATTCTGCCCGAAACTACGGCTCGTCACAGAGCCTAGATAACGTGGTAATCAGTAGGTATAGTCACTAGGGACTATAACCATCGTGATCACGCTCACGTTATGAAGTTCAAACGAACTTTGCATCGACCATAAACTGGTCAATGCAGAAAGTCAAACAAAGTTTGACTTTCGGACTCGAAAACGATAAAAGAACGAAAGAATACTTACGAAGGGTCCCCGAATGCTAACCCAGATAAAAATAGCTCAGGTATGAAACGAAGGTTCCAACTTAGAGCTTTCTTAATCAGATTTGTGGGAAATGAAGTAAGTGGGTGTTGGGTATTTATAGTATTCGGTCCACCGTTAGGATCGTTTGTCGATTATCGTGCCTTAATCTCATGCGTACACTTGTCGGGAAGTTATGGTGCCTCAAAATGCTCACCACCATAAGGTTTGGACATGTGGAGGTGGGATTAGGAGTGCAAAACAGCTGCAAACAGCTGTTAAATACTCTGCATCTGGTCTGCAGACCCCATACGCATCGTATGGTATACATACCATACGCATCGTATGGTGCAAGTTTGGCAGATTTACAGTTTTGGTCCCTGAACTGTATTTAGGCCATTTTTGACACGTTTAAGGCCCGTTAACCCCATTTCAAAGCTCTAAAATGAAGTTAAAGTATAGGGAACTTAAAACATGCTCAAAAATATCTCGGATGTCGGTTCGTTTGGCCGTACGGTCGCGATGTTCGCTTAATTACGACGGAATGCGCACAAGCGCGAAAAACGATCCAAATGACTCGACGAATGGAATTTTCTTATGGCGAACACTAAAATATAATGTAGTCATGCTTTCATAAATTTTTGGATGTCCAGATGTATTCAGAACGTAAGTTATGCGCGAAAATGCAAACTTGTGCACTTTTTGACACTTTTAGTCCCTGAATGTTCCAAAAGTTTATTTTAGCACACCAAACCCCTCAAAGCCTATTTCTAAGCTATGTAAAGGATATTTAAGGTGTGTTTAACTTATGGTCATGTTCCGGAATGTTCGTTACAGTTCAAATTGACATACTTTCGCAGTTTGTCATATTTAGTCCCTGTAAGCGAATAAACTTGTTTTTGCCATACCAAAGCCTTCGAAACTTATTTCTAAGTTATGTAAAGGTTATTTAAGGTATGTTGAGTATATGTTGATGTTCCAGAGTATTTCTCGCATTAAACTGAGTACGTTTACGCACTAGTTTGCGTATAATTCTCCAGAAAGCGATGTAGAGTTTGAATTTACATAAAAGTCAAAACATGAAAAATGTAAAACACAATCAAACAAACATTGGGATCAAATAACATTGTTTTATTGATAACAGAACTGTTCATAGTGATTACAAGCAAAGTTGTTACAGTCTCCCCTACTTGTGGAAATTTCGTCCCGAAATTTATTTAGAGGAAACTCGTGGAAAAAGATGTGGATATTTCGCCTTCATTTGATCTTCGCGTTCCCAAGTAAACTCAGGTCCACGTTTAGCTTCCCAGCGAACTTTGACCAAAGGAATGCGCTTGCGTTTAAGCCACTTGACTTCACGTTCCATGATTTCCACTGGCTTCTCAACAAATTTCAGTGTTTTGCCAACACGAATTTCGTCAAGCGGTATGGAGTAGTTCTCATCAGCTGTACACTTCTTGAGATTTGACACGTGAAAAGTTGGATGAACATTTCCCAGTTCAGGAGGTAACTCAAGTCTGTAGGCTACCTTTCCGATTCTTTCGACGATCTTGAATGGTCCAACGTATCTAGGTGCAAGTTTTCCTTTCTTTCCAAATCTGATCACACCTTTCCAAGGTGAGACCTTAAGTAATACTCGATCACCGACTTGAAATTCAAAGGCTTTGCGTTTTGGGTCCGCGTAAATCTTCTGACGGTTTCTAGCTGCCTGAAGGTTATCACGAACTTTCTTGACCTTGTCCGTTGTCTCTAAAATGAGGGCAGGTCCAGTAAGTTGAGCCTCGCCAATCTCATTCCAGCAGACTGGTGAACGACATTTTCGACCATAGAGAGCTTCGAAAGGAGCCATTCCGATGCTAGTGTGATAACTGTTGTTGTAGGAGAATTCAATCAATTTAAGATGTGAATCCCAGCTACCACCAAAATCGATCACACAAGCTCTTAGCATATCCTCCAGAGTCTGGATTGTTCTCTCAGATTGACCATCCGTTTGCGGATGATAAGCTGTGCTCAGATTTAGTTGGGTCCCCATGGCAGATTGCATGGTTCTCCAAAAATGAGAAGTGAAACGAGCATCTCTGTCAGAAATGATGTTCAAAGGAACACCATGTCGAGCCACAATTTCATCTACATAGATTTGAGCAAGTCTGTCAGTAGGAAAATCCTCGCGGATTGGCAAGAAATGTGCTGACTTTGTAAGACGATCAACGACTACCCAGATGGCATCATGACCTTTCTTTGTGCGCGGGAGTTTGGTAACAAGATCCATAGTAATGTTTTCCCATTTCCAAACTGGGATCTCTGGTTGCTCCAATAAACCAGATGGACGCTGATGTTCAGCCTTAACCTTAAGACAAGTAAGGCATTTGGATACGTATAAGGCAATGTCTTTCTTCATACCAGGCCACCAATAGTGAATACGAAGATCCTTATACATCTTATCTGAGCCCGGATGAATGGAATAACGAGACTTATGGGCTTCATCCATAAGCAAGGTACGAATATCATCCTGGCTTGGGACCCACAAACGGTCCATGAAGTAATATGACCCATTGTCCTTCAGTTCAAGAGCAGGTGTTATGTGATAAGGAAATTCCTTATCCATCAATCCTTGTGAAACACAAGATTGTTGAGACTGAGAAATGCGTGCTTGGATATCGGATCGAGCTTGAATAACAGATTGAACACGTACACAATGAAGCTTAGTACGTTCCTTGCGACTCAATGCATCAGCTACGACATTCGCCTTACCAGGATGGTAGCGAATTTCGCAGTCATAGTCGTTTAAAAGCTCAACCCAACGTCGCTGTCTCATGTTGAGTTCTTTCTGGTTGAAGATATGCTGAAGACTTTTGTGGTCCGTGAAAACCACACATTTCGTACCGTACAAATAGTGTCTCCAGATCTTGAGAGCAAAGACAACTGCACCCAACTCAAGATCATGAGTGGTGTAGTTCTTCTCATGTATCTTCAACTGCCTTGATGCATAGGCTATGACTTTGTTCCTTTGCATTAGAACACAGCCAAGACCCAATTTAGATGCATCACAATACACAACAAAATCATCATCACCCTCAGGCAATGATAGAACAGGCGCATCGCAAAGCTTCTGCTTCAAGTGTTGAAAAGCTTCCTCTTGTTTGAATCCCCAGTAAAAGGGCATTTTCTTCTGAGTTAGAGCAGTTAGAGGAACTGCAATCTTAGAGAAGTTTTCTATGAAGCGGCGATAATAACCCGCTAGACCAAGAAATGAACGAACTTCAGTAGGAGTAGAAGGTGTATCCCAATCCTTAATCGCACTGATCTTGGAGGGATCTACATGAACACCTCGTTCGTTGATAATGTGTCCCAAAAATTGAACTTCTTTAAGCCAAAATTCGCACTTGGAGAATTTGGCGAAAAGTTGCTCTTTCTTCAGGAGTTCCAGAGTAAGACGAAGATGCTGCTCGTGATCAGCTCGCGTCTTAGAGTAAATCAAGATGTCATCGATAAAAACAATGACGAACTGATCCAAATAAGGTTTGCAGACCCTATTCATTAAGTCCATGAAAACAGCAGGAGCATTAGTCAAACCGAATGGCATGACTGTGAACTCGTAATGTCCATAACGAGTACGGAATGCTGTCTTCGGAATGTCTTCTTCTTGTACCCGAAGTTGATGATATCCGGAACGCAGATCGATCTTCGAGAAATAAGAAGCACCTTGTAACTGATCAAAGAGGTCGTCTATGCGAGGTAGGGGATATCGATTCTTGATGGTAAGCTTGTTAAGTTCCCGATAATCGATACACATCCTGAAGGATCCATCCTTCTTCTTAACAAAAAGAACGGGAGCACCCCAAGGTGAAAAACTAGGACGTATAAAACCTTTGTCAGAGAGCTCCTGAAGCTGTTTAGACAACTCTTGCATCTCCGACGGTGCAAGACGATATGGAGCTCTGGCAATGGGGTTTGCACCAGGTACGAGATCAATGCGGAACTCGACTTGGCGTGCTGGAGGTAGACCAGGTAAATCTTCAGGGAACACTTCAGAATAATCCCGTACGACAGGAATATCTGAAATAGACTTACCCTTGCCTTTATTTTCTGTAACATGTGCTAAGAAAGCCACATAGTTCTTTTGCAGATACTTCCGAGCTTTAAAACAAGACATGAGTCTGAGACCACTGATAGGCTTCTCACCTTGAACCTGCAGGACCTCGCCTGTCGAAAGTGGCACACGAACAATCTTCTTAGAACAAACTATTTCTGCGTGATGCTTGGATAACCAATCCATTCCCACAATAACGTCGAAGCTTCCAAGTTGCATAGGCGCGAGGTCAATAGGAAAAATATGGTCGTTAAGATTCAACTGGCAGTTGCGAAGAACAGAATCAAGAATAATGGGTTCACCACTAGCAACCTCTACTGTCAAAGATTTGCCTAGTTTCGTTCTAGACACGCGAAGCATTTGCTCAAAAGACAACGACACGAAACTCTTATCGGCACCGGAATCGAAAAGAACAGATGCAGGCTGATTATTAATAAAGAACGTACCGTTCACCACATTATCATCCGCCTGTGCCTCTTGGGCATTCATGTTAAAGACTCGGCCTCGAGCCGGAGCCGGATTCTGGTTCTGGTTCTGGTTCTGGTTCTGGTTGACTAGCCTTGGGCACCGGTTCCTGTAGTGGGTCAGATCCCCACAATTATAGCACGAACCAGGAGGAAAATGAGGTCGTGCAGCTTGACCTTGTTGCTGAGCAAGAGGCTGAGCAACCTGTTGGGCCTGATTTTGAACTGCCTGGTTCTGATTGACAGGAATGCGGCAGTTCACAGCAAGATGACCAGATCTTCCACAGTTGGTGCACTGACGACACTGGAGGTGCGGTTGATGATGGCCATTACACCTGTTGCACAAAGGTGCATTGCCAAAATAAGGCTTCTTGGCTATTGGCTGCGCAGGCTGATTTGGTGCAGCTTGAGCCTGTGCAGTAACGGCAAAGTTTTGGGAAGCCTTTCGCTTCCTAGCATTCTTTGAAGAACCAGAATTCTTCCCATTCTTGTTTTCACCTTTCTTACCATCCCCTTTCTCAGATGCCAACTTCTTACCCTTGTCACCCTTCTTATGCAGCTTTCCCTTACGCACCTGCGACTCAGTCAGTGTCGCTGATAACTCGATCGCCTGACGAAGTGTGGCAGGGTTACTACCAGTGAGAATGTCTTGTACCGAGTCAGGTAGGCCATCGATGTATCTCTCGATAGCCTTGTCGAGTGGGGTGACCATAGTCGGGCAAAGCAGACTCAACTCCTCGAACCTGTCAGTATAAGCCCTGTGCTCACCACTATCTTGCTTCAAAACATCAAACTCTTTCTCCAACGCTCGCTGTTCATGGCGAGGACAGAATTCCCTCATCATAAGGGCTCTAAGTTCAGCCCATGTCTGTGCGAGAGCAACTTCAGCACCTTGGTCTCTCATAACCCCGTTCCACCATGTCAAAGCCCTCTTCTGAAATACGCTCGAGGAGAACTCGACCTTGCGATTATCCGGACACTGCACATGGTGAAAAGTATTTTCTATGCTCTCGAACCACTGAAGAAGCCCAGTCGCTCCCTCAGAACCACTAAACTTGAGTGGTTTAGCCTGGTTAAAATCCTTGTACTTGCATGGAACATTGTTGTTGTTGTTGGCCTGGTTCCACAGAGCAAAGAGATTTGGAAATTGAGCAGCCATCTGCTCTGAAATGATTTCTGCCAGTTCGGCAGTTGCAATCGGATTTTCGCGTCGAGGAGGCATTCTAAAAGAGGAAAACATGAAAAGAAACGAGTGAGATGATTGGATGAAAAGAATGAGATGATAAAAACAAGAATTGCAAACAGCATAGATGGTGGTCATTCGTCCGTATCACAAAGCAAACAAACGACACACAGTGACTAATCAAAGTAAATGGATCAAAAATAATGTATAATGAAGACATGCTCGCCTATAAGTGAACACTCATCCCAAGAATTCCCAGGTAAGCACAACTGGTCTCTGCGTCTGGTTGAGATGTATACGAAGTGCTTGCCTAGACAGAAAACTCAGAATACAGGCATTCACCCTTCCAGTTTGCACATGTTCACATTATTTAAAACCCAAAACGTTTGACGGGATTTTGAAAATTTGAAGGCACAAGGCCAAAAACCAAACTTGAAAAGGGTTCAAAACCATATAACAGAGGGTTCAAAACCTTACAATTGAGGGTTCAAAACCTTGTAAAAATTTATTCAAAAACAGATGATTGTTTTTCAAAAATCGTTTCGGAAAAATTTTGGTTCCTTGTTTTGTTAATCACCTAAGGATAGGTGATGTACATGTTTTAAGATCTAAACACAAGGTAACTTGCGTTAGGTTCCTAGAAAAGTTATAGTCTAGGTCAAAGCATTACTAATAACCTAATTCCCTATAACCATTGGCTCTGATACCAACTCTTCTGTCACACCCCGACCGCGTAAAACAACAAATCGCGGCGGAAACATCGGGGCGTGTTGCGACAGAATTAATTGTTTCAAATCCAAGGCAAACAAAGTTGTATTTTATTTATAAACAAAGGTGTTACATTGTTTCAAACAGGTAATTAAAGAGTTCAGAACATAATTAAACATAGTCTATCTTCTTTTAAAGTTTCTAAGGCACAGGTCCGCCCTAGTATCGTGATCAACATCCTATGGAAAAGCACCTGAAAACACATGTGAAAATAGGTACGTCAGCATAAAAATGCCTGTGAGATACATAGGTTTGTGAAAAAATAAGATTCATGACTTATGTTTAAGAAAAATGTTTAGTCATGAACCTTGTAATTTGTTTTGTCTTGTAAATCATTTGAAAACAATAAGATCAGATGATATGTATAAGAAATTGTCAGGTTAAATAAATAATCATGTAAAAAAAATGTGTTCGTATAAGATAAGTTGTTTGTAAATCAATGTCTTGTGAATAGTATGTTATTTGTATAAAATGTTATATGTATCAAACTGAAATGATTCAAATAACGTTACGCCATGTAATACCATACAAACACTTATATATAGGAAGTACCAGCGGCGTATCCACCATGCTTGTATCATATTACACACGCATCGTTACTTAATCACTTAATCAAACCAAACCAAACAATGTAAGAAGTCTATGTTTAAACCAAGTGTCAAATGTATTGAATAAGATGCCAAGATGTAAATCATGTCAAATGTCTATGTCAAATATCCATGTCAAATGTCCATGTCCAATAGTAGTCAAGTAATTGTGTAGCAAGTGTTATGTATGGTAAGTAAAATAAGACTACTTAAACCATAAGTAAAAATGTACAAAACAAAGTATTTTGAATATATCAAAAAGTTATGTTTTGTAAAGTGATGCATGATACATTGATACAAACATTTATGTGGTAAGTTAACGCATACATTCAAGCCTTGAGACAGTCGGATAACCCTTTCAGTCAAGGTTATCAAAAGAATTGTATTCGGATTCAGTCATTCCTTACATCCAAACAAACCCGGGATGTCAGGAATGGGATTTGTCAAGTCCTATGGTACCACTACTTACTACCGAGCGGCGTAGCAAATGTTAATGAATGTTATAAAGACCCGTTTGTGAAAACCAAATGTCATAGCAGTTGTAAACATGTCATATGAAAACGATGTACTAAGTATGCTAAGTTAACATACAAAGCAGAAAAGTCTTGTAAATCAATGTGCTAGCATGCTATCAGTCAACATACATAGCAGAAAAGTAATGTAAATCAATGTGCTTAGCATGTTATCAGTCAACATACCTAGCAGAAAAGTAATGTAAATCAATGTGCTTAGCATGTTATCAGTCAACATACATAGCAGAAAAGTAATGTAAATCATGTACTAATAGTGTACTAACAAACATAGTCGGTATATGATGTGAAAACTGGAAAGCATGAAAGTAACAAGTAGGCACATGTGTTCCACCCCAAAACAGTTTGGAAAACAGTAAAAGAGGGGTCTATGTACTCACTTGAGATTGCTCAGTTGTATAAAGATAACCACCAAGTAATGCTATAGATCTCGGAATCAAACGGCACCTAATATAGGTAACTATGTTAATAAACCGGACCTATCTCGGAAGACTGGGTAGCATTAGGGTTTGTAAACCAAATGAGTGTCGGAACTCACGTGATATGGTTTAACAAAGCCTACATGCTAAATGAAACTTAACATAATTGTTTACGACCCATTACGACCCGTTTAGGAAGCTTATGCTACTTTAACGTGTCGTGCGCGTGAAACGCGTTCGGACCGCCTAACTAGTCCTATGACAAGTATTATATGCCTAAACATGTTACATAATCAGTTACGTGACAAAAGTTTAGGTTACATATGCTAAATTACCAATTATGTATGAAAAGGGTATTCTGGTAATTTACCTAAGGCATATAAACTACCTATCATACAACTACTTAAACGATGTGACCATAGGGTATAACCTCAGAAGGTTATTCCCTACACTATGGTCACCTAATGTATTTGGTCGGATCCTAATGATCGACCAAACTGGGTCGGGTTCGAAGGTATAGGCGATTTATTAGATCGCCTACCCTTCGACCCTATGTAAGCACTAAACTAAAAGTGACGAGTTAAGCATGTTAAAACATGCTTAACTAAGTTTAGAAAATAAGTTTGGTATCACAACAAACGGTTGTGATACCTAAGAGTAGTTTGGTTACAAAATACCCAAGAATACGTATTCTGCCCGAAACTACGGCTCGTCACAGAGCCTAGATAACGTGGTAATCAGTAGGTATAGTCACTAGGGACTATAACCATCGTGATCACGCTCACGTTATGAAGTTCAAACGAACTTTGCATCGACCATAAACTGGTCAATGCAGAAAGTCAAACAAAGTTTGACTTTCGGACTCGAAAACGATAAAAGAACGAAAGAATACTTACGAAGGGTCCCCGAATGCTAACCCAGATAAAAATAGCTCAGGTATGAAACGAAGGTTCCAACTTAGAGCTTTCTTAATCAGATTTGTGGGAAATGAAGTAAGTGGGTGTTGGGTATTTATAGTATTCGGTCCACCGTTAGGATCGTTTGTCGATTATCGTGCCTTAATCTCATGCGTACACTTGTCGGGAAGTTATGGTGCCTCAAAATGCTCACCACCATAAGGTTTGGACATGTGGAGGTGGGATTAGGAGTGCAAAACAGCTGCAAACAGCTGTTAAATACTCTGCATCTGGTCTGCAGACCCCATACGCATCGTATGGTATACATACCATACGCATCGTATGGTGCAAGTTTGGCAGATTTACAGTTTTGGTCCCTGAACTGTATTTAGGCCATTTTTGACACGTTTAAGGCCCGTTAACCCCATTTCAAAGCTCTAAAATGAAGTTAAAGTATAGGGAACTTAAAACATGCTCAAAAATATCTCGGATGTCGGTTCGTTTGGCCGTACGGTCGCGATGTTCGCTTAATTACGACGGAATGCGCACAAGCGCGAAAAACGATCCAAATGACTCGACGAATGGAATTTTCTTATGGCGAACACTAAAATATAATGTAGTCATGCTTTCATAAATTTTTGGATGTCCAGATGTATTCAGAACGTAAGTTATGCGCGAAAATGCAAACTTGTGCACTTTTTGACACTTTTAGTCCCTGAATGTTCCAAAAGTTTATTTTAGCACACCAAACCCCTCAAAGCCTATTTCTAAGCTATGTAAAGGATATTTAAGGTGTGTTTAACTTATGGTCATGTTCCGGAATGTTCGTTACAGTTCAAATTGACATACTTTCGCAGTTTGTCATATTTAGTCCCTGTAAGCGAATAAACTTGTTTTTGCCATACCAAAGCCTTCGAAACTTATTTCTAAGTTATGTAAAGGTTATTTAAGGTATGTTGAGTATATGTTGATGTTCCAGAGTATTTCTCGCATTAAACTGAGTACGTTTACGCACTAGTTTGCGTATAATTCTCCAGAAAGCGATGTAGAGTTTGAATTTACATAAAAGTCAAAACATGAAAAATGTAAAACACAATCAAACAAACATTGGGATCAAATAACATTGTTTTATTGATAACAGAACTGTTCATAGTGATTACAAGCACAGTTGTTACAAACACGAGTAACAAAGTCCGCACGTCACGGAGTGCCTCTCTCGATCATCTCTGATAGAGATGGGAGATTTGTATCAAGGATTTGGCAATCCTTCCAAGAAGCTTACGGCTCACAGTTGAACCTGAGCACTGCATTTCATCCGCAAACTGATGGCCAAAGTGAACGAACTATCCAGACATTGGAGGATATGCTGAGAGCATGTGTAATGGATCTTGGTGGTAACTGGGATAATCATTTACCATTGGTCGAGTTTTCGTACAACAATAGCTACCACACAAGTATTGGAGCCGCGCCATTTGAAGCCCTTTACGGACGCAAGTGTCGATCACCACTATGCTGGGCTGATGCAGGTGATAGGCAGCTTGTTGGTCCCGAAATAGTCCAAGAGACGACAGACAAGATTGCGCAGATTCGAAAGCGCATCGAAGCGGCTCGTGACAGACAGAAAGCCTATGCAGATCCAAAGAGGAAACCTTTGGAATTTCAAATTGGGGATATGGTTTTATTGAAGGTTTCACCCTGCAAGGGTGTAGCACACTTCGGAAAGCGTGGGAAGTTGAATCCGCGTTACATTGGCCCTTTCAGAATCCTGCAAAGGATTGGGCTTGTTGCCTACAAGTTGGACCTACCTGCTGAACTAAGTGGTGTTCACGATACATTCCATGTATCAAATTTGAGAAAGAGTCCAACACAGGAGACAGTGATCATTCCCGCTGACGAAGTTCATATCGACGACACGCTCCACTTCACTGAAGAACCTGTTGAGGTCACGGATTGGAAAGTTAACAAAACTCGCAGGAGCAGTGTCAAACTCGTCAAAGTTCATTGGAATGCTAGGCATGGACCTGAATTCACGTGGGAACGTGAGGATCGTATGAAAGAGAAATACCCCCATTTATTTCCCAAGACCCCTGCAGCTAGAAGCAGAGCCTAAATTTTGGGACGAAATTTATTTAACGGGGGGAGAATGCGACAACCCTCACCAAACCAGGTATCCATACGAATTAATTAATATTTAATTAATGCTTAATTACTGTGCTTGCTTACAACTGTGGTTAAACTGCTACTTGAATTCTGATACATACACATACTTGCATCATACTTTATTGCTGTCACTCCATTATTTACACAGAACTATAGTGACAAACTTGATGCACACTATACGGATAACCCAGTAAACATGCTGACACAGCCAGCATCAGACAGGCACTGTCTCTGAGGCCAGTATGAGCCGGGAATAGTTTACTACACCAGTAGAGAGTGTAGGGAGGTGAGGATTGTTAAACTGCGTCACTAGGTGATAGTTATACTGACCAGATGTGCCTAAAACATGCTTTAATTACAAAATTCTGCACTTTAATACAAAAATTCAGCATTTAAGCTAACTAGTAAAGTGCAAAAACATGGGAAAATAATACTAGACACTTTCCAAAGTGTCAGGAATTCATTGTGTCACTAAAATAAATATTAACGACACTTTAAATGCTTGTTTAGCACTTTAACGGATCAATATCCAACCGAACAACCGGACTTTACCCGGAACATAAAAATAATGTCAATGACATTGTTTTCTTTTTCTGAGCTAGTTAGGGTACCCGGACACCCTAACACTCGTTACAAAACACTACACTCTAGTAACTAATTTAAAATCTCCTAAATTAAACAAACTAGTGCCTAACTAAATGGTTAAAATCCAACCATAATACCCCACCCCCAACCGATCGGATTTCCCCCTAGGGAACACACACCATCAAATTTTTGATTATTTTATTCTATGTTGCCTAGAATCAAGGTTACATATTATACTTTGGTTAATGGCCTAATATGGTTTATAAATAAAACCATAACTTCATGTTTCATTCACTAAACACACCAACAAAAATTTACTCTCTCTCTTTCCCTCTCTTTGATATCCTCGGCCGAACACAACCATACCCACCTCACCATCATTCAATCTTGATCTTGCAATTCCACATACATATCAAGGTGCTAGAGTTCATACGAGGAGACCCGGTGCTTACAGAATCACAAGGACCTCTCTACATCGCTATTAACCACCTTGTTTTCGCCTTGAATCTTCCCTAGCCTTGTGCTAGTTGTAAGTGATTCTAAACACCCTCTTGATCTTGTTTAAAGTGGTTAATAAGAAGTTTAACGGTTAAAAATCATGAACACTTAAGATCAAAACTTAAAGACTTGAAAGTATGATGAACTTGTTGGATAAAAAGAAACAAATGGTGTAAAACTCATGAATCATGTTTTGTTGTGATTATTTTATGTTGTTGATTGCTAGTAGTGGAACGGATCGTCATCTAACCACGCTAGATCATGTTCATGGAACATGAACTAGCATTATGTTAAGTAGGAAAGTTACTAGATGGCGAACCCTTTCATACATAAACATGAACTTGTGTAAAAATAGTTTTTCTTGTAAAATGGAGTTCTAAACGAGTAGATCTAAAGATCTACAAGTGGTATTTTCGAAGAACCAAGTAAAAAGATGCAAACCTTGTTTAAAAGACGGATCTTTCATAAACTAAAGGTATTTTACTGAAAGAGCAAGTGTGTAAACACTTGTGTGGCAAAAGATTTAACAAAGAAATATTTTCGTAAATATGGACTAGAAGTTGTCAAACTACATATTCTTTAAAAATAAAGTTTTCAAGAAACTGATTTTATTTTTAAAGATAGAAAGATCTACTAAAAATACTGGAAAGTTACTACATACTTTTACACAACTTACAAGTTCATGTGTTTGCGATTTATGCTTATTTTGACTAGTTTGACGATTGAACATTGATTATTGATGATTGGAAAATTGTTGATTGAATTTTGAAAAGAAAATGATACGCTAGTAAGCGTGGCCACCTCCAGTTACAGAGGAAACTCTGGCGAAATTTTTCCAGAAATATTACACTTGGAAATATTTTTGTGACAAGTGTTATGAATATATTTTCGACTTGTTTTCCAAACAAACTTCGCCATGATTTTTATTGTGAAATAACCAAGTATTCGGAGGTGGATTTTCTTAAATAAAACTTGTTAAATATATATTGAGAATATATATTTCGTAGTAAAACGCTTACGTGATTTTATGATTATTTTGAGAACTATATATTATTTTTAGAGTAAAAATAATATAACCTGGAAAATATTAGGAAAGCACGACTCAAAAATAATACCAACGCTATCACAAATAAATATATAAGTTACACCGGTATTATTATTACCACACAAACTTTAAAACGCAACTTATGTATTTTTGGAAAAATACTCTTAAATGCGTATTTTGATAAAAGTGTTATTTTGGAAATTGTAAGGCATAAAATATAATATTTTTGGGAAAAATATGTATATTTTGGAGAGAGAATATTTTAGACGAATGAATAAAATATATTTTATTAAGTGAGACTTAATAATATATTTTTGGTATTACAAAAACGCACATGTATTAAAACCCCCATCCTTGGGAAGGAATATAACTATAGATGATTAAGAAGTGTAAATACGAAATAGTTGCCTAACTATTTCCCAAAAACGTTAAACCTTAAGCCAAGGCACGGCCATCCGTCTAATAGAAGTTAGTACGTGTAGGTCGTCACACAGCAGGATGATTATGGGATTTACTATTTCGAGACGCACTTCAGCGAGTTCATGTCCCCTCTTTCTCTTAACTGTTTTCAGTTTTTATACTTCGGGGGTGAAATACATGTTACGATTATTACGAACTTTTACTTACATGGTATGGTTAGCGTAAGGAGGGTTACTACTTAGATCATGTGAGTGGGTAGGCGGGAACTCGAGGCCATTAATCCTCATGGTAGGACCGAGGGTCTTTAGCGGTAGATCTATCTGGGTGTAGCGAGCCCAGCCCCAGGCCCAACAGTACGGACCTCGGGGTGACTTGGTACCCTACGCAAAAATCTGCTAGGTTTGAGTCTTCCTACTGCACTTCACACATATCAATGGCCTTGCAAACCATTGGTGATCTCTTTATTTCCTTATTTGCTACATACCAGGGATTTTATACTTACAAAGGTTTTACATACTCACTTTCACATGAACTCGCTCAAGTTTATGTTGACTTTTCAACTTACATGTAATTCAGGAAATTAGGGATCTTGCGAAGTATGCTACGTTTTCACGCTGCGTAAGAG
Organism: Helianthus tuberosus; assembly: GCA_030545235.1. NCBI lineage: Eukaryota > Viridiplantae > Streptophyta > Magnoliopsida > Asterales > Asteraceae > Helianthus > Helianthus tuberosus. Next base: position 142,357,442 of record CM060366.1, read on the forward strand.
TTATGAGGTCATCCACGTTTAGGGATTATGACTTTTACCTGGACGAGTCGCAAGTCTTAAACGGTGTTTATTTTATGATTGTGGTTATGTCGTATGAACAATGTTTTTATTTTGTTGGGTTGTAACTCGTTGCATGTGTCAACTTTAAACAATGTTGTCGTAACTTACTTTTCGAACTTAAATCAATGGATGATCTTCTTGGTTTTATTTCATATAGCTTTGTTGTGATTAAGCTATGGTATTAAGAAGTCACACCATAATAAACCCACGCTTCCGCAAAGCCAGGGTGTGACAGCTTGGTATCAGAGCTTTGATCATAGCGAACTAGGATTCCTTCTCGAGTCTAGACAATGATCACTAGGGCTCTCACGAAAACATTTTTACATTGCATACACTACGTCCAGATCCAGAGTGCAAAATATTTTTAAAAGTTATGGCTCAGTCTGAGAGACTGAGGGAGTAGTCTAGTGGGACTAGAGGGTTTAGTCTGAGAGGCTGAGAGGTTAATCTAGTGGGACTAGGAGCATCTCTGAAGCATCCTGGTCATCTAGGAAGCTTTCTCAAGTCTAATATTCGTGCTAAGGACCATTGTAAGCGTTCTTAGCTTCTGTAGTTAAGTTTTATTAGCTTAACGACCGAAAGTCAAAGTTATCGTAATGATGCTTTGACTTTGTGATTAATCACTAACGGTCCAGCCATTATTCGAATTGAAAGTGGCTATGTGTTGGTAATTATGTAGGTGTTAAACCCTTAAAAGGGAACCTTCTAATTATAACATTTACTTGGTCAATTGTCGGGTCAAACTACTTAACAGAAAAGTCAAACGAGTCAGTTTTACAAAATAAATTATAATTGATAATGTAGAAGCTATAAAATACATTTATCACTTAAATAACTTGGTAAATAATACAAGAACATGTTTAGGCATGTTCAACCTGACAATTGCTTTGACTTTTGCTTTGACTTTCAGTTCTGAGCCGAATTAGCTTAGTTTAGATACGCCTTAGGATTTCTTTGTGACCATATTATGTGTTAGTATAACTCTCTGAAGTTATACTACATGGTCCCTTAGAAATCTGAATCATTTGCATGTTTCCGTTAAATGCTTAAAACTTGACCGTTATGCCTTTCTGATATAAAAACGAGATTTTTGAAAATGTGAGAGGACAAAAAACTTTATTACTAATATATAAGTATGTCATAAAAATTTGACATCAGTTTATGGTCTTAAATGGAAGTTATGCAAGATATCGTAAAACAAAACTTTTTGTTAATTAAATAGCATTTTTGGCATAAATCATATTTAAACCCAACTTTTGGCACCAAACTTGCTACCCACTGTTATGATATAATATTTAAGGATTTTTGGAAATATTTGTCAAATTTTATACTGATCATAGAATAGAGTTCTAGCATGAATTCGGTAATTGACCATAATGCCCTTTTTGTTAATAAAATGAGTTTAACATATGATTTACATACCAAACTTTTTTCTACTGATATCATATGTTAAATAAAAAATATTTTAAGCATTAGAGACTGATCAAGACTTCACAATTTTATAAACACCTTGTATACCGTCAATTACCGACTTTTACGCTAATTAGGCGCATAGTATAGTTTAAAACCATATTTAACGCCTAAGACTTGTCACCTACTGATTTTATAAATAAATTTTTATAATTTAACCAGTAAGTATAAGTCTTGAACTCAGATTTCCAAATTTAACCTTAAAAGCATATGTGAAATGACCAAAATGCCCCTACGGTGCATAGTTTGGCCATAAATGATTAAACACACATATGTATGATATCTTGCTGCTATAACAACATAAAATAAATATTTTTATAGAATTTTTTAGACCGGAACCTCAGTTTATGTTTAAACCTTCTTTATAAACTTTAAAATGACCAAATTACCCTTTCGGGACTTAAATTGGTCTTAAATACATTTGGGGCATAATTGTTGATATCTTACTGATATCACAACATGTTTTAAGCATAATAACTATTGGAACTTGTATATGACTCATCCAGTTACCCGTTATGCATATACGCGTTTGGTACGGTTTATGTAACTTGTTTGCATAAATTAGCCGAAACGGGTCAAACCTTATCATTTTTACTTCAAAATCCAGAATGTGTTTAGTTTACCCATTATATACAAGTCTTCATACTTGTCGGGTCTAAATCACATTCCAATCCGGTCATCGCTTAATCTTGCGTTTCGTACTGTAAACCTTTCTTTAAAACTAACCGGTCTAAGTTAAAACTTAAATAAGACCCGTTAGGAATCTAATAGGTTATTAAAACCTTCGTTCCAGATTGAGAGCCCCGGTAGAGTACTTGCCCTTGCCGATTAGAATATACGACTGAGAATAAATTACATTTAGCTCAGGTAAATAATTTTAACTTATTTTCCCTTATACGGGCTTGGGATATGGTAAATTATTACCGCTTGGTCGGGTGTAGAAACCTTTTTAATCGGATATGATTAAATAGTATAATCCCGTTTTAATCAGTATTTCTTGATAACATATAACATTGGGGGTTAACGACCGTGTCCTGGATATCATTGGCTCATTCAAAAAGCGTGAATGACCACGACTTAAGCACGAGGTGTAGGAATACACCTGTCTGTTGCGTATGTAAAAGATAAACTCACTCACGAGGAAACTTCTTGTGAGTTTATATTTATGGTGTGTCGATTAATCTTGTTCGGCTTTTATACCGGCCCTAAATATTGGACAAACATGTAAATCTGATACAAGATTGTTATTAATATAATTGTCCCAAGTTATAAAATGTTTGTGCCTTGTGCATTTAAACCAATTTTCATAAATGTTTTCAAAAGAGTCGGTTAATTGTATTTACCAGTGTAAACTGACGTATTTTTTCAAAAAACTAAGTGACAGGTACCGTACGTAATTGGCTGGGAGCTCGGGGCACTAATAAGGAATCTTACAAGTTCTAAACGTCTAAAGTCTGTTGAACAATATTTATATTTCTGCTTTAAGATCCGCCTGTGGATCCATATACAACCGTTCGCATAATGTTTAATTATACTTTAAATTTCGGTTTGTAATATTATTTTTCATCCAAGACTTCCGCTGTGCATTAAATCGTATACATTTGGCTATGACGATATCAACTACGTCATGATACTCCCCGTCGGGCCCACCGGTAACACGTGGAAATATCGGGGTGTGACAGGTTGGTATCAGAGCCAACATTGAGTGAATTAAACACTAGCCTTTTGTGTTTAATCTCAATGACACAGTTGCACATTCCTCGACTTCCGAGTCTAGACATGAACTAGGAATAGTCTCATCCCTAGTAAGTATACATTGTTTTCGATATTTATGCATTTCAGGAACATGTCGCCGAGTAAAGCTGCAATTGGTGGAAGCTCTCCAAACCCGAAGTCTAAGAATGTTAAGCTTCGTACCACAGCTCGAATAAGCGTACGACCAGTATGGAGAAAGGACCTTTTTGGACCCATTCCCAAAACCAAACCAGTTGAAACCATTAACCATATTTCAGATTCTGTACCTAAGACTTTTGAAACTTCAAGTGAGAAGCCAACATCGGAGGAGTCCATACCAACAGTCCCTGAGGCTCCCACTCCAAAGATGATACCTATGGACCCAAATGATCCACATTTCTTACCTCCAAGTCTTGGAATCCCAAACTTGGATTATACCAGTCCTAACCCTATTCATGATCCATATTATTCATTAACCCTAGAATCCTTGGATTCCACTTTTGCAAAGGTTCCTAATATGGAAGATTTCGACTATCCACCAAAACCTTCATTATCCATACCGCACACAATGAACCAAGGAGGAAACTTTCAGAAGTAAAATGAAGAAGAAACTCCTTTTTTGTTGTATTTCATTTCTCTAGTAGTTCATGTAATTACATATTTATCTTTTAAGTCCCTGCGTGGACGAACTTATTTGTTTAAGACCCTTTTAGGGCAATTATTGTAATTCTTAGGATCATTTATGAGAAGTTCCTTTTTACAATTACTTTTGGCAATAAACATATACATATATATATATACTATATCCCAAAATCAAAATATCATTTTTATAATTGATCTGCCGTTAAAATATCAAAAGGAAATCTTAAAGGTATAACCTAGCCTATATTTCGTTTTAGACATGGCCATGATGGTAAGACCTTTTTTTAAGAAAATAGATCCTTGTTAACACCTGAGAACGTGTTAGCACTCTTGACAAATGTGGTTCGAGAAAATCACACTAGTCATCTTTATATTGGATTCTTCCAATTCCTTATCTAGCCTAATGATCTAGAAATCATGGCTCAAATCATCAAATAAGATGATCATATTATAAACATCCATCAGTGATGAAATGCCTACGGGCTATACCTAATGTCCTAAAAGATAAATGACAGTTGTAGTTTATAACTCCCTGCCAAGAAAAGTGAAGAACTATGTTTAAACCTTAATGCCTTGATCCTATAAGATCATGACTTATAAATTCTAAACTGTCCTTGTGATAAGGCCTTTTGTGCCACTTTAAATTCCTAAATGGTTTTATAACTGGGAATAACTACAATGAAAAGTTTAAAATAAACCTGATTACCAAATTAACCAAATATGGTCTATTTATACCATGGTTAAAGAGAAGAGGAGAGCTCTCATCATTCTGACAAGAAGAAAAAGGGAAAATCCGACCATAAGAAAGGTTCCGAGTTCAAGAAAAACTCGAGTCAGTCTGATAACATACCCAAGTGCAGGAACTGCAGAAAGCATCATTCTAGAAAGTGTATGATCGACCCACATGCTAAACTGTGTGGAATCTACTAGACCAAGGGTCACAAGACTTTAGAATGCAAGGAGTTAAAGAACGCGACTTGTTACAACTGTAACGAGAAAGGGCACATCAAAACCAACTGCCTAAAACTTGCAAAAGAAGCCTAAAGAGGCCAAGAAAGTAAACGCACGAGTCTTCCAGATGAACGCTCAGGAGGCAGTACAAAATGATAATGTTATAAGAGGTACTTTCCTCATCAATGATGTATATGCTAGAGTTTGTTTGATTCTGGTGCAGACAAGTCTTTTGTGGACAATAAATTTTGTAAACTGTTAAATCTGCCTGTTAAAACTCTAGACGTAGAATATGAAGTAGAATTGGCCGATGGTACCATAGAGACTGCTTCAACAATTTTAGATGATGTTTCATATCCATTAGGAACCACTCCTTTTCATTGTCTTTGTTACCAATGAAGCTAGCAGGATTTGATATAGTTATTGGCATGGATTGGTTATCTTTTAACCAAGCTCAAATTGAATGGGATAAGAAGCAAGTGGTTATCAAAACTCCTTATGGTGAGTTGCTTACAATTCAAGGAGATACGCAATATGGATTGCCTAAACAAGTATCTATGCTTAAGGCATCTAGATGTTTGAAGAAAGGTTGTGTCGTTTATATGGCACAGGTGACGATAGACGAACCAAAGCCCAAGATCGAAGACATCCCTGTTATTTCTAAATATCCAGACGTTTTTTCTGAAGAGCTACCTTGTTTACCTCCAGATAGACAAGTGGAATTCAGGATCGATATCATTCCAGGAGCAGCCCCTGTGGCACGAGCTCCTTATCGGTTGGCACCGACTGAAATGAAGGAATTAAGAATGCAGTTGGATGATTTGTTGGTAAGAGCCAGATATCGATCCATGGAACACGGACGTTATTAAGTACTAAATCTTTGTCATTAGATTACCAGATAAAAAGATAAGTGAATGGTTGTTTAACTAAGTTATCTAAATTATATCTAACACATAAATATACTATTATCTTGCTTCACAAACAACCTAAACATGTTATCTAGATATGTCACAACAGCACTTGATCAATTTTCCAAATGCAAGACAGCTAGTTACCGGGTCTGGATTTCTAGCGTTATGATTCTTCGGAAAGTTAACGCGATGGTCACACGTTAACCACCTAAAATCATTCATTAGCGAGCTATTGATATTTATTCATGCGAATCTTTAAAGATAGGTTATTTACCGGATCTGGATTCCTAACCTCACTTATCAAAGAAAGCAATACCGATGGTCACAATACAGCCACGAGGATAAGCAATTAAGTAGATCATATAACAAACTATTTCACCTTTACAAGTCTTGAACATAAATCTACCATGTCAGCAATTTCAAAGCAAAACTACTAAACAAGGATCATAAACCACATTCAAGAACAGGTAATCAACACCATATAATTCATTAGAACCCTTACGTGCAAGAAAGCATTCCTAATCAAAATAAGATATATCTTGTATAAAACCAATACCCTGGTCCGGTTTCATGGTGTAAACAAAGTCTACAAATAAATGATTAATCAAGAAATAGTTACCATCCCACTAACCACATGTTCATTATCCAAGATAATCAAACATAATCAGGAACTCAACATCAATGAAACACTCATTATATAATCATGAAGATTCAAACATGAAAAAGTACTAAAGATTCATATAAACAAGATTGCAACATAAAGATTATTCAAGAAACAAGTACATTACTATTATTACATAAACTACATTAAACATAAACTAACCACAGCTCATAACTTGCAAAATTATCAGAATACATGTTCAAGAACAAGGAATCGAACCATAAACAAGCAAGGAATTGATGGGTTGGATTGGTTATGCTTCCATTCGATCTTTAAGCTTCCAATGGGTCTGATCAGGACTGCTTCGGAACCCAGAAATCACCCAGAAACATGGAGAAAAACCCAACATTTTGATCAGTAGCGAATGCTGCTATTTATAGGCAATTTTCAGTTTGGCACGGTCGTGCCGTTGGATCGCATGGCCATGCGGTCAGGTCTTGTCGGGTGACGTCAATTCTCCGATCCCAGGTCAGCCAAGTGGACTAGTGGACAAGTTGCCTGGTTCATCAGATCGGCACGGTCATGCCATGGGTTGCACGGTAGTGCGAGGTCATCAGAATGTTGATCAGAAACCTTGGTCTGGCTTTGGCAAGGTCATGCGGTGGGTCGCACGGTAGTGCGGCCCGAGAAAAGGTTGGCCCTGGCATTCGCACTGGCAGTGCTTCCGAGGTCGAACGATCCGCACGGTAGTGCCGATAGCTGGCACGGCCATGCCACACCTGGCAGTCATCAGAATTTTGCCCGTTTTATCAGAAATGCATCAGAATTTGTCCGTTTTCATCAGATTTTTATTTTGTGCTCCGTTTAAGACCTAAAAATATAAAAGTACCGAGTTTGGTACCTAAACGTTGCGGTTTCAGTCAAAAACGCTTAAAACGGAAGTGTTTTGGGGTATAAAACATGTATAATTTAACGTATATCACTCAATGCGTCTATGCATCGATTATCGCGAGCTGAACAAAGTTACAATCAAGAACCGATATCCATTGCCCAGGATCGACGATTTGTTCGATCAGCTTCAAGGGGCAAGTTTCTTTTCAAAGATCGATCTAAGGTCAGGATATCATCAGTTGAAGGTCAGAACCGAAGATGTGCACAAGACCGCCTTCAGAACACGATATGGTCACTACGAGTTCTTGGTGATGCCTTTCGGGCTCACTAATGCACCTACAGCATTCATGGATCTCATGAATCATGTTTACAAGCCGTATCTAGACAAGTTTGTCGTTTTCTTCATTGATGACATTCTTATCTATTCAAAGAATCAAGCCGATCATGAAAGACATCTCCGATGCATCCTTAAACTTCTGCAACAAGAAAAGCTCTACACCAAGTTTTCCAAATGTGAGTTTTGGCTTCTTGAAGTCCAATTTCTTGGACATGTGGTAAGCGAGCGTGGTATCCAGGTGGATCCCACTAAGATTGAAGCGATTATGAATTGGCAAGCGCCTAAAACACCTACAGAAAATCGCAGCTTCTTAGGTTAGCAGGATACTACAGACGTTTCATTGAAAACTTTTCAAGGATTGCTGCACCTCTAACTTCGTTAACTCGCTAGAATGTCAAATTTGACTGGGGTCCCAAGCAACAAGAATCCTTTGAGATTCTTAAACAGAAAATAAGAAAAGCTCATGTGTTGACATTGCCAGAAGGAGTCGAAGAGTTTGTGGTTTATTGTGATGTATCACACACAGGTATGGGTTGTGTGCTTATGCAAAAAGGCAAGGTCATTGCCTATGCTTCACGACAATTAAAAGTACACGAAAAGAATTACACCACCCATGATTTAGAATTGGGTGTCGTTGTATTTGCACTAAAGCTTTGGAGGCACTAGCACTATCTATATGGAACCAAGTGTGTGATCTATTCTGATAATAAGAGCCTTCAACATCTGTTTAACCAGAAAGATCTTAACATGAGGCAGCGTCGTTGGATGGAGACACTGAACGATTATGATTGTGAGATATGCTACCATCCTGGCAAGGCAAATGTAGTCGCTGATGCTTTGAGCAGGAAAGAAAAGATTAAACCTATTAGGATCAATGCCAAAAGCATTGAACTAAAGAACACCTTGAATGAAAGGTTGTTAGCTGCTCAGAAGGAAGCTGTTTTGGAAACTAACTTCCCGAATGAGAAGTTAGGCGTAACTGTTGATCAATTATCATATGGCAAAGATGGAATCCTTAGATTAAATGGTCGAATCTGGGTTCCAATCCATGGAGGGCTTAGAGATGTGATTCTTCAAGAAGCTCATAGTTCAAAATATTCAGTCCGTCCAGGCAGTGATAAGATGTACCAGGATTTAAAGGCAAATTATTCGTGGATAGGTTTGAAGAAATCTATAGCCACTTATGTGGCTAAATGTCTGATGTGCGCACATGTTAATGCTGAACATCAAAAGCCGTCAGGTTTGCTACAACAGCCTGAACTTCCCACTTGGAAGTGGGAAATGGTAACTATGGATTTTATCACCAAGTTACCAAAGATGAAACGTGGGAATGATAAAATATGGGTTATAGTTGACAGACTGACGAAGTCAGCACATTTTATACCCATAAAGGAGACGCATAGCTCAGATAAACTAGCTCAACTATATGTGGATGAGATTGTATCTCTCCATGGAGTGCCAGTATCTATTATCTATGATAGGGATACAAGATACACATCTCATTTTTGGAAAAGCTTTCAGCAATCTTTAGGCACTCGTTTGAATTTCAGTACTGCTTACCATCCTAAGACGGATGGGCAAAGTGAGCGTACGATTCAAACCTTGGAAGACATGTTGCGTGCTTGTGTTATTGATTTAGGTGGAAGTTGGGATGACCATCTTCCTTTGATTGAATTATCGTACAATAATACTTATCATTCGAGTATCCAAGCCGCGCCTTTTGAGGCCTTGTACGGAAGGAAGTGCAGAACGCTAGTTTGTTGCGCGGAGGTTGGAGAAACCCAACTGTCAGGACCTGAAATAGTCCTCGAGATGACAGATAAGATTGTCCAAATCCGTGATCATTTCAAAGCTGCCAGGGATAGGCAGAAAAGCTACGCGGATAAAAGGCGTAAACCTCTGAAATTCGAGGTAGGTGATAAAGTGCTACTCAAGGTGTCACCTCGGAAAGGGGTGATGCGTTTTGGCAAAAGGGGCAAGCTGAGCCCAAGATACATAGGACCATTTGAGATCATCAAATGTGTCGGAACTGTAGCCTATAAGTTGAATCTACCCGAAGAGCTCAGTGGGATACATAATGTATTCCACATCTGCAATTTAAAGAAATGTTTAGCCGATGAATCGCTAGGAATGTCTCATGAGGACGTGCAGATTGACCAGAGCTTGAAGTTCGTTGAAAAACCTTTGTCGATCGAGGATCGACGGGTTAAGAAGCTTCGAAGAAAGAATGTGCCGATCGTAAAGGTAAAATGGGATGCCCGTAGAGGCCCAGAATACACGTGGGAAGTTGAATCCATGATGAAACAGAAATACCCTCATCTATTCCAGTAAATCTCGGGGTCGAGATTTCTTTTAAGGGGGTGAGGATGTAACACCTCGCAAAATCATGTCCAATATAATAAGGACACGTGTCATGAACTCTACGCGTGTAATGAATTGATTTCGAGGGACTAAAGTTGACAAATAAAGAAAGTAAGTGTGTAGAAGGCTCCAAAGTGTCGAAAAATTGAAAATTATGCCTTTCAACAACCTTACACGATGCTTATACTCTTAAACGAATAAATTGTGAAACATATGAAGCCGTTTGTGAAAGAAAGTGAAAGTTTACAAGACGCGAGGGTTAAACGTGTCAACATGTTAAATTACTACCTCTGAATGACCTTTTAATGAACCCGGAGCCTTGTAACAATTGATTATGCTCACGAAAATAAGTGACGAAAAATTCACGAGGTTTCGATATCGTTTGATATTAAATACGTTAACTTTCGTAAACAAAGGGTTAAAAGCGTCAACAAAGTAAAACTAGTGTTTTCGGTTATCGTTTAACAAAACCAGACCTAACGATGTTTGGTTATATCCTAAAGATCATCAAAATATAAACTTTAAGGGTTAAAAGTGCTTGAAATAGAAGTTATTACGTTTTAAAAGGTCCAGGGGTTGATTCTGCCAGGTTTGAAACTTGTTGTGCTGGTTCCCATAGGGGTTGCACCGCGCCGCGCCACACCAAAACCCCTCTGCCATCGCACGACGCGATGGCCTAAAGTTGACAGAATCCCTGCACAGATGCAGGTTTTAGCATGCTTTCTTCTCTAAACCATCTGCACACTCACATAACTCGAATTCTATGGACTTAAATGGTTTTAGGAAACATCTTTGGACACTTGTATTCATCAGATAACATCTTGTAACAGCTGGAATGATCTGGGGCTGCTCTCAAACTCTATAAATAGAGCCTTGAAGCAGCCACAATCCTTGATCATTCAAAATTTTTCACTCTCTCTCTCTATTGCTCAAGCTTTGGAGCATCTCTGAAGCATCCTGGTCATCTAGGAAGCTTTCTCAAGTCTAATATTCGTGCTAAGGACCATTGTAAGCCTTCTTAGCTTTTGTAGTTAAGTTTTATTAGCTTAACGACCGAAAGTCAAAGTTATCGTAATGATGCTTTGAATTTTTGATTAATCACTAACGGTCCAGCCATTATTTGAATTGAAAGTGCCTATGTGTTGGTAATTATGTAGGTGTTAAACCCTTAAAAGGGCACCTCCTAATTATCACATTTACTTGGTCAATTGTCGGGTGAAACTACTTAACCGAAAAGTCAAACGAGTCAGTTTTACAAAATAAATTTTAACTGATAATGTAGAAGCTATAAAATACATTTTATCACTTAAATAACTTGGTAAATAATATAAGAACATGTTTTGGCATGTTCAACCCGACAATTCCGAGTTTAGGCTCGGTTCGCAACTGAAAGTCGCAAAAGTAGACTTTTGCTTTGACTTTCAGTTCTGAGCCGAATTAGCTTAGTTTAGATATGCCTTAGGATTTCTTTGTGACCATATTATGTGTTAGTATAACTCTTTGAAGTTACACTATATGGTCCCTTAGAAATCTGAATCATTTGCATGTTTCCGTTAAATGCTTAAAACTTGACCGTTATGCCCTTCTGATATAAAAACGAGATTTTTGAAAATGTGAGAGGAAAAAAAGCTTTATTACTAATATATAAGTATGACATAAAAGTTTGACATCAGTTTATGGTCTTAAATGGAAGTTATGCAAGATATCGTAAAACAGAACTTTTTGTTAATTAAATAGCATTTTTGGCATAAATCATATTTAAACCCAATTTTTGCCACCAAATTTGCTACCCAATGTTATGATATAATATTTAGGGTTTTTGGAAATTTTTATCAAATTTTATACTAACCATAGTACAGAGTTCTAGCATGAATTCGGTAGTTGACGATAATGCCCTTTTTGTTAATAAAATGAGTTTAACATATGATTTACATACCAAACCTTTTTCTACTGATATCATATGTTACATAAAAATATTTTAACCATTAGAGACTGATCAAGACTTCAGAATTTTATAAACACCTTGTATACCGTCAATTACCGACTTTTACGCTAATTAGTCGCATAGTATAGTTTAAAACCATATTTAACGCCTAACACTTGTCACCTACTGATTTTATAAATAAATTTTTATAATTTAATAGTAAGTATAAGTCTTGAACTCATATTTCAAAATTTAACCTTAAAAGCATATGTGAAATGACCAAAATGCCCCTACGGTGCATAGTTTGGCCATAAATGATTAAACACACATATGTATGATATCTTGCTTATATAACAACATAAAAGAAATATTTTTACAGAATGTTTTAGACCAGAACCTCAGTTTATGTTTAAACCTTCGTTATAAACTTTAAAATGACCAAATTACCCTTTCGGGACTTAAATTGGTCTTAAATACATTTGGGTCATAATTGTTGATATCCTACTGATATCACTACATGTTTTAAGCATAATAACTATTGGAACTTGTATATGACTCATCCGGTTACCCGTTATGCATATACGCGTTCGGTACGGTTTATGTAACTAGTTTGCATGAATTAGCCGAAACGAGTCAAACCTTATCATTTTTACTTCAAAATCCAGAATTTGTTTAGTTTACCCATTATATACAAGGCTTCATACTTGTCGGGTCTAAATCACATTCCAATCCGGTCATCGCTTAATCTTGCGTTTCGTACCGTAAACCTTTCTTTAAAACTAACCGGTCTAAGTTAAAACTTAAATAAGACCCGTTAGGAATCTAATAGGTTATTAAAACCTTCGTTCCAGATTGAGAGCCCCGGTAGAGTACTTGCCCTTGCTGATTAGAATATACGACTGAGAATAAATTACATTTAGCTCAAGTAAATACTTTTAACTTATTTTCCCTTATACGGACTTGGGATACGGTAAATTATTACCGCTTGGTCGGGTGTAGAAACCTTTTTAATTGGATATGATTAAATTATATAATCCCGTTTTAATCAGTATTGCTTGATAACATATAACATTGGGGGTTATCGACCGTGTCCTGGATATCCTTGGCTGTCACGGCCCCAGCCCCGGTTTGACCCGGTCCAGGAGCCGCAGGACAGGAACCCATGGTAATTATTAATTGAGTTGACAGCGGAAGATTTTACTAGATCTTTTTAAAACTTGAAATGCCCGATTATTTTATTTCATAATTTGGGATAAACCCCGTAATTTACAATAGAGGAATTTTACAAGAAATTCCATGATTTATAAAACATGTTTATTTATTTAACTGAGCCACTATTCCAAGCTTTGTTAGTGCTCCGTAGCACTGTTCCTTGGTTCACAGTAGTTACCTGAAACATATTTAAAAATATTTTGTCAGCGGGGAAATACTGGTGAATCATTCATTTTTACACAAAATGACACATAGTTATAAATTACAGCATAAGAGCGATTACAATGGCTTCTATCTTATTTTTAACTGGCGCCGTGTCACCTCCTGGTGACGATGGTCATACCACTATTGGGTCTTTTTCTCCAAGTAGTGATGATTATCACTGTTAGGATTTATTAGCCTAACTGTGAGAAATTAGTATTGTGCACAATACCCCACTAGCCAGTGATTCAAGATAACCACGACTTAATCCATGTAATTATAACTTTTAAAAATACTTGGAGTATTGTAAAATACATTTGGTAAAAGAGAATGACTCACATTGCAGATTTAAACGGGAAGAGTTTAGCCTACTGATTAGCCTTGTAACCTAATTTAAATAACAATGCATACGAACTAGGTTAGTAACTAATACAGCATTTACGATAACTCACGAGATTAAAACCCTCAGAACAAATGACAAAGTGCAATACTTAAACATCCATCGAATTCACGACGAATGACAAAGTATGGCCCTAATGTGGGCAGCACTTAAACATCCATTGGATAGTTTCAATCGATCGGACATTGAATCGTAGCAGCGATCGAGTTAATACCCTGTATCGTAGCAGCGCTTCACTATTGTGAATATAATTTTAGAATTTTGAGCAGTATACTTCGTGTTTTTGATTGAAATTTCGACACCATTGAACTACTCGGGATCAGATCTATTTATAGCTGAAAATTGGGGTTTACGCGGCGCGCGTAAACCCTAGCTTGAACCTTATGCCGCCCGCGTGGCCACCTAGTCTACGTGTAGGTTTGCTGGGTCACGAGTAGGGTTGCCAGGTGGATGCCACATGGATCGGAAACGCTTATCCGGTCAACACCACATTGACGCGGCCCCCGTCAACTTAAGCTTGACCTTTACGCGTACCGCCTGAAGACCAGATTTCTTGTTTTCTTGGTTTTTGATATGGATTAGGGTTTCAGGGGTCCGGGTTTTTACTTATGGGTCGTTTTAGGACATTTTTGAAGGTCCTTACATCCTCCCCACCTTATTTAAAATCTCGTCCTCGAGATTTATTGAAATAAGTGAGGGTATTTTTGCTTCATCTCCGATTCCAGCTCCCATGTGTATACGGGTCCTCGTTTTGAATCCCACTTGACTTTGACTAGTACCATTCTTTTGTGCTTGAGAAACTTGATCTTTCTGTCTTCTATTTGAAGTGGTTTCTCTACGAACTTTAACCTTTCATTTACCTCTACATCTTGAAGAGGTACTACCAAAGATTCGTCAGATAAACATTTCTTGAGATTGGATACATGAAATACGTCATGTACCCCGGCTAACTCTTCTGGTAGTTGCAAGCGGTAGGCAACTGGCCCTATTCGCTGTATTACTAGGAAGGGTCCTACGTATCTTGGACTTAGCTTTCCTTTCTTACCGAACCGAACTACTCCTTTCCAATGAGAAACTTTCAAGAGTACCTTGTCTCCAACTTGAAGTTCTAGTGGCTTGCGTCGATTATCGGCATAACTCTTCTGGCGATCTCGAGCCGTTTTTCAGTCTTTCCTTGATTTGAGTGATCTTGTCGGTAGTTTCTTGCATGATTTCAGGACCTGATAATTGACTTTCTCCTATTTCTGCCCAGCAAACTGGAGTTCTACACTTGCGTCCATACAGTGCTTCAAATGGGGCATCTTCAATACTTGTATGATAACTATTGTTATAGGAGAATTCAATTAATGGTAGGTGGTCATCCCAATTTCCACCAAAATCTATTACACATGCCCTATGCATGTCCTCCAGGGTTTGGATCGTCCTTTCACTTTATCCGTCTGTCTGAGGGTGATATGCAGTGCTTAGATTCAATCGGGTTCCCATTGCTTCCTGGAAACTTGTCCAGAAATGGGAAGTAAAACGACTATCCTTATCCGATACAATGGAGAGCGGAACTCCATGTAAAGACAATACCTCGTCTACGTATAGCTTGGCTAACCTTTCCATGCTAAAGGTTTCCTTCATAGGTAGGAAATGAGCTGATTTGGTTCATCGATCCACAATTACCCAAATCGCATCCTTACCCTTTCTGGTTTTGGGTAACTTAGTAACAAAGTCCATGGTTATAAGTTCCCATTTCCATACAGGCATTTCTAATTGTTGAAGTAAACCTGAGGGTTTCTGGTGTTCTGCCTTAACTTGTGAACAAGTAAGACATTTAGAAACATATCTAGCTATGTCCTTCTTCATTCCTATCCACCAGAAATTATTCCTTAAATCTTGGTACATCTTATTGTTACCAGGATGCACGGTATACCTAGACTTAGGTACCCAAATCCTTTTCTTATGGAATCTCCAAATTCCATCAGAACCTTGCTCTACTTCCTTTATTCTTCCTTTCATTCCTTCAGCATCATCCTTGATTGCTGTTTCTTGAGTGTTCTTCAGTTGTCCATTAAGTCTAGTTGTAGACTTAATCTAAGAGCACGAACTCGTCGTTGTTTCTCATGATACTTACGACTTAAAGCATCAGCAACAACGTTTGCTTTTCCTTCGTGATATTGAATATCACCATCGTAATCACTTAGGATCTCCATCCATCTCCTTTGCCTCATGTTTAATTATTTTTGCCCAAATATGTACCTTAAGCTCTTATGATCTGTATAGACAGTAAACTTACTTCCATACAAATAGTGTCTCCAAATTTTAAGGGAAAAAATTATGGCTCCTAATTCTAAGTCATGAGTTGTATAATTTTCCTCGTGCTTTTTCAATTGCCTTGAGGCATACGCAATTACTTTCTTGCGTTGCATTAGCACACATCCTAATCCTAACTTAGAAGCATCGCAGTAAACTTTGAAATCTTCTGTTCCTTCTGGCAAGGCTAGAATTGGGGCGTTTGTAAACTTTTGCTTTAAAATCTTAAAAGCTTCTTCTTGCTTAGGTCCCCATTCAAACTTAACCGCTTTACATGTTAGCTTCGTTAATGGTAAAGCTATTTTGGAAAAATCCTTAATGAATCGTCTATAGTATCCAGCTAATCCTAGAAAACTTCTAACTTCCATAGCTGTTTGTGGGGCTTTCCATTTGGTGATCGCTTCTATTTTGGAGGGATCTACGTGAATACCTTCGTGATTCACCATGTGTCCTAAAAATTGTACCTCTTGTAGCCAAAATTCACACTTCGAGAATTTGGCATAGAGTTTCTCTTTTCTTAACAAAGTTAAGAGTGCATGCAAGTGCTGACAGTGTTCATCCTGGCTTTTGGAATAAATAAGTATATCGTCGATGAATACAATTACAAATTTATCCAAATATGGTTTACAGATTCTATTCATCATGTCCATAAATGCTGCAGGAGCATTTGTTAGTCCGAAGGGCATGACTGTAAACTCGTAATGACCATACCTAGTTCTGAAAGCAGTTTTAGGTATGTCTTCTTCTTGTACCTTCAACTGATGATATCCAGAGCGTAAATCTATCTTAGAAAAGTATCTAGCTCCCTGAAGTTGATCGAAAAGATCATCGATCCTAGGTAATGGGTATCGATTCTTAATTGTAACCTTATTTAATTCCCTGTAATCGATACACATTCTCATTGACCCATCTTTCTTTTTCACAAACAACACCGGAGCTCCCCACGGGGATGAACTAGGTTGTATGAATCCTTTGCTTAATAATTCATCTAATTGCTTTTTCAATTCTAGCATTTTGGTGGGTGCTAACCGATAAGGTGCCTTAGCTATCGGTGTAGTTCCAGGAATTAGATGAATTCTAAATTCGACTTCCCTATTGGGTGGTAATCCAGGTAGTTCTTCCGGAAAGACATCCGGTTATTCTGCTACTACCGGAATTTCTTTAAGTTCCTTACCTTTTGTGTTAATGATTACTGAAATCATATACACCACCTCTTGTTTTCTTGAATAACTGGCCAACTTCATTACTAAAATGAATTTCAGTGGTTTTCGTGGCTTATCTCCTGTAATCACCACTAACTCTCCTATGGGTGTATGAATTTCTATGGAGTTTTTATCACAAAGAATTCGAGCATGGTTGGCTACTAACCAATCCATTCCTAATACTATATCGAATCCGGCTAAATTCATAGGTAACAGGTTTGCAGAGAATTTATGGCCTAAGAGTTCTATTTTTCCTTCTCGCAAAACCTTATCTATGTTAACAGAATTTCCCATCTGCCGTTTCGACTGTAAAAATCTACCTAAGGTTGGTTAAGGGTAAGTTAAGAGCTTGGCAGAATGAAGTATTTATAAAACTTTGGTTTGCACCAGAGTCAAATAATACTTTTGCATAAACGTCGTGAACTAGGAACGTACCAGCTATCATGTCAGGGATTAGTTCTGCTTCCTGAGTAGTCAACTGGACGGCTCTTGCGTTTCTCTTGGTAGTTCCTTCTGCAGGTTTGGCTTTGTTATCAGCCGGTTTGGCCAATTTCGGGCAGTCTGGCCTAAAATCTCCAGCTTCCCCACAGTTGTAGCAGATTGTGGATTTATTTTCCTGCAATCTTCTTCTTGATGCCCCAGAATTTTGCAGAAATTGCAATACCCTTTGCATCTTCCAAAATGCTTTCTTTTACAGGCATTGCAAAATGGAACAGTGGAAGATTGCCCAGTTCCCTTTGTCTTGAAATTGTTATGGTTACCCATACGGAATCCCTGGGTAATCTTTTGGGCCACTTCCCTCTTTCTATTTTCTTCTCGCGTACACACTAGTCCGTCCGTTAGGGTGTTAGCTAATTCCACAGCATCGTCAATAGTGCGAGGTCTCGTAGCTTTAACGATATCACGGATTTCGCCAATCAATCCCCAAATATAGCGGGAAATAAGCACCGGCTCTGGCAAAGCCAGGGTTGGTACAACTCAAGCGTACTCGAAGAATGTCGAAGTATACCCTCGACAGTCTACATCCACCAACCGGTGGTTCAGGAATTTATTTGCCATTTGTTCTTTCTCATATTCGGGATAGAATATTCTCTCCACCAGTCGCTTAAATTCCTCCCAACTCATGGCATAGGCCGCATCGCTTCCCTTGGCTTAAAGTACCGTATTCCACCATTCTAGCGCCCCTTCTTTGAAAAGATGCGACGCGTACATGACTTTGTCTTCTTCAGTACATTTATTTATTTTAATCACCGCCTCAGTTTTCTCTAACCAACGCAGTGCAGCAGTTACCCCTTCGTTGCCTGCAAATTCAGCTGGTTTACAGGCTAGGAACTCCTTGTAAGTACAACCAGGCGTTGCAGCTTTCATTTTCTTAAGGAGTGGAGCTTGCATCCCATCGTTGTCGTTATTAGTATGATTGCCGCCTCCGTTTACACTATTACTGAAATTATCGCCGTGTGTACATTTGCTAGGAATAATTTGTTGAGGATCAACTGGATTTCGGGCAGCAGCATGTATTGCTGGAATAGCATTGGCTATTCCCTGAACAACGATATTTTCGATATCTTGCCTATTCAGAAATTGATCTTCATGATTTTGTTCAGATTGGTTAACTTTGTTAACGGGTTCATTACCAGCGTGTTCCATCTGGTAATTAATTTATATAAATAATTAGTAGAAAATAATTAATAATCAAACACAAAATAATTGCACATAATCATGTCAACATGTATAGCCAAAATTGTCGATTTTTCGACGTTCGATATTTTATATATTATAATAGGCATCCGTACACACTGGTTATCTTACAAAAGTTTTATTTTTAAGTTATTTCATACGATTATATTTTGATTATTATATTATTATTAAACACTTGCTTCCACCATCACATGCTATCCCATCAGCTGGCATTTTCAGTAACGATGTTCCCTCTCGTCGTACTTCCAGGAGATCTGTTCTCCCACCTCTCGGATTAGATTTCCTGCATCCATCAGCTCCTCGCCAAAATGGCGGAGCTCAGCCAGGTTCTCATTGCTCATCGGTGGGTTTGGTGCAGGTCCGGGGTCAAACTGAGGGAGAAAAGTATAAGTGTTGTTTAAAAGATTCTGGAATTGCCAATCGTTGGTCCACCATTCTTCCATTTCTCCTAAAGGTCGGGTATTGACAAGGGGATCTGGGATGGCTGGTTCCAAGTTTACTGGAAGCTGGGTTTCAGCAGGATAAGTGAAAAGGTTTTCATTAACAGGCTTGAGGATATCCCAACTTGCTAGTATGCAATCTAGCTCTTCCTGCAATGGCATTTCCTCGGCTTGCTTGGAGCTTTCTCCAATCTCTATTCCTTTTCATTTATCCATTGGGTCCTTTGTCTTGGCAACTTTCCGAGTTACTGGTTTCCTTCTGCGCACACGTCTCCAACCCATGATTCTTCTTCTCTTCTTTGGCTTGGGTTTCTCCGGAGACTGGGCTTGAAATTCCATGGGTTCCTCAATGTCAGCACAATAACCAGTAAAGTCTTTGGAAACTTCCACATTAACAGAATAGAGATTGAGATTCTGAAGGGCTTCAAATAATTCATTCATGCTGTTTAGCAGATATGAAGAAACACACAAAATTCTAGGTTAAAATTTTGTAAATTGAATAATCCCAGAAAGAAATCGAATATTTATACAAATAGATTGATTAAAACAAAATATTGCAATATATATATATATATATATATATTTATTACAAAATACATTTGAAATTTAAAATATACTAGGGGTTAATTTATTTTAGTCTATCTTTTCTTACTAAGTTATTTATTTAAAAGGGCAAAGTTTCTGGCGTATATATGATATGGGTGCTGGTACTAGTTTGGCGATTCAACTAGTGGTTAGCATTTACTGCTGTAGTAGCTAACATAAAGAGATCTTCCCATTGTTCGTCTAATTCATTTTCCCATGGTGGGTTATTGCCTATATCTTGAGTTTCCTTATTACTCGTCACTCCTTTTGGTTGTGACTTCTTTATTTTCTCTTGACTTTTTCTAATAATCCAACTTCTTTTATTAGGGGTAAGTGGTTTCTCAAACTTTGCCTTACGGACAAATATTCCTTCCTCAGTATCTGCTGAGTATTTTGAGGAATTTGATTGAGATGAAGTTCCCTTATCTTTTGGTGAACTATCTAATTGACGATAGATGTCCGAAAGTCTTTGCTTACCCATACTGTAACTAACAAGTAGTAAGTTAACAAACACGTAATCACAAGATGGCAATCAGTAAAATTAAGTATTTCTAAATACTTAATTGGCTTAAATCAGTGGCTCTGATACCACATTTTCCTGTCACGGCCCCAGCCCCGGTTTGACCCGGTCCAGGAGCCGCGGGACAGGAACCCTTGGTAATTATTAATTGAGTTGACAGCGGAAGATTTTACAGGATCTTTTTAAAACTTGAAATGCCCGATTATTTTATTTCATAATTCGGGATAAGCCCCTTAATTTACAATAGAGGAATTTTACAAGAAATTCCATGATTTATAAAACATGTTTATTTATTTAAGTGAGCCACTATTCCAAGCTTTGTTAGTGCTCTGTAGCACTGTTCCTTTGTTCATAGTAGTTACCTGAAACATGTTTTAAAAATATTTTGTCAGCGGCGAAATACTGGTGAATCATTCATTTTTACACAAAATGACACATAGTTATAAATTACAGCATAAGAGCGATTACAATGGCTTCTATCTTATTTTTATCTGGCGCCGTGTCACCTCCTGGTGACGATGGTCATACCACTATTGGGTCTTTTTCCCCAAGTAGTGATGATTATCACTGTTAGGATTTATTAGCCTAACTCTGAGAAATTAGTAATGTGCACAATACCCCACTAGCCAGTGATTCAAGATAACCACGACTTAATCCCTGTAATTATAACTTTTGAAAATAATTGGAGTATTGTAAAATACATTTGATAAAAGAGAATGACTCACATTGCAGATTTAAACGGGCAGAGTTTAGCCTACTGATTAGCCTTGTAACCTAATTTAAATAACAATGCATACGAACTAGGTTAGTAACTAATACAGCATTTACGATAACTCACGAGATTAAAACCCTCACAACGAATGACAAAGTGCAATACTTAAACATCCATCAAATTCATGACGAATGACAAAGTATGGCCCTAATGTGGGTAACACTTAAACATCCATTGGATAGTTTCAATCGATCAGACATTGAATCGTAGTAGCGGTCGAGTTAATACCATGTATCGTAGCAGCGCTTCACTACTGTGAATATAATTTTCGACTTTTGAGCAGTATACTTCGTGTTTCTGATTGAAATTTCGACACCATTGAACTGCTCGGGATCAGATCTATTTATAGCTGAAAATTGGGGTTTACGCGGCCCGCGTAAACCCTAGCTTGAACCTTACGCGGCCCGCGTGGCCACCTAGTCTACGTGTAGGTTTACTGGGTCACGAGTAGGGTTGCCAGGTGGATGCCACGTGGATCAGAAACGCTTATCCGGTCAACACCACATTGACGCGGCCCGCGTCAACTGAAGCTTGACCTTTACGCGGCCCGCCTGAAGACCAGATTTCTTGTTTTCTTGGTTTTTGATATGGATTAGGGTTTCAGGGGTCCGGGTTTTTACTTATGGGTCGTTTTAGGACATTTTTGAAGGTCCTTACATTGGCTCATTCAAAAAGCATGAATGGCCACGACTTAAGCACGGGGTGTAGGCATACACCTGTCTGTTGTGTATGTAAAATATATACTCACTCGGGAGGAAACTTCTTGTGAGTTTATATTTGTGGTGTGTCGATTAATTTTGTTCGGCTTTTATACCGGCGCTAAATGTTGGACAAACATGTAAATCTGATACAAGATTGTTATTAATATAATTGTCCCAAGTTATAAAATGTTTGTGCCTTGTGCATTTAAACCAATTTTCATAAATGTTTTCAAAAGAGTCAGTTAATTGTATTTACCAGTGTAAACTGACGTATTTTTCTAAAAAGACTAAGTGACAGGTACCGTATGTAATTGGCTGGGAGCTCGGGGCGTTAATAAGGAATCTTGTAAGTTCTAAACGTCTAAAGTCTGTTGGACAATATTTATATTTCTGTTTTAAGATCCGCCTGTGGATCCATTTACAACCGTTCATATAATGTTTAATTATACTTTAAATTTCGGTTTGTAATATTATTTTTCATCCAAGACTTCCGTTGTGCATTAAACTGTATACATTTGACTATGACGATATCAACTACGTCACGATACTCCCCGCTGGGCCCACCGGTAACACGTGGAAATATCGGGGTGTGACAATTATCATTTAAAAAGACAACTCCTATATGTCTCATAACTATATATAAAGTTGATTTGATTCAAACTTCCACTATTTTCCTACCTTTTAACCTCCCACCAGCGTGGTGTAAGACACGTCTGACAGGATCTTATTGGTTTATGTTTTGAGCTTGTTTTGCACTTAAAAATGAATGTTTGGCCAATTTGCAAACCTCATGAACAATACCTGATGTGACTTCTACAATCTTTAAGGTCTGATTCTTGTCCAAAAGTATATTATTTGTCTTCACATCACGGAAGGCCATTCCGGTCAATTTTCCATTGTGGGCAGGCAAAACTATGCCAACAACCTAAGAAGAAAAGAAATATATAATCTCCTTAATAACCTTGAAATGAAATTGAAAAAAGTCTAAAATAGGGCCTTGGATCTGCAAACATAAAAGTTAGGTTTACTCACTTGACATGATTATAGTTACAAACAAATCAACGGTATTGGTTTAGGTCATCAAGATTTTGTTCATATTGAAACGCAATTAGCATATTTAACAAATGATCCAACTAACAAAAAACTAAATGCTTTTCCACCACTCTCAGTCACCAAACTCACCTATAAAAAACACTCACATATACAAACATCAAGCAAAATATCAGAACATGCACATTTATATACTATTAATTTGAAAGATGTTTGTGCATAGTGGGTTTGTACATGATGCTTAATGAGTTTTTTGTGCATAGTTGTGTTGTACATGATGCTTAGTGGTGTTGTACCCCATGTTTTGGGGTTTTTTTTTTAAATTGATGTTTCACTTTAAACCAAAAACTACTTGATTTTGTAGTTTTAACCCAAAAGTTTTTAGTTTTTCCAATTTAACCTCACAACCTTTTTACTTTCAACTTTGATCCCCTTTGTTTTTTATATTTTTCAAAATTTTTCGTTTTACGTTTAGATATAAATTTTACGACTTAACACGGCACAATGTGTGTGTGTGGTTCAACGATTTTACGTTTTGTTAAACGCTTCGTTCTAAATTTTGTGAGTTAACATGGGGCAACGTACGTGTGTGCTTCAATGTGTTTACGTCGTCTATTTTTTCCCGTTTAATAAGTTCGTCACAACGTGCGAGTCCTAAATCGAGTTAGTTATTATTTTCTATTTTTATATGTCGGTCTAATTTTTCCACATTAAGACGCCGCAACTTCAATGTTGGTGGCCGTTGGCTATAGTGTGGCATTGGTGCTATTTTTCACGGTTTTACACCCCCGCCGCAACGCGGGGAGCTTAATACGATAGGTTATTTATATGGATACAAGTCATGTAACGTAGTAATTATGATACTATTAATTATCTTGAGATTATTTGGTGAATTACTTATTTGTATAAGATAGTAATACAGACTTAACCGACAAAAACATCTTTAACACATTGTAAATGTGAATCTGATCAACAACATGTCAATTTCGTTGGCCGCGGCGCAATGCGAGCGGATCAATCTTCTAGTTATATACTAAAAATATGAATATAATAATAATAATAATAATAATAATAATAATAATAATAATCTATACTTTCTATAAAAGGAGAAATCCCGATGACATAAGAAAAGCTGATGTGGCAGCCAGAGAGGCTGTCCAACAATTCTTTTCTTATGTCATTACTGCATCATAAAGCCTAATATATATAAAATCATTTTAAAATCTATCTAAAGGTCTTCCTCATCCCAAAACCTCTACCCATATCTATCCTTTAAAGCCAGCAGAGGTTGAAAGTCTTTCCTTAGGCAAACGTATAACTTAGCAGATGTTTTGAAATTGCCGGTAATTTCAAATTCAAAATGGCTGGGAATATGTAATTTGTAATTAATGCATGTCACTCGCACACTTCTGTCAATCATTTTCTTATATAAAGGTTTTTTTTTTCTCATTTCACTCTTCATATTTACACTCTCGTGTTCTCTGCTTTTGTATTTTCAAACCACACTTCCAATGTAGCTCTCCCTCAAATCCCTTCTTCTCTGTGACAACCCTCATAATTACATCTATCCGTACGATTAATTAATGTTAATTAGAGTGCTTAATGACTGTGCTGAATTACTTGACTGCTTTCTGATTACTGCGTCATACTTACATGTGCTTTTTAACATACTAGTCTTGTGCAGAAAATTGACTAAATGGTCCTGTATGCTTTCCTAAGTGTTGGAAATTAAAAATGTTACAAAGAGATATATATAGGACACTAAACGGAATAACTTAGGACTTTAACGAACCGGTATCTAACCGAACAACCGGACACTACCCGGAACACCAAAATAATGCTAGAAGCATTGTTTTTATTTTTCTGAACTAGTTATGGTTCCCGAACACCATAACACACCATACTATTACATAACACTTAAACACTTAAACTAAACACTTACTTTCAAACCAAATTAACAAACTAATATTTGAAACCAAAACAATACCCCCCCCCCCCCCCCCCTCAAAACCTGTTATGAACAAGGACCCCACATTGTGATTTCTTTCATTATTTTAATAGATAATGTCATATCATTTAGAAACACATTATATATTAGATAATACTATGTTGGATGGTTATAAAATAAACCCACAAGTCCACCATTCTTACACATTTCTCACAAGTCAACACACACCAAACTCCTTTCTTCCTCCCTTGGTTCGGCCGCAAACAACAACCCCACAACCACCATCATCACTTCATCTTACATACATTCCACACATATACAAGGGTGTTAGAAGGTGCACAAGGAAGCTTGGAGCTTTCGGAAGTTCAAGGACCTTCTCCGTTTGCTATTAACCACCTCATTTCTTCTCTTGAACATCCCTAGCCTTGAGCTAGTGGTAAGAACATCCTACACTTCATATTTGATCTTATTTAAGTGGTTAAAGTAGGTTACATGATGATAAACTTAAAGAACACTAAGAAACTTGAACTTGAAACATGAACATAAGCTAAAGTTATGAAGAACTCATGTTGTTTACTGTTGATATACTTGTTGATTGTTGATTGTTTGTAGAAATGATGTTGATCATCATGTAGTCTTGCTAGATCATGATTAAAAACATAATCTAGCAAGATGAGAGGATGAACATGTTAAAAGTTATGAATCATCCTCACAAGAAGTCATGAACTTGAATAAATATGATGTTTTCTTGTAAAATGATGAACAAGTAAGTTTAAAGTCTTGTAAATCTAAATGTTTCAAGTATGATTTAACAAGAAACCAAGTTAAAAATACAAGTTTACTAAATCTTGGTTCTTACATAAATAAACATCATTTTTGGTGGTTAACAAAGTAAAGAAACACAGGTGTAACAAGAAAAATACATGAAGAAGTATTTTTAGAAAATATGAACATAAGTTGTAAAGAATCATATTCTTTAAAAATGGGGTTTTTAAAGAAGCAATCACACTTTAAAGGGTAACAAGACTTACTAAATACACTAGTAAGTTACTACACAATTTTTATAAACTTTCAAGTTCATGAGATGGAAATTTATGTTTGTTTTTAACAAGATTGGTAAGTAAAGGTGTATATTGGTGATTGAGAATTGTTTGGATGGATTTTTGAAAAGAAAATGATATGCCAATAAGCATGGACATCTCCGTTTACAAAGGAAACTCTGGCGAAATTTTCTAAAATTCTGACACTTAGAAAATATTTTTCTAACAAATGTTACTAGTATATTTTACAACTTGTGTTTCGAATATAAACTTCGCCATGGGTTTTGTCACAAAAATACAAAGAGTCGGAGGTTGGTTTTTGTAAATAAAAATGGGTAAATATATATATTAGAATATATATCTTATACTAGAACACTTGTGTGGATACTTGTTTATTTTGTGAGATAGTTATATTATTTTAGGATAAAATAATATAACTTAACAAAGTACCTGGACATTAGAATTGTGTGGTATGTGATAGAAGTAATGAGTAGATAAACCGTACGTAGGATACGTGTTATGCTTGAGAAACTGATTGTTATCTGTACCTTATTAGGACGTGCTTGATTTCCTGATTATTAGAGTAATTAATCTAACCGAGCAAACCAAGGTGAGTTCACACACTTTCTAAGGCATGGGATTCCCGGTGATTGGGAATGGGTTAAAGAATTAAAACGGAACCTACATATCCTCCTTGGGTAGGATATGTACTGCCATCCTCCATAGGTAGGATGCCACTATTAATCCTGCGTATTCTCCTTGGGTAGAATACGTACGTTCGTCCTCCTTGGGTAGGACAACAACCTTAAAACCTACTAGACAAAACTCTATCATTAAGTCCCTCATTTTATATCGACTTAATCGCCGAGGCCAATGGCGAGCGGGTCATTAGTTAATAGCACTATTAGGTTTAACAAACCTCACACCGTGCTAGTCGGACGGGCGTGTACTAATGGACTATGGCAAACTGTCAATGATGATAGACATTGACGTAGGGCACAACTATTTTTCCTCAGTTGTCGATATGGTAATAGTCTAGTGGTTCACATGGGGAAGCCCCCACTGATTTTGGATATGGTTTGGGTAATAAAAAGGAACTGGTTAATCATACTTTCAACTATGGGGTAACCCCCACAGAAAATAAGCCAGCGAAAGACAAACCATGTTTTCGGAAACAACTTAAAACTAAACAACCAAACGTGAACTCACTCAACTTTGTTGTTGACTCGTTGTTACATGCCTTACAGGTCGTTAGATGCTTATGGAGCTTGCACGAGGAGGAGGTTGTTGTGGGATACGGACTATTATGTTCCGTGCTTAATATTTAAATCCTTATGAACTTATTAAACTTACGCTTTGGACTTTAAACTTATGAACTATGGAACTTATGTTTTGGACTTACGTTTTATGCTTCCGCTGTTAACTTAGAGTTGGTTACTTCCTTTTGGTCACCAATTGTATCGTGGTTGGTTTTATTTACTTAATTACGTTGTTCAATATAATTGGTGGCTCGATCCTGGTCATGTCACGCCTCCAAGCGGTGATACTCCGCATGGTGGATTTTGGGGGTGTGACAGATTGGTATCAGAGCCATTGGTTATAGCGAACTTGGTTTTAAAAAGGGGAAAAGCTTTTTGATAAAACCAGACTATAACGTGTACAGTGCTCAACGATCCACAACGACGCTTCGCTCCACGTGCAAGACTCAACACCATAGGTGAAATGGTTCATGCTTACATTGCCTGTCTATTAGTTTACATAATACATTGCATGCTTAGTTAATATAACAACTGATAATTGAAACCCTGTGTGTTTACTCCCTTCTGTCATCCCACACTTACGCACTTTCACCACACGTTTCTCACTTATGATCGCTTCATTGTGAAGATCATGAACGGACGCGAAGGACGTGGTGGTATCAACATGAGACAAGCCCAGCTGACGGCTCTAGTCAACGAACGAGTGGCTGAGGCACTCGCAGCTGTCCCTGCAGGTGGTATAACCTGCTATTTCGACCTATCCTAGGATGTTTAGATCCTACTCTCGTGAACCAACACTCGTGTTTAATCTTGTCTTTTCGTTCTCGCGCAACAGGTCAGCATGCTCAACCTCCAGTATGTACGTTCAAAACATTCATGGATTGCCGACCTAGTACTTTCAGTGGCACAGAAGGAGCTGTAGGTCTCCTCCACTGGTTTGAGAAGCTTGAGTCTGTTTTTGAGATGTGTGAATGCCCTGAAGATCGTAGGGTGAAATTTGCTACTGGAACACTCGAAGGTGCTGCGTTAACCTGGTGGAAAGCACTGGTTCAACTACTAGGGCTGGCGGTTGCTAATGCCACCCCATGGAATGACTTCAAAGAACTGATCAAAGAAGAGTACTGTATTCGTGACGACATCCACAAGCTAGAGGTGGAATTTTTCAATTTGAAGATGACGGGGTCTGAAATCGAGGCATACACAAAGAGATCGAACGAATTAGCTATCTTGTGTCCTACTATGGTAGATCCCCCTATCAAGCGTATCGAGTTGTACCTTAAGGGTTTGGTGCCAGAAATTCAAAGCCACGTGACCTCAGCAAATCTTGGCACCATTCAGCAAATCATCTGGTTGGCTCATCGTCTCACTGATCAGGCAGTTGAGCAGAACAAGTTGCCCAAGCGTATCAGCGCTACCACTACTGATGCTCCTAGTGATAACAAGCGCAAGTGGGACGGAAATTCGGGCAAGGGATCTACTTCAGTTCAGTCTCAGTCCCAACAGCGAAAGACAGATGAGTACAGGAGCCCCGGTCAGCAGTCTTCTGGGAATCAAGGTCAGGGTGGGTACAAGGGAAATCACCCTAAGTGCAATCGATGTAATTTGCACCACAGCGGGCAGTGCCACAAGGGTCGTTGCCTGAGGTGTAACAAGTTTGCTCATGAAGCAAAGGATTGTAGGAGCACGCGACCAGCAAATCAGAATCGCCAACAACAACAACAAGCTCCACAGAACCACCACCAGCAGCAACAACAGGGTAATAAAGGATGCTTTCAGTGTGGCGCTGAAGGCCACTTTAAGAGGAAATGTCCTCAGCTGAACCAGAATCAGAACAACAACAACAAAGGAAACGGGAACAACCATGGAGGCAACAATGGAGGCAACAACGGGGGTAACAATAATGGCAATGGAGCCAGGGGACGTGTTTTCGTGCTGGGTCAGGGTGATTCGAGGAACGATCCCAACGTTGTGATGGTTAAGTTTCGTCTGGACGACTTCTTTGTTACTGTTTTATTTGATTCGGGTGCCGATACTAGTTATGTGTCCTTAAAAGTTAGCCAAATGTTTAATCGCACTCCAACACTTTTGAACACCAAACACACGATAGAACTAGCAAACGTTAAAAGCCTTGAAGCCACACACATAGTTAAGGGTTGTAACCTCGTCTTAGCTGATCAGACCTTCTCTATCGATCTTATTCCTATCATTCTAGGAAGTTTCGACGTTGTTATTGGGATGGATTGGTTATCTCATCAGCAAGTGGAAATTCTTTGCAACGAGAAGATTGTCCGCATCCCTCGTTCTGGTGAAGAACCTCTCATGATTCCTGGCGACAAGAGTGTTGCTGTTGTAGGCATCGTCTCTTTCCTTAAGGCCCAGAAGTGTTTGCGAAAGGGCCACACTGCTCGGAAGAAAGGAAGATAGAAGACATACCTATTGTACGTGATTTTCCTGAGGTATTTCCTGAGGAATTACCTGGTCTTCCGCCTCATCGACAGGTCGAGTTTCAAATCGAGCTAGCTCCTGGAGCAGCGCCCATAGCTCGAGCACCTTATCGTCTAGCTCCATCAGAACTTGAAGAACTGTCCACGCAACTACAAGAACTCTTGGAAAAGGGTTTCATACGTCCTAGCTCTTCGCCTTGGGGAGCTCCAGTGCTATTCGTAAAGAAGAAAGACGGTGCCTTCAGAATGTGTATAGACTACCGCGAACTCAACAAGGTGACCGTGAAGAATTGTTATCCTCTTCCACGCATTGATGACTTATTCTACCAGTTGCAAGGGTTGAGTTTCTATTCCAAGATTGACCTAAGGTCCGGCTACCATCAACTGAGAGTCCAAGACGAGGATATCTCTAAAACAGCATTCAGGACTCGGTATGGGCATTACGAGTTCCTGGTTATGCCCTTTGGATTAACGAATGCACCTGCGGTCTTCATGGATCTCATGAACCGAGTGTGCAAACCTTACCTGGATAAGTTCGTCATAGTTTTCATCGACGATATCCTGATCTATTCGAAGAGTCAGGAGGAACACGAGCAGCATCTACGACTTATTCTGGAACTTCTTCGAGCAGAGCAGTTGTATGCCAAATTTTTGAAATGTGACTTCTGGCTTCGCGAAGTCCATTTTCTAGGCCACGTGGTAAACAAGGATGGAATTCATGTGGACCCATCCAAGGTTGACTCGATCAAGAACTGGCCTGCACCCCGTACACCAACAGAAATCCGCCAATTCTTGGGTTTGGCAGGATATTACAGAAGGTTTATCAAGGATTTCTCAACAATTGCGCAACCTCTAACTTCACTGACTCAGAAAGGTGTCACCTATCGTTGGGGTGATGCACAGGAATCTGCATTTCAGCACCTAAAGGATAGGCTTTGTAGCGCGCCCATTCTCTCATTGCCTGAAGGCACAGATGATTTTGTGGTTTATTGCTACGCTTCCATCCAAGGACTAGGTTGCGTGTTGATGCAACGTGACAAGGTCATTGCCTACGCATCACGCCTACTTAAGGTTCACGAAAGGAACTACACTACGCACGACTTGGATTTGGGAGCAGTTGTTTTCGCACTTAAGATATGGAGACATTACCTGTACGGGACCAAGTGCACCATTTACACCGATCACAGGAGTCTTGAGCATATCTTCAAGCAAAAGGAGTTGAACATGCGACAACGCCGATGGGTCAAACTCTTGAATGATTACGAATGTGCGATCAAGTATCATCCGGGCAAAGCCAATGTTGTGGCTGACGCTCTCAGTCTAAAGGATACTATACCTAAGCGTGTACGTGCGTTACAGCTTACCATTCACTCTAACCTTCCCGCTCAAATTCGTGATGCCCAGGTTGAAGCACTAAAAGAAGAAAACATCCGGGCTGAGTCCCTGCGAGGATCAAGGAAACGGTTAGAACAAAAGGAAGACGGCGCCTACTATGTTAACGGGCGCATCTGGGTTCCACTTTATGGAGACTTACGTGAGCTTGTGATAGATGAAGCACATAAGTCTCGTTATTCAGTGCATCCTGGTTCGGATAAGATGTACCACGACTTAAAGACTACATACTGGTGGCCTAGCATGAAAGCCCACATAGCAACCTACGTCAGTAAATGCTTGACTTGTGCTAGGGTCAAGGTCGAATACCAGAAACCATCAGGCCTACTTCAACAACCAGAGATACCTAAATGGAAATGGGAGCAAATTTCCATGGATTTCGTTACTGGCCTGCCTAGATCTCAACGCGGAAATGATACCATTTGGGTGATCGTGGATCGACTGACCAAGTCTGCACACTTCTTGGCTATCAAGGAAACCGACAAATTTTCTACCCTAGCAGACATCTACCTAAAGGAAGTAGTATCAAGGCACGGAGTGCCAACCTCTATCATCTATGATCGTGACTCACGTTTTACATCTGAATTGTGGCAAGCTATGCACAAGTCCTTTGGTTCTCGATTAGACATGAGCACGACATATCATCCACAGACAGATGGGCAATCTGAACGCACTATCCAAACCCTTAAAGACATGCTTAGGGCATGTGTGACCAATTTTGGTAATGGCTGGGAAAAACACCTCCCGTTAGTGGAGTTTTCGTATAACAACAGCTACCACACCAGTATCCAGGCCGCTCCATTAGAGGCATTGTACGGACGAAAGTGCCGATCACCCCTTTGTTGGGCAGAGGTTGGCGACAGTCAACTCACTAGCCCAGAACTTGTGGTAGACACAACCGAGAATATTGCTCAGATACGACAACGAATGGTGGCAGCTCGTGACCATCAGAAAAGCTATGCTGATAAGCGAAGGAAACCACTCGAGTTCCAGGTTAGGGATCGGGTGCTACTCAAAGTCTCACCTTGGAAAGGTGTAGTTCGTTTTGGCAAACGAGGCAAACTCAATCCGCGTTATGTCGGACCGTTCGAAATCATTGAGAAAATTGGCAAAGTCTCTTACAAGTTGAATCTACCTGAAGAACTCAGCGGAGTTCACAACGTATTCCATGTGTCGAATCTGGAGAAGTGTTTGTCAGATGAGACTCTCATAGTTCCCTTAAAGGAGCTCACAATCGACGACCAGTTGCGATTCGTCTAGGAACCAGTTGAAATCACAGACCGAGACATTAAGATTCTCAAACGTACCAGAATACCTCTTGTTCGAGTTCGTTGGAACTCCCGTCGTGGCCCAGAGTATACCTGGGAACGAGAAGACCAAATAAAACTCAAGTATTCCCAGTTGTTTAAGAAAAGTGCAACCACTACTGAGGCTGAAGCTACTGCAGAATTTCGAGATGAAATTCCAAACCAACGAGGGGATGATGTAACACCCCAGGAAAACCAGGAAACCACGCAACTTAACTAGCTCCCTCAGTAAACACGTGCTAAATTTTGGGATGAAATTTTCTTAACAGGGGGAGAATGTGACAACCCTCATAATTACATGTATCCATACGATTAATTAATGTTAATTAGAGTGCTTAATGACTGTGCTGAATTACTTGACTGCTTTCTAATTACTGCGTCATACTTACATGTGCTTTTTAACATACTAGTCTTGTGAAGAAAATTGACTAAATGGTCCTGTATGCTTTCCTAAGTGTTGGAAATTAAAAATGTTACAAAGAGATATATATAGGACACTAAACGGAATAACTTAGCACTTCAACGAACCGGTATCTAACCGAACAACCGGACACTACCCGGAACACCAAAATAATGCTAGAAGCATTGTTTTTATTTTTCTGAACTAGTTATGGTTCCCGAACACCATAACACACCATACTATTACATAACACTTAAACACTTAAACTAAACACTTACTTTCTAACCAAATTAACTAACTAATATTTGAAACCAAACCAATACCCCCCCCCCTCAAAACCGGTTATGAACAAGGACCCCACATTGTGATTTCTTTCATTATTTTAATAGATTATGTCATATCTTTTAGAAACACATTATACATTAGATAATACTATGTTGGATGGTTATAATATAAACCCACAAGTCCACCATTCTTACACATTTCTCACAACTCAACACACACCAAACTCCTTTCTTCCTCCCTTGGTTCGGCCGCAAACAACAACCCCACAACCACCATCATCACTTCATCTTACATACATTCCAAACATATACAAGGGTGTTAGAAGGTGCACAAGGAAGCTTGGAGCTTTCGGAAGTTCAAGGACCTCCTTCGTTTGCTATTAACCACCTCATTTCTTCTCTTGAACATCCCTAGCCTTGAGCTAGTGGTAAGAACATCCTACACTTCATATTTGATCTTATTTAAGTGGTTAAAGTAGGTTACATGATGATAAACTTAAAGAACACTAAGAAACTTGAACTTGAAACATGAACATAAGCTAAAGTTATGAAGAAATCATGTTGTTTAGTGTTAATATACTTGTTGATTGTTTGTAGAAATGATGTTAATCATCATGTAGTCTTGCTAGATCATGATTAAAAACATAATCTAGCAAGATGAGATGATGAACATGTTAAAAGTTATGAATCATCCTCACAAGAAGTCATGAACTTGAATAAATATGATGTTTTCTTGTAAAATGATGAACAAGTAAGTTTAAAGTCTTGTAAATATAATGTTTCAAGTATGATTTACCAAGAAACCAAGTTAAAAATACAAGTTTACTAAATCTTGGCTCTTACATAAATAAACATCGTTTTTGGTGGTTAACAAAGTAAAGAAACACAGGTGTAACAAGAAAAATACATGAAGAAGTATTTTTAGAAAATATGAACATAAGTTGTAAAGAATCATATTCTTTAAAAATGGGGTTTTTAAAGAAGCAATCACACTTTAAAGGGTAACAAGACTTACTAAATACACTAGTAAGTTACTACATAATTTTTATAAACTTTCAAGTTCATGAGATGGAAATTTATGTTTGTTTTTAACAAGATTGGTAAGTGAAGGTGTATATTGTTGATTGAGAATTGTTTGGATGGATTTTTGAAAAGAAAATGATATGCTAATAAGCATGGACATCTCCGTTTACAAAGGAAACTCTGGCGAAATTTTCTAAAATTCCAACACTTAGAAAATATTTTTCTAACAAATGTTACTAGTATATTTTACAACTTGTGTTTCGAATATAAACTTCGCCATGGGTTTTGTCACAAAAATACAAAGAGTCGGAGGTTGGTTTTTGTAAATAAAAATGGGTTAATATATATATTGTGACAACCGGTAATTTATGCCCTTAATTACGTGATTAACAGGCGATTAACGCGATAATAAATAGTGCTTACGACGCTAATTAACTTAACCAGGCCCTTGGAGTGCCCAGGAACGTTTGTTCAGCTATACACTACACGTATGAAGATTCGCGTGGAATCTTCGGAACATCAAATGACAACGGACTGATACCGTATGAAATACTTACAACACCGACAAAAATGGATGTCACACGAATATTTTATGCTTATGGAGTTTGGGTCGCGATATCGGGTCTCGTAGGAATTACGGGCCACTTGCACATGAGATGGGCTTGTGGGCCCTGGGCCCAAGCCCAAAACCCACAAGCCTAAACCTGCTCATAGTACATCAGATCTCATAAGATCTCTACTAAATATTACCCAAATCTATTAAAATCCTACAAATCTCTTTGAAATCTCCAAAATCTCAATAAATCTCTCCAAGAGATTTATGTCTCTAAAGATTGAAACATGGGGACTTGTGGTTAATAAGCTGAAATGTAAACCACTAAACAAAACTAAATGGCACTAGTTAATAACCACAAAAATTAGTATAAAACCCATACACCCCCCTCATTTCATTTTACACTCACAAAACACAGACATTATGTCTGTCATCCTCACTCTCGATCTATTCATATACAACAATAAGCAACACAGCAGCACCACACACCTTCTCCCTCTCGCCTCTCATGTACGGCGATCGGAGCCGGATTCCAGCCGGCGCTCCGGTGCCCCTCCTTCCCCGACGAGCTCACCACCACCACACACCTCCTTCCGAGACAACACCCCCACCCCCATTTGACTCAGAGACGGACCGCCACCACCACGAATC
This sequence comes from Helianthus tuberosus, assembly GCA_030545235.1. Taxonomy (NCBI): domain Eukaryota; kingdom Viridiplantae; phylum Streptophyta; class Magnoliopsida; order Asterales; family Asteraceae; genus Helianthus; species Helianthus tuberosus. The sequence goes on from CM060366.1 coordinate 142,392,704, forward strand.
GGTGGTGGTGCGGCGGTGACCAGCGGTGAAGAAAGAGAGAGAGGCTGAGAAGGAAGAGGGAACCGGCGGTCAGCATCATTGACCGGCGGTCGGCTCGTTTGACCGGCGGTCGGCTCGTTTAACCGGCGGTCGGGTCCTGTGTCCGGTGGTCGGTTCGATTAACCGACGGTTTTACGATGACGATTGATGATGATGTTACACGACGGCGATAAGTGATTCGGTTCAAGTTTCAGTTCAGTCACGGAGATCAGTTTAGGGTGCGGCACAAGTCAGCAGGTCGACCCGATTCTTATTAGGGTTCTCCGACGTGATGTTGATGGTGGATCAGGGCGCCGTTTTCAGCCACACCCACACCTCACAGATCAGTGAGGTGAGAAAGAGACGACGTCACCGGTGGGATTCGGCGACGGCCGGCGACGGTTCGATTTGGCAGGAGAGCTCCGTGATGGTGGCGGGTGAACATTTGGTTTGGGCTTCACGTTTTGGTTGGAATCAAAATTTGGTTCGGGCACAGTCAAGTTGTTCAGCAGGTTTTTCTCGGGTTAGTTCGGAATTAACCCGGTTAAACCGAGTCGACTCGGTGCAACTCGGCTTGACCCGGTTAACTCATTAGGCAACTCAGTCAACGGAAACAGACAACCGAGTCAACTCGGTCAAGGTCAGCCGGTCAACTCAGTCCGCGGTTCGACGCGAGAGATTTGGTAAAGATTGACGACGTATTTAATATTTACGTTATATTTTTAGTTTTAATACTTACGCGACTAACGAGCTCGAACCGATTCGGAACAGTATTTAGTTTACATTTTAAACATATGATGAAAATTAACATATTGAGTATATAGTTGTCAGGATCGTCCAAAAACAGAGGAAACTCTGCCCGTTTTTCGAGAAAACCCGTAAAATAAAACGGGTTTTATTATAAAAATGTGCTTTTCTTGTAAAACGAAAACTATTGTTAAAAGCAACTTTTACGAGATACAAATATAAAGTTTTCTTCGACAACAACTTACAACTTACGAAAACAACGATTCGGAAAATATTTACAACGACAAACATAGTTGTTTTGAACTTCGGAAATTCAACGAATTCGTTTTATAAAAATAAATATAGTTTTTATATTTATACCACACGAATTCTTTTACAAAATAGATACAGTTTATCTATTCAACGACTCGATGAAGTTCTTATAAAATAAATATAATATTTTATATTTATTACGAACGTCGAAACGGCATATACATATATTTTGGCAAAAATATACAAGACGCAATGTATATATAATACTTTCATACGAATATTCCTACATACTCAAATGACTTCTCGCGGCAGCTTAACTTAGTCATTTTCATTAAGTTAACTATTTACCGTCAAATCGTTCGACTAACGATTCGGTAGAGCTCGGTAACACGTAGATTAGTTACCGCATGATTTAGAAACTTATGAGAAATTCCGTGTTAGGAATATTGTAGAATGCACGCTAGCAAGTCAAGTCTTGGAAACGACATCGCGAAGTCGTAATTAGCTAGCTTTGCACAGGAATATTCAGGTGAGTTCATAACCCCACCTTTTTACTATTTTACATTTTTCTAAATGTTTTCGGGGTGGATAGACATGCACTTTTTGCAAAGCATACAAGAATTACATATTTATAAACCATTTTACAAGCAAGATTTATATGACACAAATGGTTTACGAAAAGCTTATGTTTTATACCGGTTTTTCAAACAAGCGTTTACATACGAATTCTAGTTTTCTAAACTACGAGAAAATACAAATACAAGAGTATACAAACACATGAGAATTGATACTTGACATAAAGAATACAAGAACTGAAAAATTGATACTTGATATGATGAATACATAAACAAGAAGCACTCTTGGTGATAACTAGTACCAAGTATGATGCGTTTGAGGAATGATACGAGAAATAGTGTCACGAATAGGGTACCATAAGCACCATTAATCGTGTACATACTTAGACCGCAGAACAAAAGGTTAGATCTAACGGGTGTCAGGGCAACCCCACTCTTGGTGACAACTAGTACCGAGTAGTGTTTTTGTGTCTCAGTCGTGAATCGACTAATAGAAAAATGCCTATGGTTTGGTGACTTCCTATGTCGTGTCACATGTTAATGGCCTTGCAACCCAGTAACAACAAGATACATACAGAATACGTGATTTATACAAGAAAACATGATGCATACAAGAATACGTGATTTATACAAGAATACATGATACATACATAAATACTAGAATTATACAAGATACATACCATGTTTTCATACAAAGTTTCTGTATAACTTGACAAGAAAATGATTTTAAATTCGTTTTCTCAACAATACTTCCAAAAACCGGTTACTCAAAAAGATTTATTTCAAATCTTTTACAAACAAACAATGAACTCGCTCAACTTTATGTTGATTTTTCGCATGTTTCTTTCTCAGGTTGCATTTCTAAGACAAGGCACGGTTGGAATAGGAGAACCATGTGGAGTCGAGTACTTAGTGGCGTTCATTTTCTAAAAGACTTAGATTATTTGCTTCCGCTGTGCAATGAAGATACCAGTCCAGTCACGCCAATGCTCTGATAATTTCGGGGTGTGACATATATTAGAATATATATCTTATACTAGAACACTTGTGTGGATATTTGTTTATTTTGTAAGATAGTTATATTATTTTAGGATAAAATAATATAACTTAACAAAGTACCTAGAGATTAGAATTGTGTGGTACGTGACAGAAATAATGAGTAGATAAACCGTACGTAGGATACGTCTTATGCTTGAGAAACTGATTATTATCTGTACCTTATTAGGACGTGCTTGATTTCCTGATTATTAGAGTAATTAATCTAACTGAGCAAACCAAGGTGAGTTCACACACTTTCTAAGGCATGGGATTCCCGGTGATTGGGAATGGGTTAAAGAATTAAAACGGAACCTACATATCCTCCTTGGGTAGGATGCCAATATTAATCCTGCGTATTCTCCTTGGGTAGAATACGTACGTTCGTCCTCCTTCGGTAGGACAACAACCTTAAAACCTACTAGACAAAACTCTATCATTAAGTCCCTCATTTTATATCGACTTAATCGCCGAGGCCAATGGCGAGCGGGTCATTAGTTAATAGCGCTATTAGGTTTAACAAACCTCACACCGTGCCAGTCGGACGGGCGTGTACTAATGGACTATGGCAAACTGTCAATGATGATAGACATTGACGTAGGGCACAACTATTGTTCGTCAGTTGTCGATATGGTAATAGTCTAGTGGTTCACATGGGGAAGCCCCCACTGATTTTGGATATGGTTTGGGTAATAAAGAAGGAACTGGTTAATCATACTTTCAACTATGGGGTAACCCCCACGGAAAATAAGCCAGCGAAAGACAAACCATGTTTTCGGAAACAACTTAAAACTAAACAACCAAACGTGAACTCACTCAACTTTGTTGTTGACTCGTTGTTACATGCCTTACAGGTCGTTAGATGCTTATGGAGCTTGCACAAGGAGGAAGTTGTTGTGGGATACGGACTGTTATGTTCCGTGCTTAATATTTAAATCCTTATGAACTTATTAAACTTACGCTTTGGACTTTAAACTTATGAACTATGGAACTTATGTTTTGGACTTACGTTTTATGCTTCCGCTGTTAACTTAGAGTTGGTTACTTCCTTTTGGTCACCAATTGTATTGTGGTTGGTATTATTTACTTAATTACGTTGTTCAATATGATTTGTGGCTGATCCTGGTCATGTCACGCCTCCAAGCGGTGATACTCCGCATGGTGGATTTTGGGGGTGTGACATTCTCAATACTAGACATTTGTTCATAAAGGATAAGAGAAAACGGAAGCTCTTTCTGATCCACTTTCAGAACAAATTTTGGGGATATGTCGTTTGCGTTGATGATGGTAATGTCATATATATAATTATGTTTGTTTTGGTTTTTGATTTTTCGTAATTGTTTTTTATCTGAGTTATGACTAAATGATGATTGTGAATGATTTGAGCAGATGATGATGATGATTGTTCTACAGTTGTTTCCAGCATCATTGTTCCAACATCATTGAAAGTATGTTTTTTTGAAATTTTGAATTTTGAACTGATCTACTCTAATTCTCGCTTTATATTTCAGTCTAATCACAGTTGATTGAAATTCATACAATCATCTGCGGGTTATTTTAGGTTTGTGGATTTTAAACTATTGATGTATTCCAGCTCTGTTTTCTTCGAGCCACCAGTGGTAGAAGTATTTGTGGAGCCATAATGGTTTTAGACTATGTTAATATGGATATTGATGGTATTAAATTAAATACAAAGAAAGATTATTAAATGTACAGTTAAATTAATTTTTGCTTATGACTAAATGATGATTATGAATGACTTGGGCAGATGATGATGATGTAGAATCTACAGTGGTTCCTACTAAACGCAAGAAAGGATCTGCTTCTACTGTAAGATAAAATTTTATTTAATAAGATATATAAGTAGATTCAGTTTGTTCTTTCCTGCCATTTTTGTATTAAAAGATGCATAAAGTTTGGAATTTTGATGTATAGGATGTATACATATAAGATGCATACACTTCTACAGGCTCCGATGATTTAAAGCAGCTCTTTATCAAGCAAGTTGAGGATTAAGTATATGAGGATAGGGCTACTCTTCAAGAGCTAAAGAGGTGTTTTGATGGACTGCATCTTGGTCTGTTCACGAGAGACCAGGTTTCTAGAAACCTGATGGTTATGCCTTCAACTTCCGTGGAGTTCATGGCAATTGTCAAAGATATACATTGAGAGGTTCAGTACTCGATGGAGTTTAAGCTAAAAGCACTTAATTTTTGCTGTTAGATTCTTAAATTTCTTGGTGTTGTTAGATTTTAAAGTTTCGTTGTTCAATACTCGATGTAATTGTTGATCTTTTAACCTCATAATTAAATTTTAATCCTATTAATGTTTGTGGAGCATTTTATTTTTACTAATTTTAAGGTGCATAAGTATTATTATGTAATTTTTAATATCATCTGAGTATTGCAGATCGATATTGATGTAGATGTGAAATTGTCTCTGAGTTTGATTTAGATTATGTTGATGTTGAAATGTGCTTGAACAATTTTTGAAGAATTACAAAGAATCAATTTCTGTTACTGTATAGATCTGTCAAAGTTAAAGTTCGCCAAAAGAGAGCATCTGCTCGAAATCATCATCTGCTGATCTAACGGCTGTTTGACTTGCTACTGTTGCCAACATCTGTTGTTGCCTAATAGAGCTTCTCAACATCCGTGTGCGCTCAAGTGGTAGAAGCATGTGCTTAGGATGTAGAGTACTGTTGGTCTTTAAATGAAGAGTTTTTTATTGTTTTTTTATGCTAGAGGTTTGAAATTTTATTATTTTTTTATAATTTGGTAAGTCAACAGTTTTTTGGAGAATTTCCTCCTCAATTGCAAATACTCAACATCTGTTACTTTAAATCTCTGTCAAAGGTAAAGTCTGCCCAAAGAGAACATCTGTTTAGTAGTGATCCTCTGCTAATCTAATGGCTGTTTGACTTGCTACTGTTGCCAACATCTGTTGTTGCCTAACAGAAGTTCTCAACATCTTTGTCTGCTAGAGTTGTAGAAGCATGTGTTTACTATGTATAGTATTGCTGGTCTTTAAATAAAGAGAATTTTTTATTATTTTTTATGCCAGAGGTTTGAAATTTTATTATTTTTTTATTATTTGGCAAGTCAACATTTTTTTGAAGAATTTCCTCTCAATTACAAATACACAACATCTGCTCCTCTAAATGTCTGTTAGAGGTAAACTCTGCCCAAAGAGAACATATGTTTCAAGTGATCCTCTGCTGTTGAAGACAAAGTCTAAAGAAAGTTTGAAAAAGCAAAGGTCTGCTATGGGTCAACAGATCTTTAAGAACAATAGATGATATTCAATAGATCCTACACAACAGAGATTTTAAAAGAAAATTGTTGAAGTTTTGAAATGTGGATAATGGTAAATAATCCTGATGTGGCATAAGAAAAGCTGATGTGGCAGCCAGAGAGGATGTCCAACAATGTTTTTCTTATGTCATTACTGCATCATAAAGCCTAATATATATAAAATCATTTTAAAATCTATCTAAAAGTTTGCCTCATCTCAAAACCTCTGCCCATATCTATCCTTTAAAGCCAGCAGAGGTTGAAAGTCCTTCCTTTGGCAAACGTATAACTTAGCAGATGTTTTGAAATTGCCGGTAATTTCAAATTCAATGCCCAGGGATATGTAATCTGCAATTAATGCATGTCACTCACTCACTTCTGTCTTATGCTAAATGTGTCTTATGGTAAATGCGTCTTATGCTAAATGAAGAGGTTAATTGTAATTATGATAACCTGTTGTTTTTGAAGGTTTAAAATTTGTCCTTTGGATTTCTCGATATTTAATTTTATACTTTTCCCATGAAAACACACTTTTGAAATGTTTTGCATTAAAAGCCTAACCATCGTCGCATCATATTCTTTAACAGTAAGTTAGTCTGACGATCTATTTAATCATAATCGCCTTCATTGGGTATATAAAATACATTGGGAAACTGCTTTCATCATTACCAGTGTTAATCCATCTACTCAATCATCTTCAAAGTTTTTTGTTTATCAATATCATTACAATCTCTTTGGCTTTCAAACACGCATTTGTTCACCGCAAAATGGAACACATTAGGTTTCAAATGATCGTTGACGAAATTTTCAAAAGGCTCCCTGCAGAAGATATTACTCGTTTGAAATGATGCGTGCTCTCTGAAGTGGAGATTCACTACAAAAGAAACTACTCTCCTTTAAAGACACCTCAATTGTCGTTGACAACATAGTAGCTGGTAATTTGGATGTCGTTACAAGCAAAACCTTATGGTTTCTTAACAATGTCCACCCTACCTTCTTACGTATTCTATCGTCATTTAATGGGTTGTTGTTAGTTTGCAATGAACGGATTTGCTGTGAGCTGATCCTTTGGAATCCAACAACCAGGCGCTATAAGTTTTTGTCTAACGACTACTTAAATTATATTCATGATCGAAACTCAGATACAGGTGGAATTTATTTTGATCAATCCAATGATCTGAAAGTGCTTCACATCAGATGTCATTGTAATGTGGCCACTGCTCGTGTTTACTCACGACGTCGTGAGTCATGGAGAACAACAAATTTCTTGAGCGTACATAATTATGGTTCAAGCAGTTATTCATGGTCTCCTGGAATTTATATTGGTAAAACCATATATTTCATGGTTTCAAATTATTGGTATCCACTAAGTAAGAGGAACATCGTTGCTTTCGATGTTCTTTCTGAGACTTTCAGAATACTTTCAGAATACTTCATTTTCCCAAGAGGATCGTAGTCAATCCTTGCCAAGGGCATTTTTTGACCATCGCAAAGAGGATGCATGTTAGGCCTTTGGATAGGATCTGTTCTTCACGAACGTGGACGAGTCGACCTCGATCAATGTGTGGAATCCATGGCTCAAGTCACAGAATCACGACAGAGTATTCAACATTTAACACCGTCTGATCTTTCTATTAAGATGATATGAAAGTACACAAGCGCCAATAGAGAGTCAGACTTGACAGAGTTTCCTAACAGAATCAGCAAAAGTTCTAAATGACATACCCAAGCTGGGTATTTATAGGCAGACTCAGGGATGAGATAGATGTTATCCGAGTGGATGGCAGTCCGGTCGGATGGCCATCTGATCGGATGACACTTGTCAACCATCGGACGTCATCTTTACAGTTTAACGCCATTCCCTGGTCTGTCGTTCTACATGCATACATGCATTAACATACAAGTTTACAAAAGACATATACAAACAAGATAAGACTCAATGCTGACGGAAGCTACAGACATATGAACTAATAGACTCCCCCTTGGATGTAGTTGTAGTTCCTTCCAGCATAGTCTTCATTCCTTTCTCTTATGTCTTCTTTCCTTGGCTCTCTGTCTCCTCTTCTCGGCTTTTTCTTCTAACATTTTCCGTCTCAGAAGCCTTCCTTCCTCAATCCACCATTTCCTGTATACCGGATCACCATCACGCTTCTTGTCCCACTTGGGAATCTTGTTTTCTTCTTTCTCGATTGGCGTTTGATCCGTTGGCGGCGGTCTCATCATCTTAAACCTTCCAAGCTTTGCTGCTTTCTCAGATATAGCTTTGAATCTTTGTTCTCTCTTGTACTTTTTCAGAAACTAATCAATCTCCAAGTCTCTCCATTTAGACTTCCAATACCTGCCGGAGTTGATGTCTTGAGCAAAGCATACATCTACAATCTTTTGGTACTGCAACGCTTGTTCTTTATCTCTTTTCTCGTACACAATCTTGTTGTAAAACAAGCAGTCTATGTCTTTCTTTGAGCAATTGACAAGCCACATAGGATCCAGAATGCTGATTCTTCGTGACTTACCGGTGGACTTGTCAAACAATGAGATTACTGCCTCAGCTGTTGTTTCATTGTATAGCCAACCTTCAAAGAATTCATGAAAATCCTGCTCCATTGCTCTAAGAGGCATGTTCTTTAGACATCTTGGAGGCTTGATATCCAAAGTTATATCTTTCTCTCCATTTTCCAGGATAGTCACAATCTGCTTTGGACGTTGTGGCTTCCAATCATGATATCCAACCTTAGCCTGCTGCTTTATGTAATCCCACAAATGTTGATCATGTTGCTTTACATCCAAATCATGATAAAACTGCTTTATGTTCTTTGTTTGGACAAGCTCATCAACATCCCACCACGGGAGGGTCTTTATGTCTGACAGAAACTCAAAATATTGTACCCCCTGCTCCCGTCGGATGGCATACACCTGTAGGTCTTCTAGATAACCCCATGAAAGAATATCTTCCCATGAGATATCTTTATTGTGCGTGAAATACTGAAGTGGGCGTATATACTTTCTTTCCTTTGGCATCACCTTAAACCATTTCTTTTTCTCTTCAGCAAGATTCTCTCGAGGAATGTTCTTTGGCACACCTTCAGTAGTTATCTTCTCAACAATCTTTCTTCTGATCTCATCTTCGTTTTGATCTTTAAACATTTCAGCCAATGAAGGAAACGTTTCATCAACACCAGAGTAGTGAAAATATGTTTCCTCATCAGATGAGTCAGAGGCTTCTTCAACAATCACCTGATCATACTTATCAGCTTCTTGGGCATAAACAAATTCATACTCTTTTTCTGGTGATGGAGGAATTTCATCTTCAATATCAAACTTGAATTTCCCATCATCTAAACCCAGTTCTTCCAACATCTTCGCCCTTGACCGTGGTACATCAAGCTCCCCCTCATTTTGAGCATTCAAATAAATGATAGTCGGTTGAGTTAGGAATACCTGGTCGGCATGTGCGTTCCTGATGTAGAAGCTTCTTGATGATCATCATCCTCTTGTTCATTGATTTCATCGTTCAGAAAATCTTCAATTCTTTGTTGAACATTTGGATTCACTATCAATAACCCAGTCGTGCCCTGATCATCGTCATCATCACCTTCAGGATAGTTGTCAATTTCAAACAAATCATCCTCTAAATTGCTTCTTCCTCTTCTTCCTACCTATCTCTTCCTCTTCTTTATCTTCGTCTTTCCATTTAAGCAATAACACCTTTTGTTCTTTAGATTTCCTTCTCCGTTGCTCAGCAAGTACTCGACGAAAGATGTCAACAAAATTCAAAGATGTAGAAGACTTTCTAACAAGCACGAATCCCATAGGAACTGCTTCAGCATCAACCATTTCTACATCTACATGGCTTGAAGAACCTCCTGCTTCTGTTTGACTTGAAGACACAAGAATTTCTTCTGTATCAACTACTAACCCTTTTCTTCTTTGAGTTGCTTCTTGAGCCAACTCTCTTTCTCGTTCAATCCTACGCTCCTCAGCTCTTTTGACCTCAATATTGTTGAAGGCGACATGAACATCAATGTTCAGATGACTTTCTGTAACTGCGTATAACATACTTAGTTGTTCATCTTTCATCACTTTATCAGCCTTCATTGCCTCCATTTCCAGCTTCATTGCTTTCATTTCATTCGTTGATGCATCATGTAGTTCACTAATCAGCTGATTTTGTGATTGGTTTATATCATTCATCTTCATCAACTTCACATTCATGTCATAAATCTCTTTTTGCATTTATCTTCTTTTGTTGTTTTATCATGACGGTTTTGATTTCTTCATTGACTTTCTTTAACTCTTCAACACTTGAACTTTGTTCTTTCTGAGCTGCAACTTCCTCATTTCTCTGTAGAAAGCTTTCAAGAGAATGTTTCAGTGCATCAACACCTTGTTGAATAACTTCAGATGGATCAAACACTTGTTCGTCTGCCAATCTTTGTTGTGGTTCTTTTGAAGGTCCTGCAAAACAAGCATTAACAAAATCATTAGAAATATATAATAATTTGAAATTTTAACAACCTTATGACTCCCCCTTTCACTATACCCTTAACAACTATCTTCGGTACTGGCTCCTTTGGAATAGGAACTACTGGGGATGTCTTCGAAGTTCTTTTTCTTTTTCCATCCTTCACAAACCACCAACGGGTTTTCTTTTCAATCAAAACACTCATCTTCTCGTCTTCATTATCAGAATTACTGTTTTCGTGTCTCCAAGCATCATTTTCTGGAGCAACATATACTGGATTGTTAATCCTGCATATCTTTCTTTTCACCTTCGGTTCAGGACCCTTGGTAAGTCTGCTAATTGTATCTGCTGACATATACCTCAGGCCTAGAATATCATCATCATTCTTCTCAAGGTCCTTAAACTGATCATCAATCATCATTTGTATAAACCTTGGATACATGATGTATTTCTTACTTCCAGCTCTCGTATTCTCAATCATGTAATCAAATATCACTTGTGAAACATTATACTGTCTGTTCAACACCAGGCATGTGATTATATTCATGATATAGTCTGATGTTTCATCATAAGCACCCTTCCTATGAGACCAAGCCTGAACAACACAGTGTATCAAGAACTTGTATGAGTGACAGAACATAGTTTTTCCCATTTTTCCGTTTACTTGACCTGTGAATCCCATCCTGCACCATAGACCTTTACAAAGACGTTCTGAAATAATGGTGGGATCATCATCAGAATCACCTAGATCTTTTTCTTAGAAAAAATATTCAACACTGGCGGTGGAACTTGATGATACTCTACCCCAGTTCCATCGGAGTATACATCCTCACCAGCTTTGTTCTTCCCAATGGGTTTGGGAACTATATGTTGAAGAACAAAACTCATGGAGTTGTAACTGTTTAGTTACAGATTGATTCGTTCGTTTCAATCTTAGCTTCTTGAAACTGAAGCTTCAGATTAGCAATCTCATCCAACTGTTGGTTGATTTGCTTTTCTTTCGACTGAAGGACTCCTGACAATTGAAGGTTTTCTTTGGTTGTTTTACTTTTTCTCTCATCAGAATCTTTTATCGTTCTTTTTAGCTTCTCATGATTTTCAGAAAGTTGTCGGTTTTCATGAATTAACTTTTCATTTTCTTTCCTAACTCATTCTACATCAATTTTATCTTTTTCAATCCTTTCAGTTAATTCCTTTATTCGATCATTTGAAGCTTTTACCAAATTGTCACGACTTAAGATTTGATTTTCAACTTCTCTAACTCATTCAGTCAGTTCTTCAGTCTTTTTAGCACTGAGATATGCATGTGTACTACAAACCTTGCAGTCTTTCATGCAATTTTTGAAGTCACTCACAGTTTTGGCCTTATCAGTCTTACCTGACCCATTTGTTGAATCACTATAACTGACCTGGCTCTTTGACTTAGATGCAGACTTAGAATCTACCTCTAATTCTTTAGCCATCAGTACTTGATCTGCCATCTTGGTCAGATTCTCTGCAGTCATCTCTTTGGTAGTGTCGATTATCCCATCATCGACCTTTTTCGTCTTTAACTTTTCCTCCTCATCTTCTCTTGCCCACATTCTTTGTCTCTCTTCTTCCTGTTGTGCTATTTCTTCAATTAGAGTCTCCATAATGAGTGTCGATGGTTCAACCAGTATATTTCCCTTAGGGTCCAAATAGCATTCCCGATCAGCATCCCATCTGTTTGCACTTTTTGCCTCTTTCCAGGCACGATAATGTCTATCTTTCAGTCCAGGTGTCTTTGAATGGCACAATTTTTGCCATGAATGCAAAACCCACAGCATCTTCTTCTGGTAACAGATCACTCCAGTCAAAGCCCTCAACATCATGGATAATTGCTAAGGCTCTTGACTTTTCTTTAGGAGCTTCTTCTAACTGCTTCATTCTCGGAGGTTCTGCTTTGTTTTGATGATAAATGGCCTTTTTATAATAATCATCACGAAATGGATTGGCCGTTTCATCAGAAGCTGCATTCCTGCATTCTCATTTAAAGTGCCCATTTTGCTTGCACTTAAAACATGTAACTTTTGATTTATCAAACCCCAATTTCGTTGAAGGTCCACCAATGGAGTGTCTACCGGTTATCTCCATGAACCTCTGAGCCCTTCGAACAACACTCGCCATACACCATCTAATGTCAATCAACTCCATTTCTTCGGGGTCGATTTGATCATAGTCTTTTTTGGTAAGGTTAGTGTTCCCGATCTTTCCGGCTACTAAACTTTCATAGGATTCTAAGATTGAAGCCAGAAACACCATCTGCTGCTTGGCTGCTTCTTCGCTGAAGTTTTGTGTATTGTTGAGATTTACAGCAATGTTGCACTGGAAGATGTTTTTCGGAACAGATTGTTGTTGTTAACTTGGAGTAGATGAAGATGATCCTCCATGATATCCGTTGCTCGAAGCAGAACTGCTGTTTTGATTTTCTTGATTCGGCACGCTTGAGTTCTCAGCTGAGAACGCAGTCTTTGGTCACACAGTTTTTGGTATCATGCTTCCCCGATAATACAGATCAACATTTTGTGGATACGGGGTGCTGTTTACTTTGTTTGTCTTTCTAATCTCAAGTTCGGGGCTTTCCAACCTCTCAATTAGCAAATCAATTGTCAGATCAGCCTTCTTCACTGTGTTCTTCAACATTAGCGCAAAATACTGCCAATCTTTCTTGTCGGGCAGTGAATCCAACAACTTATCGACCAATTCTTCCTCGGTAAACATAATCCCATATCTCACAAGCTCAGTCTTTAAGTGGCAAAACCGCTCTATCATCTTTGAAACTGATTCATTTCTCATACAACCGAATAGATCAAATTCTTTCTTCAATAATTTCTTCTTGTTCTTAATGATTTCTGCTCTTCCTACACACTTCTTTTCTAATTTTCCCCACAAATCTCTTGAATCTTTGTAATCGACCAAGGAAATGATATCATCCCTAACAGATTGATGTAGTAATGCAATACATTTCTTTTCAGCAATAAAACTTTCCTGTTCAGTATCGATCAGGTTTTCATAATCACTTCTTCCAATATTGAAACCATTCCTTAAACACTTCCAGCTCTGGTAGGCGAAATCCTTCAACCAGTCCTCGAACCTATTCGCCCATCTATTATAATCTTTAGTGGCCATGTGCTTAGGTGGTTTGTTGTAGGTGCCATAAGCGTTGTCCACACTTAGTGAGTCAGCAATCGCTTTCTTAGGATTCGGGTTTGGAGCTGTGTTGTTCGTGTTACTTGTCGTGGCTTCTCCCGTGTTGTAAGCAAATACGTCACTAAATGGATTTAGAAAATCGCCCCCCATCGAATAGTACCTGAAACAGTTTTCAAACACTTAGAATTTTTTTTTTGAGATTTTCAAAAAAAACTTCACACTGATGCACTTGAGTCGGATGGTGATCCGGTCAAGTGGTACAGTGAGGTTACAAGAGATGTACACGGGTCGGATGACAACTCAGTCGGATGGTAATCCGGTCGAGTGGTTGTCCGAGCGAGTGACACAAGGTCTTTTGAAAGCTTTGACTTTTCAACCTTTCACCAGTCGGATGGTAATCCGACCGAGTGACAGGATGACGTAAGCAAATGAAATCAAGAACTATCAAATCCAATCCGATCGGATTGCTGTCCGACCGGGTGGGATGATGATGTAAGCTGATAAACTTGAACAAACAATGTTACACCCCTCGGATGGTAATCCGAGCGAGTGACACTGGTGACGTCAGCAAGCAGTAAGATGACGCAGTCTAAGCCAATCCGTTTGAACAGATGTCCGAGCGAGTGGATGACGTCAGCAAACACGAACAGTTCAACATGGTTTTTGATGATTTTGATTCAGTTTTTGAAGGAATTTTCTTATGAAATTTTGTAGGATTATACTATGATTGAGTGCGAATCGATTGATATCAAATTTATCAAATTTTAACTGTAGATTCCCATTCAATTTTACATTTTTCTCAATTTTAAGGTATAAAAGTGTAAAACTCAGGAAGAAATGAGTAGAAAGTGAGAGAATTCATCAAATTTCTGGTGAAATTCGACTGTAATCGGCAAGAATAGCTGAAATTCATGTGAATTCGTTGTCCTAGTCCTCGATTTATCCTCATGTGGCTCTGATACCACTTGTTAGGCCTTTGGACAGGATCTGTTCTTCACGAACGTGGACGAATCGACCTCGATCAGTGTGCGGAATCCATGGATCAAGTCACATAATCACGACAGAGTATTCAACATTTAACACCGTCTGATCTTTCTATTAAGATGATATGAAAGTACACAAGTGCCAGTAGAGAGTCAGACTTGACAGAGTTTCCTAACAGAATCAGCAAAAGTTCTAAATGACATACCCAAGCTGGGTATTTATAGGCAGACTCAGGGATGAGATAGATGTTGTCCGAGCGGATGGCAGTCCGGTCGGATGGCAGTCCAATCGGATGACACTTGTCAACCATCGGACATTATCTTTACAGTTTAACGCCATTCCCTGGTCTGTCGTTCTACTTACATACATACATTAACATATAAGTTTACAAAAGACATATACAAACAAGATAAGACTCAATGCTGACGGAAGCTACAGACATATGAACTTACATTGCATTTGATTGTTATTGGAAAGTCTGTTGAGCTAACTGCTGATTTGCTAAGATATGAAGAAGAAGGCTGGATCAAGGTGTTTGCTTTCAATAATCCTCGTGTAGTTTATTATGTAGATAGGCGTCGAAGGACTAATATAATTGAAAACAACAAGTAGCTGATAACAAGCATTTGGGGGGATATGGTTGAAATTTGTAGGATCGTTGAATCGATCAAAATGAGTCGATCAGAAGAGTTCTAATCCAAACCAAAGGCGGAATTCAATGATTTGGACATGATTGCAGCTTGATTAACACTAGGAATCACTTTAATTGTCGTTAGAATTGATTTGAAAGAGATTACAGCTTGTTCGACACTTCGGCAGAGCTTCGCTACCGAAATCAGGAATGTTACAAATGACAACACAACTCACCTATTTATACTAGATCCAGTTCGCATGAACCAACCACTCTCCAGTTCGCACGAACTAGAAAACCCAGTTCTCACGAACTGGTCAGTTCGTGTGGATTGGCTTGTTCTTTCCTGTTTTTTGTTTTTCTCAAAATACGTGACTTGATCTATCAATTCTATTACAAGACTCGATACAAGACGAAGTCAACAGACATATGCACCAACAAAATTGATCTGAGCAATGAAGTTTTGAAATACCTCCAACATGTTGACAACTACAATGGTCCAAAAGGAGCTTTATATATCGAGACTACTGGTTCGCCCATTGATTAGAAATTATTATGCTGTATTTTTCTGAATGGTGTTTGGTGTTTCGAACTTTGTTTATTATATAGTTACCTATGTTTGATACTTTCATATTTTATATAATTAGTTGTGTTAAAATTATTAACCATCTTTATTATTTAAATTAATTAAATAAATATTTAGTTTTGAGAGTTTAAAAGCTTGTAATATTGGCAAAGGTCTGTTTAAATGATGAAAGTTCTGTTGTTGTGAACAGATGTTTGAAAATAAAACAGTGGTCGATAAATCTGTTGACTTTGGTCAACAAATGGATGAAAACAGATGTTTGAAACCACTGTTGGGTTAAAGCAGAGTTTTGTGGAGAAAACAGTGGTTAAAATCGCTATTGGATTAAAACGGTGGTTTAAAACCACTTTTGAGTTAAAACGGTGGTTTTGTGGAGGTTGAAGGGGGTTGAAACGACTGTTGAGTTAAAACATTGTTTTTTGGAGAAGGAACATGCTTGAATGGTAATGTTATTTCGTACACAAAAGATTAATAAATTGTATATTTTTGTATTTTTTATACTCTAAACTATAAGTATTTACCGACTGACTTGTATATTTATGTCTATAAATATAACCATATTCATCATTTATATGTGCTATGCATGGTTTTCTAAGAAACCACCCGTGTTTGCACACGGGTCTTACCGCTAGTAATAATAATAATAACAAGAGTAAATTGCCAAAATCGTCCCTGAGGTTTGGGCATTCTTGCCATTTTCATCCAAAACAACTTTTTTGTACCATATAGTCCTTCACTTTTGTTATTTTTTGCCACTTTATTCCAAACCTTTAATTTGTTTATTTTTTCTATCTTTGGATAAAAATGACAAAAAATCCCAAATTTTAGGGACAATTTTGGTACAAAAAGTCAGACGTTTAGATGAAAATGACAAAAATATCCCAAAAGTGAAGGACTATATGGTACAAAAAAGTTGTTTTGGATGAAATGACAAACATGCCTAAACCTCAGAGACGATTTCACAATTTACTTCAACAACAAAAATGAAGATGATGATGATGATGATGAGAGTTAATTTCCCGGTTGGTCCCTATGGTTTCACATTTTTTCACGTTTAGTCCCCATCTTTTGGAAATACCATGTATGCTCCATGTGGATTGCTCAGTTGTTAATGGTGGTTAATTTTTCCTGTTAAATTGATGAGAAATGACTATATTACCCTCCCCACCCACCCACTCTCTTCTCCAGTTAATTTTTCTACAAAACCACCACAGCTCCTCCATAACATCCACCTTTACCGCCGCTTCACCGCCTGCCACCACCATCTTCCCCACCTCCCCTTACCCATCGTTGGGAAACGAGAAACCAATCATATTTAAAATCCTACAGCGCCGCTGTGACAACTGGCATAAAACCTGTAATTTCCTTACTATTTATTTATTATTTATTATCTGCAATTATGTGCTTAAAATCAACATTGTGTGATTACTTGCCTTACATATGAATTCACGCATGTTTTATACTTCAAATATTGCATTATGCATTACATTAAGCGTTGCGTCGGAAAGACTAGTAAACTCACCGGTAAGACAGGCTGTGTGAGCACTTCCGCAGAAAGCAGTCAGACAATAGATTTATGGCCTAGGAGTAGGTCCAACATCAAAAACACATTAAAACCCAAGTGTGGATACAAGGGTTAACAAATACACTTTCCGAAAACTAAAATACGCACTAAAAGACACCCGAAACTCACCTTAAATGCTGAATTCAGTAGAAAACAACAAAAAACAGCAATTTAACACCAATATTATGCAGAATTGGTGTTTTCGTATCCAGGATAACTTACAAAGTGTCGGGAATTAAAACTGTCACAAAAGGTGCGTCATACCTAGTAAAACTGCGCAATTTAGCACTTTAACGAACCGTTAACCAAACGAATAACCGGACACTACCCAAAACACCAAAACTAGACTAGAAGCATTGTTTCTATGATATAAAGCTAGTATTGGTGATAAAATACCTTAAAAATCATAAAAACACTTAAACACGCTTAAACCTTCTAGTTTACATTATAAACCTCCAACTTCCAACATTTTACAACTTACCCCCCCCCCCCATGAAAATCGGCCCCAAAGGGCCCCACTCTCTTTTGATTATAATATTCTCCATTGTCACCAAGATATTAAGCATATGGTCTTGTGGATAATTTTGTGTTGGAAGATTATGTTAAAACCCACAAGTTCACCCTCATTATCATCATTCTCACATTTCAAACACTCATCTTCCTCCCTCCTCCTCTCTTTGCTCTCGACCTCACACACACACACCCACACAACTTCATCTTTGATCATCCTACAACAATTCCAAGCTTGTTCTAAGGTGTATGGAGGCTATCTATGGAGGCTACAAGTGCTAGAAGTTGAAGGACCTCTTTGTGGAGCTTTTAACCTCTCATATACTTCATTCTTCATCCTCATCCTTCTTGTGCCACTTCGCTAGCCAATAGAGCTAGTAGTAAGCATTCTAAACACTATTTTAGTTCATGTTTATGTTATGTACAAGTCACACCATCTAAGAAACTAAACTTTAAAAGATGAAGAAGTAAAGATCTAACATAATCATGAAAAAAACAAGTGATTTTAGTGTTATTTGGTGTATGTGATGAAGTTGTTGTTGTTGAATCTTGTGTGTATGTTTAGATCTATCATGTTAAGCTTGTTAGAAGCTTAGATCTAACAAGTTTAAGCATGGATCTTTAAAGATCCATGGTTAAACTTGAAGATGAACTAGTGAAACCTTTATGTGAACTTGAAAGATGATTTTCGAAGCATGATCTAGTGTTCTTGAAGTAACTAAGTGTATGTAAAACTAACCTTTGAAACTAAAATCCATGAAAAATTTGTTAAAGGATCATCAAGAAGCTTGTTTATGAAAGTTTCAAGTATGATAAGTAAGGATCTTGAAATATCCATGTTGAAACATGGTTTAAACATAAAGATCTTTTAAATGAGCTTAAGAATGGTTTTAGAACATGATTTTCAAGACTTTGGAACCTTAAGACTCATGGATGGTTTGGTTAGTAACTTAAAGTTTCATAAAAAGTTTGTTTAAAATTAACAAGAACACTTGATTTTGATAGATCATTATATGTAAAGTGTAGATCTAAGAGACTACACATTTTTAGCAAAAATCAAGTTCATCATAATGTTTTACATGAAGTAATTAGTGTATGTTACTTGTGAAAATTGTTGGAAATTGTTTTTAGTGATGAAAAGAAAATAAACACATGTTTTGAAAACAGGGGAAATCTCCATTTTTAGGGGAAACTATGCCAAAATTTTTATAAAGTTTTGACACTTAGAAAAATATAAGTTTTTGTGAAACTTATTCCCCAAAAATTCACCTAAAAATATTTATCAAGGTTTTCTAATTTTGCATAAAATTTCAAGCTAAGAAATAATGATTTCTTCAAGTGAAAATTTATAATTAAGTATGTATATTTTTAGGAAAAATATATATATTTAGTGATCACCAAATTTTGTGCTAAGTGTATATTCTGTGTATTATTTGTAGTAATGTATTAGGAACTTGAAAAATACATTAAATACTCCTAAGGAGTATAAGTACCAAAATACACATACAAATACATAAGGATACTGAAGTATACAAGTATACAAAATTCCTCAAAAGAAGAGTATATGGACAAATACAATAAAATATATTTGTATAAATATATTCTTTAACAAATTCTTGGACTTGCACGATTTAAGGACAATTATGGACTTAAATATATATTTTTGGACAAATATATATCTACTACCAAGTAGTAAAAATTATACAAAATCGGGTGAATAACAAAAATAAATATATATATATTTCCAAGCATGAAAAATATATATATTCCACACAAGTCTTAAAAATATATTATTTTTAAGAAATATAATCCCGGAAAGTAATAAAGATCAAAGTATTGATTTTTGGCAAATAATGTAAAATACAAAAGTATTTACATACAAATACAAGTATACTTTCCTAAGTATACTTGCACAAAAATAATATTAAGAATATTATTTAAGAAAATACTTATATTTAATCTTGTAAAATAATTTAAGTAACATATATGGACAAATTAAAAATATAGTTTATTTTTAACACTTTTTATGTTGGCAAAGACTACATAAACAAATATATATTTTTGAGAAGTAAAATATATATTTACAAATAAACAATACAAATTCAAAGTGGAAAGACACGACGAACGGGCAAGACCCGACAAACAAGGGCACGACCCTCACAAGAGTTGAACATACAAAAGACAAATACATAAACTTAAGATGGTGACTTGTACTTGTGTGATACAAGTCTAGTGACTAACGTACATCGAACAATTATAGGTTGTGAAGCCTACAAAACAAAGCCGGTGAACGTTTATGACGTGAGTTACGCAAAACTGTGAGTTCATGTCCCCACTTTTAAACATTTTCTTGTTTTATAAACTTGGGGAAAATACATGTACTCTGGTATGTAGAAACAAAACTAAGTTTATGTTTGGCCATAAATGATTAAACACACATATGTATTAGACCAGAACCTCAGTTTATGTTTTAGACCAGAACCTCAGTTTATGTTTAAACCTTCTTTATAAACTTTAAAATGACCAAATTACCCTTTCGGGACTTAAATTCGTCTTAAATACATTTGGGGCATACTTGTTGATATCCTACTGATATCACAACATGTTTTAAGCATAATAACTATTGGAACTTGTATATGACTCATCCGATTACTCGTTATGTATATACGCGTTCGGTACGGTTTATGTAACTAGTTTGCATGAATTAGCCGAAACGGGTCAAACCTTATCATTTTTACTTCAAAATCCAGAATGTGTTTAGTTTACCCATTATATACAAGTCTTCATACTTGTCGGGTCTAAATCACATTCCAATCCGGTTATCGCTTAATCTTGCTTTTCGTACTGTAAACCTTTCTTTAAAATTAACCGGTCTAAGTTAAAACTTAAATAAGACCTGTTAGGAATCTAATAGGTTATTAAAACCTTCGTTCCCGATTGAGAGCCCCGGTAGAGTACTTGCCCTTGCTGATTAGAATATACGACTGAGAATAAATTACATTTAGCTTGGGTAAATACTTTTAACTTATTTTCCCTTATACGAGCTTGGGATACGGTAAATTACTACCGCTTGGTCGGGTGTAGAAACCTTTTTAATCAGATATGATTAAATTGTATAATCCCGTTTTAATCAGTATTGTTTGATAACATATAACATTGGGGGTTAACGACCGTGTCCTGGATATCCTTGGCTCATTCAAAAAGCGTGAATGGCCACGACTTAAGCATGGGGTGTAGGCATACATTTGTCTGTTACGTATGTAAAACATATACTCACTCGTGAGGAAACTTCTTGTGAGTTTATATTTGTGGTGTGTCGATTAATCTTGTTCGGCTTTTATACCGGCCCTAAATGTTGGACAAACACGTAAATCTGATACAAGATTGTTATTAATATAATTGTCCCAAGTTATAAAATGTTTGTGCCTTGTGCATTTAAATCAATTTTCATAAATGTTTTCAAAAGAGTCAGCTAATTGTGTTTAACAGTGTAAACTGACGTATTTTTCCAAAAAGACTAAGTGACAGGTACCGTACGTAATTGGCTGGGAGCTTGGGGCGTTAATAAGGAATCTTACAAGTTCTAAACGTCTAAAGTCTGTTGAACAATATTTATATTTCTGTTTTAAGATCCGCCTGTGGATCCATATACAACCGTTCGTATAATGTTTAATTATACTTTAAATTTCGGTTTGTAATATTATTTTTCATCCAAGACTTCCACTGTGCAATAAACTGTATACATTTGACTATGATGATATCAACTACGTCACGATACTCCCCTCCCCATCAGTAACACGTGGAAATATCGGGGTGTGACAGGTTGGTATCAGAGCCAACATTGAGTAAATTAAACACTAGCCTTTTGTGTTTAATCTCAATGACACGGTTGCACATTCCTCGACTTCCGAGTCTAGACATGAACTAGGACTAATCTCATCCCTAATCAGTATACATTGTTTTCGATATTTGTGCATTTCAGGAACATGTCGCCGAGTAAAGCTGCCATTGGTGGAAGCTCTCCAAACCCGAAGTCTAAGAATGTTAAGCTTCGTACCACAGCTCGAATAAGCGTACGACCAGTAAGGAGAAAGGACCTTTTTGGACACATTCCCAAAACCAAACCAGTTGAAACCATTAACCATATTTCAGATTCTGTACCTAAGACGTTTGAAACTTCAAGTGAGAAGCCAACATCGGAGGAGTCCATACCAACATTCCCTGAGGCTCCCACTCCAAAGATGATACCTATGGACCCAAATGATCCACATTTCTTACCTCCAAGTCTTGGAATCCAAAACTTGGATTATACCAGTCCGAACCCTATTGATAATCCATATTATTCATTAACCATAGAATCCTTGTATTCCACTTTTGCAAAGGTTCCTAATATGGAAGATTTCGACTATCCACCAAAACCTACATTATCCGTACCGCACACAGTGAACCAAGGAGGAAACTTTCAGAAGTAAAATGAAGAAGAAACTCCTTTTTTGTTGTATTTTATTTCTCTAGTAGTTCCTATAAGGACATATTTATCTTTTAAGTCCCTGCGTGGACGAACTTATTTGTTTAAGACCTGTTTAGGGCAATTATTGTAATTCTTAGGATCATTTATAAGAAGTTCCTTTTTACAATTACTTTTGGCATTAAACATATATATATATATATATATATATATATATATATATACTATATCCCAAAATTAAAATATCATTTTAATAATTGATCTGCTGTTAAAATATCAAAAGGAAATCTTAAAGGTATAACCTAGCCTATATTTCGTTTTAGACATGGCCATGATGGTAAGACCTTTTTAAGAAAATAGATCCTTGTTAACAATGTGACAACCGGTGATTTACGGCTATTAATTATGTGATTAACAGGCGATTTACGCGACATTAAATAGTGTTTACGACGCAAATTAACTTAATTAGTCCCTCAGTAAGCTTAGGAACACCTATGCGGTTCTACAGTACGCGTATGACGGTCTGCGGGAAATCTGCGGAATATTAAACGGCAACGAACGAAACCGTATGAAATACTGACAAGGCTGACAAATACGGATTAAAGACGGCGACGATATAATTTTACGTGATTTTACCGTTATCAACGCACAAACGCGACTACGACGGATACCGACATTATTTTTACACGTTTTTAACTCTGAAATATTATTTTACTAGACTACGGTGATTTCGGTTTAAAAACGTGTCTCGGACCACTTACACATGAGATGGGCTTGTGGGCCCTGGGCCCAAGCCCAAAACCCACAAGCCTAAACCTGCACATAATATATTAGATCTTAAAATCTTATCAAGATCTACAAAATCTTACAAAATCTTACCAAAATCTTACAAAATCTCTGTAAATCTATAATAATCTCTTCAAAAGATCTCAACTCTAAGGATAAAACATATGACCTGAATGTAATTTAAATACATAAAAGTCAATGAAAACCTTCCATTTTTCCCTCACTCAATTAATACACAGACAACTCACACATAAAGGAACTCTCTCTTCCCTTAACACGCACACACCAAGTTCGTTCTCTCTCTCTCACCGGTGACCGGCCACGGCGGAGCCGCGGTGGTGCTCCGGCAGCGCTTGTTCTCCGGCCTCACACCTCCGACACCCTCTATGTTTCTTCGTTCAACACCCACACACACCGAACACCCCCCCTTGATTCGATCTATCTAATCGGACCACCACCACCATCGTTGGGTGGTGGTGATGAGCGAAGGCTGGTGTGAAGACGAAACAAACAGAGAGCACGGAGAGAGAGAGAGAGAGTCGTGGCGGTGGAACAGTGTCGGCGCTCACGGCGGCGGCAGAAGAGGCGGCAGCGGAAGTGGTTCTGCAACATCAGTGGCGGTAACCAGAGAGTCGAGAAAGAGCGTGACCGGAGACGCTGCTCATGGCAGCGGACTGTGTATCGGTCCGGTTAACTTCATCGGTCGACGGCGGCGACGGGTCGACGGCGGCGACGGGCCGACGACGCGGCAGGGACGGAGGTGGTTATTATTTCGAGTACCACTTTTGGGTTTGGATGATTTCGGGTCAACTTTGGTTCGGTCAAACCCAGTCAACACGTTCGGTTGACTGGTCAGACCAAGTCAACAAGTCAGCGGGTTCGTGTCCGCTCACTGTTCGGGTCAACGGCTCAGTCAACAGTCAAAGTTTGGTCAACAGCTTCGGTTCGGCTCCGGTTCGGTTAGACGGCTCGGATAAACTTCTTGTAGAATGGGTTCGGTCAACTCAGACAACCATTTCCGACGGTTCGACACGAAGACATGGTAAAATTATCAACGCGTTTACTATTTTCGCTATTTATGGATTACGTGAAATACGAGCTCTCGAACCGAACAATTTAGTAAACTTTTAGATTTACTTGGAATTACTTATTGTCGTGTTTATATAAATTGATTACATACGTATACATTGTTGCAATTGATTGAATTTTAATAAAATAACGACAACTTGTGTTGTCAGGGCCGTCCAAAAACAGAGGAAACTCTGCCCGTTTTTCGAGAAAATCCGTAATATACAACGCGTTTTATCATAAAATAAAACTATCGGATTCAAATAATATTTTATAAAAGCAAATACAAATATAGAATTTCTTACGACGACACTTTACAACCTTCGAAAGCATCGATTTCCGAAATTATTGACAACAAATAAATATAGTTATTATATTCTAAACTTTAAAATTCCGACAACTCTTTATAAAAATAAATATAGTTTATATATTTATTTTCGAATAACAAACAACATGACTTCTTTTTATAAAAATAAATATAGTTTATATATTTATTTCGAATATCAGACAACACCAATTCTTTTATAGAAATAAATATAGTTTTATATTTATTTGAAACATGCATCGACTCGATAAATCTTTATAAAATAAATATAACTTTTATATTTATTACAAAACGCCTAAACGGCACATTATATAGCATACATTTCAACGTATGAGTTTGTTATATGTTATTTTCATACAAATATTTGTTACATACCCAACGACTTCTCGGGTCGATAAACGATACTTATCAAATATGACCTAATCGTTTCCAATTACTTCACAACTTAACCATCGAATCGTTCGGTCAACGATTCGGTAGAGCTCAGTGACACGTAGTTTAGTTACTGCGTTTATTTAGAAACTTATAAGATATTCCGTGTTAGGAATATTGTAGAATGCACGCTAGAGAGTCTCGTCTTGGAAACGACATCACGAAGTCGTAATTAGCTAGCTTTGCACAAGGCAATTCAGGTGAGTTCATAACCCCACCTTTTTACGATTTTACATTTTCATAAATGTTTTCGGGGTGGAATAACATGCACTTTTTGCAAAGCATACAAGGTTTTCAATAAACATGAATTACATATTTCTAAACCATTTTACAAACAAGTTTTAACTGACACAAATGGTTTACGAAAAGCTTATGTTCTATACCGGTTTTTCAAACAAGCGTATTTTTCGAAATGTGCATACACACGAATTCTAGTTTTCTAAACTACGGGAAAATACAAGTACAAAGAGGTACATTAAACTAAGGAATGACACAAAAGATCATGTCAAGAATAGGGTAACATAAGCACCATTAATCGTGTACATACTAAGACCGCAGAACAAAAGGTTAGATCTAATGGGTTTCAGGCAGCCACACTCTTGGTCATAACTAGTACCAAGCAGTGCTTTTGTGTCTCAGTCGTGAATCGACTACTAAAAATGCCTATGGTTTGGATGCTTCCTATGTCGTTACATATGTTAGTGGCCTCGCGAACCATTAGCGATCTCGTATTCCTTACATATACAAAACTCAGTTTCAATATGTCTTTACAAATTACATACCATGTTTTATACAAATTCAAAACATAGGATTATGCAGGCATGAAGTCAAAGTCAGGGTGGGCATTGACGATTATACAAACTTTACAAATACATGGTTCTACGAACATAATGCGTTACAAATACAAAGTTTCCATATAACTTGACAAGAAAATGATTTTTAAATTCGTTTTCTCAATAATATTTCACAAACCGGTTATCAAAAAGATTTATTTCAAATCTTTTACAAACAAACTATGAACTCGCTCAACTTTTTGTTGATTTTTCGCATGTTTCTTTCTCAGGTTACTTTTCAGAAATCATGGCACGGTTGGAATAGGAGAACCATATGGAGTCGAGTACTTAGTGGCGTTCATTTTCTAAAAGACTTGGCTTATTTACTTCCGTTGTGCAATGAAGATACCAGTCCAGTCACGCCAACTCTGATAATTTCGGGGTGTGACAGATTGGTATCAGAGCTATAGGTTACAGCGAATAGGGTTTTCTGTAGAGATACATAGGCTCTAACCTCACTTTTCTCTGGTACTTAGACTATTAAGACTTTGAGTACATACATAATGCCTAAGCCTCGAGTATGGTCTCCAACCGTTGCCGAGAAACAAACAGTCAAAATTCTGTTTTCAAACATACGCTATTGTGGTGTTTTATACACGATACACAAAATAAATACATACAGTGCACAAAACTTTGAGAACTTAGAAAACATGCACTTAAGACCTTCGGAAACTTATGTCTAAGTTCATTAAAGGTCGTCACATAGGAACCTCGCCTATTAACTCGGGTAAACGCCATTATTATGTCGTCTATGTTATTTTATTTAACTGAGCAGGTAACCTACGCAAAACAAAGCACGGGCGTGCAAGATTTCACGAAACTCCATCTACATGTCGACAGAGGTTGAAGTACGTTACATACGACTTTTGAGGCAAGGTCTTTGAGAAGACACGACAGAGCCTTTCAGCGACGATGCTAATCCTGCCAGCAGGAGGACTATCGATCAGGAAGCGGCGGTTTGGCACGCGGTCCTGCAATCACACGAATCATGCCAGGGGGAAAACATATGTCTCCACATCCCCCTATTTCAGTTAACGACAAATACGCTATGTTCGACATTCCATGGTAATGTCACCTAACAATCGGTCATCACATGAAACCCCAGGTAAGGTCCTTAAATTTCTTTTATTGAAATTTCGACTTTCGCATCAAGCGAGTAGATTTTTTTTTACATCTCTACTCCTCTTAATGGTCATTGTATCACGATCATTTCTTTCATTATAACGAATACTCATTTGGTTCATTTCTATATGTTACGCATGCATCGTTTGTTACGCATGTGGTTTCGTTTCGAATAAGCGTTTCATCAAAGTTCAAATATTATTTCGCTAAATCTAATTATTGATTTGTGATTCGAATGACCCGCATTATTGTAATTGTTGGCTTCTTTGTTATCAAGTCAACACATTTTCTTGAAATTTATTTTTCTTTTCAAGTTACATGCATGGTTTTTCGTTGTGACCATGCCGAAAGTTTTCTTGTCGATACATGTATTTATTGTCGGCTTGCGCCAAAACCAAGTTCGTTTGTTTGGACTTGTTCATTACTCATATTCGATTCAAAGCATCATATGATGTATTGGGAGCATCATATTCAAAATTCGTTTTAACAAGTGTTTCATTTGTTCCGAGTCGAAGTAAACTTGTTTGGCATTCGACTCCATTAAATTGTTTGTTGATTTCAACACCTTGTGGTGGTATTTTCACTTATTTGAAGCTTGCGCTAAACTCATTTACATATCTCATGCACGGATTTAATTATTTATTTATTGATTTAGATTAAATCCGCTTTGTTTTATCACATTACAACAGTCTTAACACAATCGTGTGATAAGACAAGGGTACACAAAATTCATTTCATATTCCGGTGTACCTCTTAACGGTTCTTTCCAACATCGATCGAATGTTTTGCGATATTCATTGCTTCTTCATCTTCGATCGAAAACATTATTTCTCTGAAGTTCCATTTTCTATTGAAAAATCCTATGATGATTGTTAGAAACAAATTTCATATTTACTTCATTGCGCTTTCATTTGACTTCAAACACGGTGAATTTGTTTGATCACCGCTATTGTTGAATTATTTAAATCACTACGACACCTTGTGGTGTCGGTATAAACTTGTAGCTTGGGCTAATCATGATGAGCGTTTCCTGTAAAACACAGGTGATACTTGTTCGATCACCGTTATATTTGAACTGTTTCATTCCCTACGACACCTTGTGGCGTCGGTATAACCTGCAGCTTGCGCTGATCACGATCGAGCGTTTCATGCAAACTATTACATTTGAGCTTGTTGAATCTAAGTTCATTTATTGGATGAGATCATTTCTAGAATTCAATTGCATCTTGTGATACGTCCTTGAATTCACATCATTCGAATAAATCTTGATTCGATTTCATGATCGTTCACTTTGGTACTATTCGTATTTTCTATGCATAATATAACTCTAAGGAGTTAACGTAGACTAAATTTCGAGGACGAAATTTCATTAACAGGGGGAGAATGTGACAACCGGTGATTTACCGCTCTTAATTACGTGATTAACAGGCGATATACGCGACATTAAATAGTGTTTACGACGTAAATTAACTTAATTAGTCCCTCAGTAAGCTTAGGAACGCCTATGCGGTTCTACAGTACGCGTATGACGGTCTGCGGGAAATCTGTGGAATATTAAACGGCAACGAACGAAACTGTACGAAATACTGACAACGCCGACAAATACGGATTAAAGACGGCGACGATATAATTTTACGCGATTTTACCGTTATCAACGCACAAACCCGACTACGACGGATACCGACATTATTTTTACACGTTTTTAACTCTGAAATATTATTTTACTAGACTACGGTGACTTCGGTTTAAAAACGTGTCTCGGACCACTTACACATGAGATGGGCTTTTGGGCCCTGGGCCTAAGCCCAAACCCCACAAGCCTAAACCTGCACATAATATATTAGATCTTAAAATCTTATCAAGATCTACAAAATCTTACAAAATCTTACCAAACTCTTACAAAATCTCTACAAATCTATACTAATCTCTTCAACAAATCTCAACTCTAAGGATAAAACATATGACCTGAATGTAATTTAAATACATAAAAGACAATGAAAACCTTCCATTTTTCCCTCACTCTATTAATACACAGACAACTCACACATAAAGGAACTATCTCTTCCCTTAACACACACACACACACCCAGTTCGTTCTCTCTCTCTCACCGGTGACCGGTCACGGTGGAGCCGCGGCGGCGCTCCGGCGGCGCTTGTTCTCCGGCCTCACACCTCCGACACCCTCTATGCTTCTTCGTTCAATACCCACACACACCGAACACCCCTTTGATTCGATCTATCTAATTGTACCACCACCACCATCGTTGGGTGGTGGTGATGAGCGGCGGCTGGTGTGAAGACGAAACAAACAGAGAGAACGGAGAGAGAGAGAGAGTCGTGGCGGTGGAACAGCGCCGCCGCTCACGGCGACGGCAGAAGAGGCGGCGGCGGAAGTGGTTCTGCAACATCAGTGGCGGCAACCAGAGAGTCGAGAAAGAGCGTGACCGGAGACGCTGCTCATGGCAGCGGACTGTGTATCGGTCCGGTTAACTTCACCGGTCGACGGCGGCGACGGGCCGACGACGCGGCAGGGACGGAGGTGGTTATTATTTCGATTACCACTTTTGGGTTTGGATGATTTCGGGTCAGTTTTGATTCGGTCAAACCCAGTCAACACGTTTGGTTGACTGGTCAAACCAAGTCAACAAGTCAGCGGGTTCGGGTCCGCTCACTGTTCGGGTCATCGGCTCAGTCAACAGTCAAATTTTGGTCAACAGCTTCGGTTCGGCTCCGGTTCGGTCAGACGGCTCGGATAAACTTCGAGTAGAATGGGTTTCTGTCAACTCAGTCAACCATTTCCGTCGGTTCGACAAGAAGACATGGTAAAATTATCAATGCGTTTAGTAATTTCATTATTTATGGATTACGTGAAATACGAGCTCTCGAACCAAACAATTTAGTAAATTTTTAGATTTACTTGGAATTACTTGTGGTCGTGTTTATATAAATTGATTACATACGTATACATTGTTGCAATTGATTGAATTTTGATAAAATAACGACAACTTGTGTTGTCAGGGCCGTCCAAAAAAAGAGGAAACTCTGCCCGTTTTTCGAGAAAATCCGTAATATACAACGCGTTTTATCATAAAATAAAACTATAGCATTCAAATAATATTTTATAAAAGCAAATACAAATACAGAATTTATTACGACGACACTTTACAACCTTCGAAAGCATCGATTTCCGAAATTATTTACAACAAATAAATATAGTTATTATATTCTAAACTTTGAAATTCCGACAACTCTTTATAAAAATAAATATAGTTTATATATTTATTTTCGAATAACAAACAAATGACTTCTTTTTATAAAAATAAATATAGTTTATATATTTATTTCGAATATTAGACAACACCAATTCTTTTGTAGAAATAAATAAAGTTTTATATTTATTTGAAACATGCATCGACTCTATAAATATTTATAAAATAAATATAACTTTTATATTTATTACAAAACGCCTAAACGGCACATTATATAGCATACATTTCAACGTACGAGTTTGTTATATGTTATTTTCTTACAAATATTTGTTACATACCCAATGACTTCTCGGGTCGATAAACGATACTTATCAAATATGACCTAATCGTTTCCAATTACTTCACAACTTAACCGTCGAATCGTTCGGTAGAGCTCGGTGACACGTAGTTTAGTTACTGCGTTTATTTAGAAACTTATAAGATATTCCGTGTTTGGAATATTGTAGAATGCACGCTAGCGAGTCTCGTCTTGGAAACGACATCACGAAGCCGTAATTAGCTAGCTTTTCACGAGGCAATTCAGGTGAGTTCATAACCCCACCTTTTTACTGTTTTACATTTTCATAAATGTTTTCGGGGTGGAAAGACATGCACTTTTTGCAAAGCATACAAGGTTTTCAATAAACATGAATTACATATTTCTAAACCATTTTACAAACAAGTTTTAACTGACACAAATGGTTTACGAAAAGCTTATGTTCTATACCGGTTTTTCGAACAAGCGTATTTTTCGAAATGTGCATACACACGAATTCTAGTTTTCTAAACTACGGGAAAATACAAGTACAAAGAGGTACATTAAACTAAGGAATGACACAAAAGATCATGTCACGAATAGGGTAACATAAGCACCATTAATCGTGTACATACTAAGACCGCAGAACAAAAGGTTAGATCTAATGGGTTTCAGGCAGCCACACTCTTGGTCATAACTAGTACCAAGCAGTGCTTTTGTGTCTCAGTCGTGAATCGACTACTAAAAATGCCTATGGTTTGGATGCTTCCTATGTCGTTACATATGTTAGTGGCCTCGCGAACCATTAGCGATCTCGTATTCCTTACATATACAGAACTCAGTTTCAATACGTCTTTACAAATTACATTCCATGTTTTATACAAATTCAAAACATAGGATTATGCGGGCATGAAGTCAAAGTCAGGGTGGGCATTGACGATTATACAAACTTTACAAATACATGGTTCTACGAACATAATGCGTTACAAATACAAAGTTTCCATATAACTTGACAAGAAAATGATTTTTAAATTCGTTTTCTCAATAATATTTCACAAACCGGTTATCAAAAAGATTTATTTCAGATCTTTTACAAACAAACTATGAACTCGCTCAACTTTATGTTGATTTTTCGCATGTTTCTTTCTCATGTTACTTTTTAGAATTCATGGCACGGTTGGAATAGGAGAACCATGTGGAGTCGAGTATTTAGTGGCGTTCATTTTCTAAAAGACTTAGCTTATTTGCTTCCGCTGTGCAATGAAGATACCAGTCCAGTCACGCCAGCTCTGATAATTTCGGGGTGTGACAAACACCTGAGAACGTGTTAGCACTCTTGACAAATGTGGTTCGAGAAAATCACACTAGTCATCCTTATATTGGATTGTTCCAATTCCTTATCTAGCCTAATGATCTAGAAATCATGGCTCAAATCATCAAATAAGATGATCATATTATAAACATCCATTAGTGATGAAATGCCTACGGGCTATACCTAATGTCCTAAAAGACAAATGACAGTTGTAGTCTATAACTCCCTGTCAAGAAAAGTGAAGAACTATGTTCAAACCTTAATGCCTTGATCCTATAAGATCATGACTTATAAATTCTAAACTGTCCTTGTGACAAGGCCTTTTGTGCCACTTTAAATTCCTAAATGGTTTTATAACTTGGAATAACTACAATGAAAAGTTTAAAATAAACCTGATTACCAAATTAACCAAATATGGTATATTTATACCATGGTTAATGAATCATCGAAAATAATGATTGCATAATAGACTTCTAAACAAAATTATTGTCTATTACTTTATAGAAAACAAGCTTCAGCATGCCTGAATCAGACAAGGTTAACAGTCATCCCAATATGGGGAATGACAATACAAGAATGAATGTAACGGATGCAGACCTACAAGCATTAATAGATAATGCTGTCACTCGAGCCATTGACAGACAATTCAAAGAACCAATTAGTACTCACACTAGGACCCAGTCTGTACCTCATACAAAACCACCTTCCAAGACACATACATCTCATAAGGACGATTCTCATCATTCGTCGAATCAGAAAAGTATCCCATCCAAACAAATTGTGCTTAATCAGGAGCCACGTGTCAAAACTTGCTCTTATAAATACTTTGTCTCTTGCAAATCAAGGGACTTTACAGGTGAAAAGGGTGCCATTGATTGTATGACGTGGCTCGATGAGATGGATACTGTAGTAGATATCAGTGGTTGTGCGGAACAGGATATTGTGAAGTTTGTTTCACAATCATTTAAAGGTGATGTTTTGGCTTGGTGGAGGTCGTTAATCCAAGCCACAGGGAAGATCCCATTGTATAACTTGTTTGGGGATCAATTTGTTACACTGATCAAGGAAAACTTATGTCCTCAACATGAGGTAGAGAAAATCGAGACTGACTTCTTGACTCTGGTCATGAAGAATTTAGACTGTCAGGCGTATGTTACAAGCTTCAATACCATGTCCCGATTGGTTCCCTATTTAGTTACCCCTGAACCTAAACGCATAGCGAGTTTTATTGGAGGCCTAGCACCAGAGATCAAAGGAAATGTCAAAGCATCCAGGCCTACCACTTACAGGTCCGTGGTGGACTTGTCTCTATCCCTCACATTAGATGCTATCAGGAATAAGTCTGTTAAGACTTCTGATGAGGGAAAGAGGAAAATAGAAGAGGAGAGCTCTCATCGTTCTGACAAGAAGAAAAAGGGAAACTCCGATCATAAGAAAGGTTCCGAGTTCAAGAAAAACTTGAGTCAGTCTGATAACAGACCCAAGTGCAGGAACTGCAGAAAGCATCATTCTGGAAAGTGTACGATCGACCCACATGCTAAACTGTGTGGAATCTGCAAGACCAAAGGTCACAAGACTTTAGAATGCAAGGAGTTAAAGAACGTGACTTGTTATAACTGTAACGAGAAAGGGTACATCAAAACCAACTGACCAAAACTTGCAAAGAAGCCTGAAGAGGCCAAGAAAACAAACGCACGAGTCTTCCAGATGAACGCTCAGGAGGCAGTACAGAATGATAATGTTATAACAGGTACTTTCCTCATCAATGATGTATATGCTAGAGTTTTATTTGATTCTGGTGCAGACAAGTCTTTTGTGGACAATAAATTTTGTAAACTGTTAAATCCGCCTGTTAAAACTCTAGGCGTAAAATATGAAGTAGAATTGGCCGATGGTACCATAGAGACTGCTTCAACAATTTTAGATGGATTGTTTCATATGTGACAACCCTCACTAAACCAGGTATCCGTACGACTTAATTAATAATTAATTACTACCTAATTACTGTGCATGCTTGAACTTGTGGATAAACTGCTACTTGAATACTGATACATGTACTTACTTGCATCATACTTTACTTGCTGTCACTCCATGTTTTGCTTACAGCACCTTTGTGACAACCTTGATGCACCAAAAGCACAGTAGCACAATGAACGGATAACCTATTAAACGTGCTGTCATAACTAGCACCAGGCAGGTACTGCCTCTAAGGCCTGTAAGAGCCTGAGATAGTTTGCTACACTAGTAGAGAGTGTAGGGATATAAGGGTTGTAGAACTGCATCACTAGGGATAAGTTACAGTGACCGGATGTGCCTAAAACGTACTCTAAGTACAAAATTCAGCACTTTAATTAAAATTCAGCATTTGGCTAACTAATAAAGTGCCAAAACATGAGGAAAATATTCCCGACACTTTGGAGGAATAAGTTGTGTCACTAAAAATAATAATAACGACACTTTAAAGCTTTGTTAAGCACTTTAACGGATCTCTATCCAACCGAACAACCGGACTTTACCCGGAACATAAAAATATTGCCAATAACATTGTTTATCTTTTTCTGAGCCAGTTAGGGTCCCCGAATACCCTAACACCCGCTATAACGCATAACATACTAATAACCGAGTTAACCTCCATACTTAACTAACTAATACTTAGTGTTTAGTTGAAATGGAACCGGATTACCCCCCCCCCCCAAACCGAGTTCGGTCACAATGTGACCCCCATCGTACTTCTCTTGATTATTTAAATCAAACATGCCTAATATCTTGAAGACATGAGGACCTTTGGTTATTATTCTTGGATTTTGCCTTTAAGTACTAAGCTTAAACCAACATGATCATCACAACACTCAAACTCACAACACAACTCTCTCCCTCTCCTCACAAAGCTCTCGGCCGAACTCCCCTATCCATCCATTAATTTTTCGATTTTTGTTCAAGCTATTCCAAGATCACACAAGTGTTAAGGATCACCTACAAGGAAGCTTGGTGCATTCGGAACGCGAAGGACCTCTCCTCATTGCTTTTATCCACTCATTTTGCGTCTAGATTCTTCCCTAGCCTCGAGCTAGTAGTAAGTTGCTTGAATCACACTCTCGAACTATTTTGAAGTGGTTAAAATGTTTTGTAACGGCTAAAACTCGTAAACATACAAGTTGATACATAAAAGTCTACTAAAAATGCTAGTAATGGTGGTTAAAAGCTTGAATGTTGTGTAAATCTTGTAGCACTTGATTTGTGTGGTTATTTAGGCCCGATCTATGTTGTGGTAGCTCGGATCATCGTTTAACCCGGATTGGTCATGATCATGGATTATGACATAAAGCTTGTTTAAGTGTAACAAGGGTTAAGTGATGAAACTCTACCACACATCAAACTTGAACTTGTGTAAAAATGATTTTACTTACGAAATAGTGTTTAAAACTAGTAGATCTACGAATCTACAAGCGGTATCAAAGAAACCACATTTTTCTAAAAAATGGATTTTACATGAGCAAGAATGATTTTTAGAACACACAAGTGTGTAAACACTTGTGTAGCACTAAGTTTCGAAAAAATAACTATCTTTGTAAAAATTGATAAGAAGTTGTAAAGACGGAATTTCTTTAAAAACGGGGTTTTTACGAAACCGGATTGATTTATATAAAGATCCACTAAAATTAATGGAATTTACTTTATATTCTTGGATAAAACGCAAGTTCATGTAACTTATGCGATATACATATTTATTTACCAGTTTGTTGTTTTGGACATTGTTTTGATTGAATGAAAAGAATGTTGGTTTGATTTATGAAAGAAAATAATACGCTTAAAAGCGTGGCCACCTCCAGTTACAGGGGAAACTCTGGCGAATTTTTTCCAAAAACCTAACACTTAGAAATATTTTCACTGT
Source organism: Helianthus tuberosus (assembly GCA_030545235.1). Taxonomy (NCBI): domain Eukaryota; kingdom Viridiplantae; phylum Streptophyta; class Magnoliopsida; order Asterales; family Asteraceae; genus Helianthus; species Helianthus tuberosus. The sequence continues at coordinate 142,428,274 of CM060366.1, forward strand.
AAGTGTTAGAAATACTTTTCGACTTGTTTTCAAATTATAGATTTCGCCACGACTTTATTTACAAAACATCGGAGGTGGAATTTCACAAAATAAAACTTGGTAAATATATATTTAGTATATATTTTTCATAAAGTCACTTGATATGTGCTTATGATTATTTTGTGAAAATACTAGTATTATTTTTAGGGTAAAAATAATACTATCGAATGTTAATGGATCCAAAATAATACGAACGTCTCTACGATAAATATATAAGTTACACCGGTAATTATTATTACCACTCGATCATTAAAACGTAACTTACGCATTTTAAGAAAATATGACTTAACGCGTATTTTTGTCAAGGTATTATTTTGGAAAATTTATGTAATAGAAAATATAATATTTTTGAGAAGAATATTTATATTTTGGAGTTAGAAATAAAATATATTTTAAGTGAGACTTAATTATATATTTCGAACACACATGTATTAAATCCCCCATCCTTGGGAAGGAAAATGATTACCAAGTATTTACTAAATGTAAACACGAAATAGTTGTCTAACTATTACCCAAAAACTTAAACCATAAAGCTAAGGCACGGCCATCCGTCTAATAGAATTAGTACGTGTAGGTCGTCACACAGCTGCTTGATCAGGAGACATACTTGGTAGAGACGCACCACTGTGAGTTCATGTCCCCCTTTTCTCTTAACTGTTTTCAGTTTTCTAAACCGCGGGGGTGAAATACATGTTACTATGATTACGAGTACTTTATACATGGTATGGTTAGCGTAAGGAGGGTTACTACTTAGATCATGTGAGTGGGTAGGCGGGAACTGGAGGCCATTAATCCTCATTGTAGGACCGAGGGACGTAAGCGGTAGATCTATCTGGGTGTAGCGAGCCCAACTCCAGGTCCAACAGTACGGACCTCGGGGTGACTTTGTGCCCAACGCAAAATCCGCTAGGTATGAGTCTTCCTACTTGCACTTCACACATATCAATGGCCTTGCAAACCATTGGTGATCTCTTTTTCCTTATTTGCTACATACCAGGATTTTTATATATACAAAGGTTTATTTACTCACTTACACATGAACTCGCTCAACATTATTGTTGATTTTTCAACTTACATGTATTTCAGGGAATTAAAGGATCTGGCGCGGTATGGCACGTTTTCCCGCTGCACTAGTTACGAGGTCATCCGGGTTTGGGGAATGTGACTCTTTCCTGGACAAATCACAGTCCTTAAACTGTGTTTATGTCATGTTGATGTTTGTGTTTGTTGAACAATGTCGTTAGGATGTGTTTACGTTGAGACAATGTTGTTGTATTTGGTTTTTAAAACTTAATTAAATGGATGATCTTGCATGGTTTTATTTCATATAGCTTTGTTATGGTTAAGCTATGGTATTAAGAAGTCACACCAAAATAACCACGCCTCCGCAAAGCCAGGGTGTGACAGCTTGGTATTAGAGCTCTGATCATAGCGAACTAGGATTCCTTCTCGAGTCTAGACTATGATCACTAGGGCTCTCACGAAAACATTTTTTATTGCATACCAATTAAGTCCAGATCCAAAACTTTTTACAAACAAATGTTGAGCACATTTATTTATTATTTATAGGCTCAGTCTGGGAGGCTGAGGCTCGGTCTGGGAGGCCGAGGTAGTTGGCTAGTGGGACTAGGAGAATTGGCTAGTGGGACTAGGAGAATTGGCTAGTGGAACTAGGAGAATTGGCTAGTGGGACTAGGAAGAGCAGTCTGGGAGGCTGGGAGGCTAGTGGGACTAGGAGAATTATTTGATTGCTTACTTGGTGACTAATGTGCTTATCTGATTGTATGACTGATTATTTATGCACATTTGTGTTTATGTTACAGACACATGGACTCGACCGGAACTGGTGATTCAGACACCACAGGCCCTAGACCTATAGTATCAGACGACCTAGAGTCTTCAGAGCGCGAGGTTCACACATCCGACGTTACTAGCACAGACGAGGATGACTTTCAACCCTTTGCGTTACCTGATGGTGCTGATGAGCTCGCTGATGGCCCTTTGGCCGGGGACCTACCACTTGTAGAGATCCCTGCTCCCATACCACTTGCTTCATATCCTGCTTACGATTTGCTTCCCGACGTCGATCTGTTTGATGACGAGCCCTTAGAGGATGAGGTTTAGGGCGAGGCCCTTCTTGCTGCCGGAGATCTTTTGTTGATCGCAGATGCTCCCGCTGAGGAGTCACCTGCTCACTCTCCGGTCCCAGACTCTTTCGAGTCTGTGGCCTCCGCACCTTCACACACTCAGAGTGCGTAACACTTTTCTCACGGTTCAGATCCAGATAGAGCATCCTCTGTTGCCCCTGCTTCTAGCTTTGCTTTCGACCACGACGTTGAGGAGGACTCCGATCCTGTCTTTCCCCAGGATTCGACCCAGATGAGGATATAGAGTTTATACCCATGGATCAGCCTATGGAGGATCTGGTCGACCCAGTTGACCCAGTTGATCACATCGACCCTGAGTTTGATTTTGAGATGGCCTTTGATGATCCCGAGCCTGCCATGGCCCTTGAGCCAGTGGCTGCTCCTGACCCAGTGCTTGAGCATGACCCTGCTCATGCTGGCATACCTATTGATCCTGTGATTGCTGACCCACCCATTGATGATCACCCTGCTGATGCACCACTACTGGAGGGTGACCATGTTATTGCTGCTGATCATGTTGATCCCCCACCTATCGCTGATATACCTGTTGACCCTCTTGTTGCACCCCACCTTGACCCTATGCCTGTGCAGATTGATCGAGCACTTTTTGATGCACAGATTGACCCACGAGATGAGCACGCCCAGCATGGGTGGATTCCTGCTGACGATGAGGTTCCACCTATTCCCCCTCAGATCACTGATACCCGCCACGTTGATACCTCTTTCACTTTCCCTCAGTACACACCTCCAGCTCGACCTGGAGAGGGTTCCTCGGCTCGTCCCTTTGGACATGTGCCAACATATATTCCAGTTATGCCACAGTCTTCATCTGCTATTCCCCCCGTAGCACCATTCTTTGTGCCACCTTTTGATCCAGCCAGCGAGCCGTTTCTCTGGACGTCACCTTCTGTTATGCCACCGACCGACCCCTACCATTCTTTCCATATGGGGTATTCTATTGAGGACGTTCTGATGTCGTTTGTTGTCCAGTAGGAGGCGCTCACACGGCGTATTCAGGAGCTCGAGAGAGTTCAGCCACCGCCGTGCCAGTGTCAGGGTCAGACCCACCCTGTTTCTTCGCAGCACTCTCGACCATTGTTACCTGACTATGCTGCACGCCTTTTGGCACTTGAGCAGCAGGTTGCTTCTTGGTTGCGTACCCAGAGAGCCATGGAGGAGGACTGGCTCCAGTTGCGTCGTTTGTTCTACACTCACTTTCCCCCTCCTCCACCGCCATCTGTGTAGGGCTCTTCAGTACCGTATGGGTAGACGTTGGTGAGAAGACGGCGAATGCTTTAGACTGCACAACATTTTTGGAGACTACATTTTGATTCTGACTTTTGTTGATCATGTATATGGGATGTATTGACACTGATTTGATATAGTTTTTGGACTAGGGTGATGTAGCCCTTAGTCGACTGATGTTGTATGACACTGTGATGTACTTGTACGCTTACTATGTGGTCTCAATATATGGCAATCGCAGTATTCTTATCATATTTGATGTTTGATTTGGTTATTTATATTCTATGACATGGGATGTTGTGTGATTGATGTTTGTGACATGGGATGTTGTGTGATTGATATGATTATAACATGTGATGTTATGTACTATTACTATCATAATAAAGCGTATGTATTATAACATGGGATCTTTACTATGGCCTGACCGACGTAAACACATCTTTTAGAAGATGCCGCCGAGACGTCAAACACCGATGCCTACCAATGAGGCAGAACTCCAACAAGTCATCGCTGCTGCCATCGCGCAATACGCCGCCTCGCAAGGAGGACCCAGCGGAAGCAGCTCAAACAACAATGGCAACAACAATCCACCTCATGGTAATACTAAGTCATTAAGACATACCATGACCTAATTGGATATCTATAGCAATGATGCTAATGCCGATCACATGTTATAATGTATGTGCAGGGTGCACCTACAAGCAGTTTCTAGACTGCAAGCCTGTCAACTTTGATGGCACTGGAGGTGCTGTCGCCTTTGTTCGTTGGGCTGAGAAAACTGAATCTGTTCTTCGCATGAGCAAAAGTGCACCAGACCAGCAAGTCACCTACATTTATGGGCTATTTTTGGATGGAGCCCTATCTTGGTGGAATTTGCAAGTGCAGACACTTGGTGAAGCTGCTGCCTACGCACTAACATGGACCGAACTGAAGGAACTAATGCGCAAAAAGTACTGCTCTCGCACGGAAATCCAAAGATTGGAAACTGAGTTCTGGCATTTGAAGATGGAAGGTCCGAAAATTGCGGAATATGTTCAAAGGTTTCACGACCTGTCACAGGTGGTACCCTATATGGTCACTCCAGAATTCAAGTGGATTGAACGCTTTATTTGGGGTTTAGCTCCTCAAATCATTAGTATGGTAACCTCTTCAAAACCGGCAACAATCACTGAGGCGATCGATCTAAGCGTAGCTCTCACTGAGGAGGCGATCCGCCTAAACAAGTTTTCTGATGTTGAGCAAAGGAAGAAGGAGGCTAATGTAGAGTCGTCCGGGGATAACAAAAGGAAATTCTCGAATTTCAAACAAGGCACAAGCAGTGATGGCAGGAAAGGAGAACCAAGCGCACCGGTTCAAGCTATGACTGGTACTAGAAGGAAAGGAAAGGGATATATGGGTGCACATCCCAAGTGTAACTCTTGCCAACGCCATCACCCTGGCCGATGCGGGCCAAAAGTATGTGAAGCTTGTGGAAAGACTGGTCACTTGAAGGATTCTTGCTGGGCTAGTGCCGGCCGGGGAGGCCAAGGAGGACTTGGGAATAGAAATAATAATCGTGGTGGTATTGGGAATCGCCCACAGGGGAACAATGGAGGAAACGGGAATCGAGGCAACAATGTGAATCAAGCTGGTAATGCGAACCAAAACAACAATCAAGCTGGGAATGGAGCAGGAAATGGTCAAAGAATGGGTTGTTTTAACTGTGGTGACAATGGGCATTTTAAAAGGAACTGCCCAGAATTGAACCGAGCACGTGGAAGGGTTTTCAATATCGAAGCGAGGGAAGCGCGCCAGGACCCCAATGTCATTACTGGTACGTTCCCTGTGAACCAACGCTATGCATCCGTTTTATTTGATACTGGTGCCGACTATAGCTTCGTATCGTTAGAATTTAAGAATATGCTTGGTTTAACCGCTACTAAGTTAGATATTCCCTACTCAATCGAATTGGCCAATGGGAAGTTAGTAGAAGCCAATGAAGTTGTCAGAGGTTGTGTGATCGAATCGGGAGAGCGTGAGTTTGCTCTGGATCTACTACCAGTCCAGTTGGGAAGCTTCGACGTGGTGGTAGGAATGGATTGGTTATCAAGCAACAAGGCAGAAATTGTTTGTCACGAAAAGGTCGTTCGTATCCCGACCGAAGATGGCGAAACAATTGTGGTACATCGCGAAAAGCGTGATACGCCGTTAAGAATTATCAGCTGCCTGAAAGCGTGAAAGTGTTTGCAGAAAGGATGTGCTACCTTCCTGGCACACATTGTAGACAAGAAAGCTGCAGAACCGAAGATCGAAGACATCCCTGTCGTGAGGGAGTATCCGGAAGTCTTCCCGGAGGACTTGCCTGGACTGCCGCCTCAGAGGCGAGTGGAGTTTCACATCGATTTAGTCCCAGGCGCCGCGCCTGTGGCTAAGGCACCTTATAGACTTGCCCCGTCTGAGATGCAAGAATTGTCGACACAACTTCAAGAATTGTTAGACAAGGGATTTATCCGACCAAGCTTCTCGCCTTGGGGAGCTCCGGTCCTGTTTGTCAAGAAGAAGGATGGTAGTTTTCGAATGTGCATCGACTATAGAGAATTGAACAAGCTGACGATCAAGAATAGATATCCTCTGCCAAGAATCGATGATCTATTCGACCAACTGCAAGGTTCAAGCTTTTATTCAAAGATCGATCTTCGATCTGGATACCATCAGTTAAGGATACAAGAGGAGAGTATCCCGAAGACAGCCTTCAGAACTCGTTACGGACACTACGAGTTCCTTGTTATGCCGTTTGGGTTGAGAAACGCACCAGCAGTCTTTATGGACTTGATGAATAGATTTTGCAAGCGGTACTTGGACAAGTTCGTGATTGTGTTTATCGACGACATCTTGATTTATTCAAGAACAAAGGCTGAGCACGAACAGCATTTAAGAGCTATTTTGGAGTTGCTGAAGAAGGAACAGTTATATGCCAAGTTCTCTAAGTGCGAATTTTGGCTACGAGAAGTCCAATTTCTTGGACATGTGGTAAATGGAGATGGAATCCATGTGGATCCAACCAAGATCGAAGCGATCAAGAATTGGGAAACGCCAAAGACGCCAACCGAGATTCGACAATTCTTAGGTTTGGCTGGTTACTACCGAAGATTCATTGAGGATTTTTCAAAAATCACTCAACCATTGACGCTCCTCACGCAGAAAGATAACAAGTTTGATTGGGGAATCAAACAGGAAGAAGCGTTCCAGATATTGAAGGATAAGCTCTGCAATGCGCCAATCTTAGCACTACCAGAAGGTACAGATGATTTCGTGGTATACTGTGACACCTTACGTCAAGGATTGGGTTGGTGTTGATGCAACGCCAAAAGGTTATTGCTTACGCATCGCGTCAATTGAAAGTACATGAAAAGAACTATACCACACATGATTTGGAACTTGGCGCAGTGGTTTTTGCATTAAAGATCTGGAGACACTACCTTTATGGTACGAAATGTACAATCTTCACAGATCACAAGAGCCTACAACACATATTCAATCAGAAGGAGCTGAATATGAGGCAGAGACGATGGGTTGAGTTGTTGAATGATTACGACTGCGAGATAAAGTACCACCCAGGGAAGGCGAATGTGGTCGCCGATGCCCTAAGTCGAAAGGAGAGGATCAAGCCCATAATGGTTAGGGCTTTAGAAATGATTATCCAAACCGATCTTTCCTTGCGCATTAGTGCCGCACAGAAAGAAGCTCTTAAGGAAAGAAATCTTGAAGAAGAATATCTCCGTGGGATGGAGAAGCTTTTGGTGCCAAACGAGGAAGGAACGTTATGTTTTGAGAAAAGGATTTGGGTTCCTCTGTTTGGTGGTTTAAGGAAAGTTATTTTTGATGAAGCTCACAAATCGCGGTACTCTATCCATCCAGGAGCGGATAAGATGTACCAAGATCTCAAGGATTACTATTGGTGGCCTAGGATGAAAGGCGATGTTGCTGTTTATGTGAGCAAATGTCTAACGTGTGCTAAGGTGAAAGCGGAATACAAGAAGCCTTTAGGACTTCTACAACAACCTGAGATTCCCAAGTGGAAATGGGAACAAATCTCAATGGATTTTATTACAAAGTTGCCAAGAACGCCAAGAGGTCATGACCCTATCTGGGTGATAGTTGACCGCCTAACAAAGTCCGCACACTTTCTGCCAATCAAAGAGAAGGATAACACTAGCAAATTGGCTGAAATTTACATGAGAGAGATCGTCGCATGTCATGGAGTGCCTCTCTCGATCATCTCTGATAGAGACGGAAGGTTTGTGTCAAGGATATGGCAATCCTTCCAAGAAGCTTTTGGCCCACAATTAAATCTGAGCACTGCATTTCATCCGCAAACTGACGGTCAAAGCGAGCGAACGATTCAGACGTTAGAAGATATGCTGAGAGCATGTGTAATGGATTTGGGCGGTAGCTGGGACAAGCATTTGCCTTTGGTCGAATTTTCATACAACAACAGCTACCACACCAGTATTGGAGCCGCGCCATTCGAAGCTCTTTACGGACGCAAGTGCCGATCACCCCTATGCTGGGCTGACGCAGGTGATAGGCAGCTTGTTGGTCCCGAAATCGTCCAAGAGACGACAGACAAGATTGCGCAGATTCGAAAACGCATCGAAGCAGCTCGTGAAAGACAGAAAGCCTATGCAGATCCAAACCGGAAACATTCTGAATTCCAAGTTGGAGATATGGTTTTATTGAAAGTTTCACCCTGGAAGGGTGTGGCACGCTTCAGAAAGCGTGGGAAGTTAAATCCGCGTTACATTGGCCCTTTCAGAATTTTGGAAAGAATAGGGCTAGTAGCATACAAGCTGGACTTACCTGCCGAGCTAAATGGAGTTCACGATACATTTCATGTATCCAACCTGAAGAAAAGTCCAACTCAAGATACCATTGCCATTCCCACCGACGAGATTCATGTTGACGACACGCTCCATTTCGTTGAAGAACCAGTTGAGGTTACGGATTGGAAAGTAAACAAGACCCGCCGGAGCAGTGTCAAGCTCGTCAAGGTTCGTTGGAATGCCAGACATGGTCCTGAATACACCTGGGAGCGTGAGGACCGGATGAAAGAGAAATACCCCCACTTATTTCCTAAGAACCCTGCATCTACAAGCAGAACTTAAAATTTCGGGACGAAATTTTTCTAACGGGGGGAGAATGTGACAACCCTCACTAAACCAGGTATCCGTACGACTTAATTAATAATTAATTACTGCTTAATTACTGTGCATGCTTGAACTTGTGGATAAATTGTTACTTAAATACTGATACATGTACTTACTTGCATCATACTTTACTTGCTGTCACTCCATGTTTTGCTTACAGCACCTTTGTGACAACCATGATGCACCAAAAGCACAGTAGCACAATGAACGGATAACCTATTAAACGTGCTGTCATAACTAGCACCAGGCAGGTACTGCCTCTAAGGCCTGTAAGAGCCTGAGATAGTTTGCTACACTAGTAGAGAGTGTAGGGATATAAGGGTTGTAGAACTGCGTCACTAGGGATAAGTTACAGTGACCGGATGTGCCTAAAACGTACTCTAAGTACAAAATTCAGCACTTTAATTAAAATTCAGCATTTGGCTAACTAATAAAGTGCCAAAACATGAGGAAAATATTCCCGACACTTTGGAGGAATAAGTTGTGTCACTAAAAATAATAATAACGACACTTTAAAGCTTTGTTAAGCACTTTAACGGATCTCTATCCAACCGAACAACCGGACTTTACCCGGAACATAAAAATATTGCCAATAACATTGTTTATCTTTTTCTGAGCCAGTTAGGGTCCCCGAATACCCTAACACCCGCTATAACGCATAACATACTAATAACCGAGTTAACCTCCACACTTAACTAACTAATACTTAGTGTTTAGTTGAAATGGAACCGGATTACGCCCCCCCCCCCCCCCCAAACCGAGTTCGGTCACAATGTGACCCCCATCGTACTTCTCTTGATTATTTAAATCAAACATGCCTAATATCGTGAAGACATGAGGACCTTTGGTTATTAATCTTGGATTTTGCCTTTACGTACTAAGCTTAAACCAACATGATCATCACAACACTCAAACTCACAACACAACTCTCTCCCTCTCCTCACAAAGCTCTCGGCCGAACTCCCCTATCCATCCATCAATTTTTTGATTTTTGTTCAAGCTATTCCAAGATCACACAAGTGTTAAGGATCACCTACAAGGAAGCTTGGTGCATTCGGAACGCGAAGGACCTCTCCTCATTGCTTTTATCCACTCATTTTGCGTCTAGATTCTTCCCTAGCCTCGAGCTAGTAGTAAGTTGCTTGAATCACACTCTCGAACTATTTTGAAGTGGTTAAAATGTTATGTAACGACTAAAACTGGTAAACATACAAGTTGATACATAAAAGTCTACTAAAAATGCTAGTAATGGTGGTTAAAAGCTTGAATGTTGTGTAAATCTTGTAGCACTTGATTTGTGTGGTTATTTAGGCCCGATCTATGTTGTGGTAGCTCGGATCATCATTTAACCCGGATTGGTCATGATCATGGATTATGACATAAAGCTTGTTTAAGTGTAACAAGGGTTAAGTGATGAAACTCTACCACACATCAAACTTGAACTTGTGTAAAAATGATTTTACTTACGAAATAGTGTTTAAAACTAGTAGATCTACGTATCTACAAGCGGTATTTTCAAAGGACCGAGTGTCAAAGAAACCATATTTTTCTAAAAATGGATTTTACATGAGCAAGAATGATTTTTAGAACACACAAGTGTGTAAACACTTGTGTAGCACTAAGTTTCGACAAAATAACTATCTTTGTAAAAATTGATAAGAAGTTGTAAAGACAGAATTTCTTTAAAAACGGGGTTTTTACGAAACCGGATTGATTTATATAAAGATCCACTAAAAGTAATGGAATTTACTTTATATTCTTGGATAAAACGCAAGTTCAGGTAACTTATGCGATATACATATTTATTTACTAGTTTGTTGTTTTGGACATTGTTTTGATTGAATGAAAAGAATGTTGGTTTGATTTATGAAAGAAAATGATACGCTTAAAAGCGTGGCCACCTCCAGTTACAGGGGAAACTCTGGCGAAATTTTTCCAAAAACCTAACACTTAGAAATATTTTCACTATAAGTGTTAGAAATACTTTTCGACTTGTTTTCAAATTATTGATTTCGCCACGACTTTATTTACAAAACATCGGAGGTGGAATTTCACAAAATAAAACTTGGTAAATATATATTTAGTATATATTTTTCATAAAGTCACTTGATATGTGCTTATGATTATTTTGTGAAAATACTAGTATTATTTTTAGGGTAAAAATAATACTATCGAATGTTAATGGATCCAAAATAATACGAACGTCTCTACGATAAATATATAAGTTACACCGGTAATTATTATTACCACTCGATCATTAAAACGTAACTTACGCATTTTAAGAAAATATGACTTAACGCGTATTTTTGTCAAGGTATTATTTTGGAAAATTTATGTAATAGAAAATATAATATTTTTGAGAAGAATATTTATATTTTGGAGTTAGAAATAAAATATATTTTAAGTGAGACTTAATTATATATTTCGAACACACATGTATTAAATCCCCCATCCTTGGGAAGGAAAATGATTACCAAGTATTTACTAAATGTAAACACGAATTAGTTGTCTAACTATTTCCCAAAAACTTAAACCATAAAGCTAAGGCACGGCCATCCGTCTAATAGAATTAGTACGTGTAGGTCGTCACACAGCTGCTTGATCAGGAGACATACTTGGTAGAGACGCACCACTGTGAGTTCATGTCCCCCTTTTCTCTTAACTGTTTTCAGTTTTCTAAACTGCGGGGGTGAAATACATGTTACTATGATTACGAGTACTTTATACATGGTATGGTTAGCGTAAGGAGGGTTACTACTTAGATCATGTGAGTGGGTAGGCGGGAACTGGAGGCCATTAATCCTCATTGTAGGACCGAGGGACGTAAGCGGTAGATCTATCTGGGTGTAGCGAGCCCAGCTCCAGGTCCAACAGTACGGACCTCGGGGTGACTTTGTGCCCAACGCAAAATCCGCTAGGTTTAAGTCTTCCTACTTGCACTTCACACATATCAATGGCCTTGCAAACCATTGGTGATCTCTTTTTCCTTATTTGCTACATACCAGGATTTTTATATATACAAAGGTTTATTTACTCACTTACACATGAACTCGCTCAACATTATTGTTGATTTTTCAACTTACATGTATTTCAGGGAATTAAAGGATCTGGCGCGGTATGGCACGTTTTCCCGCTGCACTAGTTACGAGGTCATCCGGGTTTGGGGAATGTGACTCTTTCCTGGACAAGTCACAGTACTTAAACTGTGTTTATGTCATGTTGATGTTTGTGTTTGTTGAACAATGTCGTTAGGATGTGTTTCCGTTGAGACAATGTTGTTGTATTTGGTTTTTAAAACTTAATTAAATGGATGATCTTGCATGGTTTTATTTCATATAGCTTTGTTATGGTTAAGCTATGGTATTAAGAAGACACACCAAAATAACCACGCTTCCGCAAAGCCAGGGTGTGACATCATATCCATTAGGAACCACTCCTTTCCTTTGTCTTTGTTACCAATGAAGCTAGCAGGGTTTGATATAGTTATTGGCATGGATTGGTTATCTTTTAACCAAGCTCAAATTGCATGTGATAAGAAGCAAGTGGTTATCAAAACTCCTTATGGTGAGTCGCTTACAATTCAAGGAGATACGCAATATGGATTGCCTAAAAAAGTATCTATGCTTAAGGCATCTAGATGTTTAAAGAAAGGTTGTGTCATTTATATGGCACAGGTGACCATAGGGTTGGCGTCGCGCCACACCAAAACCCCTCTGCCGTCGCACGACGCGACGGCCTAAAGTTGACAGAATCCCTGTACAGATGCAGGTTTTAGCATGCTTTCTTCTCCAAACTGTATACACACTCACATAACTCGAATTCTATGGACTTAAATGGTTTTAGGAAACCACTTTGGCCACTTGTATTCATCAGATAACATCTTGTAACAGCTGGAATGATCTGGGGCTGCTCTCAAACTCTATAAATAGAGCCTTGAAGCAGCCACAATCCTTGCTCATTCAAAAATTTTCACTCTCTCTCTATTGCTCAAGCTTTGGAGCATCTCTGAAGCATCCTTGTCATATTGGAAGCTTTCTCAAGTCTAATATTCGTGCTAAGGACCATTGTAAGCGTTCTTAGCTTCTGTAGTTAAGTTTTATTAGCTTAACGACCGAAAGTCAAAGTTATCGTAATGATGCTTTGACGTTGTGATTAATCACTAACGGTCCAGCCATTATTCGAATTGAAAGTGGCTATGTATTGGTAATTATGTAGGTGTTAAACCCTTAAAAGGGCACCTCCTAATTATCACATTTACTTTGTCAATTGTCGGGTCAAACTACTTCACAGAAAAGTCAACTGAGTCAGTTTTACAAAATAAATTATAACTGATAATGTAGAAGCTATAAAATATATTTTATCACTTAAATAACTTGGTAAATAATATAAGAACACGTTTAGGCATGTTCAAGCCGACAATTCCGAGTTTAGGCTCGGTTCGCAACCGAAAGTCGTAAAAGTAGACTTTTGTTTTGACTTTCAGTTCTGAGCCGAATTAGCTTAGTTTAGATATGCCTTATGATTTCTTTGTGACCATATTATGTGTTAGTATAACTCTCTGAAGTTATACTACATGGTCCCTTAGAAATCTGAATCATTTGCATGTTTCCGTTAAATGCTTAAAACTTGACCGTTATGCCCTTCTGATATAAAAATGAGATTTTTGAAAATGTGAGAGGACAAAAAGCTTTATTACTCATATATAAGTATGTCATAAAAATTTGACATCAGTTTATGGTCTTAAATGGAAGTTATGCAAGATATCGTAAAACAGAATTTTTTGTTAATTAAATAGCATTTTTTGTCATAAATCATATTTAAACCCAATTTTTGGCGCCAAACTTGCTAACCATCTTATGATATAATATTTAGAGATTTTTGGAAATTTTTGTCAAATTTTACACTGACCATAGCATAGAGTTCTAGCATGAATTCGGTAATTGACGATAATGCCCTTTTTGTTAATAAAATGAGTTTAACATATGATTTACATACCAAACCCTTTTCTACTGACATCATATCTTAAATAAAAATATTTTAAGCATTAGAGACTGATCAAGACTTAATAATTTTATAAACACCTTGTATACCGTTAATTACCGACTTTTATGCTAATTAGGCGCATAGTATAGTTTAAAACCATATTTAACGCCTAAGACTTGTAACCTACTGATTTTATAAATAAATTTTTATAATTTAACAGTAAATATAAGTCTTGAACTCAGATTTCCAAATTTAACCTTAAAAGCATATGTGAAATGACCAAAATGCCCCTACGGTGCATAGTTTGGCCATAAATGATTAAACACACATATGTATGATATCTTGCTGATATAACAACATAAAATAAATATTTTTACAGAATGTTTTAGACCAAAACCTCAGTTTATGTTTAAACATTCTTTATAAACTTTAAAATGACTAAATTACCCTTTCGGGACTTAAATTGGTCTTAAATACATTTGGGGCATAATTGTTGATATCCTACTGATATCACAACATGTTTTAAGCATAATAACTATTGGAACTTGTATATGACTCATCCAGTTACCCGCTATGTATATACGCGTTCGGTACGGTTTATGTAACTAGTTTGCATGAATTAGCCGAAACGGGTCAAACCTTATCATTTTTACTTCAAAATCCAGAATGTGTTTATTTTACCCACTATATACAAGTCTTCATACTTGTCGGGTCTAAATCACATTCCAATCCGGTCATCGCTTAATCTTGCGTTTCGTACCGTAAACCTTTCTTTAAAACTAACCGGTCTAAGTTAAAACTTAAATAAGACCCTTTAGGAATCTAATAGGTTATTAAAACTTTCGTTCCAGATTGAGAGCCCCGGTAGAGTACTTGCCCTTGCTGATTAGAATATACGACTGAGAATAAATTACATTTAGCTCAGGTAAATACTTTTAACTTATTTTCCCTTATACGGGCTTGGGATACGGTAAATTATTACCGCTTGGTCGGGTGTAGAAACCTTTTTAATCGGATATGATTAAATTGTATAATCCCGTTTTAATTAGTATTGCTTGATAACATATAACATTGGGGGTTAACGACCGTGTCCTTGATATCCTAGGCTCGTTCAAAAAGCGTGAATGGTCACGAATTAAGCTCGGGGTGTAGGCATACACCTGTCTGTTGCGTATGTAAAAGATATACTCACTCGGGAGGAAACTTCTTGTGAGTTTATATTTGTGGTGTGTCGATTAATCTTGTTCGGCTTTTATACCATCCCTAAATGTTGGACAAACATGTAAATCTGATACAAGATTGTTATTAATATAATTGTCCCAAGTTATAAAATGTTTGTGTCTTGTGCATTTAAACCAATTTTCATAATTTTTTTCAAAAGAGTCAGTTAATTGTATTTACCAGTGTAAACTGACGTATTTTTCCAAAAAAGACTAAGTGACAGGTACCGTACGTAATTGGCTGGGATCTCGGGGCGTTAATAAGGAATCTTGAAAGTTCTAAACGTCTAAAGTCTGTTGAACAATATTTATATTTCTATTTTAAGATCCGCCTGTGAATCCATATACAACCGTTCGTATAATGTTTAATTATACTTTAAATTTCGGTTTGTAATATTATTTTTCATCCAAGACTTCCGCTGTGCATTAAACTGTATACATTTGACTATGACGATATCAACTACGTCACGATACTCCCCGCCGGGCCCACCGGTAACACGTGGAAATATCGGGGTGTGACAATTTTCATTTAAAAAGACAACTCCTATATGTCTTATAACTATATATAAAGTTGATTGGATTCAAACTTCCACTATTTTCCTGCCTTTTAACCTCCCACCGGCGCGGCGAAAGACACGTCTGACATGATCTTATTGGTTTATGTTTTGAGCTTGTTTTGCACTCAAATAAATGTTTGGCCAATTTGCAAACCTCATGAACAATAGCTGATGTGACTTCTACTATCTTTAAGGTCTGATTCTTGTCCAAAAGTATATTATTTGTCTTCACATCACGGAAGGCCATTCCGGTCAATTTTCCATTGTGGGTAGGCAAAACTATGCCAACAACCTAAGAAGAAAAGAAATATATAATCTCCTTAATAACCTTGAAATGAAATTGAAAAAAGTCTAAAATAGGGCCTTGGATCTGCAAACATAAAAGTTAGGTTTACTCACTTGACATGATTATAGTTACAAACAAATCAACGGTATTGGTTTAGGTCATCAAGATTTTGTTCATATTGAAACTCAATTAGCATATTTAACAAATGATCCAACTAACAAAAACTAGATGCTTTTCCACCACTCTCAGTCACCAAACTCACCTATAAAAACACTCACATATACAAACATCAAGCAAAATATCAGAACATGCACATTTATATACTATTAATTTGAAAAATGTTTGTGCATAGTGGGTTTGTACATGATGCTTAATGAGTTTTTTGTGCATAGTTGTGTTGTACATGATGCTTAGTGGTGTTGTACCCCATGTTTTGGGGAGTTTTTTTTTTAAATTAATGTTTCACTTTAAACCTAAAACTACTTGATTTTGTAGTTTTAACCCAAAAGTTTTTAGTTTTTCCAATTTAACCTCACAACCTTTTTACTTTCAACTTTGATCCTCAATGTTTTTTTATATTTTGCAAAATTTTTCGTTTTACGTTTAAATATAAATTTTCCGACTTAACACGGCACAATGTGTGTGTATGGTTCAACTATTTTACGCTTTGTTAAACGCTTTGTTAAACGCTTCGTTCTAAATTTTGTGAGTTAACATGGGGCAACGTACGTGTGTGGTTCAATGTGTTTACATTGTCTATTTTTTCCCGTTTAATAAGTTCGTCACAACGTGCGAGTCCCAAATCGAGTTAGTTATTATTTTCTATTTTTATATGTCGGTCTAATTTTTCCACATTAAGACGCCGCAACTTCAATGTTGGTGGTCACTGGCTATAGTGTGGTATTGGTGCTATTTGTCAGGGATTTACACCCCCGCCGCAACGCGGGGAGCTTAATACGATAGGTTATTTATATGGATGCAAGTCATGTAACGTAGTAATTATGATACTATTAATTATCTTGAGATTATTTGGTGAATTACTTATTTGTATAAGATAGTAATACAGACTTAACCGACAAAAAAATATCTTTAATACATTGTAAATGTGAATCTGATCAACAACATGTCAATTTCGTTAGCCGCGGCGCAACGCGCGCGGGATCAATCTTCTAGTTATATACTAAAAATTATGAATATAATAATAATAATAATAATAATAATAATAATAATAATCTATACTTTCTATAAAAAGGAGAAATCCCGATGACATAAGAAAAGCTGATGTGGCAGCCAGAGAGGCTGTCCACCAATGCTTTTCTTATGTCATTACTGCATCATAAAGCCTAATATATATAAAATCATTTTAAAATCTATCTAAAGGTCTGCCTCATCCCAAAACCTCTGCCCATATCTATCCTTTAAAGCCAGCAGTGGTTGAAAGTCTTTCCTTTGGCAAACGTATAACTTAGCAGATGTTTTGAAATTGCCGGTAATTTCAAATTCAAAATGCCCGGGGATATGTAATTTGCAATTAATGCATGTCACTCACTCACTTCTGTCAATCATCTTCTTATATAAAGGTTTTTTTTCCCATTTCACTCTTCATATTTACACTCTCGTATTCTCTGCTTTTGTATTTTCAAACCACACTTCCAATCTATCTCTCCCTCAAATCCCTTCTTCTCAATACTCGACATGTGTTCATAAAGGATAAGAGAAAATGGAAGCTCTCTCTGATCCACTTTCGGAACAAATTTTGGGGATATGTGGCTTGCCTTGATGATGGTAATGTTATATATATAATTATGTTTGTTTTGGGTTTTGATTTTTTCGTAATTGTTTTTTATCTGAGTTATGACTAAATGATGATTGTGAATGATTTGAGCAGATGATGATGATGATTGTTCTACAGTTGTTTCCAGCATTATTGTTCTAACATCATTGAAAGTATGTTTTTTTTGAAATTTTGAATTTTGATCTGATCTACTCTAATTCTCGCTTTATATGTTAGTCTAATCACAGTTTTTTTGAAATTCATACAATCATCTGCGGGTTATTTTAGGTTTGTGGATTTTAAACTGTTGATGTATTCCAGCTCTGTTTTCTTCGAGCCACCAGTGGTAGAAGTTTTGTGGAGCCATAATGGTTTTAGAATATGTTAATATGGATATTGATGGTATTAAATTAAACACAAAGAAAGATTATTAAATGTACAGTTAAATTGATTTTTTCTTATGACTAAATGATGATTATGAATGACTTGGGCAGCAGATGATGATGATGTAGAATCTACAGTGGTTCCTACTAAACGCAAGAAAGGATATGCTTCTGCTGTAAGATAAGATTTTATTTAATAAGATATATAAGTAGATTCAGTTTGTTCTTTCCTGCCATTTTTGTATTACAAAATGCATAAAGTTTGGAATTTTGATGTATAGAATGTATACATATAAGATGCATACACTTCAGCAGGCTCCGATGATTTAAAGCAGCTCTTTATCAAGCAAGTTGAGGATTAAGTATATGAGGATAGGGCTACTCTTCAAGAGCTAAAGAGGTGTTTTGATGGACTGCATCTTGATCTGTTCACGAGAGACCAGGTTTCCAGAAACCTGATGGTGATGCCTTCAACTTCCGTGGAGTTCATGGCGATTGTCAAAGATATACATTGAGAGGTTCAGTACTTGATGGAGTTTAAGCTAAAAGCACTTAATTTTTGCTGTTAGATTCTTAAATTTCTTGGTGTTGTTGTTAGATTTTAAAGTTTCGTTGTTCAGTACTCGATGTAATTGTTGATCTTTTAACCTCATAATTAAATTTTAATCCTATTAATGTTTGTGGAGCATTTTATTTTTACTAATTTTAAGGTGCATAAGTATTATTATGTAATTTTTAATATCATCTGAGTATTGCAGATCGATATTGATGTAGATGTGAAATTGTCTCTGAGTTTGATTTAGATTATGTTGATGTTGAAATGTGCTTGAACATTTTTTGAAGAATTACAAAGAATCAATTTATGTTACTGTATAGATCTGTCAAAGTTAAAGTTTGCCAAAAGAGAGCATCTGCTCGAAATCATCATCTGCTGATCTAACGGCTGTTTGACTTGCTACTGTTGCCAACATCTGTTGTTGCCTAGTAGAGCTTCTCAACATCCGTGTGCGCTCAAGTGGTAGAAGTATGTGTTTAGGATGTAGAGTACTGTTGGTCTTTAAATGAAGAGTTTTTTATTGTTTTTTATGCCAGAGGTTTGAAATTTTATTATTTTTTTATAATTTGGTAAGTCAACAGTTTTTTGAAGAATTTCCTCCTCTCAATTGCAAATACTCAACATCTGTTACTTTAAATCTCTGTCAAAGGTAAAGTCTGCCCAAAGAGAACATATGTTTAGTAGTGATCCTCTGCTAATCTAACGGCTGTTTAACTTGCTACTGTTGCCAACATCTGTTGTTTCCTAACAGAAGTTCTCAACATCTTTGTCTGCTGGAGTTGTAGAAGCATGTGTTTACTATGTAGAGTATTGCTGGTCTTTAAGTAAAGAGATTTTTTATGCCAGTGGTTTGAAATTTTATTATTTTTTTATTATTTGGTAGGTCAACAGTTTCTTGAAGAATTTCCTCTCAATTATAAATACACAACATCTGCTCCTCTAAATATCTGTTAGAGGTAAACTCTGCCCAAAGAGAACATCTGTTTTAAGTGATCCTCTGCTGTTGAAGACATAGTCTGAAGAAAGTTTGAAGAAGCAAAGGTCTGCTATGGGTCAACAGATCTTAAAGAACAATAGATGATATTCAATAGATCCTACTCAACAGAGATTTTAAAAGATAATTGTTGAAGTTTTGAAATGTGGATAATGGTAAATAATCCCGATGTGGCATAAGAAAAGCTGATGTGGCAGCCAGAGAGGCTGTCCAACAATGCTTTTCTTATGTCATTACTGCATCATAAAGCCTAATATATATAAAATCATTTTAAAATCTATCTAAACGTTTGCCTCATCCCAAAACCTCTGCCCATATCTATCCTTTAAAGCCAGCAGAGGTTGAAAGTCCTTCCTTTGGCAAACGTATAACTTAGCAGATGTTTTGAAATTGCCGGTAATTTAAAATTCAAAATGCCCGGGGATATGTAATTTGCAATTAATGCATGTCACTCACTCGCTTCTGTCTTATGGTAAATGTGTCTTATGGTAAATGTGTCTTATGCTAAATGAAGAGGTTAATTGTAATTATGATAACCTGTTTTTTTTTTTTTTTTTTTTTGAAGGTTTAAAATTTGTCCTTTGGATTTCTTGATATTTAATTTTATACTTTTCCCATGAAAACACACTTTTGAAATGTTTTGCATTAAAAGCCTAACCATCGTCGCATCATATTCTTTAACAGTAAGTTAGTCTGACGATCTATTTAATCATAACCGCCTTCATTGGGTATATAAAATACATTGGGAAACTGCTTTCATCATTACCAGTGTTAATCCATCTACTCAATCATCTTTAAAGTTTTTTGTTTATCAATATCATTACAATCTCTTTGGCTTTCAAACACGCATTTGTTCACTGCAAAATGGAACACATTGGGTTTCAAATGATCGTTGATGAAATTTTCACAAGGCTCCCTGCAGAAGATATTGGTCGTTTGAAATGTCTTTCCCAAAATTTTTATAGGGAACTGTCAAGTCATGCATTTGAGATGATGCATGCTCTCCGAAGTGGAGATTCACTACAAAAGAAACTACTCTCCTTTAAAGACACCTCAATTGTCGTTGACAACATAGTAGCTGGTAATTTGGATGTCGTTACAAGCAAAACCTTAAGGTTTCCTAACAATGTCCACCCTACCTTCTTACGTATTCTATCGTCATTTAATGGGTTGTTGTTAGTTTGCAATGAACGGATTTGCTGTGAGCTGATCCTTTGGAATCCAACAACCAGGCGCTATAAGTTTTTGTCTGACGACTACTTAAATTATATTCATGATCGAAACTCTGATACAGGTGGAATTTATTTTGATCAATCCAGTGATCTGAAAGTGCTTCACATCAGATGTTATTATAATGTGGCCACTGTTCGTGTTTACTCACGACGTTGTGAGTCATGGAGAACAATAAATTTCTTGAGCGTACATAATTATGGTTCAAGCAGTTATTCATGGTCTCCTGGAATTTATGCTGGTAAAACCATATATTTCATGGTTTCAAATTATTGGTATCCACTAGGTGAGAGGAACATCGTTGCTTTCGATGTTCTTTCTGAGACTTTCATAATACTTCGTTTTCCCGAGAGGATCGTAGTCAATCCTTGCCAAGGGCATTTTTTGACCATCGCAAAGAGGCTGCATTTGATTGTTATTGGAAAGTCTGTTGAGCTAACGGCTGATTTGCTCAGATATGAAGAAGAAGGCTGGATCAAGGTGTTTGCTTTCAATAATCCTCGTGTAGTTTCTTATGTAGATAGGCGCCGAAGGACTAATATAATTGAAAACAACAAGTGGCTGATAACAAGCATTTGGGGGGATATGGTAGAAATTGATCTGAGCAATGAAGTTTTGAAATACCTCCAACATGTTGACAACTACAATGGTCCGAAAGGAGCTTTATATATCGAGACTACTGGTTCGCCCTTTGATTAGAAATTATTATGTTGTATTTTACTGAATGGCATTTGGTGTTTCGAACTTTGTTTATTATATAGTTGCCTCTGTTTGACACTTTCATATTTTATATAATTAGTTGTGTTAAAATTATTAACCATCTTTATTATTTAAATTAATTAAATAAATATTTAGTTTTGAGAGTTTAAAAGCTTGTAATATTGGCAAAGGTCTGTCTAAATGATGAAAGCTCTGTTGTTGTGAACAGATGTTTGAAAATAAAACAGTGGTTGATACATCTGTTGACATTGGTCAATAGATGGATGAAAACAGATGTTTGAAACCACTGTTGGGTTAAAGCAGAGTTTTGTGGAGAAAACAGTGGTTGAAATCGCTATTGGGTTAAAACAGTTGTTTAAAACCACTGTTGGGTTAAAATAGTGTATTGTGGAGGTTGAAGGAGGTTGAAACGACTGTTGAGTTAAAACATTGTTTTTTGGAGAAGGAACATGCTTGAATGGTAATGTTATTTCGTTCACAAAAGATTAATAAATTGTATATTTTTGTATTTTTTATACTCTAAACTATAAGTATTTACCGACTGACTTATATATTTATAAGTCTATAAATATAACCATATTCATCATTTATATGTGTTATGCATGGTTTTCTAAGAAACCACCCGTGTTTACACACGGGTCTTACCGCTAGTAATAATAATAATAACAAGAGTAAATTGCCAAAATCGACCCTGAGGTTTGGGCATTCTTGCCATTTTCATCCAAAACAACTTTTTTGTACCATATAGTCTTTCACTTTTGTGATTTTTTGCCAATTTATTCCAAACCTCTAATTTGTTTATTTTTTCTATCTTTGGATAAAAATGACAAAAAATCCCAAATTTTGGGGATAATTTTGGTAAAAAAAAAGTCAGACGTTTGGATGAAAACGACAAAAATAACCCAAAAGTGAAGGACTATATGGTACAAAAAAGTTGTTTTGGATTAAATGGCAAACATGCCTAAACCTCATAGATGATTTCACAATTTACTCCAACAACAAAAAATGATGATGATGATGATGAGAGTTAATTTCACGGTTGGTCCCTATGGTTTCACGTTTTTTCACGTTTAGTCCCCATCTTTTGGAAATACCATGTATGCTCCATGTGGTTTGCTCAGTTGTTAATGGTGGTTAATTTTTCCCGTTAAGTTGATGAGAAATAACTATATTACCCTCCCCACCCACCCACTCTCTTCTCCAGTTAATTTTTCTACAAAACCACCATAGCTCCTCCATAACATCAACCTTCACCGCCGCTTCACCTCCTGCCACCACCATCTTGCCCACCTCCCCTTACCCATCGGTGGGAAATGAGAAACCTATCATATAAAAAAGCCTCTGGTGCCGCTGTGACACTTGGCACAAAGCCGGTAATTTCCTTACTATTTATTTATTATTTATTATCTGCAATTATGTGCTTAAACATCAACATTGTGTGATTACTTGCCTTACATATGAATTCATGCATGTTTTATACTTCAAATATTGCATTATGCATTACATTAAGCGTTGCATCGGAAAGACTAGTAAACTCACCGGTAAGACAGGTTGTGTCAGCACTTCCGCAGAAAGCAGTCAAACAATAGATTTAGGGCCTAGGAGTAGGTCCAACATCAAAAACACATTAAAACCCAAGTGTGGATACAAGGGTTAACATATACACTTTCCGGAAACTAAAATACGCACTAAAAGACACCCGAAACTCACCTTAAATGTTGAATTCAGCAGAAAAACAACAAAAAACAGCAATTTAACACCAATATTATGCAGAATTGGTGTTTTAGTGTCCAGAATAACTTACAAAGTGTCGGGAATTAAAACTGTCACAAACGGTGCTTCATACCTAGTAAAACTGAGCAATTTAGCATTTTAATGAACCGTTAACCCGAACGAATAACCGGACACTATCCAAAACACCAAAACTAGACTAGAAGCATTGTTTCTATGATATAAAGCTAGTATTGGTGATAAAATACCTTAAAAATCATAAAAATACTTAAACACACTTAAACCTTCTAGTTTACATTATAAACCTCCAACTTCCAACATTTTACAACTTACCCCCCCCCCCCCCGCATGAAAATCGGCCCCAAAGGGCCCACTCTCTTTTGATTATAATATTCTCCATTGTCACCAAGATATTAAGCATATGGTCTTGTGGATAATTTTGTGTTGGAAGATTATGTTAAAACCCACAAGTTCACCCTCATTATCATCATTCTCACATTTCAAACACTCATCTTCCTCCCTCCTCCTCTCTTTGCGCTCGGCCTCACACACACACCCACACACCTTCATCTTTGATCATCCTACAACAATTCCAAGCTTGTTCTAAGGTGTATGGAGGCTATCTATGGAGGCTACAAGTGCTAGAAGTTGAAGGACCTTCTTGTGCCACTTCCCTAGCCAATAGAGCTAGTAGTAAGCCTTCTAAACACTATTTTAGTTCATGTTTATGTTATGTACAAGTCACGCCATCTAAGAAACTAAACTTTAAAAGATGAAGAAATAAAGATCTAACATAATCATGAGGAAAACAAGTGATTTTAGTGTTATTTGGTGTATGTGATGAAGTTGTTGTTGTTGAATCTTGTGTGTATGTTTAGATCTATCATGTTAAGCTTGTTAGAAGCTTAGATCTAACAAGTTTAAGCATGGATCTTGAAAGATCCATGGTTAAACTTGAAGATGAACTTGTGAAACCTTTATGTGAACTTGAAAGATGATTTTCGAAGCATGATCTAGTGTTCTTGAAGTAACTAACTAAGTGTATGTAAAACTAACTTTTGAAACTCAACTCCATGAAAAATTTGTTAAAGGATCATCAAGAAGCTTGTTTATGAAAGTTTCAAGTATGATAAGTAAGGATCTTGAAAGATCCATGATGAAACATGGTTTAAACATAAAGATCTTTTAAATGAGCTTAAGAATGGTTTTAGAACATGATTTTCAAGACTTTGGAACCTTAAGACACATGGATGGTTTGGTTAGTAGCTTAAAGTTTCATAAAAAGTTTGTTTAAAATTTACAAGAACACTTGATTTTGAAAGATCATTATATGTAAAGTGTAGATCTAAGAGACTACACATTTTTAGCAAAAATCAAGTTCATCATAATGTTTTACATGAAGTAATTAGTGTATGTTACTTGTAAAAATTGTTGGAAATTGTTTTTAGTGATGAAAAGAAAATAAACACATGTTTTGAAAACATGGGATATCTCCATTTTTAGGGGAAACTATGCCAAAATTTTTATAAAGTTTTGACACTTAGAAAAATATAAGTTTTTGTGAAACTTATTCCCCAAAAATTCACCTAAAAATATTTATCAAGGTTTTCTAATTTTTGCATAAAATTTCAAGCTAAGAAATAATATATGATTTCTTCAGGTGAAAATTTATAATTAAGTATGTATATTTTTAGGAAAAATATTTATATTTAGTGATCACCAAATTTTGTGCTAATTGTATATTCTGTGTATCATATGTAGTAGTGTATTAGGAACTTGAAAATACACTAAATACTCCTAAGGAGTATAATGTCACACCCTGGCTTTGCGGAAGCGTGGTTATTTTGGTGTGACTTCTTAATACAATAGCTTAACCATAACAAAGCTATATGAAATAAAACCATGCAAGATCATCCATTTAATTAAGTTTTAAAAACCAAATACAACAACATTGTCTCAACGGAAACACATCCTAACGACATTGTTCAACAAACACAAACATCAACATGACATAAACACAGTTTAAGGACTGTGACTTATCCAGGAAAGAGTCACATTCCCCAAACCCGGATGACCTCGTAACTAGTGCAGCGGGAAAACGTGCCATACCGCGCCAGATCCTTTAATTCCCTGAAATACATGTAAGTTGAAAATCAACAATAATGTTGAGCGAGTTCATGTGTAAGTGAGTAAATAAACCTTTGTATATATAAAAATCCTGGTATGTAGCAAATAAGGAAAAAGAGATCACCAATGGTTTGCAAGGCCATTGATATGTGTGAAGTGCAAGTAGGAAGACTCAAACCTAGCGGATTTTGCGTTGGGCACAAAGTCACCCCGAGGTCCGTACTGTTGGACCTGGAGTTGGGCTCGCTACACCCAGATAGATCTACCGCTTACGTCCCTCGGTCCTACAATGAGGATTAATGGCCTCCAGTTCCCGCCTACCCACTCACATGATCTAAGTAGTAACCCTCCTTACGCTAACCATACCATGTATAAAGTACTCGTAATCATAGTAACATGTATTTCACCCCCGCGGTTTAGAAAACTGAAAACAGTTAAGAGAAAAGGGGGACATGAACTCACAGTGGTGCGTCTCTACCAAGTATGTCTCCTGATCAAGCAGCTGTGTGACGACCTACACGTACTAATTCTATTAGACGGATGGCCGTGCCTTAGCTTTATGGTTTAAGTTTTTGGGAAATAGTTAGACAACTATTTCGTGTTTACATTTAGTAAATACTTGGTAATCATTTTCCTTCCCAAGGATGGGGGATTTAATACATGTGTGTTCGAAATATATTATTAAGTCTCACTTAAAATATATTTTATTTCTAACTCCAAAATATAAATATTCTTCTCAAAAATATTATATTTTCTATTACATAAATTTTCCAAAATAATACCTTGACAAAAATACGCGTTAAGTCATATTTTCTTAAAATGCGTAAGTTACGTTTTAATGATCGAGTGGTAATAATAATTACCGGTGTAACTTATATATTTATCGTAGAGACGTTCGTATTATTTTGGATCCATTAAGATTCGATAGTATTATTTTTACCCTAAAAATAATACTAGTATTTTCACAAAATAATCATAAGCACATATCAAGTGACTTTATGAAAAATATATACTAAATATATATTTACCAAGTTTTATTTTGTGAAATTCCACCTCCGATGTTTTGTAAATAAAGTCGTGGCGAAATCTATAATTTGAAAACAAGTCGAAAAGTATTTCTAACACTTATAGTGAAAATATTTCTAAGTGTTAGGTTTTTGGAAAAATTTCGCCAGAGTTTCCCCTGTAACTGGAGGTGGCCACGTTTTTAAGCGTATCATTTTCTTTCATAAATCAAACCAACATTCTTTTCATTCAATCAAAACAATGTCCAAAACAACAAACTAGTAAATAAATATGTATATCGCATAAGTTACATGAACTTGCGTTTTATCCAAGAATATAAAGTAAATTCCATTACTTTTAGTGGATCTTTATATAAATCAATCCGGTTTCGTAAAAACCCCGTTTTTAAAGAAGTTCCATCTTTACAACTTCTTATCAATTTTTACAAAGATAGTTATTTTGTCGAAACTTAGTGCTACACAAGTGTTTACACACTTGTGTGTTCTAAAAATCATTCTTGCTCATGTAAAATCCATTTTTAGAAAAATATGGTTTCTTTGACACTCGGTCCTTTGAAAATACCGCTTGTAGATCCGTAGATCTACTAGTTTTAAACACTATTTCGTAAGTAAAATCATTTTTCCACAAGTTCAAGTTTGATGTGTGGTAGAGTTTCATCACTTAACCCTTGTTACACTTAAACAAGCTTTATGTCATAATCCATGATCATGACCAATCCGGGTTAAACGATGATCCGAGCTACCACAACATAGATCGGGCCTAAATAACCACACAAATCAAATACTACAAGATTTACACAACATTCAAGCTTTTAACCACCATTACTAGCATTTTTAGTAGACTTTTATGTATCAACTTGTATGTTTACGAGTTTTAGCTGTTACATAACATTTTAACCACTTCAAAATAGTTCGAGAGTGTGATTCAAGCAACTTACTACTAGCTCGAGGCTAGGGAAGAATCTTGACGCAAAATGAGTGGATAAAAGCAATGAGAAGAGATCCTTCGCGTTCCGAATGCACCAAGCTTCCTTGTAGGTGATCCTTAACACTTGTGTGATCTTGGAATAGCTTGAACAAAAATCGAAAAATTGATGGATGGATAGGGGAGTTCGGCCGAGAGCCTTGTGAGGAGAGGGAGAGAGTTGTGTTGTGAGTTTGAGTGTTGTGATGATCATGTTGGTTTAAGCTTAGTACTTAAAGGAAAAATCCAAGATTAATAACCAAAAGTCCTCATGTCTTCAAGATATTAGGCATGTTTGATTTAAATAATAAAGAGAAGTACGATGGGGGTCACATTGTGACCGAACTCGGTTTGGGGGGGGGGGGGGGTGGTAATCCGGTTCCATTTCAACTAAACACTAAGTATTAGTTAGTTAAGTGTGGAGGTTAACTCGGTTATTAGTATGTTATGCGTTATAGCGGGTGTTAGGGTATTCGGGGACCCTAACTGGCTCAGAAAAAGATAAACAATGTTATTGGCAATATTTTTATGTTCCGGGTAAAGTCCGGTTGTTCGGTTGGATAGAGATCCGTTAAAGTGCTTAACAAAGCTTTAAAGTGTCGTTATTATTATTTTTAGTGACACAACTTATTCCTCCAAAGTGTCGGGAATATTTTCCTCATGTTTTGGCACTTTATTAGTTAGCCAAATGCTGAATTTTAATTAAAGTGCTGAATTTTGTACTTAGAGTACGTTTTAGGCACATCCGGTCACTGTAACTTATCCCTAGTGACGCAGTTCTACAACCCTTATATCCCTACACTCTCTACTAGTGTAGCAAACTATCTCAGGCTCTTACAGGCCGTAGAGGCAGTACCTGCCTGGTGCTAGTTATGACAGCACGTTTAATAGGTTATCCGTTCATTGTGCTACTGTGCTTTTGGTGCATCATGGTTGTCACAAAGGTGCTGTAAGCAAAACATGGAGTGACAGCAAGTAAAGTATGATGCAAGTAAGTACATGTATCAGTATTCAAGTAGCAGTTTATCCACAAGTTCAAGCATGCACAGTAATTAAGCAGTAATTAATTATTAATTAAGTCGTACGGATACCTGGTTTAGTGAGGGTTGTCACATTCTCCCCCCGTTAGAAAAATTTCGTCCCGAAATTTTAAGTTCTGCTTGTAGATGCAGGGTTCTTAGGAAATAAGTGGGGGTATTTCTCTTTCATCCGGTCCTCACGCTCCCAGGTGTATTCAGGACCATGTCTGGCATTCCAACGAACCTTGACGAGCTTGACACTGCTCCGGCGGGTCTTGTTTACTTTCCAATCCGTAACCTCAACTGGTTCTTCAACGAAATGGAGCGTGTCGTCAACATGAATCTCGTCGGTGGGAGTGGCAATGGTATCTTGAGTTGGACTTTTCTTTAGGTTGGATACATGAAATGTATCGTGAACTCCATTTAGCTCGGCAGGTAAGTCCAGCTTGTATGCTACTAGCCCTATTCTTTCCAAAATTCTGAAAGGGCCAATGTAACGCGGATTTAACTTCCCACGCTTTCTGAAGCGTGCCACACCCTTCCAGGGTGAAACTTTCAATAAAACCATATCTCCAACTTGGAATTCAGAATGTTTCCGGTTTGGATCTGCATAGGCTTTCTGTCTTTCGCGAGCTGCTTCGATGCGTTTTCGAATCTGCGCAATCTTGTCTGTCGTCTCTTGGACGATTTCGGGACCAACAAGCTGCCTATCACCTGCGTCAGCCCAGCATAGGGGTGATCGGCACTTGCGTCCGTAAAGAGCTTCGAATGGCGTGGCTCCAATACTGGTGTGGTAGCTGTTGTTGTATGAAAATTCGACCAAAGGCAAATGCTTGTCCCAGCTACCGCCCAAATCCATTACACATGCTCTCAGCATATCTTCTAACGTCTGAATCGTTCGCTCGCTTTGACCGTCAGTTTGCGGATGAAACGCAGTGCTCAGATTTAATTGTGAGCCAAAAGCTTCTTGGAAGGATTGCCATATCCTTGACACAAACCTTCCGTCTCTATCAGAGATGATCGAGAGAGGCACTCCATGACGTGCGGCGATCTCTCTCATGTAAATTTCAGCCAATTTGCTAGTGTTATCCTTCTCTTTGATTGGCAGAAAGTGTGCGGACTTTGTTTGGCGGTCAACTATCACCCAGATAGCGTCATGACCTCTTGGCGTTCTTGGCAACTTTGTAATAAAATCCATTGAGATTTGTTCCCATTTCCACTTGGGAATCTCAGGTTGTTGCAGAAGTCCTGAAGGCTTCTGGTATTCCGCTTTCACCTTAGCACACGTTAGACATTTGCTCACATAAACAGCAACATCGCCTTTCATCCTAGGCCACCAATAGTAATCCTTGAGATCTTGGTACATCTTATCCGCTCCTGGATGGATAGAGTACCGCGATTTGTGAGCTTCATCAAAAATAACTTTCCTTAAACCACCAAACAGAGGAACCCAAATCCTTTTCTCAAAACATAACGTTCCTTCCTCGTTTGGCACCAAAAGCTTCTCCATCCCACGGAGATATTCTTCTTCAAGATTTCTTTCCTTAAGAGCTTCTTTCTGTGCGGCACTAATGCGCAAGGAAAGATCGGTTTGGATAATCATTTCTAAAGCCCTAACCCTTATGGGCTTGATCCTCTCCTTTCGACTTAGGGCATCGGCGACCACATTCGCCTTCCCTGGGTGGTACTTTATCTCGCAGTCGTAATCATTCAACAACTCAACCCATCGTCTCTGCCTCATATTCAGCTCCTTCTGATTGAATATGTGTTGTAGGCTCTTGTGATCTGTGAAGATTGTACATTTCGTACCATAAAGGTAGTGTCTCCAGATCTTTAATGCAAAAACCACTGCGCCAAGTTCCAAATCATGTGTGGTATAGTTCTTTTCATGTACTTTCAATTGACGCGATGCGTAAGCAATAACCTTTTGGCGTTGCATCAACACACAACCCAATCCTTGACGTAAGGCGTCACAGTATACCACGAAATCATCTGTACCTTCTGGTAGTGCTAAGATTGGCGCATTGCAGAGCTTATCCTCCAATATCTGGAACGCTTCTTCCTGTTTGATTCCCCAATCAAACTTGTTATCTTTCTGCGTGAGGAGCGTCAATGGTTGAGTGATTTTTGAAAAATCCTCAATGAATCTTCGGTAGTAACCAGCCAAACCTAAGAATTGTCGAATCTCGGTTGGCGTCTTTGGCGTTTCCCAATTCTTGATCGCTTCGATCTTGGTTGGATCCACATGGATTCCATCTCCATTTACCACATGTCCAAGAAATTGGACTTCTCGTAGCCAAAATTCGCACTTAGAGAACTTGGCATATAACTGTTCCTTCTTCAGCAACTCCAAAATAGCTCTTAAATGCTGTTCGTGCTCAGCCTTTGTTCTTGAATAAATCAAGATGTCGTCGATAAACACAATCACGAACTTGTCCAAGTACGGCTTGAAAAATCTATTCATCAAGTCCATAAAGACTGCTGGTGCGTTTCTCAACCCAAACGGCATAACAAGGAACTCGTAGTGTCCGTAACGAGTTCTGAAGGCTGTCTTCGGGATACTCTCCTCTTGTATCCTTAACTGATGGTATCCAGATCGAAGATCGATCTTTGAATAAAAGCTTGAACCTTGCAGTTGGTCGAATAGATCAACGATTCTTGGCAGAGGATATCTATTCTTGATCGTCAGCTTGTTCAATTCTCTGTAGTCGATGCACATTCGAAAACTACCGTCCTTCTTCTTGACAAACAGGACCGGAGCTCCCCAAGGCGAGAAGCTTGGTCGGATAAATCCCTTGTCTAACAATTCTTGAAGTTGTGTCGACAATTCTTGCATCTCAGACGGGGCAAGTCTATAAGGTGCCTTAGCCACAGGCGCGGCGCCTGGGACTAAATCGATGTGAAACTCCACTCGCCTCTGAGGCGGCAGTCCAGGCAAGTCCTCCGGGAAGACTTCCGGATACTCCCTCACGACAGGGATGTCTTCGATCTTCGGTTCTGCAGCTTTCTTGTCTACAATGTGTGCCAGGAAGGCGGTACATCCTTTCTGCAAACACTTTCGCGCTTTCAGGCAGCTGATAATTCTTAACGGCGTATCACACTTTTCGCCATGTACCACAATTGTTTCGCCATCTTCGGTCGGGATACGAACGACCTTTTCGTGACAAACAATTTCTGCCTTGTTGCTTGATAACCAATCCATTCCTACCACCACGTCGAAGCTTCCCAACTGGACTGGTAGTAGATCCAGAGCAAACTCACGCTCTCCCAATTCGATCACACAACCTCTGACAACTTCATTGGCTTCTACTAACTTCCCATTGGCCAATTCGATTGAGTAGGGAATATCTAACTTACTAGCGGTTAAACCAAGCATATTCTTAAATTCTAACGATACGAAGCTATAGTCGGCACCAGTATCAAATAAAACAGATGCATAGCGTTGGTTCACAGGGAACGTACCAGTAACGACATTGGGGTCCTGGCGCGCTTCCCTCGCTTCGATATTGAAAACCCTTCCACGTGCTCGGTTCAATTCTGGGCAGTTCCTTTTAAAATGCCCAATGCCACCACAGTTAAAACAACCCATTCTTTGACCATTTCCTGCTCCATTCCCAGCTTGATTGTTGTTTTGGTTCGCATTACCAGCTTGATTCACATTGTTGCCTCAATTCCCGTTTCCTCCATTGTTCCCCTGTGGGCGATTCCCAATACCACCACGATTATTATTTCTATTCCCAAGTCCTCCTTGGCCTCCCCGGCCAGCACTAGCCCAGCAAGAATCCTTCAAGTGACCAGTCTTTCCACAAGCTTCACATACTTTTGGCCCGCATCGGCCAGGGTGATGGCGTTGGCAAGAGTTACACTTGGGATGTGCACCCATATATCCCTTTCCTTTCCTTCTAGTACCAGTCATAGCTTGAACCGGTGCGCTTGGTTCTCCTTTCCTGCCATCACTGCTTGTGCCTTGTTTGAAATTCGAGAATTTCCTTTTGTTATCCCCGGAAGACTCTACATGAGCCTCCTTCTTCCTTTGCTCAACATCAGAAAACTTGTTTAGGTGGATCGCCTCCTCAGTGAGAGCTACGCTTAGATCGATCGCCTCAGTGATTGTTGCCGGTTTTGAAGAGGTTACCATACTAATGATTTGAGGAGCTAAACCCCAAATAAAGCGTTCAATCCGCTTGAATTCTGGAGTGACCATATAGGGTACCACCTGTGACAGGTCGTGAAACCTTTGAACATATTCCGCAATTTTCGGACCTTCCATCTTCAAATGCCAGAACTCAGTTTCCAATCTTTGGATTTCCGCGCGAGAGCAGTACTTTTTGCGCATTAGTTCCTTCAGTTCGGTCCATGTTAGTGCGTAGGCAGCAGCTTCACCAAGTGTCTGCACTTGCAAATTCCACCAAGATAGGGCTCCATCCAAAAATAGCCCAGAAATGTAGGTGACTTGCTGGTCTAGTGCACTTTTGCTCATGCGAAGAACAGATTCAGTTTTCTCAGCCCAACGAACAAAGGCGACAGCACCTCCAGTGCCATCAAAGTTGACAAGCTTGCAGTCTAGAAACTGCTTGTAGGTGCACCCTGCACATACATTATAACATGTGATCGGCATTAGCATCATTGCTATAGATATCCAATTAGGTCATGGTATGTCTTAATGACTTAGTATTACCATGAGGTGGATTGTTGTTGCCATTGTTGTTTGAACTGCTTCCGCTGGGTCCTCCTTGCGAGGCGGCGTATTGCGCGATGGCGGCAGCGATGACTTGTTGGAGTTCTGCCTCATTGGTAGGCATCGGCGTTTGACGTCTCGGAGGCATCTTCTAAAAGATGTGTTTACGTCGGTCAGGCCATAGTAAAGATCCCATGTTATAATACATACGCTTTATTATGATAGTAATAGTACATAACATCTCATGTTATAATCATATCAATCACACAACATCCCATGTCACAAACATCAATCACACAACATCCCATGTCATAGAATATAAATAACCAAATCAAGCATCAAATATGATGAGAATACTACGATTGCCATATATTGAGACCACATAGTAAGCGTACAAGTACATCACAGTGTCATACAACATCAGTCGACTAAGGGCTACATCACCCTAGTCCAAAAACTATATCAAATCAGTGTCAATACATCCCATATACATGATCAACAAAAGTCAGAATCAAAATGTAGTCTCCAAAAATGCTGTGCAGTCTAAAGCATTCGCCGTCTTCTCACCAACGTCTACCCATACGGTACTGAAGAGCCCTACACAGATGGCGGTGAAGGAGGGGGAAAGTGAGTGTAGAACAAACGACGCAACTGGAGCCAGTCCTCCTCTATGGCTCTCTGGGTACGCAACCAAGAAGCAACCTGCTGCTCAAGTGCCAAAAGGCGTGCAGCATAGTCAGGTAACAATGGTCGAGAGTGCTGCGAAGAAACAGGGTGGGTCTGACCCTGACACTGGCACGGCGGTGGCTGAACTCTCTCGAGCTCCTGAATACGCCGTGTGAGCGCCTCCTGCTGGACAACAAACGACATCAGAACGTCCTCAATAGAACACCCCATATGGAAAGAATGGTAGGGGTCGGTCGGTGGCATAACAGAAGGTGACGTCCAGAGAAACGACTCGCTGGCTGGATCAAAAGGTGGCACAAAGAATAGTGGTACAGGGGGAATAGCAGATGAAGACTGTGGCATAACTGGAATATATGTCGGCACATGTGCAAAGGGACGAGCCGAGGAACCCTCTCCAGGTCGAGCTGGAGGTGTGTACTGAGGGAAAGTAAAAGAGGTATCAACGTGACGGGTATCAGTGATCTGAGGGGGAATAGGTGGAACCTCATCGTCAGCAGGAATCCACCCATGCTGGGCGTGCTCATCTCGTGGGTCAATCTGTGCATCAAAAAGTGCTCGATCAATCTGCACAAGCATAGGGTCAAGGTGGGGTGCAACAAGAGGGTCAACAGGTATATCAGCGATAAGTGGGGGATCAACATGATCAGCAACAATAACATGGTCACCCTCCAGTAGTGGTGCATCAGCAGGGTGATCATCAATGGGTGGGTCAGCAATCACAGGATCAATAGGTATGCCAGCATGAGCAGGGTCATGCTCAAGCACTGGGTCAGGAGCAGCCACTGGCTCAAGGGCCATGGCAGGCTCGGGATCATCAAAGGCCATCTCAAAATCAAACTCAGGGTCGATGGGATCAACTGGGTCAACTGGGTCGACCGGATCCTCCATAGGCTGATCCATGGGTATAAACTCTATATCCTCATCTGGGTCGAATTCTGGGGGAAAGACAGGATCGGAGTCCTCCTCAACGTCGTGGTCGAAAGCAAAGCTAGAAGCAGGGGCAACAGAGGATGCTCTATCTGGATTTGAACCGTGAGAAAAGTGTTACGCACTCTGAGTGTGTGAAGGCGCGGAAGCCACAGACTCGAAAGAGTCTGGGACCGGAGAGTGAGCAGGTGACTCCTCAGCGGGAGCATTTGCGATCAACAAAAGATCTCCAACAGCAAGAAGGGCCTCGCCCTGAACCTCATCCTCTAAGGGCTCGTCATCAAACAGATCGACGTCGGGAAGCAAATCGTAAGCAGGATATGAAGCAAGTGGTATGGGAGTAGGGATCTCTACAAGTGGTAGGTCCCCGGCCAAAGGGCCATCAGCGAGCTCATCAGCACCATCAGGTAACGCAAAGGGCTGAAAGCCATCCTCGTCTGTGCTAGTAACGTCGGATGTGTGAACCTCGCGCTCTGAAGACTCTAGGTCGTCTGATACTATAGGTCTAGGGCCTGTGGTGTCTGAATCACCAGTGCCGGTCGAGTCCATGTGTCTGTAACATAAACACAAATGTGCACAAATAATCAGTCATACAATCAGGTAAGCACATTAGTCACCAAGTAAGTAATCAAATAATTCTCCTAGTCCCACTAGCCTACCAGCCTCCCAGACTGCTCTTCCTAGTCCCACTAGCCAATTCTCCTAGTCCCACTAGCCAATTCTCCTAGTCCCACTAGCCAACTACCTCGGCCTCCCAGACCGAGCCTGAGCCTCCCAGACTGAGCCTATAAATAATAAATAAATGTGCTCAACATTTGTTTGTAAAAAGTTTTGGATCTGGACTTAAGTGGTATGTAATAAAAAATGTTTTCGTGAGAGCCCTAGTGATCATAGTCCAGACTCGAGAAGGAATCCTAGTTCGCTATGATCAGAGCTCTGATACCAAGCTGTCACACCCTGGCTTTGCGGAAGCGTGGTTATTTTGGTGTGACTTCTTAATACCATAGCTTAACCATAACAAAGCTATATGAAATAAAACCATGCAAGATCATCCATTTAATTAAGTTTTAAAAACCAAATACAACAACATTGTCTCAACGGAAACACATCCTAACGACATTGTTCAACAAACACAAACATCAACATGACATAAACACAGTTTAAGGACTGTGACTTGTCCAGGAAAGAGTCACATTCCCCAAACCCGGATGACCTCGTAACTAGTGCAGCGGGAAAACGTGCCATACCGCACCAGATCCTTTAATTCCCTGAAATACATGTAAGTTGAAAAATCAACAATAATGTTGAGCGAGTTCATGTGTAAGTGAGTAAATAAACCTTTGTATATATAAAAATCTTGGTATGTAGCAAATAAGGAAAAAGAGATCACCAATGGTTTGCAAGGCCATTGATATGTGTGAAGTGCAAGTAGGAAGACTCAAACCTAGCGGATTTTGCGTTGGGCACAAAGTCACCCCGAGGTCCGTACTGTTGGACCTGGAGTTGGGCTCGCTACACCCAGATAGATCTACTGCTTACGTCCCTCGGTCCTACAATGAGGATTAATGGCCTCCAGTTCCCGCCTACCCACTCACATGATCTAAGTAGTAACCCTCCTTACGCTAACCATACCATGTATAAAGTACTCGTAATCATAGTAACATGTATTTCACCCCCGCGGTTTAGAAAACTGAAAACAGTTAAGAGAAAAGGGGGACATGAACTCACAGTGGTGCGTCTCTACCAAGTATGTCTCCTGATCAAGCAGCTGTGTGACGATCTACACGTACTAATTCTATTAGACGGATGGCCGTGCCTTAGCTTTATGGTTTAAGTTTTTGGGAAATAGTTAGACAACTATTTCGTGTTTACATTTAGTAAATACTTGGTAATCATTTTCCTTCCCAAGGATGGGGGATTTAATACATGTGTGTTCGAAATATATTATTAAGTCTCACTTAAAATATATTTTATTTCTAACTCCAAAATATAAATATTCTTCTCAAAAATATTATATTTTCTATTACATAAATTTTCCAAAATAATACCTTGACAAAAATACGCGTTAAGTCATATTTTCTTAAAATGCGTAAGTTACGTTTTAATGATCGAGTGGTAATAATAATTACCGGTGTAACTTATATATTTATCGTAGAGACGTTCGTATTATTTTGGATCCATTAACATTCGATAGTATTATTTTTACCCTAAAAATAATACTAGTATTTTCACAAAATAATCATAAGCACATATCAAGTGACTTTATGAAAAATATATACTAAATATATATTTACCAAGTTTTATTTTGTGAAATTCCACCTCCGATGTTTTGTAAATAAAGTCGTGGCGAAATCTATAATTTGAAAACAAGTCGAAAAGTATTTCTAACACTTATAGTGAAAATATTTCTAAGTGTTAGGTTTTTGGAAAAATTTCGCCAGAGTTTCCCCTGTAACTGGAGGTGGCCACGTTTTTAAGCGTATCATTTTCTTTCATAAATCAAACCAACATTCTTTTCATTCAATCAAAACAATGTCCAAAACAACAAACTAGTAAATAAATATGTATATCGCATAAGTTACATGAACTTGCGTTTTATCCAAGAATATAAAGTAAATTCCATTACTTTTAGTGGATCTTTATATAAATCAATCCGGTTTCGTAAAAACTCCGTTTTTAAAGAAATTCCATCTTTACAACTTCTTATCAATTTTTACAAAGATAGTTATTTTGTCGAAACTTAGTGCTACACAAGTGTTTACACACTTGTGTGTTCTAAAAATCATTCTTGCTCATGTAAAATCCATTTTTAGAAAAATATGGTTTCTTTGACACTCGGTCCTTTGAAAATACCGCTTGTAGATCCGTAGATCTACTAGTTTTAAACACTATTTCGTAAGTAAAATCATTTTTCCACAAGTTCAAGTTTGATGTGTGGTAGAGTTTCATCACTTAACCCTTGTTACACTTAAACAAGCTTTATGTCATAATCCATGATCATGACCAATCCGGGTTAAACGATGATCCGAGCTACCACAACATAGATCGGGCCTAAATAACCACACAAATCAAATACTACAAGATTTACACAACATTCAAGCTTTTAACCACCATTACTAGCATTTTTAGTAGACTTTTATGTATCAACTTGTATGTTTACGAGTTTTAGCCGTTACATAACATTTTAACCACTTCAAAATAGTTCGAGAGTGTGATTCAAGCAACTTACTACTAGCTCGAGGCTATGGAAGAATCTAGACGCAAAATGAGTGGATAAAAGCAATGAGAAGAGGTCCTTCGCGTTCCGAATGCACCAAGCTTCCTTGTAGGTGATCCTTAACACTTGTGTGATCTTGGAATAGCTTGAACAAAAATCGAAAAATTGATGGATGGATAGGGGAGTTCGGCCGAGAGCCTTGTGAGGAGAGGGAGAGAGTTGTGTTGTGAGTTTGAGTGTTGTGATGATCATGTTGGTTTAAGCTTAGTACTTAAAGGAAAAATCCAAGATTAATAACCAAAGGTCCTCATGTCTTCAAGATATTAGGCATGTTTGATTTAAATAATCAAGAGAAGTACGATGGGGGTCACATTGTGACCGAACTCGGTTTGGAGGGGGGGGGGGTAATCCGGTTCCATTTCAACTAAACACTAAGTATTAGTTAGTTAAGTGTGGAGGTTAACTCGGTTATTAGTATGTTATGCGTTATAGCGGGTGTTAGGGTATTCGGGGACCCTAACTGGCTCAGAAAAAGATAAACAATGTTATTGGCAATATTTTTATGTTCCGGGTAAAGTCCGGTTGTTCGGTTGGATAGAGATCCGTTAAAGTGCTTAACAAAGCTTTAAAGTGTCGTTATTATTATTTTTAGTGACACAACTTATTCCTCCAAAGTGTCGGGAATATTTTCCTCATGTTTTGGCACTTTATTAGTTAGCCAAATGCTGAATTTTAATTAAAGTGCTGAATTTTGTACTTAGAGTACGTTTTAGGCACATCCGGTCACTGTAACTTATCCCTAGTGACGCAGTTCTACAACCCTTATATCCCTACACTCTCTACTAGTGTAGCAAACTATCTCAGGCTCTTACAAGCCTTAGAGGCAGTACCTGCCTGGTGCTAGTTATGACAGCACGTTTAATAGGTTATCCGTTCATTGTGCTACTGTGCTTTTGGTGCATCAAGGTTGTCACAAAGGTGTTGTAAGCAAAACATGGAGTGACAGCAAGTAAAGTATGATGCAAGTAAGTACATGTATCAGTATTCAAGTAGCAGTTTATCCACAAGTTCAAGCATGCACAGTAATTAAGCAGTAATTAATTATTAATTAAGTCGTACGGATACCTGGTTTAGTGAGGGTTGTCACATATAAGTACCAAAATACACATACAAATACATAAAGATTCTGAAGTATACCAGTATACAAAATTCCTCACAAGAAGGGTATATGGACAAATACAATAAAATATATTTGTATAAATATATTCCTTAACAAATTCTTGGACTTGCACGATTTAAGGACAATTATGGACTTTAATATATATTTTTGGACAAATATATATCTACTACCAAGTAGTAAAAATTATACAAAATCGGGTGAATAACAAAAATAAATATATATATTTCCAAGCATGACAAAATATATGTATTCCACACAAGTCTTAAAAATATATTATTTTTAAGGAATATAATCCCGGAAAGTAATAAAGATCAAAGTATTGATTTTTGGCAAATAATGTAAAATACACAAGTATTTACATAAAAATACAAGTATACTTTCCTATATACTTGCACAAAAATAATAATGAGAATATTATTTAACAAAATACTTATATTTATTTTTGGAAAATAATATAAGTAACATATATGGACAAATTAAAAATATAGTTTATTTTTAACACTTATTATGTTGGCAAAGACTACATAAACAAATATATATTTTTTAGAAGTAAAATATATATTTACAAATAAACAATACAAATTCAAAGTGCAAAGACACGACGAACGGGCAAGACCCGACAAACAAGGGCACGACCCTCACAAGAGTTGAACATACAATAGACAAAGACAAATACATAAACTTAAGATGGTGACTTGTACTTGTGTGATACAAGTCTAGTGACTAACGTACATAGAACAATTATAGGTTTCGATGCTTCCTATGTCGTTACACATGTTAATAGCCTTGTAAACCATTAGCGATCTCGATTTCCTTACATTTACAGAATACTTTTTCAAGTGCCAATGCATACCATGATTCTTACAACGAATACTTAAATGTTTTACACAAACTGCATGAATTCACACCAACTTATGTTGACGATTTTCCAAAACTTACATGTATTTCAGGTAACTAGATGGATGTATGCGTGGTTCCCTTGTTCAAGCTGGTTGTTTATGTTTCAAGTTGTTTTGAGTCGATGCTCCATGCCACTTTTGCAGGATTTGTTCGTTATCTCCCGCCCTCTACGGAGATATAATGAACAAAACCTTGATATTTGTCTTTGAAATAAAGTTGTAAACTTTTCAAACAATTATCTTTCGTGTGATGTAAACCTTTAACTTAACTTTTATTTTGGAATGTTAAACTATGAATGGCATGTGGAGTTTATTTTATGATCATGTAGTATGTTTACCATTCGTATGCAATGAGAACCTTTCAGGATCACACCTCGTGCTTCCGCCTTAGAAAGTGGTGTGACACCCGCCCCCTTCTCTGCCGATGAAAACCTCCGGCCGCCGCCCCCTTCTCCGCCCAAGAACACCTCTGGCCGCTTATTATTATCATTAATTAACTAACAAAGAAGCATCAATTAAAACACGACCGATAAAAGCTGAAGCATTTTTCTGCTCACCGAAAAAGACAACCGAATCTCTCTGTGCTCTTAACCGGCGACAATAATCTGCTTTAACTGCTTTTTTCTTCTGTTTCTTTTTTCAAATCTTTTGTGTCAGGTTCAAAGAAATCAATACCATTATTATTTTTTTGGCGTTTTGTGTTTATTAAATCGTCATCTGATCCGGTTTTCGAAGGAACATCTAAGAAATTTCCTGACCGTCGT
This sequence comes from Helianthus tuberosus, assembly GCA_030545235.1. Taxonomy (NCBI): domain Eukaryota; kingdom Viridiplantae; phylum Streptophyta; class Magnoliopsida; order Asterales; family Asteraceae; genus Helianthus; species Helianthus tuberosus. Next base: position 142,468,812 of record CM060366.1, read on the forward strand.
CGCACAAATCAATGGTTTTAGAGCAGTGTTTGTCAGCGAAGAAGGGGGTGGCGCCGGAGACTTTCTGATATGATAGGTTTCTCGTTTTCCAACGATGGAGAATGAGAGGTGGGGAAAATGGTGGTGGCAGGCGGTGAAGGTGGATGTTATGGAGGAGCCGTGGTGGTTTTCTAGAAAAATTAACTGGAGAAGAGAGTGGGTGAGTGGGGAGGGAAATATAGTCATTTCTCATCATCTTAACTGGAAAACTAACCACCATCTAGTCAGGGGACTACTCGAGTAACAAACGAGCAAACCACAGGGAGCATACATGCTATTTTCAAAAGATGAGGACTAAACGTGAAAAAACGTGAAACCACAGGGACCATCCTGGCAATTAACTCTAAATAAAAACTACAACTTTATTTAGAATCCAATATAGTTATTATATTCTAGAGTTAATTGCCCAGATAGTCCCTGTGGTTTCACATTTTTTCACGTTTAGTCCCCACCTTTTAGAAATAACAGGTATGCTTCCTACGGTTTGTGTTCGCTGACGTGGATGGGGATTAACTATCTTAGTTAAGTGGACGTGAAATGACAAAAATACCCTTAATGTTATAAAAAATATTAAACTATTAAAAGATAAAGTTAACTCAAGTGGACCCCACCCCACCCCCACCCACACCCACACCCACACCCACACTCTCTCTTTTATCTGCAACAACACGATCCAAACCAATTATCACAACCTATATCCATTGCAATCCATAGGGGGTGTTTGGGGTTCCTTTTCAAAAGGACTTTTGAAGCTTAAAAGGACTTATTAACTTATTATAAGTTAAAAGGAATGCCAAACATCCATCTAAGAAGGACTTTTAAGTGAAAAAGGAATCCCAAACACTTCTTAAAAGTCCTTTTGAAGCAAATTTTGTCTTCAAAAAGGAGAAACCAATAAGTAACAATTTGTTACTTATTCTCCTAAGAAGGACTTATTATAAGTCAAAAGTGAAAAAGGAACCCCAAACACCCCCATAATATCCAAAGCAATTATTAACGAAATATAAAAACAACAACACCGCTGCACTGCCTCACCACCTCCACCACAAACCACCTCTATATCCACCGCAAACTTGTCCGCATCTCCGACCACCACCACCGCTGCACTGCCTCACCATCTTACCCGCACCACACCACCATCTTCAAATGATTGTACAGATCCAAGCATAACAATCTCCGATTCGAGTCACGAACCTGTGACTTAAACCGAACAAGTGAATCTCCGATTCGAGTCTCCGACGTTGCGAAGGAAGAACACGGCGGCAATAGTGGCGATTAGGACAGCAAAAGTTACAATTTTGTAAAGATTTTTAGATACCCATGTGCAGAAATCTAGTGATTTTGATGGTGATAATCGGTTTGATCTAAGGGTTGTTGGGAGTGAAGATGATTTGGGTTTATTAATTCTGGTGGTGTTGTTGAATGGTGGTGGATATGATGACCAGTGGTGGTGGCTAATGGGGGCAGTGGAGGTAGGTGGGGCGGTGGATGGTGGCGTTTGTTGGCTGTGAAGGAGGTGAAGGGATAAGTTTTATTTTAATTCATATTTCTTTTAAATATATATGTATTTCTTTTGAAAAATAAAGCATATTTTTATGTTTGATAAGGATAATTTAGTAATTTCACACCAACTTAACTTAACTGACCAAACTAACTGACATTTACTCAGTGGACTATCCGAGTAACAAATTAACAAACCATAGGAAACATACCTGCTATTTCCAAAAGGTGGGGACTAAACGTGAATTCACATGACTATCCGGTTAATTAACTCTTTTATTTATGTTACAAGCCAAAAGGGTAAAGCATCCAAGTGTGAGTTTTAAAGAAAATGTGTGCATGGAACTGCAAATAGAGACATTAGCAAAGCAAGTTTTGTATACATACGTGCGTGTATGTATATCAGTTCAAGCATGTCTTCTTTATTTTCCTTCTTCTAGCACATGCAGGTCATCGTAAATATATAAATGAACTTTAGATTTTGTCTATCATCATGGTTAGATGTGCGTATAATATAAACATATACGTATAGCAATAAAATAGGTATCGGGTTCGTTTTGGTACCTCAGTTGCGAAAATGTATGGATTGTCAGGAAAATCGCGCAACGCTAATGGAGGTTTATGCGGTGTTTTTTGGGGTCGGCGGATTGAGGTGTCACGCAGTGAAGACGATGAGTGATAATGTCAGTTTTTGGGTTTAGTGAACCAAAAGGGGCAGGTCGGAGATGGTAAAACATTGCCGGAAATATCGACAGCGAATGGTGCAATAGCGAAATCAATTGGGAGTTAGACCAAAGTTGCAGCTTCTAAATATAAATCTGAGGTTAAGTTAAATCATCAGGGAGGTCATTGATCCATGCTCGTTTGCGTACAAGAAGGGTTAAGTTATAGAGGCATAGTGGGCATGGCCATGGATTTATGATTTGAAGTACATTGTAATTATTAAATTTTGAGTTTTCTTTCCATCAATGTTTATATCATTGTTCAAGTGTTATATATCTATTATATTTATTATATATTTTCTTTTTTTTTCTTTTTCTTAAGAGTAGAGTAAATGTGTAAGTATGAATACATATGGCTAGCTAAGTGCATATTTCTATTTGTTATTACTAATTCATATGAATAATATGTATCATTAATATTGCCTTTAACAGAGCCGTCTCCAAGAACTCTTAAAATAAATTAGGCCTCGAGCGAAATAAAAAACAGGGCCTAAAATTGTGATAAGAGGAAAATAGTTCAAAACAAATAAGACTATGGTGGTGAAGACAAGCCTTGAATTTGAGACCTCTACATTATCTTGAGGTGATCTTTTCCACTCCATCAACACTTTTATATACAATAGATGAATGCATATATTAAATATATAATTTACCATATATATAAAAGCTTATAACAGTCTTTCAGGCCCTTTAAAATTTTAGGCCTCGAGCGACGACGCAGTTGGCCCGGCCTGGTCTTTAAATTATAATATATTTGAAGATGTATGTTCACGAAAAAAAATTGCAGATGTCTACATATTATTGTTGTTGTTTTAATGGTTTTTTTCATCGAAATGGAGTAGTAGTGTTAGGCAATGTGTATATTATATATATATATTTTTTTTTGTTAGTTACTATTATCATATTATCATATTATTAGTTATATAACATTTAATTATATATATGTATAGTATGTACTAGGTAAAGTGTGTACACATCTTATTATTGATTTAGCTATTATTTTTTTTTAGATATTACAACTATTACCTCCTATAATGAAATTTTGTCCTCGAAATTTTTAAGTCAAAATACGGATAATTTCAGGGTTATGAAAATGAGGTTTTCACAACAGAGTAAGGTTCACAGTTACTTGGAATCTCATAATATAAAAGTTATAAACACTTACACATCTATTAAGCTACATAATAGGACTTCCATAAGTGCACATTTGTATGTGTAATTCAATTATGTTCGTGACCACAATTTAATTACCTTACAACCGTGCCCTTCGGTCCTCCATTATGCATGTTATTGACGTATCAAGTTCCTATGAAAAGCTTATGGTGAACTTTCGGTAGCCCTGGTAGTTTCCCCTGTAACATGTTAGGACACTTATAGACAACAAGAAGACTTTCGATACTTTAATCGCCTAGGGAGATACCCTTAGTCAATGCTAATAAATCAAGACAACCGTGCGAGATTAACTTACGATCATAATCAAAAGGGATTTGTGTGTTCAGATATCCTATTAAACAAGATTACAAAGATAGTGCATCGAGAAAGTCAGTCACTAGTTATAGGTGCCAAACGAACTAATCCATTACGAAGATATCGTCAAACTCGGCCATGTATCAAAATTTTACTTAGATACTACGATCACCAAGTTAGAGGATTTCCAGATACAATACCCGAAACACTAGCAGCATCAGTAGTAGTAAGCGCGAAGACCCTACTTCCAGTGTTGAGTGGTGCAACAGTTTTCGAAGTATTCTTCTTGTTTTCTGGATTATTGCGATCCTTAATCATATGCCCAACCTGGCCACAACGGAAACAATATCCTGAAGCTCGATAGCATATGCCTTGATGACGCTTCCCACAAGTGTTACATGGCGGAATTAATGTCTAGTTTGGGTCTCCATGTCAATTTAATGGTTCTGATACGATAGGTGCTTCATACTGTTGAATCTGATTTTGCGTTAGTCTCGGGTTTTGAGGTCTAGGTTGCCATGGTCGGGTTTGATTTCCAGGACTTCATTTTGCTTGAACTATGCGGTCTTACTATTTTGGTGTGGGGAATGACTGTAGCTGTGTGGGTGTGGACTCCATCTCTGTCCCTCTTCTTGTTCTCCCCTGTTCGAGATAAGTATTCTTTCCTCTCAAATTCAGAACTCTTGATTGCATCAGCCACTTCTGTAAAGTCCTTGAACTTCATGTACATAATTGACTTCCGGATTCCATCATAAACGGCCCATTTACACTTTTCTGCTTGCATTTATGAAGTCCCCGCTGCATCACCTACAATATCAGCCAACCTTGCAAATCGAGTCATAAATTCTGATGTTGGCTCATGATTTCCTTGTCAAATAATGGTGTACTCCCTTATGTAGGCTTCTCTATCAGCTGTGGAGAAATACTTCTCATAAAAGATAGTACAAAAATCAACCCATGGAAGTGTAGCGGCATATACATCTCCTCCTTTAGCTTGTTTGAATCCTTCCCCACCAAGTTTGCGCATCATCCTCCAATTTGTAGGTGGCCAGTCTGACTTTGTACTGATCTTCAACTCTCAATACTTCAAAGATCTTCTCAACGTGAGCTATCCAATTTCTAGCTACGATTGGAGTGGTTGCATAAGTGGAAAATTTTGGCTGTTTTTTTTGGAACCTCTTGAGCCATACATGGATGCCCTCAGCATTATAAATCTCGGTGTTCTCAACAATTCTAGGTCCATAATTAGGATTAGTGTTAGCGTGTCCTCTAGAGCGAGTTTGGTGAAGAACTACCTCCACAGTTTGAGCAACAAGGTTAGGAAGCAATCCGACCAAGGCTTGGTTCATAGAAGAAACCATGTTTGGATCAATTGGCCTATCATTTGATGCAGTGTCGGTCGGACCACGGTTCGCTTTGCGAGGGGTCCTATGGGTTTGTCGACGAGATGGCACCTATAGGAATTAACAAGAAGTTAGAAGCTTAGAAAACCAAGAGTGAATAAGAATGATTGTTGGAATCCTAACCCAAGCGTCCACCCAATCCTCACATGTTTTAATTATTAATGTTTAAGTTTTCTACAGGAAAGAGATTACACTCTGATACCATAACTATAACCCCCACCTCAGAATGTGTTGACGTGTCACTATTACAATATTCAAAACTTAAGACATAATTCCATAAGTTAAACGTTAGGAGTTGTTGTGTCAAATTAGAGAATGATGTTATTAATTATGATGACCTTATTAACCATATTATTGTTCGAATGATGTAGCGAGTTTATTTTATATGGTTTGTATGTTTTAGTGAGTTTGTTAGGTTTTCCAAGCAAGGGGCGGCTTGCTTGGAGGATAAGGCTCAAGGATCTATAAATAGTGGACTTCACATCATTTGTAGGGTGTGCATTTGTGAGGCGCCACCCCGGGGGAGCTCAACCGGGGTGGATGATTATCTTTGTATTTCTTTATTCGTATCAATGAAACTTTCTTTATTGTTAATCTATCTTTTCATTATTATTACTTGTTCTTGGTTCACAAATCAACCCGTCTCACCATATATTGTGACAACTGTCACTTTTCCGTACATTCCGTACACTAATTGAACAGTAATCTGTGCTTAAATAATTGTGCATGATCTAGTTTACAAGACAAATGAATTTTGATTACTGTTATATACATACAATGGCATTTCATGATACAAGACTTTATTCGTTGCTACATGCAACACGAGATAGTTCTAATGATACACAGAACAGAATTGACACCGTTACCAGAAAAACAAAAAAAATGCTGACGACGTTCAGTACATAGACAGACAATATTTTGAGGCCCTGTATGAGCCAGAGATGACGTATTACACTAGTATAGTGTGTAGGGAAGTAAGGACCACAAAACTGCATGCCGAAGTGATAGACAAAGTGCCGGAAAGTGCCTAAAACCCACTCTAAGTGCAGAATTTTGCATTAATCACCAAAAATCACCAATTTAACATGCTAGTGACATGCAAAAATATGGCAAAATGGTCCTGTATGCTTTCCTAAGTGTCGGGAATTAAAAGGGTCACAAAAAGTTACATAAAGGACACTATACGGTATAACTAGACACTTTAACGAACCGGTATCTAACCGAACAACCGGACATTACCCGGAACTCTAAAATATTGCTAGAAGCATTATTTTATTAATTTTGAGCTAGTTACGATCCCCGAACACCCTAACACACTATATAACATAACATATGCCTGACACCTAACTAATACACTTGAGATCTAACCTAAACACTTAACTTACCATTGAAAACAAACAAATACCCCCCCCCCCCCATACATAGGTGGACGGTCACATGGCCCCACTTGTGATCTCCCCAAATCTTCCAAGATTACCATAAAATCTCAATTAATCTTTCTTGGATTTGTGTAAGATATGTCTAGTACTATGGAAACACATAAACCAATGGATAATGGCACTTGATGGAATATAAGAATGCATGAATACATACACTACACTTCACCACTCATCTCCTCTTCTTCCCTTCTCTAACCTATGGCCACCATACACCTCCACACCACCATTATTTTCATTCCAAGATCATTCATTTCCAAGTGTACACAAGGTGTTAGATGCAAGATTAGGAGGTTTGGTGGACTCGGATCTTGAAGGACCTTCTCCGTTTGCTTTTATCCACTCAATCTTCATCATAGTTCTTCCCTAGCTTGAAGCTAGTAGCAAGATCCTTTTTCACTCTTGTTACTTCATTTTTTTTATGGATAAAAGACATAGTTTGTTGATTTATACAAGAACACTAAAGAACATAACTTGAATCATGAAACATAAGCTTACATAAGATGAAATATGATGAAAAATTGTTAGTATGATGTTGTTTTGAATATGTTGATGTTTGCTTGATGATTACTAGAAATATTGATGTTGATCATTACATGGAACTTGCTAGATTATGATTAAAAACATGATTTTGCAAGATAAGGGATGATTATGTAACAACATGAAATAATCATCACCTTGATTAAACATGAACTTGAAAGTAAAATGATTTTTCTTGAAAAGTAATAAACCAAGTGAACTAGTAATATTGTAAATCCAAGACTTGTGAATGATTTTTCTAAAGGATCCAAGTTTAACAAGATGATTCTTGAAGGATCATGGTTTTTATTAAACCTACACTATTTTTAGTGGAAAGACAAGTAAATAAACACTAGAGAAACAAGAAGATGTTATGAATAAACATTTTTGTAAATTATGTTTACAAGTTGTTAACACAAAATCTTTTCAAGAATGAGATTTTAAAAGAAGTAAACACACTTTGGAGGGTAACTAAACCCACTAAACACTTTGCCAAGTTACTACGCGTTTTTATGAAAGATCAAGTTCATGTTACTATGTGAAGTGTATTGTTTTTACATTTGGTAAGTATAAAATGGTTAGTGATTTGTTGTTGATTGATTGGATGATTTTTGAAAAGAAAATGATATGCTAAATAGCATGGACTCCTCCATTTACAAAGGAAACTATGGCAAAATTTTCTAAAAATACCAACACTTAGAAAATATTCTCTAAACAAGTGATTACAAGTGTATTTTTAACTATGATTTTCCATATAAACTTTGCCATAGATTTTTTGTAACAAAAATACAAGTATTGGAGGTTGGTTTTTTTTTACAAATAAAGATGGGTAAATATGTATTTAGAATATATATTTACATTAAAGACATTGTGTGTGATTATGTGAAGTAGTTGTATTATTTTAGGATTTAAAATAATATAACTCACAAATGCTAAGAATTTACAACACCAAAATAATACCAACAATTACATGGAATGAAATATATAAGTTACACACTTGATATTGTGAAACCGAACGCAATAATGTAACTTACGAAATATTCCGAGAAGTACCGTTACAATATATTTTTGGTAAATATTATCTTGGATACAAAAGAAACGAAAGTATGATTTTTATTATTACAAAGTATATCAAATTTTCGACAAAGAGGAAATATATTACTTTTGGAAGTAAAAATATATTTTCTTAGAATATTTAGAAGATATATGATTTTTGAAGAAAAATATATATTTTCTTGACGATACATTATTTTTGGACAAAACAAGTCTACGTATATTTTCTAAGTGAAAATATATTATTTTGGAAACTACAAATACAAGAATACGAGAATACATGTATGAAATACTCCCATCCTTGGGAAGGAAACACGAAAACAAATACTTGAAAAGTATTATAACTCTGGATGATGTAAAGACATAAAGAAAACGTAACTCAAAACATGAATACTAAGGCAAGGCAAGGCACGACCCGCTCGTCTAATAGACCCTAGCACATTGTAGGTAGTCGTATTTGCTGACGAGATTTGAGTTACAAGTACTAAAGACGCAAAACAGTGAGTTCATGCTCCCCCCCTTTTCTTTAACTGTTTTTGGTTTTATAACTCTCGGGGGTGAAATAAATGTTACGAATACTTAAACGGTATGAAATGCCTATGAAATGCAATACTAGATCATGTGAGCATAGACTAAATACAGAAATGCCGTTAATACTTAATTAGGGACGAAGGTTAGATCTAACGGGTACGGCCGAACCCCACTCATGGTCATAACTAGTACCTAGTAGTGCTTCGGAGTCCCAGTCGAGGTTAATCGACACAGTCGAGGTTAATCAACGCAGTCGAGGGTAATCGACACAGTCAAGGTAAATTGACACAGTCGAGGTTAATCGACACAGTCGAGGAAAATCGACAAGGGTATGAGCCATTACGAGTGCTCCCTATGTCCTCACATGCCTTAAAGGAGCCATTACGAGTGCTCCCTATGTCCACACATGCCTTAAAGTCCTTGTAAAACATTCATGTTCATACACGCTTTTCATACCTGTTTACAAAGGAGTCTCTCAAAGATTTACAAGAATTACAGTACACAAACAAGACGCATGAACTCGGTCAACTTTTTGTTGATGTTTTCCAAAATTACATGTATTTCAGGTGACAGGATGGATCTTGGGTGCAGGTGTCGTAACTAGAAGTAGATTTCAAGTTTAGATGTCATCCACTTTTGTTGAATTGTAACCTAGACGAGGATTGTGTTTTAAAAGCTAAATAACCAGTGTTTGTAATACTCAAATTTTATGAATGGATGAACGTCGTTTTGATCATGTAGTTGTTTATTACGATTGAATGCAATGATATTAAACCAGTCACACATCATACACTTCCGCAAAAGACAGGGTGTGACAGTTTGGTATCAGAGCTTCGATTGTAGTGAACTAGGATTCCTTCTCGAGTCTAGACTACAATCACTAGAGTTCTCTCACGAAAACATTTTACAAAATGGTTTTCATTGCATTCACGTAAGCGTCAAGATCCACGAGTCAAACACTTTTCAAAAAGAGACAAGGCAAGGACATTAGTAAGGAATACCCTCAAGATAAGGTGCCAATTAAGGCATAGTCTACACGAGTTAGACTTGCCAAAGATAAAATACACTCTTGGTGATAACTAGTACCAAGTAGTGTTTTTGTCGCGAATCGACAACTAGAAAAATGATTCCCCCCAAGAACGAGAGTTATACGTGATATAATGCATAGAATTGCCTGTTTATGTTAAGTAACATATTTGTTCATCGATACATACATACGAATAAGTGTACGGAATAAATATTGACGTGAATACATACAAATAAGTGTACGGAATGATTATTGACGTGAACAAGATACATTCGACTCCGACTCCAATTACTGTACTTGACTCGCACGATGAAGCTATCGACCTCGCGTTCATTGCAAAGCTCATGGCTAGAGTGATAAACCAAACAAGATTCTGAGCTTGCTTCCGTAGGAGATGGCTGCTCTTCCCTCTCGATCGTGAAGGTGCCTGACTACGGTGATGATGACGAGGCAGAGGCGGCAACCTTGAACGAATTCTTAATCAACGGGACGAGATCCCTGCGGCTTTTGTGAAGCAAGACTGATGACACACATGACCAGAAAAGGGAGATGAAGTATTCATCTTGAAGGTGCCCCTCCAACTACTGGGAATTCTCTTTATTCCTATTTCATTTAATCATCGTGCCTATTCGCGCATAACGATAACAAGTGTTAGCGCGTGGACCACCGCAATGGTCCTTTCCATGATAGAGGTATAAGGACAATAGTGTTCCCTCCTTGATTGATCATCTGCTTGGACGAGAGAAAATTTGGGGTAACTGTGCAAGACAATTTATTATTACGGGGGCCCACGTAATAACAACTTGTAGTGCATGGAAATCCTGGTGGACTCTGCGGGCCAAGCTAACAATTACTACACAAAAATAAACTCTAGTTTTTCACACCTTCAAATGGTAGAACAATACCTGGATCAGTGCTTTAGCACTTTATAAATTAGGAAACCTGACTTACCTACTTCGTGTCTGATATTTCTACCCGTGTACGAGACAATTGAGAAACGATATTTAAGCAAGAGAAGATGAATAACATGCAGAAAGATTCAGTAACGTTACACTCTACCACTTTATGAAACTTGAATGACCAAGGCGATATAGCCTTGAGTTCATTTTTCCCATTACAAACAATAAGCCAAGTAGCCAAGCCTATGAAGGCTCAGTAATTATTTCCGCGCTCATACATTGTTGATTATAAATACGTGTGAAAATTGGGTGATTACATGATGGCTTATGGTGCTATGTACCTCATAGACAATTATGAAATGCTGTCTAATCCATCCCATGCTTTTGACAGAAGAGAATGCCACCCAGACGAGACACAGACACCAGTATGTTACCAAGGACAGAAGCTGAGCTTCAAGAACGTATCACACAAGCAATTGCTCGACATGAAGCCCTCCGCTCTCAACACAGCGGTGGCACTACTGGGAATAACCCTCCAACTGGCTGCACCTATAAACAATTCCTGGACTGCAAGCCATTGAATTTTGATGGCACAGGAGGTGCCGTTGCATTTGTTCGTTGGACAGAAAAGACTGACTCTCTTCTAAGAATGAGTAACTGTTCGCCCCAACAGAGAGTTACCTTTATCTCAGGATTATTTCTAGATGGCGCACTCTCCTGGTGGAACCTTCAGGTTCAAACCCTTGGTGCAGATGCTGCTTATGTACTGAGCTGGGACGATCTCAAGGAAATGATGGAAAAGAAATATTGTTCTAGGGCTGAAATCCAGAAGCTTGAGGTGGAGTTCTGGAATTTGAAAATGGACGGACCGAAGATTCCTGAATATGTCCAGCGATTTCACGACTTGTCTAGGGTCGTCCCCTACCTAGTCAAGCCAAAATTCAAAAGGGTTGAACGATTCATTTGGGGACTTGCACCTCAGATCAGGAGCATGGTTACTTCCTCAAAGCCCTCAACCATCGCAGAGGCTATCGATTTGAGTGTCACTCTTACTGAAGAAGCGTTACGCATGGGGAAATTTTCGGAATCTGAGGATGACAAGAAAGAGACTCATGTGGAGTCATCAGGCAACAAGAAAAGGAAGTCTTCAAACCTAAAGATGGGCACCCTAGTCAGCTATGGAAGCCCTAAAGCAAACAAAAGAAAGAAAGTGAATCCGCCGCATTGCAGGAAAGCTGATGGAGCCACTAATACAGCTGGTGGTAAAATTTACTCGGGGACCAAGCCGAGGTGCGGGGAATGCAATTTTCACCATGAAGGTCGATGTCTGAGGCCTAAGTGCGGAAAGCGTGGGATAGAAGGACACAGCAAGGATGCCTGTTGGGCGAAGGATCCAGACAAAAGGAATAAAGGTAGAGTACCAGGTTGCTATAGATGTGGTGAAGCAGGGCAGTTTAGGAAAGATTGCCCTAGGAAGAAACAAGCAAGGAAGGGTTTTCACGATCGAAACTCGTGAAACACGCCAGAATCCAGATGCGGTTATGGGTACGTTCCCTATTAACCAACCTTATGCATCTATTTTTAGTTAATACAGGCATCAACTGTAACCTTGCATGCGTAGAACTTAAGAAACTGCTTAGCCTAGTTTCGAGTAAAATAGACGTCCCATATTCTTTAGAAATGGGCATATAGAAGGCTAGTTTAAGCAGACGAAGCAATTAAGGATTGTATTTAGGGACTCAGAATGCCAGAACCTTCTGTTATCATTGACTTGAGAAGTCATAATATGATAGTCAGCATGGATTGGATATCCAAGTATAGAGCCTGAGAACTTCCCCGTTATGGAAGATGTTCCAGAAGCCTTTTTTGAAGACTTGCCAGGAATACCTCCACAGCGTCAAGAGGAGTTTAGGATAAACCTCATGCCAGGAGCAGCACCAGTACCGAATGACGCCTTACCAACTAGCTTCGTCCGCGAAGCATGAGCTTCCGGTATAACTGCAAGAGCTGCTAGACAGAAGGAATTAAGGACATGACATCCTTAGTTAAGGACACGAGGAGAAAGTTGATAGTTCCATTTTGCATAAATTCCAGAGAATTGAGAATCAGAATCCTTTGCCAAGGACTGACAACATGAACAGACAAATCGTCAGGTTATAGTTACCACCCAAAGATCAACATGAGGACAAGATGTCCTCCACTGTGAATACAAGAAGGAAATATCCCTAAAACGACCTTTAGGACTCGCTTCGAGCATTACGAGTTCCTTGTCGTACCATTTGGCTTAACACATGCATCGACAAAATTCATGGACCTCATGAATCAAATGTGTAAGGCATACCTGGATAAATCATGATTATTCTTGTTGACTACATTCTTATATGGCCAACGACCAAGGAAGGTCGTGAGCAAACAACTGCAATTTACCTTGCAACTCTTAGAGAAAGAACAGTCATGTGCTATGTTGATGAAAAGCGGATTTCGAATCCGCAAAGCGACAATTTTAAGATACATGGTGGATAAGAACGAAATTCATGCCAGCCCTGCAACCAAGAGCTAAGGAGCTAGAGTTGTAATTATGTGACGCTTCTCGACAAAGTCTCGATTGTACGTCGATGCAACGAGACCACAACATTGCATACGCAGCACATTGATTAAAAGATCATGAGAAGAAACCTTGATCTAGATACAGTAATTGCGCGCCGCAAATTTGACGTCATTACCTAAAAGAAAACGCTGCACGATCTTTACTGACCACACGGGTTGCAGCACACCGTTGATCGTAAAAACTTGAATATTAACATGAATAGACTAAGCTACTGAACGATGCAGACTGTATGGACATGATACGTGCTTGTGTGATAAACTTTGACGAAAAGTTGGAACACTCACTTGCCCTTAGTGGAGTCTTCCTACAACAGTATTTATCACACCGCCGTTTAAACCGCTTCGTGTGAAGCGTTAGATGGAACAGAATAAGTCAATCCCTGTCGTGTTGAACGGAGACCAAAGAAAAACAATCTACTGGCCCGAGCTGGTCCAGTAAAAACTAGAGACAAGATCGTTCAGATGTGTGATCATATCGAGACAACCCGCGAAATACAGAAAGATTGCGCCGATGAGCGGCAAAAATCGTAAGAATTTGAGACAAGAAGTATGACTTAAATAAGAGCCTCGCCTAGAGAAGGCGTGGTGTGATTTGCAAAATGTAAAGGTTGGACCCCCAGTGTAGGGATCATAACCATTTTTCACAAGTTGAAACTTCTAGAAAAGATCCGTAGTGATCGCGACACATTCTATGTGTCTAGTCTTTAGAGGAGTCTGACTCAAGGAACAGTCGTTGTTCCCACAAATAAGATTCAAGTCAATGACAAACGACAAGAATTATTATAGAACCTGTTAAGGTTTTGGACCAAGAGTCCACAATACTATAGAAACTTGTTAAGGTTACGGACCAAGAGTCCACAAGATACAGAAAAGACATGATTGATTTACTTGAGTACGATAGAATTTATAACACGACCCAGATATTACATGGGAACATGAAGACAAATCATGAATCTAAGTGACCATATTTGATTCACAACTCCCCTGCGACCGATGGCAACGCTTGAATTTCGGGATGAAATTCTTTTAACGGGGGGAGACTGTGACAACTATCACTTTTCCGTACATTCCGTACACTAATTGAACAGTAATCTGTGCTTAAATAATTGTGCATGATCTAGTTTACAAGACAAATGAATTTTGATTACTGTTATATACATACAATGGCATTTCATGATACAAGACTTTATTCGTTGCTACATGCAACACGAGATAGTTCTAATGATACACAGAACAGAATTGACACCGTTACCAGAAAAACAAAAAAAAAAATACTGACGACGTTCAGTACATAGACAGACAATATTTTGAGGCCCTGTATGAGCCAGAGATGACGTATTACACTAGTATAGTGTGTAGGGAAGTAAGGACCACAAAACTGCATGCCGAAGTGATAGACAAAGTGCCGGAAAGTGCCTAAAACCCACTCTAAGTGCAGAATTCTGCATTAATCACCAAAAATCAGCAATTTAACATGCTAGTGACATGCAAAAAAGATGGCAAAATGGTCTTGTATGCTTTCCTAAGTGTTGGGAATTAAAAGGGTCGTAAAAAGTTACATAAAGGACACTATACGGTATAACTAGACACTTTAACGAACCGGTATCTAACCGAACAACCGGACATTACCCAGAACACTAAAATATTGCTAGAAGCATTATTTTATGAAGAGTAAATTACAAAACTCGTCCTTTATGTTTGTATTGGATTGCAAATTGTGTCCTTTATCTTTAAGGTTGACGAAAATCATACTTTAAGTATGCAAAACCTATCACGTTATCTCCTTTACCCCAAACTCAGTTAAATTTTAATGTTAAATCAGGTAACACAAGGGTATTTTAGTCTTTTTACTTATTATTAAAAAACTTTTAATAAATAAAACAAAATATCATATTATTTAAATATACATAAACATGTATGATGTATCTATATTTATAAAAACCAAAACATCATTCGTCTAACTCTTTCTCTCTACCTAGCTCTGTATATCATCTACCACCACCACCACTCCCACCTCAACCACCGTCCACCGCCATCCTTAGCAACCACTCCCACCTCAACCATTGGTATCACCGGCCACCCACAACCATCAGTAATTCCGACCACTCTCTCTTATCCTATTCCCAACTTCAAACCTTAAAACCCCATATCCATCGTCGCTGTCATCAAAGATCCAGAAGCGCGTCATCGGAGATCAAGAAGGCATCGCCGTAGGTGGTGAGGTCTGGTGGTATGTGCTTGATTATGGATCTTTTTAGCGGGTCGGGTTCTCGGGTTTGTGAAATAGGGGTTTGGGTTTTTGTTGAATCCAGTGGTAGTATTTTCCTCAAATTGTTGAAAAAAAGGGGAGAGGAATAAGTGTGATATGAATTCAAAGCAGCGACATCCAAGCTTGAACATTGGTGATAGTGGCCACTAATGACCTTCACTGTTGGGGTTGGAGAGTCATGTAAATTGCTTGGGTTTATGAAGACTAAATCGAAGAAGGAGTTCTCATCGTCGGTGATGTCGATGTCACCGGCGGTAGTGGGCTGAAGACATCCATATGGTGGATTAAAGAATGTGAATGTGTGGGTGGAGAAAAAAGGGTATAAATAAACAAGGAAGAAAAGGTGGGAAGTTTTCCCTTCGTTTAATGGTATGCAAAAGTTGCAGAGGGGAAATAAGCTTTTTGCAACAGTGAGAGAGAAGAAAGACTAGATCTTGGTTTGATTAAAGTGGGTATTGATAAAGGGAAATCAATACAGATATGAGGTTGGAGAAGTTCAGTGGCGGCGGCCGGCTGGTGGTTGTGGAGAACTCAGAACAGAGACAAAATGGAGGATTGTTTATGGTGGTGGTGATGGTGGTGCTAAAATGGTGGTGGGTAGTTGGGTACAGGAGGTTAGAGAGAGAGTTATGAGGGAGAGGATATAATTTATTATTTTTTATATTTTTTAAATTCTTTATTGTTTTGTTTATTAGAGATATTTTAAATAAAATAGTAAAATTACCAATATACCCTGATTTAACATTAAAATTTAACTGAGTTGGGGATAAAGGACATAACATGTTAGGTTTTGCATACATAAAGTATGATTTTCGTCAACCTCAAAGATAAAGGACACAATTTGCAATCCAATACAAACATAAAGGACGAGTTTTGTAATTTACTCTTTTATTAATTCTGAGCTAGTTACGATCCCTGAACACCCTAACACACTGTATAACATAACATATGCCTGACACCTAACTAATACACTTGAGATCTAACCTAAACACTTAACTTACCATTGAAAACAAACAAATACCCCCCCCCCCCATACTTAGGTGGACGGTCACATGGCCCCACTTGTGATCTCCCCAAATCTTCCAAGATTACCATAAAATCTCAATTAATCTTTCTTGGATTTGTGTAAGATATGTCTAGTACTATGGAAACACATAAACCAATGGATAATGGCACTTGATGGAATATAAGAATGCATGAATACTTACACTACACTTCACCACTCATCTCCTCTTCTTCCCTTGTCTAACCTACGGCCACCATACACCTCCACACCACCATTATTTTCATTCCAAGATCATCCATTTCCAAGTGTACACAAGGTGTTAGATGCAAGATTAGGAGGTTTGGTGGACTCGGATCTTGAAGGACCTTCTCCGTTTGCTTTTATCCACTCAATCTTCATCATAGTTCTTCCCTAGCTTGAAGCTAGTAGTAAGATCCTTTTTCACTCTTGTTACTTCATATTTTTTTTATGGATAAAAGACATAGTTTGTTGATTTATACAAGAACACTAAAGAACATAACTTGAATCATGAAACATTAAATTAAATATGATGAAAAATTGTTAGTATGATGTTGTTTTGAATATGTTGATGTTTGCTTGATGATTACTAGAAATATTGATGTTGATCATTACATGGAACTTGCTAGATTGTGATTAAAAACATGATTTAGCAAGATAAGGGATAATTATGTAACAACATGAAATAATCATCACCTTGATTAAACATGAACTTGAAAGTAAAATGATTTTTCTTGAAAAGTAATAAACCAAGTGAACTAGTAATCTTGTAAATCCAAGACTTGTGAATGATTTTTCTAAAGGAACCAAGTTTAACAAGATGATTCTTGAAGGATCATGGTTTTTATTAAACCTACACTATTTTTAGTGGAAAGACAAGTAAATAAACACTAGAGAAACAAGAAGATGTTATGAATAAACATTTTTGTAAATTATGTTTACAAGTTGTAAACACCAAATCTTTTCAAGAATGCGATTTTAAAAGAAGTAAACACACTTCGGAGGGTAACTAAACCCACTAAACACTTTGCCAACTTACTATGCATTTTTATGAAAGATCAAGTTCATGTTACTATGTGAAGTGTATTGTTTTTACATTTGGTAAGTATAAAATGGTTAGTGATTTGTTGTTGATTGATTGGATGATTTTTGAAAAGAAAATTATATGCTAAATAGCATGGACACCTCCATTTACAAAGGAAACTATGGCAAAATTTTCTAAAAATACCAACACTTAGAAAATATTCTCTAAACAAGTGATTACAAGTGTATTTTTAACTATGATTTTCCATATAAACTTTGCCATAGATTTTTTGTAACAAAAATACAAGTATTGGAGGTTGGTTTTTTTTTACCAATAAAGATGGGTAAATATGTATTTAGAATCTATATTTACATTAAAGACATTGTGTGTGATTATGTGAAGTAGTTGTATTATTTTAGGATTTAAAATAATATAACTCACAAATACCAAGAATTTACAACACCAAAATAATACCAAAAATTACATGGAATGAAATATATAAGTTACACACTTGATATTGTGAAACCGAACGCAATAACGTAACTTACGAAATATTCCGAGAAGTACCGTTACAATATATTTTTGGTAAATATTATCTTGGATACAAAAGAAACGAAAGTATGATTTTTATTATTACAAAGTATATCAAATTTTCGACAAAGAGGAAATATATTACTTTTGGAAGTAAAAATAAATTTTCTTAGAATATTTAGAAGATATATGATTTTTGAAGAAAAATATATATTTTCTTGACGATACATTATTTTTGGACAAAACAAGTCTACGTATATTTTCTAAGTGAAAATATATTATTTTGGAAACTACAAATACAAGAATACGAGAATACATGTATGAAATACTCCCATCCTTGGGAAGGAAACACGAAAACAAATACTTGAAAAGTATTATAACTCTGGATGATGTAAAGACATAAAGAAAACGTAACTCAAAACATGAATACTAAGGCAAGGCACGACCCGCTCGTCTAATAGACCCTAGCACATTGTAGGTAGTCGTGTTTGCTGACGAGATTTGAGTTACGAGTACTGAAGACGCAAAACAGTGAGTTCATGCTCCCCCCCTTTTCTTTAACTGTTTTTGGTTTTATAACTCTCGGGGGTGAAATAAATGTTACGAATACTTAAACGGTATGAAATGCCTATGAAATGCAATACTAGATCATGTGAGCATAGACTAAATACAGAAATGCCATTAATACTTAATTAGGGACGAGGGTTAGATCTAACGGGTACGGCCGAACCCCACTCATGGTCACAACTAGTACCTAGTAGTGCTTCGGAGTCCCAGTCGAGGTTAATCGACACAGTCGATGTTAATCGACACAGTCGAGGGTAATTGACACAGTCAAGGTAAATTGACACAGTCGAGGTTAATCGACACAGTCGAGGAAAATCGACAAGGGTATGAGCCATTACGAGTGCTCCCTATGTCCTCACATGCCTTAAAGGAGCCATTACGAGTGCTCCCTATGTCCTCACATGCCTTAAAGTCCTTGTAAAACATTCATGTTCATACACGCTTTTCATACCTGTTTACACAGGAGTCTCTCAAAGATTTACAAGAATTACAGTACACAAACAAGACGCATGAACTCGCTCAACTTTTTGTTGATGTTTTCCAAAATTACATGTATTTCAGGTGACAGGATGGATCTTGGGCGCATGTGTCGTAACTAGAAGTAGACTTCAAGTTTAGATGTCATCCACTTTTGTTGAATTGTAACCTAGACGAGGATTGTGTTTTAAAACCTAAATAACAAGTGTTTGTAATACTCAAATTTTATGAATGGATGAACGCCGTTTTGATCATGTAGTTGTTTATTACGATTGAATGCAATGATATTAAACCAGTCACACATCGTACGCTTCCGCAAAAGACAGGGTGTGACATATATTTACCGAACCGAGACTGAAATCGGATCGTATGGACCTATCATTTGGTATCAGAGCCTCAGTGGCTCGTTTCAGTTTTGGTTTGGTCGGTTCTTCATCGGAAAACCCGCCAGAGAAGTTAATTGACGGGAGATCTAATGTTTTTTCTTTAGTTTTTATTGAGTTGTTATTGTTCCAAGCTCCAGTGACTTTATTTATATTTATGAACATCCAACGTTTTTGTTCTTGGGTGCTGAATGCGAAACCAATGTATATATTCATCTGTTAGTGTCGCAACCCACGACCCCTGTCCCAGAAGGCGGGCGACCGAGGCTTACTCAGAGATGGTGGTATCGGTGTTTATCAATTTTGGCAGCGGAATTTACATCAGGACCGTAGTTAGGAAATATTTTATCAGAGTAAAATACCGCGCTTTTATAATATTAAACATATGGGAAATTCCCAAGTTTCAATTACAACCATTTTATAGGGATAAACCCTATTTTATTAAATAAAAACATCTTCTTTATTTAGGTAACTTTTATAGCCACTTTTCCAAGCCTTCAGTGCTATCCAGCTGGCTTCTATTTGGCTTTCATATTTTGTTAGCTGAAACGCGTTTAAAAACATTTTGTCAGTGGTAAATACTGGTGAGTGAATCCCAATTTAATCAAGACAGGTTTTATCAGTTTTACAGTATTTAGGGCGATCTCGCAATTACATTTGATTATTTTTCTACTTTAATCGCCACCCATGGTACTGTCAACCCGACTTGTGGTTATGTTACTACTCACAGTGTTGTAACAAATTTCCTATACAAAACCCCAACATACCGAAGATAATTGTAGAACAAAAATACCCAATCATTGTTTAATATAATGTAAAACATTTGAGGTTTTGTAAAAACAGTCTGCAAAAAGGTTTACAAAAAGGAGATTACTCACAAAAAGGTTTACACAAAAAGAGGATTACCCACATTGCTAATTTAGGGTT
Source organism: Helianthus tuberosus (assembly GCA_030545235.1). Taxonomy (NCBI): domain Eukaryota; kingdom Viridiplantae; phylum Streptophyta; class Magnoliopsida; order Asterales; family Asteraceae; genus Helianthus; species Helianthus tuberosus. The sequence continues at coordinate 142,489,217 of CM060366.1, forward strand.
TTCCTTTGTGATTTCCTGGTGATTAACTATTAATTACACAATGCACATGCGTTAGTATAATAACCCAAATTTACATTAGCTATAGAACTCCAACGACTACATAGGGCAGAGCCTCGACAGCCGTTACGGAGCGCTAGATCAATCGGACAGTGTATCTAATACGTAACCGGGGGTTATGATACTTACAACAAGGCAGAACTTCATTATTTAGGGGGGTATAATGCCCGGGTATAGTGTCTACACTATAGAAATTAGAGAGAGAATTGTGAATTGTGAGCGTCGAAAAATGAAAGACGAGGCCTCCTATTTATAGTTCTGTTTGACCACCTTGTCGCGCCGCGCGTAAGCCGAAGGCTATGCCTTCGCGGCCCGCGAGCAAGTCTAGGGTAGGCCCTAGCTTGTTCGACTCAAACCCTGGACCCAACACGTTGGCGACACGTGGCGCGTTGGGGTGTCGCCCTGATTTCGAGGTGTAGTGCCCCGCGTAGCCCGAAGACAAGGTCTTCGCGGCCCGCGAGCGCCCGTCAGAGATTTTTTTTATTTAAATTTTGTAAAATTAAAGGTATATAGGGCCATATCTCGTATACAGGGTGTATTTTAAAGCGTATAGGGATATTCTAAATATATTAGGGGTGTCAGAAATATTTTAGGAGGGTTGTTATATCCTCCCCACCTTGTTTTAGAACTCGTCCTCGAGGTCTACTGGAACATGTGTGGATATTTCCTTTGCATTTCTGATTCAAGCTCCCAAGTGTATTCTGGTCCTCTCTTGGAATCCCATTTCACTTTGACCAAAACTAATCTCTTGTGTTTGAGGTTCTTGACTTTCATATCTTCAATCTGTAGCGGTCTTTCTACAAACTTAAGTTTTTCATTTACCTCTATATCCTTAAGAGGTACCACTAGTGATTCATCGGCTAAACACTTCTTGAGATTACATACATGAAATACATCATGTATTCATGCCATTTCCTCTGGCGGTTTTAGTTGATAAGCTACTAGTCCTATTCTTTTAATAATCTCAAAAGGTCCAACATATCCGGGGCTTAGCTTTCCTCTTTTGATGAATCTCACCACTCCTTTCCAAGGAGAAACTTTTAATAAGACCTTATCTCCTACCTGAAATTCCAACGACTTTCGCCTGTTATCAGCATAACTCTTCTGTCGATCGCGTGCTGCTTTCAGTCTTTCCTTGACTTGAACAATCTTGTCTGTTGTTTCTTGTACTATCTTGGGTCCAGATAGTTATTTTTCTCCATTTTCTGCCCAACAGACGGGAGTTCAACACTTTCATCCATAAAGTGCTTCGAATGGTGCAACATTGATACTGGTATGATAGCTGTTATTATAGGAAAATTCTATTAATGGTAAGTGATCGTCCCAATTACCTCCGAAATCAATTACACAAGCTCTAAGCATATCTTCCATTGTCTGAATTGTCCTTTCGCTTTGTCCATCCGTTTGAGGATGATAAGCAGTGCTTAGATTTAGCTTGGTTCCCATTGCTTTTTGGAAACTTGTCCAAAAATGAGAGGTAAAACGACTATCTCTATCAGAAATAATTGATAAAGGAATTCCGTGTAATGAAACTATTTTGTTTACATATAACTTAGCTAACTGTTCCATACTAAAGGTTTCCTTCATCGGTAGGGAATGAGCTGACTTAGTTAGCCTGTCTATAATCACCCAGATTGTATCATTACCTTTTTGTGTCTTGGGTAATTTGGTAACAAAGTCCATTGTTATCAATTCCCATTTCCATACAGGCATTTCCAACTGTTGCAATAAACCTGAGGGTTTCTGATGTTCAGCTTTAACTTGTGAACATGTTAGACACTTGGCAACATAAGCTGCTATATCCTTTTTCATTCCTATCCACCAGAAATTCTTTCTTAAATCTTGATACATCTTATCACTTCCATGATGCATCGTATACTTAGACTTATGGGATTTTCCTAATATACGGTGGCGTAGGTTTCCTAGTTTGGGTATCCACATCCTTTCCTTATGGAATATCCAAATTCCATCTGTTCCTTGTTCTAATTCCTTAATCATTCCTTTCAATTTCTCAGTATCATCCTTGATTACTGATTCTTGTACGGCTCTAATTTGCTCATTTAAATCTATCTGCAGATTTAATTTAAGAGAACGTACTCTTTTTGGCTTTTCGTGATACTTTCGACTTAAAGCATCAGCAACTACATTAGCCTTTCCTGCATGATACTGGATATTACAATCATAATCGCTAAGTATCTCCATCTAGCGTCTTTGTCTCATGTTTAACTCCTTTTGCCCGAAAACATACCTTAAACTCTTATGTTCGGTGAAAATGGTAAACTTACTACCGTAAAGGTAATGTCTCCAAATCTTCAGGGCAAAAATTATAGCTCCTAATTCTAAATCATGGGTTGAATAATTTTCTTCATGATTCTTAAGTGGTCTGGAGGCATAGGCTATAACCTTTTGACGTTGCATCAACACACATCCATAACCTAATTTAGAAGCGTCACAATAGACTACAAAGTATTCAGTTCTTTCTAGTAACGCTAGTATCGGTGCGTTGGTTAATCTTTGCTTAAGAATTCTAAAGGATTCTTCTTGTTTTGGTCCCCATGCAAACTTAACATATTTACAGGTTAGCTTAGTTAAGGGAATGGCTATTCTAGAAAAATCTCGGATAAATCTCCTATAATAACCGGCCAATCTCGGTGATTCAGGGTTTTCCATTTGGTAATTGCCTCAATCTTGGTGGGATCCACATGAATTCCTTCATGATTGACTAGGTGTCCAAGAAATTGTACTTCTTCTAACCAAAATTCGCATTTTGAAAATTTAGCGTAAAGCTTTTCTTTTCTCAGCAAATTTAGGAGTGCATGCAGATGCGGTGCATGTTCTTCTTTACTCTTGGAGTAAATGAGAATATCATCTATAAAAACAATTATGAATTTATCCAAATATGGCTTACATATTCTGTTCATCATGTCCATAAATGCGGCTGGGGCATTGGTTAAACCAAATGGCATGACAATAAATTCATAATGGCCATACCTTGTTCTAAAAGCGGTCTTAGGAATGTCCTCTTCATGTACCTTTAATTGATGATATCCTGATCGTAAATCGATCTTAGAGAAAAATTGAGCTCCTTGCAGTTGATCGAACAGATCATCGATTCTCGGTAATGGGTACTGATTTTTAATCGTGACTTTATTCAGTTCACGTTAATCAATGCACATACACATTAACCCGTCTTTCTTTTTAACAAATAAGATCGGTGCTCCCCATGGTGATGAACTTGGCTGTATGAATCCTTTCTCCAATAGTTCGTCTAGTTGTTTCTTCAATTCTTTCATTTCTGCTGGTGCCAAACGGTAGGGTGCTTTGGCAATTGGTGCGGTTCCTGGTAGTAGATGAATTCTAAATTCGACTTCCCTGTCCGGCGGTAGTCCTGGTAATTCTTCTGGAACTACGTCTGAGAATTGAGATACTACAGGGATATCTTTCAATTCTTTTCCTTTAGTGTTAATGATTATAGAAATGAAATACACTATTGACCCTTTTCTTGCATAACTTGTTGTTTTCATCACAGAGATGAATTTCGTGGATCTATACGGCTTATTTCCCTTAATTGTGATATTTTCACCTTTTGGTGAATTTACTTTATTGACTTTTGATCACATAGAATACTGGCTTTATTGGCTACTAACCAATCCATTCCTAATACAACATCAAATCCTGCCAGATTCATTGGATAAAGGTTTGCAATAAACTTTTGATTTAAAATTTCTATTCTTGCTCCCAGCAAGATTTCGGTGATCTTAATGGTTTCTCCATTTGCTGTCTCTACTATACATTCTTGTTAGAGTTTAGTTAATGGTTGATTGAGGAGTTTGCAAAATGAAGTATTGATAAAACTTTGGTTCGCACCAGAGTCAGATAATACTTTAGCAAAAACATCATTAACTAAAAACGTACCGGCAATCACGCCCGGAATCATCTTCGCTTCTTCTGCAATCAGAACAAATGCTCTAGCATTCTTAGTAGTCTTGTTGTTCATGGCTGGAGCTAGTTTCAGACAATTCGGCTTGATATGTCCTTTTTCTCCACAGTTGAAGCACACTCTATTACTTGGTTTCTTCCTATAGTCTTCTTCCTTATGTCCTGGTATCTTGCAGAAATTACACTAGGTAGAGCATCCTCCTGAATGCTTTTTCTTACAGGCTTTACAGTAAGGTGTCGAGGTAGAACCTATGTTTTTCACGCGGTTGGAATTTCCATAGAGAAATTCCTGGGTAAGCCTTTGGGCTAGGTTCTTCCTTTGGTTCTCTTCTTGTGTACGTACTAATTCATCAGTCAAGCTATTTGCTAGTTCTACAGCTTCTTCTAAAGTTTGTGTTCTAGCTGCCTTGACTACATGCCTAATCTCACTAATTAATCCCCAGATATAACGGGAGATTAATACTGGTTATGCTAGGGTTGGCACTATTTGTCACACCCCAACCGATGATGGAAACATCGGGGCGCGACACTGATCGAAACAGATTGTCCAGGAGAAATCCATAACAACTAAAATTACCGGATATTTATCATTATGTCCATACCATAATATATCAAATAAAAGCAGTTATTAGAGACATTGTTTTCTCAAAGACATATCAAATGTTCCGACAACTCAGATTTTTATTTAATTTGTGTCTAGACTACATCCTAGCTTGATTCCAGCAAATAGCAAGCAATCATCCTAAGCACCTGTAACATACGTTAAAATAGAGGTCAATACACATAGTGTAAAGGTGAGCATACAAGTTTAATAGTAATGGTAGAGTTCAAAAGCGTTTACGCATAACAACCATGTAACATGTATAATGTGAAGATGGTAGGTTATCGACAATGAAATATGCACAGACAAGACTGCGAGTTGTAGAATGCGCAACACATATCACCACTGTGACATGTGAAGAGGTAACCTTAACATCCCCTGTCCACGACATGTGCTGAGTCCAAACTATAGTACTATCGTTGCTAAGGCGTCAAGCAACAATCACTGTGTTAACATAACATACAAGCATTCATCGAGTAACACGTAACATGCAATAACGATCAGCGTATAAATAGTGTTTACGTTGTGTGTTCGATGTGATTTAGAATAAGTAACGTATGTAACACCCAAAAGTACGTAAAGCAAAAAGGGTTCGAGTATACTTACAACGATGATAGTTAATGGATTGAAGGGAGCGCTAGAGTGATTAGCTTGAACAGTTAACGGTATCTTAAGTGAAGAATGGCGCGTAAAATGGTACAAGTGAACAAGTGTCACATGGTAATCGGATCGGATGGCAATCCGATCGGATGCTCATTCGATCGGATGTCAATCTGTTCGGATGGTCATCCGATCGGATGGCCATTCGGTCGGATTGACATTCGTTTGAGAAGGATGTATTTCTGTATGATGGCTTTGAAGTTTTCGTTGTAGCATTTTGAAAACAGATAAGTATCTCTACCCTTCAGGTCGATCGATCGAACGGTCGTTCAATCGGATAGCGATTCGATTGACAGGACACTTAGTGAGAACAAGTTCACAGCAGGATGGTCTCTCGATCGGATAGCAATCCGATCGGATGGCAATCCGTTAGAAATGATGGTCTTTGAAAATTATGAAATTGATTAAGTGTCAAAGTTCCAAATGTCACCCGATCGGATGGTCGTTGGATCGGATGGTAATCTGATCGGACGGCAATCCATTCGACGTTCAGATCTTTTGAAAACTTGAAAATTGTTAAGTGTGGAACCAAGTGCAATCCGATCGGATTGCAATCCGATCGGATTGCAATCCGATCGGATGGCAGTCTGATCGGACGACAATCCGTCCCAACGAATCTGATCATCTTGACTTGATTATTTTGAAAGTTTAGCGGTTTCTTCGAGACGGTATGACAACGTACTAAACAACGGAACCTCGACCAGTCTGTTCGGATGGTATGACAATCTGTTCAGATGGTCGCCCGATCGAACAGGAATCACCCTGCTTCGACCAGTCACTGTTCTTTGACGGTTTGTTCATGTTCAATCTTAAATCGGTTGACTCTTTGATAGAAATCAGATCTCAACCGACACTTCACTAAGAAATGAGTAGAAGACCAGAATGAGCTCCGATTCTATCGGTTTTGAGTGCATTAAGTGTAAAAGAGTTGAAAGAAAGTTGAAAAAGTTTCTTTCGATCCTTTTAACTTTTAAAATGTTTAGATATATGCGAAATCGTTGTGAAATCATGTGGAAATCCTTCAGATCTGAGTTGTTCTTGGTGGAATGAAGCCAAATCTTGAAGTTCATAAGAACTCCATGATGACATCCCCCTAGAACACCTCAAATCCGTTGATTTCACGGTTAAAAGTTAAGATTCAAAGGTGAAATTGATGAAGAAGTGCGTGTAGATAGTAGAAGTACAAGATTTGATTTGAAAACTTACAAGAATCGTGAGAAATCGAGAGAAAGAAGGCCTTGAGCGTGCTGGTCGAATGAGGGAGAGCTGTCACATCACAAGTGATGTGACAGGGGGTATTTATAGGTTGCCAAAAAGGGAAAGTGGAGTGCAAGTGTCGGATAGCTCACCGATCAGATGACACTTCAATCGGATGGCAATCCGATCGGATGGCCATCCGATCGGATGGCCATTCGATCGGATGGTTATTCGATCGAGTGGTCATTCGATTGAGTGGCTCTGACGGGTTGTGTTTCGACGTTTCGTTTTGCGTGTTAAGCGTTGCGATGCGTTCCGAGTGAGCGATGCGATAGTGTTATTCATTAGTCACACAAATAACCTAACTACTATATCTAACATACAATCACTGTAGATAACTTGCGTTTAGCATTTGTGATTGAATTGCGTTGTGATAGAATGTGATTGCGATTGCGATTATACACCTCAACATAAACATAACATGCATAAGTAACACATAATAGCGCACACACGTAACACAATATCCAGAACACATAATTCGAGTTGCGATGTGATAAGTCGATTAGCGATTAGACATGCGATTAAACCTCGATTATTAATAGATACTCCACATAATACAACTAAAGCGAATAATTAATAGAATTTGATTACAAGTCAAGAAGCATAATTCAGAAGTTAAGCAAGGAGTGACAGATCGCAATTAGCAATCTTTTCTTCCTTTGAATTTGACTCTCCAAAAAGCGGGTTGTTAAAGCCTCCCACACTTTAGGAAATTCCGTCCCGAAATTTATGAAGTAGGCGTAACAAACAGTTGCGGGTACTTCGCCTTCATGTCACTTTCGAGTTCCCAGGTGAACTCGGCACCGCGTTTACTTTCCGAGCGAACCTTTACTAGTTCCCAGGTGAACTCGGCACCGCGTTTGCCTTCCCAGCGAACCTTCACAATGGGAATGCGTGAGTTTCTGAGCACCTTGGTTTCTCGTCCCATGATCTCTACAGGCTTTTCCACGAAGTGTAATGTTTCGTCCACTTGTAAATCTTCAAGAGGGACATGTAATTCCTGGTCGGCCAAGCACTTTATGAGTTTCAAAACGTGGAAAGTCGGGTGGACATTACTAAGTTCCTCCGGTAGTTCGAGTCTGTAGGCCACTTTTCTAAACCTTTCCAGAATTTTGAAAGGTCCAACATATCGAGGCGTGAGCTTTCCTTTCTTGCCGAATCTGATCACCCCCTTCCAAGGTGCAACCTTTAGGAGTACATGATCGCCAACGTCAAACTCAAGGGGCTTGCAGCGTCTATCGGCGTAACTTTTCTGACGACTCTGAGCTTTCAATGGATTGTCTCGAATTTAGAGGACTTTGTCAGTCGTTTCTTGCAACAGCTCAGGACCGGTAATTTGCACGTCTCCGATCTCGTGCCATACAATAGGCAATCAACATTTCCTTCCGTATAATGCCTCAAATGGTGCCATTTGGATGCTAGAATGATAACTGTTATTGTACGAGAATTCGACTAAAGGTAAGTATGCGTCCCAATTACCACCGAAATCTATGACACATGAGCGAAGCATGTCTTCAAGGGTGCGAATCGTTCTTTCAGTCTGACCATCGGTTTGGGGATGAAAAGCTATACTTAGATTAAGAGTAGTACCGAGGGCAGATTGAAACATTTCCCAAAGACGTGAGGTAAACCGATCATCGCGGTCAGAGATGATGTCACGAGGCGTCCCGTGTCGACAAATGATCTCATCGGTGTAGATTCGGGCTAATTTTTCTACCTTAAAGTCTTCTCGTATCGGCAGAAAATGAGCTGCTTTAGTCAAACGGTCAACGACAACCTAGATGCTGTCGTGACCTGATGGCGTGCGCAGAAGTTTTGTTATAAAATCCATAGCTATACTCTCCTACTTCCACATGGGAATCTCGGGTTGGACGAGTAAGCCAGAGGGGCGTTGATGCTCAGCCTTGACTTTGGAACAAGTCAGCATTTCGAAACATAGAGAGCGATATCCTTCTTCATGCCCGGCCACCAGTACTTGTAGCGCATGTCCTGGTACATCTTGTCAGCACCGGGATGAATATAATACCGGGATTTTTGGGCTTCGTCCATCAGAATTTGTCGCAAATTGGTACGCTTGGGAATCCAAATTTGGTCTAGATAGTGGAATATCCCATTTGATTTATTCTTGAGTTGGGCGCCATCGTTAAGAATCCTTTCCTTCTTCAAAGTACGTTCGGTAAAACAAGCATGCTGAGCGTCGTGGATGAGAGCTTCGAGATTATGCTGGGCTTGAGAATTACGAACGCTATGCAAATAGCTTCGTCGACTGAGAGCATCGACAACGACATTTGCTTTGCGTGGGTGGTAACGAATCTCATAGTCGTAATCGTTGAGGAGTTCAATCCATCGGCGTTGGCGCATGTTCAATTCTTTCTGGTCAAAGATGTGTTGTAGGCTCCTATGATCGGTGAAGATCGTACACTTGGTACCATAAAGGTCGTGTCGCCAAATCTTTAACGCAAAAATAACTACACCTAGCTTGAGGTCGTGGGTTGTATAATTCTTCTCGTGGATCTTGAGCTGTCGAGAGGCGTACGCGATAACCTTGTCCCGTTGCATGAAAACACAACCAAGACCAAGGTTCGAGGCATCACAGTAGACTACGAAATCTTCATTTCTGTCGGGCAGTGAGAGCACGAGAGGATTGCAAAGCATAGCTTTGAGAGTTTGAAAGGCCTCCTCCTGTTCAGTTCCCCAAACAAAAGGTTTGTCCTTATGTGTAAGAGAGGTAAGCGGCACAACGATTTTTGAAAAGTCTGCGATGAATCGGCGATAGTAACCCGCCAATCCGAGAAAAGAACGAACTTCGAACGGGTTCCTAGGTGTAACCCAAATCTGAACAACTTCGATCTTCGCAGGATCAACATGAATTCCTTGACTATTAACGATGTGACCAAGAAATTGAACCTCCTCAAGCCAGAATTCACACTTGGAGAACTTGGCATAGAGACGGTTTCCCTGTAGTAACTTAAGAACCAAACGTAGATGCTGCGAGTGTTCGGTTTTTGATTTGGAATAGATCAGGATATCATCGATGAACACGATGACGAAGCGGTCAAGAAAGGGTTTGCACACGCGATTCATTAGATCCATGAAAACTGCAGGAGCGTTGGTCAAACCAAAAGGCATGACAACAAACTCATAATGACCATAGCGAGTTCTAAAAGCGGTTTTAAGTATATCCTCCTCTTGAATGCGTAATTGGTGAGAGCCTGAGCGTAGATCGATCTTCGAGAAACACGTAGCAGCTTGTAACTGATCAAACAAATCATCGATTCGAGGCAAGGGATAGCGATTCTTGATGGTCAGTTTATTCAACTCCCTATAGTCGATGGACATCCGGAACGACCCGTCCTTCTTTTTGAAGAAAAGGACTGGTGCGCCGCAAGGAGAGGTGCTAGGGTGAATAAAGCCTTTATCAAGTAGTTCCTGGAGCTGACTCGAGAGTTCGCGCATTTCCGAATGAGCGAGATGATAAGGCGCTCTAGCAACAGGATTTGCTCCAGGAATGAGGTCGATTCGGAAATCGATATCACGAGTGGGAGGTAAACCAGGTAAATCGTCAGGAAATACGTTAGGGAATTCACAAACAACGGGAACGTCTTTCACTCCTGAGTTTCCTTTCTTTTCCTTCTTCGCTACTACAATGTTAGCCAAGAAAGCTCTGTATTCCTTGTGGAGATACTTGCTTGCTTGGACACATGACATGAGTTTGAGACCTTTCGAAGGAGTTTCGCCACAAACACAAAGTTAATCACCATTAGCGAGCGATAAACGAATCATCTTATCGAAGCAAACAAATTCAGCACGATTTTCGTGAAGAAAATCCATGCCTACTATGATGTCAAAACTACCGAGCTGCATCGGAATAAGGTCGATAGGGAAGACATGATTGTTGAGTTCAAGTGTACAATCACGTAGAACATAATTGACAGTGACGGTTCTTCCGATGGCAACTTCAACATCGAACGTCGAGGGGAGATGGGCGCGCTTACGATTGAGGAGCTTCTCGAATTCAAACGATACAAAACAGTTATCGGCTCCAGTATCAAACAAACACGAAGCATATATACCATTCACAAGGAACGTACCATTAACCACATTGTTGTCTGCTTGAGCCTGGCGGGTGTTGATGTTGAAAGCACGTCCACAGGTTGCTGCCTGCTGCTGCAGTTGAGGCTGCTGCTGCTGATGTTGCTGCTGCTGGGGCTCTTGTTTCACTACCCTGTTGGGGCACATGTTTGCAAAGTGGTTGGGATCACCACATGCAAAGCAAGCTCGAGCGTGAGCCGCGGGTGCAGGAGCTGCTTGTTTGCCCTGGGGATCAGGAAAAAGAGCTTGTGGTGCAGGAGCTTGACCTTGAGTTAGAGCTGGAGCTTGGCGTGGACCTGTATGGCAGTTTGCGGTGAAGTGGCCGTACATGATGCATAACTCTTGCATCATGATATTCTTCAACTCGTCCCATGTCAGCCTAAAAGCTGCATCGTTTTCTCGTTTTTCCTTTCAGCCGTCCACCAATCAAGAGCGCGGGACTGGAAGACGCCGGTGGCGTTAACAGTGAGAAGTTTTTCTGGACAACCACTCTGGCACAGGGTGACTTCGATTGAATCAAACCATTGAACATGGCTGTAGGCCCATCTTCGCCGGTAAATTCTTTTGGACCGCAGGCTTTGAACTGCTTGAAGCTAAAAGCTGCTTTCGGAGTATCAGTCCTGGACTCCTCCTAGGACTTGCTAGCATTCTCATTCAGCTCACTGATGATTTGTGGGATGACTTTCGCCATTTGCTTAGAGACGAGGGCTGCGATTCGTTTGTCATCATGGTTTTCGCGAGCCGAGCGAGAGTGGAATGATCCAAAAGACGACATTGTCTGCAACAGACATCGCCATAGGACTCAAACACAATTTCATTTAACCCTAGTATAGTCTAGCGATTTCATTATAAAGCTCAGGAACACATCAATTCACAAAATCACGTAGGCACATAACACAGAATCACATAAGCACGTATTTCACATAAGCACAGTAGCACATAAGCACATAGCTCCCCTTAAGCACATATTTTGCACGTATTCACCTATCCTTCATAGCAGTGTATAGCAATTAAGTATAGCGAGTGCGATTAGCGAGTACACAGCGAGTAGCATAGCGAGTATTATAGCACGCGATTTGTTAACGTTTTGAGATAGAGGTGTAGTGTGAGTCGTGCGTGTTGATCAAAGCGAATAGCAAAAAGCGAGTAGATCACCATAATCAAAACACATAAAACCACATAAAATTCACGTAAAATCGATAAATCACAGAGTTGGCAGCGGCGAAATCCAGAATTGATACACATAAAATCGAGAAGAGATTGTCTTGGGTGCATAGACATTGACTACCCAAAGTGATTCACTATTCAAAAGGACCTTAAGTGCATACCTTGGCCTTCTGGACTGTGCTCTCGCCTCAATTTGGGTGATCGGCACACATCCTTCCAGTTACAGCGTGACTCAAGTCGTTGGAGTTCGTCGAGACTTTGGTGAGAGTTTTGTAAAACCAATATGGAGAACAGAACGAGTCATCAAGGTTCAGGTTTCACCCCTGACTTAACGACTACATCCCTGTTTGTGTGATAGAATCACGAGATAGATAAGGAGAATCGCGTCGAAGTATGGATTTCACTCCTGATTCAACGCGAATTCTCTTGCTTATAGCAAAAATAGCGAGTCGAACTGGTGATTTGGTCGAGAGTTTGCAGTTTTCACACCTAATCTTAACCAGATCATCCGTTGATGTGTGTTCCCAGCCTTAGGAAAGGCTGGTCTTGCGCGGAACTGTAGTATGCGATGTTCGCGCAAGTGTGTAGTGTACAACGAGTTCGAGCGAGAAATAGCGATTAAGATCGTACAAAACCCATACCGGGTATGCACAAGTTGGTCTGTCGGTACTTAGACTATAGACTAGGCCGTTTCTAAGACATCGACCTGGACTAGGTCGAGTCTTGCCTGATTCCCTATAGTTATGGCTCTGATACCAATCTGTCACACCCCAACCGATGACAGAAACATCGGGGCGCGACACTGAGCGAAACAGATTGTCCAGGAGAAATCCATAACAACTAAAATTACCGGATATTTATCATTATGTCCCATACCATAATATATCAAATAAAAGCAGTTATTGCAGACATTTTTTTCTCAAAGATAGATCAAATGTTCCGACAACTCAGATTTTTATTTAATTTGTTACTAGACTCCATCCTAGCTTGATTCCAGCAAATAGCATGCAATCATCCTAAGCACCTGTCACATACGTTAAAATAGAGGTCAATACACATAGTGTAAAGGTGAGCATACAAGTTTAATAGTAATAGTAGAGTTCGAAAGCGTTTACGCATAGCCAGCATGTAACATGTATAATGTGAAGCTAGTAGGTTATCGACAATGAAATATGCACAGACAAGACTGCGAGTTGTAAAATGCGCAACACATATCACCACTGTGACACGTGAAGAGGTAACCTTAACAACCCTTCTCCACGACAGGTGCTGAGTCAAAACTATAGTACTATCGTTGCTAAGGCGTCAGGCAACAATCACTGTGTTAACATAACATACAAGCATTCATCGAGTAACATGTAACATGGAATAACGGTCAACGTATAAATAGGTTTGCGTTGTGTGTTCGATGTAATTTAGAATAAGTAACGTATGTAACACCCAAAAGTGCGTAAAGCAAAAAGGGTTCGAGTATACTCACAGGGATGATAGTTAATGGATTGTAGGGAGCGTTAGAGTGATTAGCTTGAACAGTTAACGGTATCATAAGCGAAGAACGGCGCGTAAAATGGTGCAAGTGAACAAGTGTCGGATGTCAATCCGTTCGGATGGTCATCCGATCGGATGGCCATTCGGTCGGATTGACATTCGTTTGAGAAGGATGTTTTTGTGTATGATGGCTTTGAAGTTTTCGTTATATCATTTTGAAAATAGAGAAGTATCTCTACCCTTCAGGTCGATCGATCGAACGGTCATTCGAACAGATAGCGATCCGATTTGCAGGATACTTAATGAGAACAAGTTCACAGCAGGATGGTCACTCGATCGGATAGCAATCCGATCGGATGGCAATCTGTTAGAACCGATGGTCTTTCAAAATTATGAAATTGATTAAGTGTCGAAGTTCCAAATGTCACCCGATCGGATGGTCGTTCGATCAGATGGCAATCCGATCGGACGGTAATCCGTTCGACGTTCAGATCTTTTGAAAACTTGAAAATTGTTAAGTGTGGAACCAAGTGCAATCCGATCGGATTGCAGTTCGATCGGATGGCAATCTGATCAAATGACAGTCTGATCGGCCGGCAATCCGTCCCAACGAATCTGGTCGTCTTGACTTGATTATTTTGAAAGTTTTGCAGTTTGTTCGAGACGGTATGACAAAGTACTAAACAATGGAACCTCGTCATATCCCAAGTCGCTCGATCGAACAGGAATCACCCTGATCCGACCAGTCTACTGTTCTTTGACGGTTTGTTCATGTTCAATCCGAAATCGGTTGTCTCTTTGATAGAAATCAGATCTCAACCGACACTTCACTAAGAAATGAGTAGAAGACCAGAATGAGCTCCGATTCTATCGGTTTTGAGTGCATTAAGTGTAAAAGAGTTGAAAGAAAGTTGAAAAAGTTTCTTTCAATCCTTTTAACCTTGAAAATGTTTAGATCTATGTGAAATCATTGTGAAATCATGTGGAAATCCTTCAGATCTGAGTTCTTGGTGGAATGAAGCCATATCTTGAAGTTCATAAGAACTCCATGCTGACATCGCCCTAGAACACCTCAAAGCCGTTGATTTCACAGTTAAAAGTTAAGATTCAAAGGTGAAAATGAAGAAGAAGTGCGTGTAGATCGTATAAGTGCAAGATTTGAGTTGAAAACTTACAAGAATCGCGAGAAATCGAGAGAGAGAAAGCCTTGAGTGTGCGGGTCGAATGAGGGAGAGCTGTCACATCGGGTATTTATAGGTTGCCAAAAAGGGGAAGTGGAGTGCAAGTGTCGGATAGCTCACCGATCGGATGACACTTCGATCGGATGGCAATCCGATCGGATGGCCATTCGGTCGGATAGTCATTCGATCGCGTGGCTCCGACGGGTTGCATTTCGACGTTTTGTTTTGCGTGTTGAGCGTTGCGATGCGTTCCGAGTGAGCGATGCGATAGTATTATTCATTAGTCACACAAATAACCTAACTACTATATCTTACATACAATCACTATAGATAACTTGCGTTTAGCGTTTGCGATTGAATTGCGTTGTGATAGAATGCGATTGCGATTAAACACCTCAACATAAACATAACATGCACAAGTAACACATAATAGCACACATGTAAAACAATATCCAGAACACATAATTCGAGTTGTGATACGATAAGTTGATTAGCGATTAGACATGCGATTAAACCTCGATTATTGATAGATACTCCACATAATACAACTAAAGCGAATAATTAATAGAATTTGATTACAGGTCAAGAAGCACAATTCAGAAGTTAAGCAAGGAGTGACAAATCGTAATTAGCAATCTTTTCTTCCTTTGACTTTGACTATGACTTGTACTTTGACTCTCCAAAAAGCGGGTTGTTACACTATTCTAGCATATTCAAAGAATGTAGTAGTGTAACCCTTACTATCCACTCCAGTCATTCTAAGGTTTTAGAACTTATTTGCTATCTGTTCCTTTTCATTGGGAGGACAACATTTCCTTTCAACCATGTTCTTAAACTCATTCAATTCCATATTGTAGACTTGGTCACTTCCCCTGGATTGGAGGATAGTGTTCCACCATTTTAAGGCTGAGTTCTTAAACAGATTGGAAGCAAACATTATCTTATCCTCTTCTGCGCACTTTCTTATTTTCAAGACTGCCTCAGTCTTTTCTATCCAGCGTAGAGCTGCAATGGCCCCCTCATTGCTAGGGTCAAGGTTTGGGTAGGGTGCTACTGGCACTACGTGAAAAAGGGCCTACGACCACACTTTTGGCAGAACCGCCCCACCACACATTTATAAAAATGTGTGGTTAAAGGTTATTCATAACATTTTAAAACACCTTTAGCCACACATTTTATTATTAATGTGACAATTTATACTAGTTCAGAACCTTTAGCCACACTTTTAGAGAATAATGTGACATTTATTAGCCACAAATCTAAATGTGTGGCCAAATGTTATCTATGGCCACATATTTTTTTTTTCTGTGATGAAAAAACATGTATTTGACAACTTTAGCCACACTTTAAGAAAAAAAATGTGACATATATTTGCTACACTAGCAAAGTGTGGCTAAATGTTATCTACGATCACATTATATAATTTCATGTGACCAATAACATGTGTATTCAAAACCTTTAGCCACACTTTAAGAAAAAATTGTGACATTTATTAGTCACACTAAAAAAGTGTGGCCAAATTTGATATACAGTTACTGTATTTGTTTCGTGTGACTAAATACAAAACTAGTCAAAACCGTTAACCACACGTTAAGATAAAACATCCATATTAGAAAAGTGTAGCCAAATGTGTTCTACAACCACATTATATGTTTAATAATGTGGCTAAAATCTAATACATATGGCCACATATATTATTTTATGTAACCAAAGGTTAGACAATAGTCACACTTAAAATTACAAAATTTATTGTGGTTTTACATTAACATTCGTCACACAATCATCATTTTGTTTATTTTGTGTGACGAAATGTTATCAAATGTCATTAAAAAAATTTGTGACCAAATGTTAAACTTACTACATCTTTAAAAATTCTCCCCAAAATATTTAGTTCCAAAACTTAAACTTCCACCTAAAATATTTCATCCTAAAACTTCCCTCCAAAATATTTCATTCTAAAACTTAAACTTAGCCCCAAAATATTTCATCCTAAAACTTAAACTTTACCCCAAAATATTTATCCTAAAACTTAAACTTTCCCCTAAATATTTGATTCAAAACTTTTCTGTCAAATAATATTCTTATTTAAAAAATTACATTATTTAATATTAAAAAACAAAAAGAATCTTACTAGATATTTAATAATTAAAACTATTTTTAAATATTGTATATTTAAACCATATTTGTTTTCTTCTAAATGATATATTAAGGTATGCATGTTCGGTAGCAGTACAGGTACCGAACTCATCCCGAATCATATATGTGTTAATAGACCATATTGGGCTTTACTGGGTCATAATGGCCAATATTGGTCATAGATATGTTAATGAACCATATTGGATCACAATCGATAATAGTAGATCACACATGTCTTAATGGACCATATTAGGCCTAAATGATAGTGGATCATACATGTCTTAATGGATCACAATACACAATAGTATATCATATATGTGTTAATGGGCCATATTGGACCTAAGTGGAACATAATGGCCAATAATGGATCGTCTATGTCTTAATGGACCATATTAGGCCTTAATGAATCATAGTGGACGATCATACACGTCTTAATTGACCATATTGGGCCTTAATGGAGCGTAATGGACAATAGTGGATCGCATATGTCTTAATGGACCTTATTGGGCTTTGATATATCACATTTTTGAATAGTGAATCATATTTGTCTTAATGAACCATATTGGGCCTTAATGGATCACAAGGTCAATAGTAGATCAAAATTTCTTAATGGACTATATTGGGCCTTAATGGATCACAATGGCCAATAGTCGATAATACATGTCTTAATGGACCACACGTGCTTTAATGGAGCACGATGGCTAATTGTGGATCATTTATGTCTTAATGGACCACAATAGGGCTAAATGGATTACAATGGACAATATTGGATCATACATGTCTTAATGGACCATATTAGGCCTTAATGGACCTCCATGGGCAATACTAGCTCATAAATGTATTAATGGGCCATATTGGGCCTTAACGGATCACAATAAACAATAGTAGATCGGAACGCTGAACTCATATTCATGAAAATCGAAGGATCGTTGTAATTTTCAATCGTTGTAATTGAAGGATTGCGTCAATCTTTACTCTTCTCGTGGGTGGAATATTATTGTTCTTTTTGATTTTTAATAATCCGTAAGTTCATCTCTATTCAATTACATGTTTTACTTGCTATATATAAAGGGGTTTTGATAATTAACCCATGAAAAAGCTTCTGATGTACGCTAAAGATGATTTGATAGTGTAGAATCTGATTTGAATGACATTATATATTAAAAATGGTTAAAGGTATAAACTATAAAGCATAATTCTATATAGATTCCAAGGACCCTGTAATAATGGGTCTTTTTTAATTTGGTTGTTTTAGATTTGTGTGCTTCATGTCCCATGCTCTGTGATCATCAAGGATTCAAAGTTAGGGTTTCTCAACACAGGTTTCTTTTGTAATCTGAACAAAACGAGCCAATGAAAGTCTATCATTTGTTCATAATGGATGCAACTATCGACTATGAAATCCTATGATGTTGTTCTTCTTCATTCGCCATCGCTTCAGTGCCAAAACAAGGTTTTCCGGGGTAGATGGCTAACCCACTTCCACTTTATGAATTATTTTCAAAAAGGTTTCACTTGATTCTCTATTTACTTGTATTTCTGCACTTTTCTTATGTTTCTCAGATATTGATTTGGTTATGCTTTGAGTTGAATGAAATCTAAACTGTGATGGCTTTTAATGTTACGCACATTGATGAATCGAACTGAACCAAATGGTATGCATACTGATGTATTGATTGATAATAAAGTGTTTGTTCTGTTTACAAGTTTGTCTTCTACGAGCAAAAACACATAATAAAAAAGAATTACATATAGTTGTTCCCTAGGAGTTTGATTTGGTATATAAAATTTAGTAATGTATAATTGAAAATTCTAAAGGAAAAGTGAACCATCATGACCATTGTATATATGTGTTTATGTATATATGTTTGTATGTATGTGTATGTATTTACTGGTGCTTCTTCCAGCTATGTGGTGGTTATCTATTTGGTTTGCGTATGGGTTTTCTTACTGACTCTATTGGTGCAACTGCAACATTCCTTCTTGGCACGGAAGGTTTTATGTTATTCTATCCACTCATTTTTATACTTGCAGATCTTTTTGAAGCTTTGGATACAAAGAGAACTTGGATACAATATAAATAGTTCAAAATTTGGTTGGCTTTCTTACTAAAACATGTTTTTTTTTTGTTAATCATACTTTTAGTGCTGTGAATCTTGTTTTTTAAGGTTTTATTGTAGATTGGGAGATCAAATGTCATTTCTAATTTAGGTGATTATCCACAGTTTCGTGCAGTAGCTATTGCTCTTCATAAATCCATATATAAACGAGAACTTGACACAATTAAAATGTAGTGTCTTATATACGTTTTGTATTTTATGTTGTAAAAGTGTAAAACTCTCTTCTTAAAATATTAATATGCGAAATAAAATAAAATAAAATCAGGTTAAATGGGTCATGTTCAAGTCAACCCGCGAATATTGGCGTCGTGTTCGGGTTCATGTGTTCGAGAAGATTTCGGGTTCGGGTAGGGTTGATCCCGTCAACCCATGAACACGACCCATGTAGCACCTCTTGACTTTATAGTAGAACTATTAGCTTTTATATGTAACCACTAAATATGTTTCAATCAACATGTGGATAGTTGGTCAACTTCATTTTTTAACTTATTTTTCTTCGTGTATATATTTGTTGCTAAAGCAGACTGTTTAGGCTATTATATTAAAGCAATCAAATTTGCTCCTTTACTAGATATATTATTAGCACCTACATAAAACTACCCACATGTTAGACCACCACTCTCACTTCACTACACCATCTGGTCCCTTCATTCTTTCAGATCATGGAATTCCTAACAAAAGAAAATGGCGCCCTGCAGGCGCTCTGGGTATAACCCTACTCTAGGTAAACTGTTTTTGTTACATTTGTTGATGTACTGTCACCTTTTAAGTTTATTTGTTTGAATATATTTGTTAAGTTTAATTATTATTAATTTCTGAAACTGGACGATTATAAAATTAGTTATATGATGTATCTTGATATTGTTTAAATTGGTGAAATTGTAGATCCAGTTGCCGAGAGGTGATGTCGTTGTCACCAAAGATCTTGCTTGAATCAGATCAATACACATGTGAGATTTGTAACCAACGGTTCCAAAGAGATCAAAATCCATAGATGCGTCGCACTTTTAATTTGCATGTACTTGTTGGTATATCTTATAACTTTCCTTTAACTACAATACAATGCAGACAAAACAAGATGAACCGCGTGACGTTTCGCAAATGAGTTTTGATTGGCTGAGACAAAGGATCAGCTAAGGGCCGAAATGAAAGCGGGGAGATTTTTTTTAGAGAAGGAGAGAAGGTTATGTTGTTGCTAGTGTTGCTAGGAGTGATGCAGGCCGAGACAAAAGTGTTGTTGTTGCAAGTGCTGCAGGTCATGTTGCACTTGCTGCATCATTTGTTGATAACTTTTGATTAGTAGTTTATGTATTTAGTGTTAAAATTGAAAACTTATGTTTTGGTTTATTATTGTTAATATCATTAATTGGTTTTTAAGTTTGTTCTTGCTTACCACTTTTAATTTTATAAAAATTTTTAAAAAATGCTAATTACACGAAAATGGCCACATAAAACTATAACAAATATGTGTGACCAAAGGTTAGACAATAGTCACACTTAAATTTACATTTTTATGTGTCTATATATAATTTGTAGCCACGCTTACGATAAATTCTTGTGACTATATAATAGTTATGGCCGCACTTACACGGAATTTATGTAACTGTTGATACCATTTAGTCACACTTATAATGAATTCATGTAGCCGTCGATACCATTTAGCCACATGTAATGGGCCATTTGCTTGATTTATACAATTTTTTGCCACTGTTTTTTAAATTGATGTGGCTAAAACAATCTTATTAGTGACTATATGATATAAACGAATACACTTATAGTAAATTTATGTAACTATATAATAGAAACCATCACACTTATAGTAAATTGTGTGGCCACCGATACCATTTAGCCACACTTAATGAACCGTTTGCTTGCTTACAACAACCATTTTGCCAGATTTTTTTTTTTTTAAATTGATGTGGCTAAATCGAACATTTTAATGACTATATAATATAAACGACCACACTTATAGTAAAATCATGTGGCTATATAATAGAAACACTCACATTTACACTAAACTCTTGTGACCGTTGATATCGTTTAGCCATGTTTAATTGACCATTTCCTTGGTTACAAAACATTTTTTGCCACATTTTTTTTTTAAATTGATGTGGCTAAAACAAACTTATTAGTGACTATATAATAGAATTGGCCACACTCATAGTAAACTCATGAGGCTGTTGCTACCCATCTAGCAACACTTATTGGATAAAATTATTGATTTTTAGCAAGACCTTTTAGCCACAATTTAAGTTGCTATGGCCACACATAAGTAAATGTGGCAGTATGATACCTACGATGACTCGACCTTTGGTCACACTTGAGCTAGAAAAAAAAGTGTGGCGAAAGGCGTATAGTCACACTTTTTTTATGTGGCTGTAAGCCTTTTTTGACGTAGTGTGGGTTTTGCATGGGTTCATCTTCTAGTGGGTAGCGTTGTTGGTAATCCCTATAGTCGTCAAACCATGGGTCATAGTCTGGGGGATGGGGTGCTGGTACTCTGGGAATCTCAGCTGGGTTGTCACGACCCCCGACCCCACCCTGGGCGGGAGCCGCGAACAGTCAAGTGGTACCGGTGGTTATTTTAAAAATACTGCAGCGGAAATGTTTATCAGGACCGTGAGTTAGAAAAAATATCAGAGTTTAGAAAACACCGGATTTTATTTATTAAATAGATGGGATAAAATCATGTTTTGAAAGGTAGCTTTAATATGGGATATAGCCGAATACGTAAAGGAACGTTTAATTTAATTTATTTGATAAAATAAGCCACTTCTTTAAGCCTTCCGGTGCCGTATCCAACTCTTATTCCAATCTACAGTAATCACCTGAAACGCGTTTTAAAAACATTTGGGTCAGCAGGAAATACTGGTGAGTTCATTCATTTTTGTATAAAACGACACATTGTTATAGATTACAGTATTAAGAGCGATTACAATTGCCACTATCTTACAATTATCTGGTCCAGTGTCACACAATTTGTGACTATGGTCATACCACCATTGGGTCCTTTCACCCAATAGTGATTATTATCACTGATTAGGTCCTTTCACCTAGTAGTGAGAAAACAGTAATAATGTGCACAATACCCCACTTACTGCCAGTAATTTAAGATAACAAAGACTTAATCCCTGTAACATATAACTGGAAAACATTTAGGTATTGTAAAACACTTTTGATAAAAAGAGAATGACTTACCTTGTTAGCATATAGTCTTGACTAAACAAGCCTCCTGATTCTATGCTTTCTGATAACTAAGCATTTACTTTATAGTTCTGAATCTTCTGATGATTAAACCTCTTGTTTGATTGTAAGTTTATGGATCGGAGTTTTCTGATAGTTAAACATATAGTTTAAAAGAGTGGAATACGTATTAGTGTAAAACCATATCAAACCTAACGATGTCACTAGATCAGAACCTCAACGAAATTCACAAAGTATAGTCTTATTTAGGCAGCACTTTGGCATTCGTTAGTTGGTTCCCGAATCGATCGGATAGAATATCGTATCGGCGATTATTGGTTAGAACACCAACGTATAAAGAGAAGAATATAAGGAATGAGCAAAGAAAAATGAATCCTAAGTTTCCTATTTATAGGTAAGGAGTATCAAATTTCTAGGAAGTTTCATATACCTTTTTTTTAGGAAGTTACCTAAACATTTTCTAGGAAGCTTCCTACTCACATATATATCCTCTTATACCTTCCTTGCACCTTCCTTTGATATTATCTATCTCATATATATTTATTTTCATGTATATCTATTTAGGTGTTTAATTTACTTAATTAATCTTTCTTAGCTTAATTAATCTTGCTTAACTTGTTAATTAATCTTACTTAACTGATTAATTTTCCTTAACGGTTTAATCAATTAATTTACTTAGCCGATTAATTAGCTGATTAATTAACTTACTTAGCTTGCTTAACTGCTAAGTTTCCTTAACTTCTAAGTTATACATAACCATTAAGTTTACATATTAATTAAGTTTTCTTAATTACTAAGTTTACTTAATTATTAAGTATTCTGGTTTAGCAGCTTCCTGGTTACGAGTTCTAATTTCTAGATATGACGGAACTCATATTAGTGTATTAACTCAATCCAACTTTAACGATAATCACGAGATCGAAACCCTCACAATGAATGACAAAGTATAGCCAGATATTAGCAGCACTTAAACATCCCTTGGATTGGTTTTAATTGATCGGATATAGTATCGTACCAGTGATTAGAGTTATTACCCTAATAACGGGCAGAGTTTCGGGATTTAGGGGTATTATTCCAGAGCTATTACTTTGCTATAATATAGGCTAAAAGAAGAAAAGAATTGAGCGAGATGAACTGAAACCATCGGCTGCTATTTATAGGCTGATATTAGGGCACGTCACGGCCCGCGAAGCCCATTGGCTTCTCCTTCGCGGCCCGCGAGGGAGTCTGGGTCGGACTGAAGGTTGTTGAGTCATGGCGTGGTCATGACACGTGGACGACACGTGTCCCTCAAACTTATCCGGAGCTTTGACAAGCTGTCGCGCCCCGCGAAGACTCTCCTTAAGTCTTACGCGGCCCGCGACAGATTACTAAATTTGGATTTTCTTGATTTTTCGCCAAGATTAGGGTTTTAGGGGTCTGGGTTTCCACTTACGGGGTGTTTTGGGACATTTTTGCAGGTCCTTACATCCTCCCCACCTTATTTAAATCTCGTCCTCGAGATTTGCAGAAATTTGGAGGAATATTCTTACTTCGACACTGATCCTAGTTTCCAGGTATACTTTGGTCCTTACTTTGAATTCCATTTTACTTTGACTAGAACCATTTTCCATGCTTTGAGATTCTTATCTTTGACTTGTAAGATCTTTCAATGGACTTTTTATTTACCTCTATATCCTGAAGAGGTATAACTTAAAGATTTATCAGTTAAGTATTTCCTTAAGTTTTATATATGAAATAAATCATGTATACCTGCCATTTCCTTTTGGAAACTTGAACTGATAAGCTACTGGTCTAATTCTTTTAATAATTTCAAACAATCCAACAATCTTGGGCTTAACTTTTCTTTCTTACTGAACCTGACTATTCCTTTTCACAGAGAGATTCTTAGTAGTATTCTTTCTCTGATTTGAATTACTAATAGTTTTCCGATCTCATGGCCTGATAGTTGACTTTTTCATTTTTCTGTCCAATGGACTGGATGGTACTATTATCCATAAAGTGCTTTAAATAAGCAACACTAACTATGGGAGAATTTTATGAGTGATAAGTGATTGTCTTACTTGCACCAATACTTATCACACAGGTACTTAGCATGTCTTTCTATGTTTGTAGTGTTCCTTCACACTGCTCAAAATAAGTCTAGTTGAAATTTTCCCAGAAATGAGAAGTGAAATGAATATCTTGATTTAATATAATAGATAACGGGATTCTATGTAATGAGACTATTTTGTCCCCACATGACTTAACTAAGTGTCTTATACTAAAGGGTTTTCTTCATTGGTAGGGATTGAGCAGACTTGGTTAGTCGATCCACAATCACCCAGATTGTGTCGTTCCTTGTTTTGGGTAATTTGGTAACAATATCTGTTGTTATCAATCATATTGATATCTTTATCGTTGAGGTAACCCTAAAGTGTTCTAATGTTTAGTGTTAAATTGCTAATAAACTAAATACTTGTAACTTGCTACACCCTTCTTTATTCCTTTCTATCCGCAATTTAATCTAAGAGCACGTACTTATTTCGGCTTCTTATGAAACTTATGACTTAAGTTATCAACTACTACATTAGTCTTAACTTTGTGATATAACAATTGGTGTTGTTCCTAATAGGAGGTGAATTCTGAGTTTCTCCTTACGATCGGGTGATAGTCCGAGGAGATTATTGGTCGGAATTTCTTTCAGTTCCATGCCTCTAGTGTTAATGAACTCCGAGACCATATACGCTATGTCTCACTTCCGTGCATGACTCGCAATTTTCATCACAGAGACGAATTTTATCGGCTGGTCTGTTTTGTCTCCTGGTGGTCACTTCTCCGGTTAGCTTGCAAATCTAAACCTAATTCAGCAATTACCTCAGGAATCGTTGTTGCCATTTTATCCCTTTTTATGAAGCAGACAGGATTTCCTTTCTGTCAGTTCTTTCCATTTCATGGCATACGTCGTGATCATGTATTTCGAAGCTCGGGTCTCACTATCTAAATGTCTAAATTTTGAAGTATACGTTACTTCATTCTTCTTAACATATAAACTAATGGTTTGGACAGCTTTAGTCCTTCGTAGCCTATGTATTGTCATAACAGCTTCTTTTTTTTTTACTGGAAATCTTAGTAGGATTATAGGCGAAGTGAGTCTTTGCAAGTGCATCTAATCATGGTTACTTTTATCTTCACAAGAGTTCTTAAAGAAAGTAGAATTACTCTTATTAACGTAAGTTTTGAGACGTTTTATGCTTAGCACAACTTTTAGTTACAGGTTTCCTAATGTGTCAATAATCTAAGGTAACGCAAAAGGAATTCTAATACTTTCGATGAAGGGTTCACATCGTTCATCTTGTCGCATGAGTTTTGATATCAGAATTATAGATGTATATGAAAGGTTCCTGATAAGAAAATCCAATATTTATCATGTTCGTGATTCATCCTAAATTGTCAAATTCTTATGGCTTTTGGATTTCCTTATAGAAATACATATCTATACAATCATATATTCACATACTGTGATATACACACCATTCATAAGGTCAATGTATTTAATAGATTCATATTTTCAAAAACAAGTCAGACATCAGGTCATGATACTATTTAGGAAATTCTTGTCATTTGTTTGACATATCATATACCCCATCTTACACGGTTCTCTCCGGAGAGGTAATTATCATTGTATTTCCCATAAATAGAATTTTTTCTCAATTAATGATTTTAAAAAGAATCAATCTTTTATCAAGGTTTTCATTAAAGAATAAGGAAATTAGTATTCACATGACGGATCATATTCCAGAACCAAGTAGTACCAATAAATAAGAAATAACAGTAGCCAAATGTTATTGCTTATTTACCGTACTTGCAACGTTCTAGTCATTATCCTCACGGCATACCAATACCCATCACATTTTATTTATGCAAGCTTATTAAGAAGCTAATACTAAAATATCTTTCTTAAGTTCAAGTCTAAATACTATCCTTGTTGCTACCAAATAATAATTTCCTATCTCTTTCGTTTAAGCTTAGGTATTATTACAACACCTTATTGCTTAAACCAGTGGCTCTGATACCACCTTCTGTCACGACCCCCGACCCCACCCTGGGCGGGAGCTGCGAACAGTCAAGTGGTACCGGTGGTTATTTTAAAAATATTGCAGCGGAAATGTTTATCAGGACCGTGAGTTAGGAAAAATATCAGAGTTTAGAAAACACCGGATTTTATTTATTAAATAGATGGGATAAAATCATGTTTTGAAAGGTAGCTTTAATATGGGATATACCCGAATACGTAAAACAACGTTTATTTTAATTTATTTGATAAAATAAGCCACTTCCTTAAGCCTTTCGGTGCCGTATCCAACTCTTATTCCGATCTACAATAATCACCTGAAACGCGTTTTAAAAACATTTGGGTCAGCAGAAAATACTGGTGAGTTCATTCATTTTTGTATAAAACGACACATTGTTATAGATTACAGTATTAAGAGCGATTACAATTGCGACTATCTTACAATTATCTGGTCTAGTGTCACACAATTTGTGACTATGGTCATACCACCATTGGGTCCTTTCACCCAATAGTGATGATTATCACTGATTAGGTCCTTTCACCTAGTAGTGAGAAAACAGTAGTAATGTGCACAATACCCCACTTACTGCCAGTAATTTAAGATAACAAAGACTTAATCCCTGTACCATATAACTGAAAAACATTTAGGTATTGTAAAACACTTTTGATAAAAAGAGAATGACTTACCTTGTTAGCATATAGTCTTGACTAAACAAGCCTCCTGATTCTATGCTTTCTGATAACTAAGCATTTACTTTATAGTTCTAAATCTTCTGATGATTAAACCTCTTGTTTGGTTGTAAGTTTATGGATCGGAGTTTTCTGATAGTTAAACATATAGTTTAACAGAGTGGAATACGTATTAGTGTAAAACCATATCAAACCTAATGATGGTCACGAGATCAGAACCTCAACGAAATTCATGAAGTATAGTCTTATTTAGACAGCACTTTGGCATTCGTTAGTTGGTTCCAGAATCAATCGGATAGAATATGGTATCGGCGATTATTGGTTAGAACACCAACGTATAGAGATAAGAATAGAAGGAATGAGCAAAGAAAAATGAACCCTAAGTTTCCTATTTATAGGTAAGGAGTATGAAATTTCTAGGAAGTTTCATATACCTTTTTTTTAGGAAGTTACCTATACATTTTCTAGGAAGCTTCCTACTCACATATATATCCTCTTATACCTTCCTTGCACTTTCCTTTGATATTATCTATCTCATATATATTTATTTTCATGTATATCTATTTAGGTGTTTAATTTACTTAATTAATCATACTTAGCTTAATTAATCTTGTTTAGCTTAATTAATCTTGCTTAGCTTAATTAATCTTGCTTAACTGATTAATTAATCTTACTTAACTGATTAATTTTCCTTAACGGTTTAATCAAGTAATTTACTTAGCCGATTAATTAGCTGATTAATTAACTTACTTAGCTTGCTTAACTGCTAAGTTTCCTTAACTGCTAAGTTATTCATAACCATTAAGTTTTCTTAATTACTAAGTTTACTTAAATATTAAGTATTCTGGTTTAGTAGCTTCCTGGTTACGAGTTTTAATTTCTAGATATGACGGAACTCGTATTAGTATATTAACTCAATTCAACTTTAACGATAATCACGAGATCGAAACCCTCACAATGAATGACAAAGTATAGCCAGATATTGGCAGCACTTAAACATCCATTGGATTGGTTTTAATCGATGGGATATAGTATCGTACCAGTGATTAGAGTTATTACCCTAATAACGGGCAGAGTTTCGGGATTTAGGTGTATTATTCTCGAGCTATTACTTTGTTATAATATAGGCTAAAAGAAGAAAAGAATTAAGCGAAATGAACTGAAACCATCGGCTGCTATTTATAGGCCGATATTAGGGCGCGTAGCGGCCCGCGAAGCCCATTGGCTTCTCCTTCGCAGCCCGAGGGGAGTCTGGGTAGGACTGAAGGTTGCTGAGTCATGGCGTGGTCGTAACACGTGTCCCTCAAGCTTATCCGCAGCTTTGACAAGCTATCGCGCCCCGCGAAGACCCTCCTTAAGTCTTACGCGGCCCGCGACAGATTAATAATATTGGAATTTCTTGATTTTTCGCCAAGATTAGGGTTTTAGGGGTCCGGGTTTCCACTTAAGGAGTGTTTTGGGACATTTTTGCAGGTCCTTACATGGGTCAAAACCAGGTGCTGAAATTTGGTCTACTGGGTTTGGCTCAATTTCCATAGGTTGTGTGGGAAATAGTGGTAATGGCTGGGGTGCTATGAGTTGTTCTAGGTTCGCGTCTGCAGCTATAGTTGCTAGTATGTGGAAATTGGCTAGTCTCCTCTTGATTATATCCCGTGTTTGTGCGTTCGTTTCTCTATTCGCGGCTGCTAATGCTCGCTGCTGCTGAAGTTTTCTCATCCTTTTTCTACGCACATGAGCTCCTCTGCTGAACCATCCTCTCTTCTTGGGAGGGAATGGCTCTTCAGATTGTGCTTTGAACACGAAAATCCCTTCTTCGATGTCAGCCGAATACCCCGAGGGGGTAGGCTGTGAAGAGGTTCCTTCGTCCCTAGGTGAACTGGACTGTTGGCGGTAAGCGTCTGAAGGTCCTTGGTCACCCATACTGTAAACTAACAAATTACCAAATAACACAAAACAATAATATGCAGATATGCATGTAATCACGTAGATTATTTCCTAACATTTGGATAATATTTTGGTGTCAGCGGAACACTTCTGTGGCTGAATCAGTGGCTGTAGCTCTGATACCACCTTCTGTAGCAACCCCCGACCCCTGCCCTAGGAGGCGGGCGGTCGCGGCCTACTCAGAGATGGTGGTATCGGTGTTTATCAATTTTGGCAGCGGAATTTACATCAGGACCGTAGTTAGGAAATATTTTATCAGAGTAAAATACCACGCTTTTATAATATTAAACATATGGGAAATTCCCAAGTTTCCATTACAACCATTTTATAGGGATAAATCCTATTTGATTAAATAAAAACATCTTCTTTATTTAGGTAACTTTTATAGCCACTTTTCCAAGCTTTCAGTGCTGTCCAGCTGGCTTCTATTTGGCTTTCACATTTTGTTACCTGAAACGCGTTTGAAAACATTTTGTCAGTGGGAAATACTGGTGAGTGAATCTCAATTTAATCAAGACTGGTTTTATCAGTTTTACAGTATTGAGGGCGATCTCGCAATTACATTTGTTTATTTTTCTACTTTAATTACCACCTACGGTACTGTCAACCCGACTTGTAGTCATGTTACTACTCACAGTGTAGTAACAAATTTTGTATACAAAACCCCAACATACCGACGATAATTGTAGAACACAAATACTCAATCACTGTTTAATATAATGTAAAACATTTGAGGTTTTGTAAAAACAGTTTGCAAAAAGGTTCACAAAAAGGAGATTACTCACAAAAAGGTTTACACAAAAAGAGGATTACTCACATTGCTAATTTAGGGTTTTCCTTGGTGATTTCCTAATGATTATCTATTAATTACACAATGCACACGCGTTAGTATAATAACCCAAATTTACATTAGCTATACCCTCCCCGAGACAGAACTCCAACGACTACGTCGGGCAGAGCCTCGACAGCGGTTATGGAGCGCTAGATCAATCGGGCAGCGTATCTAATACGTAAACGGGGGTTATGATACTTACAACGAGGCAGAACTTCGTTATTTAGGGGGGGTATAATGCCCGGGTATAGTGTCTACATTATAGAAATTAGAGAGAGAATTGTGAATTGTGAGCGTCGAAAAGTGAAAGCCGAGGCCTCCTATTTATAGTTCTGTTCGACTACCTTGTCGCGTCCTGCGTAAGCCAAAGGCTATGCATTCGCGGCCCGCGAGCAAGTCTAGGGTAGGCCCTAGCTTGTCCGACTCAAACCCTAGACCCAACACGTTGGTGACACATGGCGCGTTGGGGTGTCGCCCTGATATCGAGCTGTCGCGCCCCGCGTAACCCGAAGAAAAGGTCTTCGCGGACCGCGAGCTCCCCTCAGAAGTTGTTTTTATTTAATTTTTGTAACATTAAAGGTATATATAGGGCCATATCTCGTATACGGGGTGTATTTTAAGGCGTATAGGGATATTCTAAATATATTAGGGGTGTTGGAAATATTTTATGAGGGTTGTTATAGTTAGCTTTCAAAACCACACCCACTATGTGTATTTCGCGGGGCTAGAAAGAGAAAAAGAGATGAAAAAGTGAGGGAGCCGCAATGGTTTATAAGATTTATGAGGGTTTTCACCGCCGATTTTGTTGAGCGTGTTTGTGCATTAGATGATTTTTTGTCTTTCCGGCGACAAGCGACTCAAGTTTTCATCATGGAGGTGTCGTGCTTGTTATGAGAAGTGTCGGGAATCTATGGTGAATTGTGGTGGTTCCGGGTAACTCTGTTCTTACTGGTTCTTCTCTTTTCTGATCTTTGATGATCGATTTAAGGTGGTGACCTGCGGGGTTGTACCAGCTTTCGTTTTATGGTCAGTGTCGTTATCTGGGAATTGCACGGTGGTTGATAGCTGACGAAGTGTGTGGTTGATAGCAAAGAATAAAGGTCATCGAACTCGGATTCATAGTTACAGGAGAATGAAAGAATCGGTGGGTGATTCTGGTGAGGCGGAGTCTCCGGTGAATTGGTTAAAAGTAGCGGAGCATAGTGGTTGATGACGGTATTACGGTGGGATGTGGTGGCGGCGGAAGTTGGATGTGATCAGAATATTATTATTCCGATGATGGTTGGCGGCGGCGTATTTGTTACGGCTAGGTTGAGGTGATGTACGGTGGTGCATGGTGTGTATGGTGAGTGGTGGCTGCTGCGGTGGTTAAAAGTGGTTGTCGGCTGGAATTTCTGACCAGTGGTAATGAAGTTGACGGCTGGAATTTGTTTGCAGCTAGGGTTTCGTACGATCTTTTGCATTGGCTAGGGTTGCCCAATGATTAGTAAATCATTACTTAGTGTTTTCTAATATTTTGGGCCCACTTGCTTAAAAGATGATGCTGAAATTATATAAGGGTGTTGTTAAATGTACTTCCAATTCTTTTAATTTTAGTGGATGTACTCCCCCCTCGAAGTGTTAAATAAATGCAATCGAACCTTTTATTTTGTAATTTTTTAAAACTGCATAGATTCTACTTTAAAGTAGATTCGAAGTTCTTAAACAACTTATCTCCATTTTTCGATTGATAAACCATATACTTATCTTCTTTTACCCATGACTACAAAAGCTTCTTGAATTATCTCCATTTGAAAGCTGTTCCTTTAAATCCTAGTCGTGGTACTGGGGACATGAACTATTTACTTGTAAAGACCCTAACCAATACATTTATATCCATAATAATGAAGATGATGACCTCACTGAATTTGCATTAACAGAGTGACTTTCTTTGAAAATACGGCAAACTTTCCATAAATCTCAAAAGACATTAGCTTGCATTGAATCCATACAGTTCCGCGTCAACCTACACCGCGATGGTTAGCGAAACTCGCCGAAGATCACCGACGAAATCAGATCCGATACATCGGACAATGTTAGGTGAAAGAAACCGATGTTTTCTCTCCGTTCATAAACTTATCAATGGGTATTTGAACGCTAGAAAATCAATTACGAAAATTTCAGATCTGTAAAGAATTGATGTAAATATATCTAATCAATCTCGACTGATT
The DNA here is from genome assembly GCA_030545235.1 of Helianthus tuberosus. Taxonomy (NCBI): domain Eukaryota; kingdom Viridiplantae; phylum Streptophyta; class Magnoliopsida; order Asterales; family Asteraceae; genus Helianthus; species Helianthus tuberosus. The sequence continues at coordinate 142,520,849 of CM060366.1, forward strand.
GTATTCTTCAGGTAACATTGATGCCAATCAATTATTTATGTGTAGAAGTAAAAATAAGAATTTTTATAGGGGTGAAATTTGATAACTTTAAAAAAATTATTCTTAGAAAGGAGGTATAAAAAGTTGAATTTGTCGAGATTGATTAATTATTTGCACAAAATTTTTTTTAACGGCAATTATTTGCACAAATTATGAGGTCTAATTATTCCATGGTCCCAAATGAAGTAATAATAATTTTTATAAATGACTTATGTTGAATTTGTTGGTAGTTTAGTTTCCATTAGGCCAAGGTATGTTGAGCTTCTAGATTGTTTTTAGTTATTTGGACCTGAGTTTTATCAATTCGAGAATAAAAGAGCTGGATTGTCGTTGCTTAATTTGGGCCTAAGCATTATTTATACGGTGGGCTGATTGGAGTGTTGAAGATGGGCCGATATAATTAATTCAATCTTAATGGACCCACTTACTCATGCAAGGATTTATCATACATTTCTTTTGGACCGCGAACAAGACTGGGCCGGCAACTTTATGATATATATTTGGGCCGACTATTTTTATGCTATTTGGCGACTATAGTGGTGGATCAGGAGCTAAATGCAATCTGACAAAATTGAAAATCCTCACAATGAAGCTAATTATTTAATTTTTATCATTGAAGTTTGAACCCTGTTATATGCCTATTACAATTGTATCTTCAAAAAAAAAAAAGATAAGGAGCTTTGATCGACAAGGAGGGTCTATATTTGCGGGTGTAAAACCCCAAAAATTTCGTCCAATTACGTGACGACACGTGTCCAATTCTCCAACTAATCCCGACTGCGTAGAGGGATAAACCTCCAAATTAATCCCGATTATCTGGAAAGAGGAAGGACCTACACTTTACATTCACTGAAACGTGTCCCGGAACTCCGACTAATCCAACTATGAGGAAGGAGAGGGACTAAAAGTGCCAAATGGCAAAAGAATCAAAGTCCAAGGCCTAAGGTTGTAAAAATGTCAAATTTTGATTTTTGAAGTTCCCTTACGGACAGCAAGGCTAAACCCTTACGGTCTGTAAGGAGGTTTGTGTGTTGGTGCGCGCTTAAGGTCCTTACGGACCGTAAGGCATCACCCTTACGGTCCGTAAGGGACTGCCAGTTACAGCTTCTTGGCAGCTGGTGAAACACTTAGCATGATTTGGTGAGGAACTTGCAACTATAAATAGCCATAAGTTTATCCATTGTCCTTGCTCGTTCAGTCTCTTTCACTCTAAACTCTCTTGTAACTTTCCTCTAGACAAGAGGACTATAACACCCCAAAAACGGGTTTTGTAATCAAACCACGTTAATATTAAAGAACGGGTAAGATACCGTTGGTGCAAAAAAAAGATGATGAAAGCTTTTGAGGAAATGAGATTCATAAGAGGCCCGAGATAACGGGACTTAAAACAAAAACGGGATGTAACTTCCTCGCTACCCACTAAGTAACTCAGAATATCAACCTAGTTAGTTAAGTGTTGTAAAATGCCAATGAAACTTGGTTAATAACACTTTTATAAAACTTTAATAGTTACGGGGCTAAAGTTGGCTAAAGTGAAAGAAGATTTTATTTAAGAAAAATGAAACACCAAAATACACACCTAAGTGTGTGTTCTGGTCGCGAGTTTCAATAGGAGAAATGGGGCTCTCTCTAATGAACCATAAAGTACACAAAATCAACCAAATCAGGAGGGCAAATAAAGTCTAAATCGAAAACTGAGCTCAAATTATTGATCACCTAAGTGAATGGATCACAAGGTATGTTGAATTTCATCTTTTGGTTACATCTTGAATTCTAGATGAAAACTTGAAATCAAAAATTGAGCTCGAATGATTGATATTTAGATGAAATTAGTAATGAAAACATGTCTAGGAGTAAACTGTAGTCAATAACTTGTTAAATTAGTGATGAAAATTATGAAATTGATAATTACCCATACATGTGTTAAGTGGGTGTTGTGATTATGTGATGAACACTGAATTTCAATGTTGAAATAGTGTAGAATTGATGTTATGATACAAGTCTTGATATTGTTTATGAATGCTAGCCATAAGGACTTGAAGTTTGATGGTTGAAACTTGGTTAAAAGTTAAATATGGACTAGGTAGAAGAAGAATAAAAATCATGCCCAAAAGGTGTTTGATTAAATTCCTAAACGAATGCTAATATATCGAAAATTTCGAATGAAACGGGTAATTGAATAATATGGCGAATTACGTGAAATATGAAATGATATGAGTTCTAAATACGGTGTTGGTTGAACTCTAAAGGCACAGTGCTTGAATCATGAAGCGGTCAGGTCGGTGCGGACGCGCGCTTGAAGGATATGCTTTGAAAGGTACGCGACTTGTCGTCTATTTACATTTATGTAGACAAGCCTAGTCGTAGATATATATGTTGTTGAAATAGTGAAATTATAAGCATTTGGTAAATCTAAGAAGTGATGAAATTCACTTGACAAATCAAACGGGTCAAAATAGTTGGTTAGATATGATTATTGATAATATTGTTTAATTAGTCATGTTTTGAATGTAAATAAAGTGATGTAATTCACTAGATAAAGAAAGGGTTAAAACAATGGTCAAAATGGTAGTGTTCGAAGTGACTTAAACGTCACTCGTTAGAATTGAGTGATAAAAGCGTAAACCATGGAATGGAAATGATACGCTAAGGCGGATAAGCCCGGGAATGGGTAATTATGGTTAGAAACCAATGTGATGAATTATGCAAGCACGTAACTACGGTTTCGGTATATCATGTTAGATCTTTGTATTTTGTTAGTAGACCTTGAATTATTAAATATGCGAGTTTGGTAAACGGTTCAAGTGACAAAGTCACTAGACAAATAAATGGGTCAATTATTGTTTAGAACAAGTTTGGTGTGTTGTTGAAATGGTGTTTTCCATTAAACAACCAAACGGGTTAAAATGTTTGAATTGGTAGCGATTGAAGTGACTTGAACGTCACTCGTTGAAATTGAATCATCAAAACGTAAACCATGAAATGGTAATGATACGCTAAAGTTGACAAGCCCGGGAAATGGGTAAAGATGTTTAAAAATCATTGTTGATGAACAATGCAAGGTATGGCATTTAACTAAACGGGTCAAATAAATGAAAAAGAAAATTTATAGACTAACAATTATAAACCAGAGTTTATGCAAATAATGATAGTGAACATGTTCGTATTTAAATTATGGACGCGTAGGAAAAAGAATTTCGTAAAAAGGATTATTAGAACGAAAGTTATGAAGATTTAAAGTTGGATAATTGATTAAAATTCAAAGCTGGGCATTTGCAGCTCAAAAGGTCGAAACCTTCTGTGAAAAAGAGGCCGTGGCACCCCGCGATGGAAAGCTTATAGTTTGTCGCGCCCGCCACGGCCAGTGGCGGCCCGCGAGGGCTGAGGATTAAATCTGTCGCGGGCCGCGACAGACTGCAGAGTTGGAAATCTTTTTTATTTTGTTCGTTTTGCTATTCGGACTTGTTTAAACTAATTGTTTGTCCATCAAAACTAACTTTTATGTTGGTTTTGATATTAGGTGATGTGGGTATTATTCCGGATGGCGATCAAGCAAATGTCAAGAACCGAACACAATACTTTGAAGCTTCCGCAAATAATGATGTTTTTGTTTAGTCGTATGTTAAAAACATGTAATTACTTAAATGTTTAAAACTAGTTTGAATGATGTAATTTTGAACAACTCAGTCAAGAATGTGTATTAACTTATCAATGTTTTTGAAAAGTCGTACTTTTGATATGAAGGTGCGTATTTTCAATTAAAAATATGTTTAAATTGAGACGGGTCTTACAAGTTGGTAATCAGAGCTCAAGGTTATTGACAAAGTGTGTTCGGTTCGAAGCTTGATCAAACATCCGGTAAGAATTATTTATATGAGTAGATTGTAACAAAATATTAGGAAAAGAATATGAATTAAAGTGCATGGGAAGAGTGTGTTAATACACTCAAACCGGAAAGTGCACTAAACACGGACGGTTTAAGCAAGTTACAAACTTGGCTAAATCAAAGTGAAAGATGCAAATGATAATGAAACGAAATGTTTAACAATTGACATAAACATTGTAGATTTGAGATGTCTAGTGTTGATAAAAGATGATTAGGTAGTATGAATCCTAATCATAAATTGAATATAAAATTAGTACTTGTAAAATAAGTATATTTGAATGTCTCGTATAACAATACGGGCAACATTGAATAGTAAGTTAATAATAAATTGGAAATGTTCGAATGATATGATGACCGCGTCTTAAGATGACGGGGGTTAAATAATTTAAATGGCGGAAGGTTCGGAAGCATGACAAAGAACATGCTAGCAAAGAACCTAAATAAAGTAATGACTTGAGAAAACGGAGTATCAATTAGGTACACGTTCTAAATTACAATAAGACAAGTAGAATGCAACAATTTACATAATGAATGATAGATACATATGGGCATATATGATTAGTGAAATGAGCGAATTATGTAAAAGATATATATATATATATATAAATAATGGTGAGTATGTGAAACCGAGGTAAAAGTAATCTCGATAAATATTGCAATGGGAAGGAGTGCGCGTACACTTGAACCCGAGAATGCGAAGAAAGATAAGTGTCATAATGGGAAGGAGTGCGTGTACACTCGAACCCGGGAACTTAATGAAGTGAATAAATATTGTATTGGGAAGGAGTGTAATTACACCCGAACCCGGGATTTGTAATAATAGTAAACGACGAAGACAAAGTTATATACTTGTCCAAACCAAATAAAACGCGTAGGAACATCATTTATAATGATAAACGATGTGGGTAAATTCCATACAACGACATGGAATAATAAAATGAAATGAGTTGAATTCCGTTATCGTTACAAGGGAATGATGTCAACCGCAGTTGGTGATGATAAGATATCCCTCATGACTGAGGAGACATGCAAAAGGATCTATGGGAAAGTCGAAAAGGCTACTGAAGCCGTTTAACCCGGAGTCATGGAAAGGCTACAAGTCACCATGGTGACAACAAAGAAAGAAAAGATGAACGAGCTGAGAGAAAGCCCATCGGGGTGAGTATCGCAGGTACACGTTTTAAAATTTCAACAAGATAACGTTAGGCAACAATTAGACAACGGATTAAGGTTAAGAATGAGAAATTAAGACTCGGGCGGAAAGTACCCACAGGGAAAAACTAAATGGATGATACGTATTATTCGCTACTATGAATAATGAAGTATCAATAAATACGGATTTAGAAACTTGGGTATGGGTAACCATCTAAGTAACACGTTATTAATAAAATCCTTATGAGGAAGAACGATGATCACATTGATGGGTGTGATTGAATAAAAAAAATTATTATTAAAATAAACGCATTAAAAAGTGTTGGAACGAAAACGGATAAACCCCAAAAGCCATATAACAATAGTAGTGGTTTTACCAAATAAGGCTTAAGAAATGGACTTTCAGAATATTAATAAAAGAGACAGACTTAAGGGTCGCTAACAAAAGAAAGATGTGTATGATTTCAGATATATGCGTAAACCAAGAGACGGGAATGCGGATTAAGAGTTATGACTAAAAGACGATAAAATTTCGCAAAACATAAACTTTGATAGTTATGTTCAACTATTTCAAAGTTGAATGGGCCGAATAAAGTATAATGCTCGGTAGTGCAAATAAGTGCAAACCATTAATGGGAGCATAGAATATTAATAAACCTATGTGATGGGTCGTGAGAGTGTATAAAAAAAGGGAAAATGCAAACCAGACGACGGAAGCATTAAAACATTAAGATAAAAGAACCCGAGTAATGGGTTGTAACTAAATAAATGTGTGAACCGGATAATGGTAAGTGGAAAACAAACCGGTGCGTAAATGATGTAGGAAGTCATAGAGTCGGAAGATTAGTCTAAAAAAAACGGGTGTAGCCTCAGACTACGGACTACGGTCAAATCGATTAAATTCGAAAATGAAAATGAACAAATCTTGGGCCTGAAAGGGGTGCCATGACACCAAAAATGTATTTCTAAGAATATGAAATGACACAGGAAAAAGATGATCTACAGGTTCGTCATAACCTTTAGGATTATAAACAAAGTAAGGGTTTATAGGATTAAATGACTCTCGCGTCAGCAATAGAAAGAAATAAACTATAGGGTCTCACCAAAAAGGGTAAAAGCCTAAAGATATAGCCTACGAGGCTAAGCAAAAGAACCAACGGGTCACTTGGGTAAAGCGTGGGAACTAGTTATGATTCCCCGCATAAAGCAATAACGAAAAAGAATAATTCTTGTCATCAAATTCTCGATATGATTAATTGACATGTGTTAAAGAGAAAAACGTTAAACTAAAATTTAGTTTTAGTAAGAAACAACGTTTAACAAATATGAATATTATGAGACAAATTAGAAAATAGTTAATAATAAAGGATATAGGTCTTAACACCAATAGGTGTAAGACGATACATTAGAAAGAAGATTTTGATAATGAAAAGTTTATGAAAACTTAAACATGACGTGATACGATGCGATCATGGTCATAAAAAGTAATATAGAATACAACCACGTTGTAATATGAGTTACTAGATATGAAATTATAAGCGCACAAAGGGCCGATGACGGCAATATAGTATACCCGAATAACGAGGTATGAGGTAAAACGGTGACTAATTAGTCTAGCCGGTAAAACCATTCAAGGTCAAGGTAATGCTATGACCTATGTAACGTGTTTGTCAATATAGGATTAGCATGAAGTAAACATGCTGACAGACTCAGTGACCGGGTGATTAAATGACAACTCGGTCAAATAGGCGACAAGGATAAGAAATACTAAGTGAAAGCTACGGTCCGTGAGGACTTACACATAAAAGACACCGAAAGAATGAATGTCATAAAAATGAAACTAAGTTCGTTTGGTCTAAATTAATGAACTACATAAAGAAGGTTTCGGGGATGAAACCTCTTTAAAGGGGTAGACTTGTAACACCCCAAAAACGGGTTTGGTAATCAAACCATGTTATTATTAAAGAACAGGTAAGATACCGTTGGTGCAAAAAAAAAAGATGATAAAAGATATTGAGGAAATGAGATTCATAAGAGGCCCGAGATAACGGGACTTAAAACAAAAACGGGATGTAACTTCCCTGCTACCCACTAAGTAACTCGGAATATCAACCTAGTTAATTAAGTGTTGTAAATGCCAATGAAACTTGGTTAATAACACTTTTACAAAACTTTAATAGTTAAGGGGCTAAAGTTGGCTAAAGCGAAAGGAGATTTTATTTAATAAAAATGAAACACCAAAACACACACCTAAGTGTGTGTTCTAGTCGCGAGTTTCAACAGGAGAAAATGGGCTCTCTCTAATGAACCCTAAAGTACACAAAATCAACCAAATCAGGAGGGCAAATCAAGTCTAAATCGAAAACCAAGCTCAAATTAGTGATCACCTAAGTGAAGGGATCACAAGGTATGTTGAATTTCATCTTTTGGTTACATCTTGAATTCTAGATAAAAACTTGAAATCGAAAAATTGAGCTCGAATGTTTGATATTTAGATGAAATTAGTAATGAAAACAAGTCTAGTAGTAAACCCTAGTTAATAACTTGTTAAATTAGTGATGAAAATTATGAAATTGATAATTACCCATACATGCGTTAAGTGGGTGTTATGATTATGTGATGAACACTGAATTTCATTGTTGAAATAGTGTAGAATCGATGTTATGATACAAGTCTTGATATTGTTTATGAATTCTAGCCATAAGGACTTGAAGTTTGATGGTTGAAACTTGGTTAAAAGTTAAATATGGACTAGATAGAAGAAGAATAAAAATCATGCCCACAAGGTGTTTGATTAAATGCCTAAACGAATGCTATGAATTCTAAACACGGTGTTGGTTGAACTCTATAGGCACGGTGGTTGAGTCTTCAAACGAATGCTATGAATTCTGATAGAGATGGAAGATTCGTGTCAAGGATTTGGCAATCCTTTCAAGAAGCATTTGGTTCTCAGCTGAATCTTAGCACTGCATTTCACCCGCAAACAGACGGATAGAGCGAACGAACAATTCAGACATTAGAAGACATGCTGCGAGCTTGCGTAATGGATTTAGGTGGAAGTTGGGACACTCACCTACCATTGGTTGAATTTTCATACAATAAAAGTTACCATGCAAGCATTCAAGCCGCACCATTCGAAGCTCTCTATGGGCGTAAGTGTCGATCCCCGATCTGTTGGGCTGACACGGGTGATAGACAACTAGTTGGTCCGGAATTGGTCCAGGAAACAACAGACAAGATTGCACAGATCCGAGAACGCATCAAAGCGGCTCGTGATCGACAAAAGTGTTATGCGGAGCGCAGAAGAAAACCCCTGCAATTTGAGGTGGGAGATATGGTCTTATTGAAGGTTTCACCCTGGAAGGGTGTGGCACGCTTTGGGAAGCGTGGGAAGTTGAATCCACGTTACATTGGCCCATTCAGAATCCTACAAAGGATTGGGCTTGTGGCATACAAGTTGGACCTACCTGCTGAACTTAATGGTGTTCATGATACATTCCACGTATCAAATTTGAAAAAGAGTCCAACACAAGAGACAGTGATCATTCCTGCTAACGAAGTTCATATCGACGACACGCTCCACTTTGTTGAAGAACCAGTTGAGGTCACTGATTGGAAAGTTAACAAAACACGTAGGAGTAGTGTCAAGCTCGTCAAAGTTCGATGGAATGCAAGACACGGGCCAGAATTCACGTGGGAACGTGAGGATCGTATGACGGAGAAATACCCCCATTTATTTCCCAAGACCCCTGCAACTAGAAGCAGAGCCTAAAATTTCGGGATGAAATTTTCTTAACGGGGGGAGAATGTGACAACCCTCACAATTACAGGTATCCGTAGAATTAATTAATATCTAATTTGTGCTTAATGACTGTGCTTGATTACAACTGTGATTAAACTGCTTTCTGATTTCTGTTACATACATACATATGCATCACATTTCATACTGTCACTCCATTTATTACACACAAACTTTAGTGACAAACCTGATGCACAAAGCACAGTTAGCACAGTGAGCGGATAACCCAGAAAACATGCTGACAATGCCAGCACCTAGATATACAATTTTTTGAGGCCAGTATGAGCCAGAGACAGGGTACTACACTAGTAGGGAGTGTAGGGAAGTGAGGACCATAAAACTGCGTCACTAGGTGATAGTTATAGTGCCAGGAAGTGCCTAAAACACACTTTAAATGCAGAATTCTGCACTAAATAACAAAATTCAGCATTTAATTATGCTAGTAATGTGCAAAAACTTGACAAAATGGTCCTAGATACTTTCCAAAGTGTCGGGAATTAATTGTGACACAAAAAGTATTATAAAAGAGACATTACGGATTAGTTAAGCACATTAACGGAACAACACCCAACCGAACAACCGGACTTTACCCGGAACACAAAAATATTGTCAAACACATTGTTTTTATTTTTCTAGGCTAGTTGGGGTCCCCGAACACCCTAACACACTATATAATTAATAACATACATAAGACACTAATTTAACACTTGAATTCTAACTAGAACTTGTAACTAAACAATTGAAACCCAACCCTATACCCCCCCCCCCCCTGGGACGATTACCATGGGTGTCCCCACCCATGGATTTCTTTGATTATTATATTAGATTATGTTGGTAATTAAGTGACATGTTATACAATGGTTAAAGGGTGAAGTGGGTTATAAAATGGCACAAGGGATTATGAGATTTCATTTCAACTCACCAACATCAAACAACACTTGCTCTCTCCTCTCTTCTCTTGTTCGGCCAAACCAAGCACACCCACCATCACCACCTTCAAGTTTCTTTCATGCAATCCACATACATCCAAAGGTGCTAGGGATCATACAAACAAGCTTGGTGTGTTCGGAAGCTCAGGGACCTCTCTCATTTTCTTTTATCCACCACTTTTCTTCACTAGAAATCCCCTAGCCTTGTGCTAGTGGTAAGCACTTAGATCCTTGCATTTTACATGTTGTTTAAGTGGTTAATGATGTTTAAAGATCAAAATGATAAGAACTCTAAGGAACCATAAAAAAAGTCTTGAACATTTACTAACTTTGTGATGAAGTAGTGTTAAAATGATGAAGAAATCATGTTATTCTTGTGTTGTTATGCTTGTTGTTTATTGTTTGCTAGTAAAAATGATATGGATCATCATATGGACTTGCTAGATCATGCTTGAAAACATGAAGTAGCAAGATGAGAAAGTTAGAAATGTGTAGGATGATGGAACCATCCACACATAAACTATGAACTTGAATAAATAAATGTTTTCTTGAAAAATAAGGGTCAAAGTAGGTTATAATCTTGTAGATCTAAAGATCCATGAATGGTTTTTCGAAAGGACCAAGTGAAAAGTATGAGTTTTGTCAAAACTTGGATCTTACATAAACTTAACACATTTTTAGTGGATAAACAAGTGTAGAAACACTTGTGTAATAAGAAAATTTCACAAAGAAATATTTTTAGAAAATATGACTAGAAGTTGTGAATATTCAAACTCTTTAAAAATAAAGTATTTAAAGAACTAATCGCATTTTGGAAGGTAACAAGACTTACTAAGTGTGCTAGTAACTTACTACATGCTTTTATAAATTTCCAAGTTCATAAGTTTATAGTTTATGCTTGTTTTGACTAGTTCGGTAAATAAAGATTGTATGTTGTTGATTGAGAATTGTTTGAATGAATTTTTGAACAGAAAATGATATGCTAGTAAGCATGGACGCCTCCATTTACAAAGGAAACTCTGGCGAAATTTTTCTAAAATTTCAACACTTAGAAAATATTTTTCTAGTAAGTGTTTATAAATATATTTCTAACTTTATTTTCAAAATAAACTTCGCCATGATTTTTATTACAAAAATTACCAAGTGCCGGAGGTTGATTTTCGTAAATAAAATTTGATAAATATATATTTAGAATATATATTTTATACTAAAACTCTAGTGTGATTATTTGTTACTTTGTGAACTAGTTATATTATTTTCGGGTAAAACAATATAACTATTATATACCATGAAATTTACGACTCCAAAATGATACCAAAACTCTCGCGAAGAAAAATATAGTATTTTTGGGAAAAATACATATATTTTGAATTAAGATGTTTTAGACAAATAATTTAAATATATTTTTCTAAGTGGGACTTAAAATATATTTTTCGGAATTACAAATGTGCATGTATAATTACCCCCATCCTTGGGAAGGAAATACACATATAAAATACTTGAGAAGTGTAGATACGAAATAGTTGCCTAACTATTTTTCCTAAAAACAAAAGTTAAGTTAAAATAATTATCATTATTTTAACAAGTAGTCACAAACTTGGGATAATATCAAAGTAACACAATTCAAAACACTAAACCCTAAGCCAAGGCACGGCCCATCCGTCTAATAGGCATTAGTACGTGTAGGTCGTCGCGTAGCAGACCGAGTTTGGATTGATGATTCTATTCAGGAGACGCACTTCTGTGAGTTCATGTCCCCCTTTTCTCTTACTGTTTTCAGTTTTATACTTCGGGGGTGAAATACGTGCGACAATTATTACAGACATTTATTTACATGGTATGGTTAGCATAGGGAGGGTTTTTACTACTAGATCATGTGAAGGGTGGGTACAACACTTAAGGCCATTAATCCTCGTTGTTAGGACCGAGGGACACAAGAGTGATAGATCTATTTGGGTGTAGCGAGCATACACCCATGAGGCCGGGGCGGCCCATAGAGGTGACTGTGTCTTACAGCCGAAGCCCGGTAACAAATTTGCTAGGTTTGAGTTTTCCTGCACCTTTTCACACATACCAGTGGCTTTGTAACCCATTGGTGATCTCTTTTTCCTTATTGCTACATACCAGGGACTTTCATACATACTTTAAAGGTTTATACATACTCACTCTTACATGAACTCGTTCAACTTTTGTTGATTTTTCAAACTACATGTATTTCAGGAAATTAATGGATCTGGCGAAGTGTGCAATTGTGTCAAGCTGCGTAGTGAATAATGATGTCATCCAGGTTTAGGAGGTGTAACCCTTACCTGGACGGGTTACATGTCTTTAAACCATGTTTTATTCAAGTCTTTTGTTGTGTCATGTGAACACGTTTTAATTATGTCATGGTTGTAACTTGTTTTATGTGTCGACAATTTAAACAATGATGTTGTGGTTATTTTAAACTTAGTGAATGGATGATCATCACGTGTTTTATTTCATATAGCATTGTTATGATTGTTGCTATGGTATTAAGAAGTCACACCAAATTAACCCATGCTTCCGCAAAAGCCAGGGTGTGACATGGTAAATCTGTGAAGTGATGAAATTCACTTGACAAATCAAACGGGTCAAAATAGTTAGTTAGATGTGTTTATTGATAATATTTTTTAATTAGTCATGTTTGGAATGTAAATAAAGTGATGTAATTCTCTAGATAAAGAACGGGTTAAAATAATGGTCAAAATGGTAGTGTTCGAAGTGACTTAAACGTCACTCGTTAAATTTGAATTATAAAAGCGTAAACCATCGAATGGAAGTGATACGCTAAGGTGGACAAGCCCAGGAATGGGTAATTATCGTTAGAAACCAATGATGATGAATTATGCAAGCACGTGACTACGGTTTCGTAATATCATGTTTGATCTTTGCATTTTGTTAGTAGACCTTGAATTAGTAAATATGCGAGTTTGGTAAATGGTTCAAGTGACAAAGTCACTAGACAAATAAATGGGTCAATTATTGTTTAGAACAAGTTTGGTGTGTTGTTGAAATGGTGGTTTCCATTAAACAACCAAACGGGTTAAAATGTTTGAATTGGTAGCGATTGAAGTGACTTGAACGTCACTCGTTGAAATTGAATCATAAAAGCGTAAACCATGAAATGGTAATGGTACGCTAAAGTTGACAAGCCTGAGGAATGGGTAAACATGTTTAAAAATCGTTGTTGATGAACAATGCAAGGTATGACATTTAACTAAAAGGTCAAATAAATGAAAAAGGAAATTTATAGACTAATAGTTATAAACCAGAGTTTATGCAAATAATGTTAGTGAACGTGTTCGTATTTAAATTACGGAAGTGTAGGAAAAAGAATTTCGTAAAACGGATTATTAGAACGAAAGTTTTGAAGATTTAAAGTTGGATAATTGATTAAAATTCAGAGCTGGGCATTTGTAGCTCAAAAGGTCGAAACCTTCTGTGAAAAAGAGGCCATCACGCCCCGCAACGGAAAGCTTATGGTCTGGCGTGGCCGCCACGGCCGGGGGCGGCCCGCGAGGGCTGAGGATTAAATCTGTCGTGGGTCGCGACAGACTGCAGAGTTGGAAATCTTTTTTATTTTGTTCGTTTTGCTATTCGGACTTGTTTAAACTGATTGTTGGTTCATCAAAACCAACTTTTATGTTGGTTTTGATATTTGGTGATGTGGGTAGTGTTCCGGATGGCGATCAAGCAAATGTCAAGAACCGAACACAATACTTTGAAGCTTCCGCGAATAAGGATGTTTTTGTTTAGTCGTATGTTAAAAACATGTAAATACTGAAATGTTTAAAACTAGTTTTAATGATGTAATTTTGAACAACTCAGTCAAGAATGTGTTTTAACTTATCAATATTTTTGAAAAGTCGTACTTTTGATATGAAGGTGCGTATTTTCACTTAAAAATATGTTTAAATTCAAACGTGTCTTACAAGGACTCCCCTCTCAGTAGTTTTCTGCTCAACAATTCCAATTAAGTGTTTCTCCTAAGTTCTTTTTATTTATTTTTGATTATTTGAAGTTTAAAGTCAAACAGTTGACTTTCTGTTTGACTTTCACTTCTGACCAAATTGGTCAAGGTAAAGTTCAATCCGAACTTTCCTACGTGATCGTAACAATGATGGTATGATCCTTCTGTGATCATACAATCGGATAATCATGTTTACTAGTTGAATTGTTAAGTCGAGCATGCTACGTAAAAGTTGAATTTTCGACTAAATGACATAAATGGTTTTTATAACTTATGACTCAATTGTTTTGACATATATACAAGTTTTACAACTTATATAAACTGATGTTAGCATGCCAAACTTATCTAATTCAGTTTAGAACCTCATTTTATGTCAAAAGTTAAGCAGTTTGACTTTTACTTTGACTTTTGATTCTGACCCATTTGGTCAACGTTTAGGCCTGTTTTAAACATGTTTTGAGACCATATTATTGTTGAGTATAAAATCTGAAGTTATACCACATGATCATTCTGTTTGATTGGTTAAATGACAAGTCCTGAATATTGTTGAAAATGACCACAATACCCTTATGTGGTCAAAATAGATAATAGAAGGGTTTCAATCTAAACCAAGTTATAAACTGACTTTTGAACAGAATTTATATCAACTAAAAATATATTTTTGATACTTAGACTTGTCATAAGCACACTGATGTGTGTAAAATGCAACATATAAATTACATCAAATGAGGCATAAAACTAACCCTTTTTAGTACTAATGTTGGAAAAGTGTGCTTTTGTCTTCCTTTTGAATTTATAGGACCAAATGAGCTTAAACGAGAAAAAGGAACAAATAAACAGCAAAAACCAACATAAATACAAAGAAAAGGAATAAATGTGACATGCCCGACCCCTCAATAGCATCTCCAAGAAAAAAAACAAGAAACATAAGGCTGACCATGACCCGTGCCCACTGGACACTAGGGCGTGCTCAGATGTCTGCAGAAAGAACAAAGCTGTAGAAACTTCTACGCCCACCACGGGGGCGTGCCCAGCTTGGCACGGGGCGTGGTCAACGCTAAGATTCGCAGATTCTTACAAAATCTTGGTAGTACAGATACGCTTCTGCACACGGGGCCGTGCCCGCTGGACACATGCCGTGTTGAGCCCTATGCTAACAAATGCAATTAATGAAGGAATAGAAAAGGGATGGCCACGGGGGCGTGTCCACTGGACACGGGGCCATGGCCGGGCTTCTGTTCAGGCAATAAATGGGGGTGCTTGGTTCACTTCAAAGGCATCCCTTGGCATACCACCTATCTCCCACTTTGCCACCACTCCACCACCACTATAACACCCACATCCACCACCATCATCCATCATCCACCTTAGAGTGTGTGTAGTAGTCTCGGGATCCAAGATTGATAGTAAGAGTTCTTGTCAATCAAAGGCCATGTTTGGCTAAGTCTCTTACATCACTTGGTGAAGACAAGTCTTTAATGTATTACTTTTGATTTTTAATTTTTTCGAACTTTTTATTTGGTTTTGTATTAATAACTTTAATAACTAGTTTCTTATGTTGAAGGTGCAACTTCCTTATCATTTATCCATGGTGTCTTGGCATTACTTTACTGTCTATATAAAGTAAAATATTTACACCATTCATATCTCAACGGTCTATATAGAGATATGTTGGCTACCTAGTCGGGGGTTAAGGGATGGTTTGGTAAGGTTCTTGCCTTGTTCAGTGTATAGATCCTGCAATACCCACTGGTATTGGATGGCGGGGGTGCGAATGGCTTGATCCCCTTATATGTAAACTATTATTAATACATTAAACTGGCTACTTGGGATTGTATCCTTGCTGACTCAAACCACTTAGCCAAGGACAACGTCACCTTCAAAAGAGGGGCCTACCACTTTTCGCATTAATAACTTAATTAATTATCTTTCAATATTCCGACCCTTTGGGATTGTATCCTTGCTGACTCAAACCATTGGGTTGAGGGTTACGTCACCTTTAAAAGAGGGGCCAACTAGTATAACTAAAATAATCTTTTAAAAAGTGCAAAAGTGTGGAAATCATCAAAGGATACACTAAAGGCGAGTCGGATCCAAGTGATTCATCTTGTTTATATGTTCTTATTTTTATTTTTATTTCAGCATTTTTAGTTTTTTTTTGTTTAAAAATCTTTTCCCAAAAATTTTAGATTGATTAGACGTTGAGGATAAACTGGTACTAAAAGCTCTTGTGTCCTTGGACGACCTCGGTATCTTACCAACGCTATACTACGCTCACGATGGGTGCACTTACCCAAGTGTGTGTTTAGTGTTAGTAGAATATCGTTTTTTTATAAATTTAAAACTTGACTAATGCATAAAATGGGCAAAAAATATCAATAAAATTATAACACACCTAATGCACACCAAGTTTTTGACGCCGTTTCCGGGGACACAAGGATTTTAAGAAAGTTAGGAATCAACGGCCTAATCATTTTTCTTGTTTTTTTTGTTAGGATTTTTCTAAATTTTTCAGCTTCTGCAGACTTCAGCACGGGCCGTGCCTGGTTGGACACGGGGCCGTGCCCAGCAATCTTACTGGCAATTTTTGTTTTCTGAGTTACAGAGGAGTGACCACGGGGCCGTGGCGGTGCAACACGGGGCTGTGTTGAACTCCCTAGTAACTGGGATCCAGAAAACAATCACTGCAACAACGACCACGGGCCGTGGTCAGCGACCACAGGGCCGTGGTGAGACTTCTGACCAACGTTCTTTTTGTTTTATCGCAGGACTTAGAACCCAGGCACAGCACCTGAACTTTCTACGCAGTGCATGAGCTCTAGTTCCAATAAAGACATAAAAGAACCTCTAGACAAACCCGAACGCTTTCTAAGAAAGAGACTAAAAGCCAAGAGAAAGTTTCGGAGGACCAACTTCCAATGGCGGATCAGCGTACCCTTGGGAAAGATTCAAGGAGCTATTAAGGAAATGTCCTCATCATGGTCTTGTAGTGTGGCAACAAGTATCCACTTTCTATAATGGGTTGTTGCCACACACAAGACATACACTCGACTCTAGCTCCGGGGGACTCTTAGGTAATCGTCGCCCAAATGAAATTTATAATTAAATTAAGGAAATTGCTCAAAACAATTTTCAATGGCACACACCTCGAGGCACAAAATCTATTGCCCCGGGTGCCCACAAGGTGGATGAAAGCACCTCTTTACAAGCCCAAATCGAGGCTCTATCTTCAAAAAAAAAAACTAGAAATGGCAAAAACGGCCTCGGTTATGGCTTGTGAAGGGTGTGGTTGGCCACATGAAAATTGGAGTTGTAAGAAAGAAATGGATAATCAAACGAAAATGGTAAACTACATTGATAATAGACCTAGGCCGTCGAGTCCCCCAACGGGCACCTACAACCAAGGATGGCGTAACCACCCTAACCATGGTTGGAGGGAACCCGAGAATAGTAATAACCAACAAAATCAAAACCAACGAACAAACTTTCAACAACAACCCAGAAATGAGTCACAAAATTTCTCTCAACAACAAGGGGGACGAGAAAGGCTTGAAGACACTGTTTCACGCCTCATCTCCGAAACCGAAAAAAAGAACTCGGATTGATTCCTACAAATGGAATCAAACTTTAGAAATCAACAAGCTAGCATACAAAACATTGAAAAACAATTAAATCAACTAGCTCAAAATTTCTCCGAGAGACCACAAGGCGCACTACCTAGCAATACCGAACCCAACCCAAAGGTGCAAGTACACCACATAAGACTAAGAAACCGGATCGTAGGTCCCGAGGAGGCCCCACTACCCCCATCTGAAAAAAAATCCACCTAGGCAAAACACGACCTCACTTCCAACCTGTAAGGAAGCAACGCCTTCGCCAAATCCCAAACCAACTAAGAACCCCTCGGTGCCCTACCCCGGTCGGTTACTTCGCCAAAAGACCGACGAGCAATTCACAAAATTCATAAACTTACTAAACACAATTACATATCAATCTTCCATTTGTGGAAGTCCTCACTCAAATGCCAAAATATTCCAAATTTATGAGAGACTTCCTCACTCACAAAAGGAAGATTGATAAATTGCAATTAGTCAGTTTAAGTGAAGAATGCTCTTCCGTGCTACTCAACAAACTCCTACAAAAGAAAATCGACCCCGGAAGTTTCACCATCCCTTGTTCCATTGGGGGATCTCCTGTACGTAATGCACTAGCCGACCTTGCGGCTAGCATCAATCTCATGCCTACATCAATGTTTGACGGACTCGGGCTAGGTAAAGCAAGCCCCACAAAGATGAGCATACAACTAGCCGATAGGTTTGTCAAGTACCCACAAGGTGTCGCCGAAAATCTATTGGTAAAAGTCGGAGACTTTGTCTTCCCGGCCGACTTTGTCATACTCGATATGGAGGAAGACACCAAAGTACCGCTCATTTTAGGAAGACCATTCCTTGCTACCGCTAACGCAACAGTAGATATGAGTGACAGGAAACTAACATTGAGAGTCGGGGACGAAAAGAAGAAATTTGGGGTTGGGAAAACAGTAGAAGAAGACCCGGGCAACTACATGGATGTCATAGAGTCAAGCTTGGATGACGTTCTCCGACGGTGCTACACAGGATGCGAGACATCCCGCTCGGGTAACATATGATTGACTTAGGGTCTAGCCATGTAACATTCCCAATTTTTTTCATATAAGAGTTATAGGCTGTTTAAAATTATTAACCACTAGTATCTAATTTTATTTTTAAAATAATTATTCGACCCATATAGTTTTAAAAATTATTTTATATATATTTTGTTGGAATGTTATACTAATTAATTGTCTTGTATATGTGTGACATTTCTATTTTCTGTAAAGTATATAAAAACTTATATTATTAAACGGGTAGGCTAAGGGTAAGTTAACTGTTAGAAATATGAAGTACCTAGACGGGCCTAGGAACCGTTTAATAATTAAATTATAAAAATACATTATATTTGAACCTACTCCATTTTTAATGAAACCTGGTTCAAAATGTAGATAAGATTATTCTTGTTCTAATGACATATTCATTGTTTTATAAAACGTTATATTTTAGAAGTTGTACACGCCAAATAAGTGAAGCAGTTGAATTAATTATAATATATAAAATAATAAAAAAAACTAACTAAATAGGTACGTATGCATGAGATTAGAATCTTTAAAATAATAACATGAAATTAATACATATATGTACGTGGCCATTCAAAATGTTTACATATGAGAATCTAAAATTCTAGTGTATGTGGCAGTAGTTACGTGAGCCCCAAGACAACCTTTTCAGTATAAATTGAAGCTCATTCTACTGAGCAATATCGTTTTCTCCATCTCGTTCTCTCTCTACACATATATGCATATCCATTTTTCTTTAATAATTCACCCCATAATAATAATAATAAAGCCCTGCCCCGTTTTAAGTGTTTTAACCCCTAATCACTGCTACCCTGTCCGATTGATCTGGAACCCCGTAACGTATGTCAAGACTCTGCCCGACTAAGTTCATTGGGGTTCTGTCTCGTGACGTAGGGATAAAGTTGAATTGGGTTATTATATTTAACGCGAGTGCATTATATATTTTATTAAATAGCTCAGGAGTTATACCCAAGATGCTACAAGGAGACTTTTAGTTGAACCCTAAAGTTACAAAGTGAGTCATTCTTCTTTTTATCACTTTTTTGTGATACAGTTATATTTAAAAATGATTTCCAAAACCCTAACTGTTTATCAGTTATACTTACAGTGATTAAGTTTTTATATTTTGCAATAGCTGCCAATATGTGGTGTTTTATATATTACTTGACACTCGTTACTGTTGGCCAAAGAGTTAGCCAATAGTAGCACAAATATGGTTTAATATGATTTAGTGGAGGCATGAACATTCAAATCCTTATATAAGTAATAATATATTTTAAACCTTTATCTATGACTTTGTTATTTAAAAATAGCATTATATTTAATGTATAAATATGGTTTGAATATTATGGTTCAAATATTATAGTTAATATTTAATATAGTATATTATAACTATAAACCTTAATGTATACCATAATAAAATTTAACGATATATATTATTTAAACCTTTAATATACTAAAGATATATATCGTGAGATTTAATTATTTTCCCTATATAATTTATCAAAATTTAGTTCCCTCCCATAGTTTTTAGAGGTATTTTAATCCACTTTCCAATCAATCAAGAAATCTTTATGACTTTTGGGTATTCATATTTATTAAAATAGTAGTTTAAAGTATAACAAAAGTTCAAATTGTAGAGAATAAGAATGTAAATTTAAAGCTCTTAATTAAACAGTGTTAGTGCATTAAGTGTCTATCGCCTCCGTCATTCTAGTACGTAGCAGAAACCGAAGAAGTCCAAGCTTTTATTGTTATATCTAGTTAAAAGGGCAAGGTGGCAAACTTGTAAATAAGGAGAAATCCTTATATTCCTTGTGCCTATAAATAGGAAGTTAGAATGTTAGTGTTAAGACTTTTGCCATTTTAGAGAGTTTGGAGCTTGGTGCTTAGAGAGAGAAAGTAGAGAGAGAAAGTGCTCTAGGTGATTCACGGTTCTTGTACGATTTCAGATTTATCAAAGAATCACGTTTATATTACGTCACATGTGTTAGGTCGCGTTCGTGTACGGTTTCCGCACGTTTCACGTTCGTTTCGCAATCGTTTCGGAGTCAAAACCGGTCCTACAAGTGGTATCAGAGCAGGAGCTCGATTGCACTGATCTATCACACGATTTCGCACAGGATTACATTGTTTTCAGATCTGAATATCATCGATTTCTTCATATTCTACTTATTTTTCACATTTTCTACTGTTTTTCGTTAAATTGAACAGGTTTTTACGGTCCGAATCAGTTGATTTTTTGATATGTTGTGCGAAAACACTTGATTTACAATCCTACCAAGTTTCAGATCCTAATTCCTAGCCGTTTAGGAGATATTCGAGTTTTTAGGTCTGTTCTAGTTTGAATCAGCGAACTGACCATTTGAAAGCAGCCATCCTGTTTGAAAATGACACTTCCCGTTTGAAACTGACATCTTCCTGTTTGAAAATGACACTTCATGTTTGAAAATGACACCTTCCCATTTGAAAATGACACTTCCTGTTTGAAACTGACACTACCGTTTGAAGGTGTGACAGTTTGAGAGTGTGACAGTTTGAGGGTGTGAAAGTTTGAAGGTGTGACAGTTTGAGGGGTGACCGTTTGAAACACGATTCCAGTTTGAAAGAGTCCTGTCAGTTTGAGGAGTGTTGTCAGTTTGAAAGTGGTTACAGTTTGAAAGTGGTTACAGTTTGAAAGTGGTCACGTTTGAAAGTGTCAGTAGTCTCTGTTCATTTGAAGAGTAACGGTGCAATTAGATTAAAGTTCAATTGTTTTTGTCGGCGACATCAGTTTGCATTTGTAGAATTAAAGAAGTTGTTGGTAAAAGTGTGTTGATAATAGCAGTTGGCATGTGAAACATTAATTGATATCAGATTACATGTGACTTTAATTGAACGGCCCAATCAAGCGATAGTGTGGACAGCCCAATACATATTAAAGATTCAATAAATTGATAACATCAGTTTTTGTCAGCACCATTTATTGGAACATGTGATTTTTATAAATTCAAAAGGCTGCTCAATCAAATATCAAGTTGGCGGATTAGTGGAAGGAAAGGTCCAATCATAGTTGTCGTGGTTTTAAATGGCTCAATCATAATCAAGCCCACTTGTTTCATCATTAACGGATCAAGTCTTGGCCCAAGTGTGTCATAGTTGCAGCCCATATAAAGAAGTGCACGACTCAAAACATTCTAAAGCCCAAATTAAATCTATTTGGTTCCGATCAAGTCTTGTCATTCAGTGATTTCAATTCAACGACATTGAAACGAGTTCAAAAATTTTCGACATGAGTTCTAGATCGAGTCAACCGTTTCACACGTTCACATTTTCAATTCGTATAAACTGATTGAGTTTGTTTGTTTTACTCTAGGTTTTTGAAGATGTCAAGCAACGGTGAAGAATTCTACAACGCGTTCACTTCCGAATCATCAGATAGAAGATCTGAGATGAAAGAATATTCAAGAGAGATTTCGGAGAATTTGAAGTTTGAGAACATGTACGGAAGCCAACAGAAGCCACCAAAGCTAATGAAAGTGGAAGATTATCACTGGTGGAAAAACAGATTTGAGGGTTGGGTAAAAGCTTTCGCTCCTGAAAGTTGGATAAAAATGACAGATGGATACACTGAACCAGTAAAAGAGGGAGGAGAGTTAATAGATCCAAAAGATTTCTCAGACATAGATGTAAAAAATGTTGTGGCTGAATCTAAAATGATCACATTAATCAAACAGTCAGTGAGAGAGGATATTATTTCGTTACTTGAACAAGAGAAAACTTCAAAGAGTTTGTGGGAAGCTTTAGGGAAAAAGTGTGTAGGAAGTAATGAAATTGTTAAAAACAAAAAGAAACTGTTGCGTAAAGAGTTTGATCTTTTCAGTTGTATGAAAAATGAATCTGTTTGTAAAATGATTGAGAGATTTGGGCATCTGAAAATGGAGTTAGCCAGACATGAAATCACATAGTCTGAAGAGGAGCTGGTGGATAAACTGTTTGATTCATTGCCAAATGATCAAGAGTGGCAATATTTCGCTCTAATGTTGAAAAATACTATCAAGCCTGAAGATTTAAAAGTGGATTTGCTGATCGAAAGACTTGAAAGCCATGAGTTGGAGATAAAGAGATCTAAAGTTAACAATCCAGCTTATTAGCAGAATGTGGAGCTTTACTACAGAGGAAATATACCGCAGGCTGGATCTCCAAGAACAGCATTTTCTGCAGAAAGTTCAAATTCAGTGAACAATGAAAGTCTTCACAGTGGTTTTCACAGTGGATCTTCTTCAAACACTTCAAGTCAATCTGCTTCCAAGAATTTGTTTCAGTGTAATATCGCAGTGGATCTGAAGAATGGGCAGAATTTCAGCGAAGAATCGGCAAAACAACAGATGGTTTTCTTGGCATCTGTACTTGAATCGTATGAAAGCCTCGTTGCAGGGAAGATTGGCAATACCAATTTGACAAAATAAGATTATGATCAATTAGACCCCGAGGAGATGGAACTAATGGATATAAGATGGTGCATGGCCAGTGCGGTTCGTCGGGCACAGCGGTTCATGGAGATCACGGGGAGAAAGTCAATTGGTGGATCATCTACCAAATTGGGATTTGATAAATCAAAGGTGACATGTTTCAAATGTAAACAAAAAGGTCACTTTAAGCGCGAGTGCAGAAATGCGTATGCTGCTGATGATTCTGAAAATCCATTCAATGAAGATTACTACAAGAAAGCGATTTACCATCAGAACAAGTCTGAGCCACCAAGATTGAAACAGTCTGAAGAAAAATCAAGGGCTCTTGCAGTTATATATGATGATGAAGGTTACGACTGGAGTCGGGTTTGCCCTGAAGAAGATGCAGTTGGATATGCATTTGTGGCTAATGCTGATCCTGATAGATATTGGAAAGCAGACTATGCAAGATGGGAAATTGGAAAATTAAACGAACCATTCAAAGAAGCCCAGAGAGCAAAAAGATGGAATGAAGAGTTGGAATGTTACATGGATCCACGGGGTAATCCAGTTGTTGACCCATCAAAAGTGGATTTCGAAGCTGTAACAAATTTGGTTCCAAGGCAGTCTACTTTCAACACACGAAGGTTATCTGATAAAGCATATTTGCCTGATTTGGAGAAGAAGATAAGAGAGGTTTGTGAAGCAAGTCTACCGAAGGTGGTAGAAATGAAGAAGCGAAAAGAAGAAGAATTGAAGAAGATAATTGAAGAAGTAAAGAATGTTGTGAAGATTGCTGCTGAAGAGGAACAGAAAGTTGAAGAGGAACAGAAAGCTGAAGAAGAACAGAAGAATGCAGAAGCTCAGAAAGAAGAAAAGAAGGAAGATCAGAAAGTTGAGTCAGAAGAACTGGTGCTGAATGTTACTGAGGTTAGAAAATCTTCTGATCTATCGAATGTTGAATTGGTTGATGAAAAAGAAAACAAATGCAGGAATTGCATAGAAATGTGCAAAGCCTGTATTGAAAAAGATGACATCATAAAAACAAAAGAAAATGACATAGTTAAACTTGAAAATGTTTTCACAATAAAATGTAAAGATATGATTGAAAAAGAAAAAATTTTAAAACTAAAAGTTGAAAAATTGACACAGAAATGTCAAGGTCTTGAAAAGGATAATGATGTTTATAGACAACTGTGTTCTACAAAATGTGTTGATTGTGTTGAAAAAGAATCTAAGTTTCAAGATTTACAAAAACAGTATGATTCTTTAAAGTGGTCGAGTCAGAGAGTACAAGAAGCTTATGATACTTTGAAAAGCCAAGTCAAAAGTTTTGATCAAAGGTTGTCTGAAAATTTAGTCACTAAAGAAATGTATGAAAGAAAGTTTAAAGAAAAGCAATTTGAATTAAACAAATGTGTTGATGAAATTGCAAATCTTAAACAAGTCTTGGCTGAAAAAGAAAAGGTTGTTACCAAACTTCAAAGTTATCATAACTCTTCGTACATTCTTGAACGCATTTTCAACATCACACCAGATGACAAAGATACTGAAAATTGCAAAAAGGGTATTGGTTCAGAATTTCATCAGGTACCACCACCATTGAGAAACAATTATACTTTTTATGATGAGGAAAAGGTGGCAAAGGGTTTGAACATAGCTGACCAGTTACCTGAAAGTATCGATGTGACTTACTCCAAATCTGATGATGCTAATGATTCAGAGGTGGTAAGTAAGGTTGTTGAAAGCGTTTTGAAAGATGAGTCTACAAAAGGTAAGTCTGAATCACAGGATGAAGATGAAGGAAATCTTTATGATGGTTATCTGAAAAACACAAAATCCGAGAAAAATTTGAATGATGATTCAAAAGGATTGGTTTATACCATGATTGGATCGGACAAATTATTCTTAGATGTTGTATTCCCGATTCAGAATGTGATTTCAGAGAAGGTCGATAAAGTTTTCAAAATGGTTGAGATTGAGAAGTCTGAGATTCCAAAGTTTGCTGGTAAAGGTCATAAATCTTTTAATAACAAACCTGGTTTTAAGAAGAAAAACATGAAAGCTGGTTTGGGTTATAAAAAGAAACGGAATTGGAATCAAAGTAAAAAACCAAATTTGCAACAAAAGATGAATTTTGTTCAAGGGAAAAGCTTGAAAGAAGAGGAAAAACTCAAAATTGGACAACAGTCTAATGAGGAGTTTGATGCTATGAAAAAGAAACAACAACAGGCCAAGGATGTTTCAAAGAAAGTGTGTTTTAAATGTGATAAGATTGGACATGTTGCACGAAAGTGTCCAAATCCAAAGCCTGTTGATGTTAAAAAATAGAAATCTGAGGATGTGAAATCAAGGTCAACCAGATTTGATTCGAAACAAACTTGGAGGTACAATACAAACAAGTTTGCTTCAAATCAAAATTGGAAATCAAACCCGAACAGGTTCGATTCAAGACAGACCTGGAATTCTCATACACCCAGATTCAGAACAACACAGAGTTGGAGAAAATCTGTTGATATGACTAAACCTCAAGAGTTTTGGAAACCTAAAAATGTTGTTCAAAATCAAAAGGTTCAAAAAGAGACAAATTTTTACAAAAGAGGTACTCCGGAATGTCAAATGTGGAGTGCTAAGAAACAAGTGACGTTGGAAAAAGATGAGAAAGTTGAAGTCAAAGTTGAACAAGTTTTAAGTGACAAAGAGTTTCCAAAATTGAATGAACATTATTGTGTTGAAATGCCTAAGGCCCAACAGACCTGGGCTAAGTTGTTCAAATGATTGATAAAGTTTGAATGTGCAGGTGTTCAACGAAGCTGAAGATTGTGAGAATGGTAGTTGGAGCAACCTGGCACAGGAAGAGGTTGCAGGACCCTGGTTTGGTTGAACAGGGAGTTTAGTTTGAGTGATTTTTGTACATAAATAAACAATATTTTCAAAATCCTAAAAATTGGAAAAATTAAAAACCAAAAATATGTTTTTAGTTTGTTAAAATTTGAAAAACCAAAAATATGTTGTTTTTAATTTTGTTTGATTGTATGGTGATTGAATACGCCGAAACCCTCACGGCTGAACAAACATCATTACTTTCATGAGATTGAAAAACGGTTTTCAAACTGTTAAGATCAATGGGTTGTAAATCATGGGGGTATGTTATATTTTCTACAAATCAGTGCATATGAAGCAGAAAATGGATGGCGAGACAAAGCTATCAATGTTGGTTGTCAAATTTTCTTTAAATGGTTTTGCATTTTAGGGGGAGAAATATTGTTAGAAAATCCAAAAACATTTGAAAAATTTGAAAAAGCCAAAAACATGATAAAATTCAAAAATTGAGTTTTGCGTAAAAAGAGGAAATGATAGTACATCAGTAGACAGTTATAGTACGCTAAAGATATGGAAAGTTTAAATGTGTTAAACGATCTCACCGTGGATGTGTCGGTAGATTTTTATACATTTAGTAAACTTTTTCGGGATATAAACCTAAATTCAAACACTTGCTTATTTCGTGGGGAACACTACTTGGATATATAGGTAACCCCTGAAATCTCGTTTGAAAGGTCTTGTATTTTGATATACTAGGTTTTTATACTCAGTGATATCTGGGGTATTATTCCGGGACTTCTGCTGAATGGAAGTTCTGACCTAGTCCTCGAATAATACTTTCTGCAAATGCTTGAAACATAGCATCACCCTCGGCATTAATGATAAGACAATAAAATTGCTTAGCAATGCTGTTGTAAAAAAAGATCCTCTAAAGGGGACACACCCAAGTTGAGTCATGATCTCTCTGCTGAACGGTAGTTCTGACCTGAGCTCTCATGATTTTTCATAATTTATTAACCCCTTACAGATATCATTTGTGTTATAATTACCTGTAAGACTGAATATTGGGATCTGGATACGGGAGTATATTCAAGAGGTGGGACACATGAATGGGTTTAAGTTCTTAATATACCTAATTCGTATCCTGAATCAGTTGAACTTTGTATAAAAATTTAAGTGGATCTGTATATCGACAATCTAAGTGAATTGTTTAATTCTTACTGTGAAATTAAGCTCAACGGTACTTGTGACTTGTCAAAAACTGATATGATCCTCTGACGCAAACTCAAACAAAAATATTGTCTGTAAATATGTTTGTACATATTTCTTTACTGCTTTATATTTTCAGAAATTACAAAAAGATTTTGATTTCTACTTTATTTTCGACAACTGATGTCTGAGTGCCGAGTTTCAAAATCTATGTAAGCTGATCGTGTTTCTGAAAATAAAACAAGTTCATTAATTTGAAACTTGAAGTTTTAAAATCAAAAATTCAAAAACAGTTTGTGATATCTCCAAGGTCATTAAGTTGGACTTGGATGATTAACTGTGGGGGAGTTGGATGCTTATATTGTTATAGAGCTTGTTTCCGATACGATTCGATGAAACTGCCAAATTCATGAGAAGTGGTTTAGACGGTTTGAATTGTCAGATTACGATATCTGAAAGTTTAAAATGTTGTTACTTATAGTTGTATGAGTGATTGCAGGAAAAGTCCAGACTACGATCCCGAGAGCAGAGTTTAAGGGGGAGTCTGAAGACAAGCTGAAAGATAGAAGGAGCTTGTAGCTGGAAAGAAAGGTGTCGATCCCTAAAAGCACGGGAGCTTGAAGAAAGGGGGAGCCTAAAGAAAAAGAGTCTGAAGGAAAGAAGAGAGCAACGGAAGCTCGTAGACAGATCCACGGGGATTCTGTTCGTGAAAGAGAGAAAGACAAGATGCTACGAGATTGACTACGGCAATATCCAAGGGGGAGTCTGTTAGTGCATTAAGTGTCTATCGCCTCCGTCATTCTAGTACGTAGCAGAAACCGAAGAAGTCCAAGCTTTTATTGTTATATCTAGTTAAAAGGGCAAGGTGGCAAACTTGTAAATAAGGAGAAATCCTTATATTCCTTGTGCCTATAAATAGGAAGTTAGAGTGTTAGTGTTAAGACTTTTGCCATTTTAGAGAGTTTGGAGCTTGGTGCTTAGAGAGAGAAAGTGCTCTAGGTGATTCACGGTTCTTGTACGATTTCAGATTTATCAAAGAATCACGTTTATATTACGTCACATGTGTTAGGTCGCGTTCGTGTACGGTTTCCGCACGTTTCACGTTCGTTTCGCAATCGTTTCGGAGTCAAAACCGGTCCTACAAACAGATTATACAATACATATATAGGAACCAATTCGAAACCGATTATCTGTAATTTTAATGATAATTTGTACTGTGCATGATTTCATGATTAAATTTACAACCTCAAATGAAAATTTTTATGTATGAATATAAAACTTATAATTTAGTTAGAATCACGCTTTAGGGTATGTTATCTGGTTCGGTTAAACATCAACTCAAACATTTGAAACATAAATCGGTATTTATTTTTATTATTCTCGGTCAATGTAAATCCTTTTAGGCATTTGGGTTTTCTCTCTCTCTTTCATTTTTAATGATGTCTGGTTCTTGAATCCTGTTTAACGGTATCAAACAAATGCCCGCCGCGGAGCGCGGGGCATCCGACTAGTTATATTTAATATTTAAAAATAGTATATTGTAAATCTAATATATAAACCTTAATGTATATCTTAAATGGTATATGTCAAATATAATATATTATGTTTTTAATGTACTAAGATTATATTTTAAATCTTAGTCACACTAATATATTAAATAATAGTATTACAATTATTTAATTAATAAATTATATTTGATAAAGTTATAGCTATTAGTTTGATAGAAAATGATATATTTCATTTTCTGGACTAATTGGTTTCGTGCCATAGAAAATATATTTGACAAAGTAATGTCATGGGACACTAATAAGTTCAGAGTCACTAGTTGAGAGAATGATCAACAGTGACATGAACAAAGGCACTAGTTGAGAGAATGATCAACAGTGTTATGACCACAGGCACTAGTTGAGAGAATGATCAACAGTGTTATGACCAGAGTCACTAGCTGAAAGAATGATCAACAGTGATATGACCAGAGTCACTAGTTGAAAGAATGATCGACAGTGATTTGACCACCGTCACGGGAACCGCCTAGTGACAGATACCTTTAAATAATAATTAGATATACGATATATCTATTACTTGATAAACTTCACTATTGGACGAAAGTGAGCCAATGAGTGATATGACCACCGTCACATCGGAACTGCCACCATGTGATAAACACTGATTGAGTTGGGTAAATATAAACAAATATAAAAACTTTTAAAGTTGTAAAGTATAACAATATATTTTTTTTAAAAAATGGAATGAACTCGCCAGTATTTATTACTGATAAAATGTTTTCAAAATGCGTTACAGGTAATTTGCTGTAAAGACAATAGAAGTCAGCTATGGAGCACTGAAGGCTTAGATAAAGTGGCTATAAATACCTGAATAAAAGAAGAAACTAATGTTTTATTTAATTTGGTTTATCCCCATAAAAACATTTGAATGAAATAAGGGTTTTAGCCCATTTGTTTAATATTAAAAGTTTGGTGTTTTAAAACTCTGAAATCATTTCCTAACTACGATTCTGATGAAAAATTTTCCGCTGCATATTTAATAAACACCGATACCATCTGACTAGTTCGCGGCTCCCGCTCCCAGGGTGGGGTCGGGGGCTGTGACAGAAGGTGGTATCAGAGCCACTTGTTTAAGCTATTTAGGTGTTCTTTTAATACCTAAACTTAAACAATAAAGTTAGGAAATTAGTACAAAGTAACATATGTGTTATTTTTGTAGATTTGAAAATATGTATATATATATATATATATATATATATGTATATATATATATATATGCACATATAATTCCTGGAAGTATTGTTTTGTTTTAATTATTCTGTGATACTAATAATTGAAAATGTTTGCAATTTAGATGTCGAATGAAGTATCACATAATCCAGAAGTTCATGCTAATAATGAAAATCCTTTGGAAAAAAATACTATAGAAAATATAATAGCCCAAGGAATAGCTAATGCTATACCTTTATTAATTAAAGCCATTAAAAACCCCGTAGAACCCACCAAAGTTGTGAGTAGCAAGCATACTCGTGACGACAATTTTAGCCATAGTGTCAATGGAGACAATGATGATATTATCAAAACCCCATATCTCAAGAAAATGAAGGTGATGACTCTCGGGTGTACCTACAAAGAATTTCTAGCTTGTAAACCAACTGAGTTCGCAGGCAGTGAACGCGCCACGGCTGCTTTGCGATGGTTGGAAAAGACGGAAGCTGTTCTTAAAATCAGCAAATGTGCCGAAAAAGATAAGGTGATGTATGCTTCCAACCTCTTTAAGGAAGAAGCCTTAGAATGGTGGAATACAATTCTTCAGGCAAAAGGAAGTGACATGGCTTATGCCCTGAACTGGGAAAAATTCAAGGAAATGGCAGAAAGGAAATGTTGTCCTCCTTATGAAAAGGAACGAATGGCTAACGAGTTCCTAAATCATAAAATGATAGATGTGAATTGTCGTGAATATACGACAACGTTCTTCGAATACACAAGAATGGTACCAACTCTGGCTTCACCAGAACCTGTACTAATTTCTCGTTATATTTGGGGATTAGTTAGTAAAATCCGAGACATGGTCAAGGTCGCTAGACCGCAGACTATTGAAGAAACAGTTGAACTAGCTAACATCCTGACAGATGGACTAATCCGCACAAGAGAAGAAAACAAGAAGAAAGAGTTAGCCCAGAAAATTTTCCAAGAATTCAAGAAGAAAGGAACTGAACCGTCATTGGAGCAACCTACCTGCAGAAGTTGTAACAAAAAGCATTCAGGAAAATGCCGTTTTAGGAGAACACCCGACTGTGTCTTCTGCAAGATGACCGGGCATATAGATGAAGAGTGTAGAAGGAAAACTAATATTTGTTTCAATTGCGGAGAAACAGGACACATCAAACCATATTGCCTGAAGCTGACTAAAGCACCCGACAACAAGGCAAAAACAACAGATGGAGCTAAGAAGAACGCGCGAGCATTCTTACTTACTACGCAAGAAGCAGAAATGATTCCAGACGTAATCACTGATATGTAATATGTAAGTTAAGTTATTATTTGACCCTAGTACAAATAAAAGTTTATAAATAAATGCATTCTATCAAGTACTTAATCTATTCAAAACCATAACAGACTTGTTTGGTCTTCACTTTCATTGAATCATTTAATTGGTTACGACACCTTGTGGTGGCGTTTTCTTTAATTTGAAGCTTGAGCTAATCTCCTTTTCACACCTGATGAACGGATTTATTTATTTAATTTTTGTTTGTTCATTATCTTAAACAGTCTTAATACAATTATGTGTTAAGATAAGAATACACCAATTTATATTATATTCCGGTGTATCTCTAAAGTTTCTTTCATTATTGATCGAAAATTCTATGATATTCATTTGGTCTTTCATCATCAATTGAAAATCCTATAAGATTTATTTGAAATAAATCTCCAAATTTACTTCATTAAAACTTTTAGTTGATTACACAGTGAATTTGTTCGGTCACTGTAATTATTGAACTATTTCAATCATTGCGACACCTTGCGGCGTCGATATAAACTTATAGCTTGGGCTAATCATAATCATACAAATCATGCAAAACTACGTATGTCTTTCGTTTGACTCATCATTGAAAATAGTCTTAATGCAATTATGTATTAAGACAATGATACACTAAACTCTGTTGTATTTCGGTGTATCCTTTTAATTCAATAATGTCAACACATTGATTTTTCTCATGTCATCATTTGATAGTTGACAAATCATTTTTGTGCTTCTATTTCATTTGATCTTGTTGATTCTAAGTCTTCCTCAGTTGACAATCAATGTAAGTTTTCTTTTGACAATAAATTCTATTGATTCTAAAAATCATTCACAACTTGTAAACATTATATTTAGACATCTATTGATCATAACTCTCTTTTGGCTTGAACCTAGTCACCTTGGAAATTATTTCATCTCGTCCAGTTGACATCGATTTCTTGAGCTAATTGAACCATTGAGTCCTATTTATTGTACAACTCGTATTCACAAAATTTGATGTTTTGATTTTGTATCATTTACCTTAATATTGTTCTTATTGACTAAGACGTGACATAACTTTAAGAAGACATCGTAGCCCAAATCTCGAGGACGAGATTCAAAACAAGGTGGGGAGGATGTAACATTCCCAATTTTTTTTTCATATAAGAGTTATAGGTTGTTTAAATAGTAACTAGTTTTATTTTTAAAATAATTATTCGACCCATATAGTATTAAAAATTATTTTATATATATTTGGTTTGACTGTTATACTAATTAATTGGCTTGTATATGTGTGACATTTCTATTTTATATAAAGTATATAAAAACTTATATTATTAAACGGGTAGGCTAAGGGTAAGTTAATTGTTAGAAATATGAAGTACCTAGACGGGCCTAGGAACCGTTTAATAATTAAATTATAAAAATACATTATATTTGAACCTACTCCGTTTTTAATGAAACCTGGTTCAAAATGTAGATAAGATTATTCTTGTTCTAATGACATATTCATTGTTTTATTAAACGTTATATTTTAGAAGTTATACGCGCCAAATAAGTGAAGCAGTTGAATTAATTATAATATATAAAATAATATAATAAAAAAAGAAAAAAAACTAACTAAATAGGATCCTACGTA
This sequence comes from Helianthus tuberosus, assembly GCA_030545235.1. Taxonomy (NCBI): domain Eukaryota; kingdom Viridiplantae; phylum Streptophyta; class Magnoliopsida; order Asterales; family Asteraceae; genus Helianthus; species Helianthus tuberosus. The sequence goes on from CM060366.1 coordinate 142,553,405, forward strand.
TGCATGAGATTAGAATTAGAATCTTTAAAATAATAACATGAAATTAATACATATATGTACGTGGCCATTCAAAATGCTTACACATGAGAATCTAAAATTCTAGTGTATGTGGTAGTAGTTACGTGAGCCCCAAGACAACCTTTTCAGTATAAATTGAAGCTCATTCTTTTGAGCAATATCGTTTTCTCCATCTCGTTCTCTCTCTGCACATATATGCATATCCATTTTTCTTTAATAATTCACCACATAATAATAATAAAGCTCTGCCCCATTTTAAGTGTTTTAACCCCTGATCACTGCTACCCTGTCCGATTGATCTGGAACCCCGTAACGCATGTCAAGGCTCTGCCCGACTAAGTTCGTTGGGGTTCTGTCTCGTGACCTAGAGATAAAGTTAAATTGGGTTATTATATTTAACGCGAGTGCATTATATATTTTATTAAATAGATCAGGAGTTATACCCAAGATGCAACAAGGAGACTTTTAGTTGAACCCTAAAGTTACAAAGTGAAGTCATTCTCCTTTTTATCACTTTTTTGTGATACAGTTATATTTAAAAATGCTTTCCAAAACCCTAACTGTTTATCAGTTATACTTACAGTGATTAAGTTTTGAGTAAATTTCCATTTTAGTCCCTGAGTTTTGTCCAAATTTGCCACTTTAGTCCAAATAGTTTTTTTTTCTCCTATGGGTCCCTGAGTTTTCCCTTTTGTTGCCATTTTGATCACATACCCTAACTCCGTCCAAAAAACCCATTTTTAACCAGGGGTATTTTGGGGATTTTCACATTAAATCTTTTCAATTGCCATTTTGATCCAATTCTTTAAAAAAAAATAGAAATATATGTATATATATATATATAATATTAATAATGATTATAATAATAATTATATAACAGAAACTCTTTATTATTATATAAAAGATAAACTCTAATTTATAATTTAGTGTTTATAAAAAAATCTGTTTAAACCCTCCAAGCCTGCACCTCTCTCTCTGACTCTCTCTGCAGAAAATGCCACCACCACCATCCTCACCGTGTGTCCTCCATCTATGCACCACCATCACCACCACCGTGACAACCATCCCCACCACAACCAACACCGGTTACCAACTCCACTTCCGTCATCTACCTATGTGCCACCCACCTTCACCACCGTCACCTACACCACTATGCAACCACCACCTAAACCTGCAACCACCAACCACCGTAAACCACAATCATCTCCGACCACATACCGTTATCCACCATAACCACTCCATCGTTTGACACTCCATTACTACACTATCATCCACCCATCAACGTCGATTCATCGCCGCCGCCTTCAATCTGAACGGCCGATGGACCTGCAACACCAGATCTAGCCGACAAGCACCAATATTTAAGATCAGGTTCGCGGTATTTCAGATCTGAAGAAGGTCGAGAGGCCGATGGTGAAAAGGTGAAGAAGAAAGGGAGATGGGGTTTGTTTTGGTCTCCTTCCGGATGGTTGTGGTGGGGGTTGTGTGGCGGCGGAAGTGGCGGTGCACGGTAGTCATTGGTGGTTTGAGATGATGGTGACGCTGGTGGTGAACGGTGGTTTAGGATGATGGTGGTTGGAGTGCTTGAGGATGGTGATGATTATTATGTGTTTATACCCTGACATAGGCAGTATACATATATATGTATATAAGTGTGATTTTTATAACATTAATTTTTTTCTTTTAATTTTTGATGTAAAATAAATTTTGGATCAAAATGGCAACCGGAAAGATTTAATATGAAAATCCTCAAAATACCCCTGGTTACAAATTGGGTTTTTGGACGGAGTTAGGGTATGTGATCAAAATGGTAACAAAAGGGAAAAGTCAGGGACCCATAGGCGAAAAAAAACTATTTGGACTAAAGTGGAAAATTTGGACAAAACTCAGGGACTAAAATGACAATTTACTCTTAAGTTTTTATATTTTGCAATAGCTGCCAATATGTGGTGTTTTATATATTACTTGACACTCGTTACTGTTGGCCAAAGAGTTAGCCAATAGTAGCACAAATATGGTTTAATATGATTTAGTGGAGGCATTAACATTCAAATCCATATATAAGTAATAATATATTTTAAACCTTTATCTATGACTTTGTTATTTAAAAATAGCATTATATTTAACGTATAAATATGGTTTGAATATTATGGTTCAAATATTATAGTTAATATTTAATATAGTATATTATAACTATGAACCTTAATGTATACCATAATAAAATTTAACGATATATATTATTTAAACCTTTAATATACTAAAGATATATATCGTGAGATTTAATTATTTCCGTTATATAATTTATCAAAATTTAGTTCCCTCCCATAGTTTATATTGGTATTTTAATCCACTTTCCAATCAATCAAGAAATCTTTATGACTTTTGGGTATTCATATTTATTAAAATAGTAGTTTAAAGTACAACAAAAGTTCAAATTGTAGAGAATAAGAATGTAAATTTAAAGCTCTTAATTAAACAGATTATGCAATACATATATAGGAACCAATTCGAAACCGATTATCTGTAATTTTAATGATAATTTGTACTGTGTATGATTTCATGATTAAATTTACAACCTCAAATGAAAATTTTTATGTATGAATATAAAACTTATAATTTAGTTAGAATTACGCTTTCGGGTATGTTATCCAGTTCGGTTAAACATCAACTCAAACATTTGAAACATAAATCGGTATTTATTTTTATTGTTCGGTCAATGTAAATCCTTTTGGGCATTTGGGTTCTCTCTCTCTCTCTCTTTCATTTTTAATGTTGTCTGGTTCTTGAATCATGTTTAACGGTATCAAACAAATGCCCGCCGCGGAGCGTGGGGCATCCGACTAGTTATATATAATATTTAAAAATAGTATATTGTAAATATAATATATAAACCTTAATGTATATCTTAAATGATATATTTCAAATATAATATATTCTGTTTTTAATGTAGTAAGATTATATTTTAAATCTTAGTCACATTAATATATTAAATAATAATATTACAATTATTTAATTAATATATTATATTTGATAAAGTTATAGCTATTAGTTTGACAGAAAATGATATATTTCATTTTCTGGACTAATTGGTTTCGTGCCATAGAAAATATATTTGACAAAGTAATGTCATGGGACACTAATAAGTTCAGAGTCACTAGTTGAGAGAATGATCAACAGTGACATGACCGAAGGCACTAGTTGAGAGAATGACATGTGACACCCCGTTGAAACGTTCTCATTTACACTAGCTTGTCAGTGGCTGCCTTAACTTTCGGGACGAAAGTTCTTAAAACTTGGGGATAATGTGACATTCTAGGTTTTTCCGAGCAAACACCTTGTAATTACTTTGTGCGTATATATATATGTCATTAAATGAAAGTTGTGATTCTTCTTGTGCTATGTGTCGATAACGTGTATGTAATATATATGTGTATATAAAGATACTCGTGAACCGAAACCACGACTCGAGACCACCCGGTCTCGAGTAAATAAGTGAACAATTGGGCCGCTTGGGCCGCACCTCCCTTAGCCTACTCGGAAACCCACTCAAGGTGCACCACCCTCTAAATATAAGCCAAGAACCCTCACACACTCTCCTTTACACTCTCTCACTTCATCCTCACTCCCTCTCTCTCTAGAAAACCCTCACAAAATCACCTCTCCTCTCTCGGACTCAAACCGGAAGCATCAAGATATCCGGATTAGCTCGTGATCATCGCTTGGACACTTCCTTCATCATCTCACACACTCACAATCAAAACAAGTTCCGGTTAGTACCATATCTCGGTTAGATGATAGAATATATTATGGATGATGTCTTAAATTAACAAAGATGTATGCTTGTTGGATAATACACATGTGCTATGAGGATAGATGAGTTAAGATGACTAAGTTATTGATAGATCTTTGTGTTATAGTGATAATAGGATGATATGCAAGACATGTTCATGCTTTGATAAGAAATTGTTAGATAACATGCAAGATTGTTAGGACAATAAGGGTGTGTATGTGTATGTTTGTAATCCGAGGAATGTATGAGTAGATCCAGGAGTCGATGATGCTGATTTGAATATATACTAGGATAGGGTTGTTTGAATAATCATGAAAACCCTAAAATGATGTAACAAATACATGTATGATGTTATGGAACCAAGTGATTATATGCTAGATATAGAAACAAAAGATAGCCGTTGGTAATGTCCGAATCATGCAATTTGTTTAGAAGTTTGGATTGGTTTGAATGAACATGTTGATTGAATATGATATAAGTGTGATAGGAATGTTTGAATATGTAAAGAACAACATGAAGGTTAGTGAAAATATTTGAAATGCCATGTTTGATCTGTTTTGTATATAGTTTAGACAATAAAACATGTTTATGGAATTCTATTGGACAGTACATAAAATCATGCACATGAAATCCTATTGGCTAGTACATATCTTGGCTGGCATTCTAGAAACAACAATGTTAGAGTCGAAACCTTCGGTCTCGACTCGAGACCATCGTGTTACAACTCGAGACCCCTAGTCTCGACTCGAGACCATGTCCAAGTGACTCAAAACAGATTTCAGGGACTCAAGACCATCAAGGTCTCGACTCGAGAACTTCCGATTGCGACTCGAGACTGGACTCGAGACCCCTGAGGTTACGACTCATACCAGCATCACTCGAGACCAAAACGTGATAACTCGAGATCTCTTGGTTGCGACTCGAGACCGTGTGTTCTCGAGTCGAGACCACTTCGTCTCGACTGGGCTGCCTACTTTGGTTATTGGGCCACAATGTGTTATGCTTGGACTATGTGTTACTGGACTAATGTGTTAACTGTTACCGTTTAACCGTATAATTATAAGGGCAGGCCCAATAACTTAAATGGTAACTGTATGCATTCGATGTGTTAGATACATGTAGGATATACGTGATTACTTGTACCCCCAAACCTGACCTATACTGGTAACCATGTTAGGACGTGGTGACCAGCAAGCTTGACCAAGTAAGCTAATCTGCCGAGCAACCCAAGGTGAGTTCACACACTAAAAGCATGCGTCCCAGGGAGGGACACGAACAAACTAAAGAATGTTTTCAAACTGATAATTTCCGGGGGAATATGCAAATGGTACTCTTGTACTACTACATCCGAGGGAGATACGTTTGGGTATTATTTATAAATCACAACTAGCAACACTAAATGAATCTCTATCATGTAAAGTCCCTGCTTATAGTACCGATTAATCGCCGGGGGCGAACGGGTTATTAGTTGATAGCGCTATTAATTTTAACAACCTCACACCGTGACCGGGGGAGATCGGGCGTGAACTAGTAGACCTTGCATTTTGGTCAATGACGATAGACATTGACTTGGGGCACCAAATCTTCTCGTCAACAGTTTCGGTAATTCAAAGTTTAGTAGCTTTCATATGGGGTAGCTCCCCATGACGTGATTATAAATGCTTTACCTAAACAACCTACATTTTCTTTTGAAAAGCTAAAACTGGACCCCTCGTGAACTCGCCAACATTTTTGTTGACATCCTACTGCATGCTTTGCAGGTACCCAGTAACTCAGGAGCTTGCGGCTTGGGGAAGTGTAGTGGCCGTCTAAACCCGTGTGTTGGGTTCTAAATAAATCTTGAACTACGAACTTTGTTTAAAGTGTTTTGCCTATGCTTCCGCGACTTACTTAAACTGCTATTTGAAGTTAATGTTTTGAACTTAAAACTATGATGTATTACTAACTATTATGGTTGGTGATCATTTTCACTAATTACTAATGTTCGGTGTAATTGGTGGCTGGATCCTGGTCAGTCACGCCTCCAAGCGGTGGTACTCCGCATGTGGAATTTGGGGGTGTGACAGATTGGTATCAGAGCCATTGGTTATAGTGAACTTGGTTTTAAAAAAAAAAAGTCTTTTTGAGAAAAACCAGACTATAACCCGTGACTCGTGACGACACTACACCCCAAGGGCAAGACTCAGCTTTTTAGACCTCATAGCTCGGACTTGTGTTTACTTGATTGTTTATCTTATGTTGACTGCTCTACTATACATGCTAGTGTGCCTAATTAGATAGATACACATCCCTCTTCTATCTCATTCTCGATACATTACGACATCACCCTCATACTGTGTTTTCTGGCTACGAAGACAATGAGTGGACGCGGAAGAGGAAACGTTAACATGACTCAGGCTCAGTTTACCAACTTGCTCAACACGGTGGCTGCAGCTTTCGCAGCTCACCCTGGAGGTAAACTCGTTACTTTAGGATGTCTAGATCCTACCCCACATCGTCTTTTCACCTCTAAGCCTATTCGCTTCATTTCTCACGACAGGTCAGCCTGCGCCTGCGCAGCCACGTGTTTGTACTTTCAAAACCTTCATGGATGGAAAGCCTCTCCCTTTCAACGGCACTGAGGGTGCCATAGGCCTTCTGCACTGGATTGAAAAGGCCGAAGCTGTCTTTGCTGTCTGCGAGTGTCCCCCTGCTAATTGGGTTAAGTTCGCGACTGGTACGCTTGAAGGAAACGCGCTTTCATGGTGGAAAGCACAGATTCACATGCTTGGTCTGGAAACTGCTAATGCTACTGCGTGGGAAGATTTCAAGGACATGATCAAAGAAGAGTACTGTCACAGGGATGACATCCACAAACTCGAGAACGAGTACTATGATCTCAAGATGGTTGGGTCAGAGATTGAGACCTACACCAAGCAGTCCAATGACTATGCTGCACTTTGCACAAACATGTCCCGACCTATGTATCGAAGGATCGAATTGTACATCAAAGGCTTGGTCCCAGAAATCCGAAGCCATGTGACCTCAGCCAACCTTAATACCATACAGCCCGTGGTTCGTCTTGCTCATAAGCTCACCAATCAGGCTGTGGAGGAGGGCAAGCTGCCCAAGAGGATCAGTGCTACTGCTGGAACCTCTAGTGACAACAAACGAAAATGGGATGGAAATCAGAGCAAGGATGCTAACTCTACTCAGGCCCCAGCCCAGCAAAGGAAAACTGAAAGCAACAAGGGCCCTCAGCAGCAGGGTGGCTATTAGGGCCATCTCCCCAAATGTAACAAGTGCAATCGACATCACAATGGGCCCTGTGCGAAGAACAAGTGTCAGCGATGCAACAAGATGGGGCATGAGGCCAAGGATTGTAGGAGCCCTCATCCTGCAAGGCAGAACCAGCCGCAGCAACAACAGCACCATGGGAACGTCAAGGGTTGTTTCCAGTGCGGAGCCGAGGGACACATCAAGAAGAATTGTCCCCAATTCAACCAGAACAACCACAACCAGGGTGCGGGAAATAACAACAACAACACCAACAATGCTGGGAATGGTGCAAGAGGAAGGGCTTTTGTGATTGGAGCTGGAGAAGCGAGGAATGACCCCAACGTTGTAGCGGGTAAGTTCCTACTTAATGATCGTTATGTTTCCGTATTGTTTGATTCTGGAGCAGATGCTAGTTATGTATCCCTACGTATTAGTAAGAAGCTTAAGTCCACTCTTACGCCGTTAAGCTCTAAGCACATCGTTGAATTAGCTAATGGTAGAAACCTCGAGGCCTCACACGTGATTCGAAACTGCAACTTAGAATTGTCTGGTCAGACCTTCCGTATCGATCTCTTCCCCATCGTTCTCGGAAGCTTTGATGTCGTCATTGGTATGGATTGGTTATCCAAGCATCGAGCTGAAATCCTCTGCCAAGAGAAAGCTGTTCGTATTCCCCGTCCTCCTGGCAAACCCCTTATCATCCAAGGCGACAAAAGCGGAGAAGTCACAGGCATCATTTCATTCTTAAAAGCCCAGAAGTGTTTACGAAAGGGGCACACCGCTATCTTAGCACTTGTTGCCGACACACAGAAAAAGGAAAGCAGGATTGAAGATTTTCCCATTGTACGCGACTATCCTGAGGTATTTCCTGAAGAACTACCTGGACTCCCTCCTCACCGTCAGGTCGAATTTCAAATCGAGCTAACCCCCGGAGCAGCGCCTATAGCTCGTGCACCTTATCGTCTAGCCCCCTGCAGAACTCAAGGAACTTTCTACTCAACTACAAGAACTTCTGGACAAAGGTTTTATCCGTCCTAGCTCATCACCCTAGGGAGCCCCAGTGCTCTTTGTCAAAAAGAAGGATGGCACATTCCGAATGTGCATTGATTACCGCGAACTGAACAAAGTTACCATCAAGAACCGTTATCCACTTCCCCGTATCGACGACTTGTTCGACCAGCTGCAAGGGTCGAGCTATTATTCCAAGATCGATCTGCGATTGGGTTATCACCAGCTGAGAGTCCGTGATGAGGACATCTCTAAGACAGCTTTCAGAACCCACTATGGTCACTACGAATTCCTTGTTATGCCTTTCGGAATGACCAACGCACCTGCGATCTTCATGGATCTCATGAACCGAGTGTGCAAACCCTACCTCGACAAGTTCGTAATTGTGTTTATCGACGACATTCTTATCTACTCGAAAAGTCAAGAGGAGCATGAACAACACCTGCGTCTTATTCTTGAACTCCTTCGCAATGTGCGACTGTACGCCAAATTCTCGAAATGTGATTTCTGGCTTAGAGAAGTCCATTTCCTTGGGCACATAGTCAATCAGGATGGGATTCATGTCGACCCCGCTAAGATCGAGTCCATTAAGAATTGGCCCATACCTAAGACTCCGACCGAAGTTCGCCAATTCTTGGGATTGGCAGGATACTATCGAAGGTTTATCAAGGGATTTTCTAAGATCGCCCAACCACTTACGACCCTCACTCAGAAGGGTGTTGCTTACAAATGGAGAGATGCTCAGGAATCTGCCTTCCAGGAACTAAAGAAGAACCTTTGTAGTGCTCCTATTCTTTCCTTACCTGAAGGTACCGACGACTTTGTTGTTTACTGTGACGCTTCTATTCAACGGCTTGGTTGCGTGTTGATGCAACGCGAGAAGGTTATTGCTTACGCTTCGCGACAACTCAAGATCCAGGAATGAAACTACACGACACATGACTTAGAATTCAGAGCTGTGGTCTTCGCGCTCAAGATGTGGAGACATTACTTGTACGGCACCAAGTGCACGATCTACACCGATCACAAGAGTCTCCAGCATATAATGGGACAAAAGGAGTTGAATATGCGGCAACGCCGATGGGTCGAGCTTCTAAACGACTACGAGTGCGCAATTAAATACCATCCGGGCAAGGCTAATGTGGTAGCCGATGCCCTCAGCAGGAAGGAAACCAAGCCCAAGCGTGTCCGTGCCTTACAGCTCACCATCCACTCGAACCTCCCTAAGCAAATCCGAAACGCTCAGGTCGAAGCATTGAAAGCCGAGAACGTCAGGGCTGAGTCCCTGCGAGGATCAAGGAAACGGCTAGAACAAAAAGAAGATGGTGCTTACTACGTAAACGGGTGCATATGGGTCCCACTTTATGGGAATTTGCGCGATCTTGTAATGGATGAAGCCCATAAGTCCCGTTACTCAGTACATCCTGGTTCGGATAAGATGTACCACGACTTAAGGACTACATACTGGTGGCCTGGCATGAAAGCCCACATAGCAACCTATGTCAGAAAGTGTTTGACTTGTGCAAGAGTCAAGGCTGAGTATCAGAAACCATCGGGCCTACTCCAACAACCGGAGATCACACAGTGGAAATGGGAGCAAATTTCCATGGATTTTGTTACCAGCTTGCCTAGGTCTCAACGTGGAAATGACACCATCTGGGTGATAGTGGATCGATTAACTAAATCTGCCCACTTTTTGGCTATTAAAGAAACGGACAAGTTCTCTACCTTAGCAGAGGTATACTTAAAGGAAGTGGTTTCGAAGCACGGAGTGCCAACCTCTATTATTTCCGATCGAGACGCGCGTTTTACTTCTGAGTTGTGGCAAGCTATGCACAAATCTATTATTAAAATCGACCTAAAAACTGGTTAAAATCAGTGTTTCGCTTGAAAGTTGATCGTTATTTGCTGACATCATGTTGGATTTCGCTTGAAATTTGGCGGTGTTTGAAGCGAAACTGTTTCACTTGAAGTTTACCTCGTGAGTCTCGCTTGAAACCGACCCACCGATTGAAAGTTCATAGTGTATTGTGAAAGTATATTGATTTCGAGGTGTCAGTACATCGGGAAAGGACATCATGTGTCTAGTGTCAGTTTGCACTATGTGTTTTGCATGTGAAATAAATTCTGTGGTCAAAATTAAATTGACATTAAAAAGCATTTGTTGATAATTGTGTTTGTTGGATATTGAGAAGACTATTCAATAGTGTGCACGTGAAAAGAGCATTTGTTTGTGTGAAACTTTAATCAAAATTGTCGGCAAATGAATTGATAACGAGTTGTATGTACATATCTCGAAATTGTTGATCAAATGATTTTGTGATGAATGTTAAGAAGGTCCAATCAGTTTGTGTTGTAAATTGAATTGTTGGTTTGTCAGTACATGGTTTTCTTATTACATCAATACATCATGCGAAAAAATTGAAATTGGCCCATGTGAGATTTGAAAGATAAGGTGTCACTCATTATCGGTTAAATAGAATTCATTGGGAAAATCAATTTGTTGGACGATTTTTACAAATCTGTCGGATACTTGAATTTTTGTTGATATCAAGGTTTGCATGTGATTCAAAGATAAGGGTGTCAGTCTCTATCATACCAAGTTGGCATGTGAACTGATCAAAGTTTGACTAAAGACTATCATAGTTTAATATTTTTGACCAAAGCTTGTTGACCATTATTGTTTGTGTGTGAAATATTGTTGAATTTTTTTAAAAAAAAATCAATAGTGTAGTCCAGTGAATATTAATCTTTGATTAAAGTTCTCGGCTCAAGTCATATTTTCGGCTCAATCAACATTTAAAGTGAACATTTGACACCGAAACATGGAAACTGAAGAAGATATTGCATTGTATTACTATGGATCTCAACAAGAGAGTTATAATGTGATTAAAGAAGAACCAGTTTTTGAAGAATCAATTTCAAAAGAATCAATTTCAGTAAAAATGGATTCAGAAACTGATCTAGATAAGGTTGAAAATAATTTGGAAGTTGATTCAGAAAAAGCTGAAAATATTTCAGAGATTGTTTCGGAGAAAGTACCAGTGTTTGATAACTCATCAGATGAAGAGAGTGATGATGACAGTAAAGAAATTAGTCAACTTGAATTTTATAGAATTTTGATGGCACCTGATTTGTTTAATATGCTTGTTGCAGCAAAAATGGAGTTACTCAAAACAAAACGAGCTGCAAAAATGAAGGATCTAAATGTAGAAAATGTGGAAGAAAATGTTCAAGTGATGAAAGAACAGGTTGAAGAGATTCCAGCTCTCAAGACTGAGAAGAAAGCTGAAGTTGAAAAAATGCCTGGAAATTGCTCAGAATGTGATCAATCTAGAGCAGAAAATGTCAAACTCTTAAAACAAGCAGAGAGTTTGACATTGGAAAACAAGATTTTGAAAGAAAAGGAAAAGGATTTTGAAAGCAAAATGAAATCTTCAGAAAATGAGGATTTCTGGATAAAGCTTGAGAACAAGAATCTAAAAGAAAATGAGACAAAATTTCAAGAACAGATAAATGTTTTGGAAAATGAAAAATCTGTTCTTGAAAACATGAAGAATGAGAATGAAAAATCAATCAATCTCATCTTGAAAGAATATCTCAGCTTGAAAACGAAGATGAGAATTCAAGAAACAAGATTGATGAACTTGAAAGGAAATTGAAAGGTTTTGTGACTTCATCAGATAGTTTGAATTTTCCCTGTCCAAAACCAATCAATTCTGTTCCAATAAGTGACGATGTCACAAACTTTGACAATGTCAAAGTTGAAGATTGCGATGAAAAATCTGATGATGAAAAAGTAAAAATTGACAAAAAGAATTTATTTTTGAAGTTAAAAGAAAAGTTTCAAGAAACTGTTCCACAATCAACTGAAAAGGGAGAATGCTCTAAGCAAAAACCTTTGAAGAAGAAAGTGGAACAAAAACAAAAAGAGAAAATTTTGAAAAATATTCAAAAAGAAAATAAAAGTTCATCAGATCGATCATCCAATCGCAATAAAAAACCACAAAAAGTAAAAAATGAAAATTCAAAAATTGTTGGCAATAAGTGGTGCAGGTCGGACCACAGTGCTCAAAAGTCAAATCCAGCAATCAAGAGGAGCAAGGAATATCACCAAGCCAAACAGTGCTTTGATTTGAGCATTTGGGCTGAAAATGGTGATTGGTACGATAACAGAGTGTGTTACAGATGCGGCTATCAAGGACACATTGCTGTTAACTGCCAGAGTTGGAAGTTTGAGTCAAGGAGATGTTTTAATTGCAACATGATTGGCCATATTGCTAGAGATTGCTCAATGAGATCAATGAGAAGATCGAGGGTTGAATCTCAGAAGCAGGTGAAGAAACCAGTCAATGTCAAGTCCAAAGAACAGAAGGTTCAAGAACCTAAAGTTCAAGAAACGAAAGTGAAACTTTCTTAGGGGCAGAAAGACAGGCTGAGGAAAAAGAGAAAGAAGGCGAGAGAGTATCTCGAGAAGATTTTGTCCTCGGATACAACTGGTAAAACAGATAAAAGTTCTGATAAATCGTCTTGCTCACCAAAGAATGACAAATCAAGCAAAACGAATTCATCAGATACAAATCTGAGGACAGAAAAGAGAGTAAAGAAAGAGAAAGTTGGTGGCAATGAATCTGTTTCTGTTGAAACAAAGGAGCCACATGTCGGCGATGAATCTGGCTCATCAAAGTCAGACAAGCCACATTCAGGCAATGATTCTGGTATGGTAAAACCAGAGGAGCCATGTGTTGAGGTAAAAGTTGAGAATTCTGGTCTAACAATGGATGATGCAAATTTTCCACCATTGTTGAACAAGAATTCAAAAACACCCAAGGATCGTCAGGCTTGGGTGAATCTGTTTAAATAGAAAAACCTGACTTGCCGGAGTTCCCAGGTTGGTAAGCGTGGAACATGAATCGGCACATTTCTTGAGAAATTCACGAATGTGATATTTCGACTTACAAGTGGTAAATCAGGGACATTAAGTTGTACTTGATTTTCTACATGTGATTGTGTTGTTAAAATTGATAAATGTTAAATTTTACAAGTGGTTAAAGAAAACAAGGTGATGAAAGATCCCCATATTTGAGAAAAGACACACAAAACTAATTTTCCGGAACAACCATTTTGATTAAAACAAACTTAAGTGTTTTGAAATCACTATGGGAAAATATTTTGTTGTGAGGGGGAGTTCTGATTGTTTAAGCCAAGTGAATGGAGAATTGAAGTGATTCTCATCATGTTGTCACATTTATTGTACAGTTTGTTTTCAAATTTCCTAAAATGTGTTTGCATTTTAGGGGGAGTAAGAAATTTTAGAAAATCCAAAAACATTTGAAAATTTGAAAAAGCCAAAAACATGATAAATTTTAAAAATGAGTTTTGTTGAGACAAGAGGAAATGATAGTAAATCAGTGGACTATCACAGCATGCTAAAGAAATGGAAAGATAAAATGTGATAAACGGTCTCACTAAAGATGTGACGGTAGGCTCAGCTAGACTAGTAGATTTGCGATAACGATACAAACTTAAATGAAAAAGCCTAGTTCTAGTGGGAAACATGGTCGAAAGCATAGTACTTAGTTTTGTCCTTCTTGACTGTGTGCCTACTCAGTAATCGCTGATTGTCGAAAGACATAAAACTGGTTAAGTTTGTGAACTTTCACAACTTTGCTAAAAAGTCGCTGTGATTGTGCATTTCATTTTGCAAAGATTTAAACTTGTTTGATTTCTTTATTTTGTTTAAGCATCGGACATCCTCTGCGTATACGTGAGTATCGACCTGGATGTTGTTGCCTAAACGTTCTGCTTTATTTTCTTTGGTGTTTCGTTTAAGCTTTGGATCACCTCTGCGTATACGGGAGTATCGACCTGGTGGTTAAAGCCTAAACAACTTCAACTTATTTTTATTTTCTTATTTTGTTTAAACATTGGACTTTCTCTGCGTATACGGAAGTATCGACCTGATTGTTAATGTTTAAACATTCTGCTTTATTTTCGCACAAATCACAGTTGATAAAAGTTTAAAGGCATTACTTGAGTCAGTGTATTGCATGATGAGGGGATATGCTGAGATCGTGGGGTCCATAAGAACTTAGTGCATATTAATATACCTTAACGTATCGGTAAGCATGTTGAAAGTTTTTAGATTGAGCTTAAGAGGACAAACATATCGTCAATCTATGTGAATTGTTTAGAGCTTAAAATGTAATGAAGCTTAACGGTGTTGGTGATTTATCTCATAAACTGATATGATCCTCTTTCGCAAACTCACAAAAAATATTGTTTGTAAATATTTCTTTATTGCATTTCTGTTATAATAAAAAATCCAAAAAGATTTTAGTGTGTTTTAGCATAAAATTTTGAAAAATCCAAAAAGATTTTCGACAACTGATGTTGGAGAGCTGATTTTCAAAATTCCAAGTGCTAAACAAGATGAACTGGTTTGGGAGTGTGTGTTTAAAAGAAAAAATTTGATTTGAGAAAGAAGTTGAGATTAGTTAATCAGGGTCATTAATTTGAACTTGATGTAACTATTTCTAGTAAGTTTTTTTTTATTGTTTTAAGTAAAAACTTATATGGTGGTGAGAAAATTTGTGCAGGAAATGAGCTTAAACAGAGATATAGCCAGGGATTGATCTCAAGGTGATAGCTAATTCCAGATGGCGATCCCATCATGATGAGAGGGGGAGTCTGACGAGGTTAGAGCCAAAGAGAAGATCCTGGTTTATGCTAAGAAAGAAAAAGACCGATAAAGACTGAAGATTGAGAATACTCGACATTTAAGACTCGTCAACATCTGAGGGGGAGTCTGTTGGTGCATTCATCTGTCGTCTTCGTCTTATGTCGAGTCTCTGGTTGCGTTCTGATCTGATCAAGCATGACATCACTAGTGACATCATCACCTGACATCACTAGTGACATCACACTAGATATTCACGTGAAAATATATCAAATGCATGGATCAGATTATATTTTTGAAGGTTTCGCTTGAAGAAGAATATAAAAGTCAACATGTACATTTCGCTTGAAAGAAGTAGAGGATTTCGCTTGAAGAGTTTCAAGCGAAATCTAAACACTATATATAGGTGTCATATCATTTCATTTGTAACGATTCTGAAATTCCATACCGAGGTGCTGCCGGTGTGAAGACTGATTGTAACCGATAGAATATCAATATAATCAGTGTTAAAGTGATATGCAAGCTGTTTCGACATCCGTTTCTTAGTTTCCGCCTCTGAAACGGACTAAATCTCTTCTGAACGACTCGTTCGGGTCGCAAACCGATCCTACAGGCTCACGTTTAGACATGAGCACCGCTTATCATCCACAAACGGATGGGCGATCGGAACGCACCATCCAAACCCTCGAAGACATGCTTAGGGCGTGTGTGATCGATTTTGGCAAGAATTGGGAGAAGCACCTACCGTTAGTGGAATTCTCCTACAACAACAGCTACCACACCAGCATTCAGGCAGCACCCTTTGAGGCATTGTACGGTCGCAAATGCCGATCGCCTCTCTGCTGGGCGGAGGTTGGTGACAGCCAGATCACAGGCCCAGAACTTGTGGTAGACACTACAGAAAAGATTGCCCAGATAAGGCAACGCATGGCGGCGGCTCGTGACCGTCAGAAGAACTACGCTGATAAGGATAGGAAACCGCTAGAGTTCCAGGTTGGTGACCAAGCTCTACTCAAAGTCTCACCCTGGAAGGGTGTGGTTCATTTTGGAAAACGGGGCAAGCTTAATCCGCGATATGTCGGACCATTCGAAATTACCGAAAAGATCGGTAAGGTCGCTTACAGATTGAATCTGCCCGAAGAACTAAGTGCTGTGCACAACGTCTTCCACGTGTCTAATCTGAAGAAGTGTCTGTCAGATGAAACACTCATCATTCCTTTCAAGGAACTTACTATTGACGAACAGCTACACTTTACTGAGGAACCGATTGAGATCACGGATCGAGAGATCAAAACCCTCAAGCGTAGCCAGATACCCCTCGTACGAGTTCGTTGGAACTCGCGCCGTAGCCCAGAGTTCACCTGGGAGCAGGAAGACCAGATGAAGCGCAAGTATCCCCAGTTGTTCCCAAATGAAACTCCCAGCACTGAAGCTATAACCGAATTTCGGGACGAATTTCCAAACTAACGGGGGGATGATGTGACACCCCGTTGAAACGTTCTCATTTACACTAGCTTGTCAGTGGCTGCCTTAACTTTCGGGACGAAAGTTCTTAAAACTTGGGGATAATGTGACACTCTAGGTTTTTCCGAGCAAACACCTTGTAATTACTTTGTGCGTATATATATATGTCATTAAATGAAAGTTGTGATTCTTCTTGTGCTATGTGTCGATAACGTGTATGTAATATATATGTGTATATAAAGATACTCGTGAACCAAAACCACGACTCGAGACCACCCGGTCTCGAGTAAATAAGTGAACAATTGGGCCGCTTGGGCCGCACCTCCCTTAGCCTACTCGGAAACCCACTCAAGGTGCACCACCCTCTAAATATAAGCCAAGAACCCTCACACACTCTCCTTTACACTCTCTCACTTCATCCTCACTCCCTCTCTCTCTAGAAAACCCTCACAAAATCACCTCTCCTCTCTCGGACTCAAACCGGAAGCATCAAGATATCCGGATTAGCTCGTGATCATCGCTTGGACACTTCCTTCATCATCTCACACACTCACAATCAAAACAAGTTCCGGTTAGTACCATATCTCGGTTAGATGATAGAATATATTATGGATGATGTCTTAAATTAACAAAGATGTATGCTTGTTGGATAATACACATGTGCTATGAGGATAGATGAGTTAAGATGACTAAGTTATTGATAGATCTTTGTGTTATAGTGATAATAGGATGATATGCAAGACATGTTCATGCTTTGATAAGAAATTGTTAGATAACATGCAAGATTGTTAGGACAATAAGGGTGTGTATGTGTATGTTTGTAATCCGAGGAATGTATGAGTAGATCCAGGAGTCGATGATGCTGATTTGAATATATACTAGGATAGGGTTGTTTGAATAATCATGAAAACCCTAAAATGATGTAACAAATACATGTATGATGTTATGGAACCAAGTGATTATATGCTAGATATAGAAACAAAAGATAGCCGTTGGTAATGTCCGAATCATGCAATTTGTTTAGAAGTTTGGATTGGTTTGAATGAACATGTTGATTGAATATGATATAAGTGTGATAGGAATGTTTGAATATGTGAAGAACAACATGAAGGTTAGTGAAAATATTTGAAATGCCATGTTTGATTTGTTTTGTATATAGTTTAGACAATAAAACATGTTTATGGAATTCTATTGGACAGTACATAAAATCATGCACATGAAATCCTATTGGCTAGTACATCTCTTGGCTGGCATTCTAGAAACAACAATGTTGGAGTCGAAACCTTCGGTCTCGACTCGAGACCATCGTGTTACAACTCAAGACCCCTAGTCTCGACTCGAGACCATGTCCAAGTGACTCAAAACAGATTTCAGGGACTCGAGACCATCAAGGTCTCGACTCGAGAACTTCCGATTACGACTCGAGACTGGACTCGAGACCCCTGAGGTTACGACTCATACCAGCATCACTCGAGACCTCTTGGTTGCGACTCGAGACCGTGTGTTCTCGAGTCGAGACCACTTCGTCTCGACTGGGCTGCCTACTTTGGTTATTGGGCCACAATGTGTTATGCTTGGACTATGTGTTACTGGACTAATGTGTTAACTGTTACCGTTTAACCGTATAATTATAAGGGCAGGCCCAATAACTTAAATGGTAACTGTATGCATTCGATGTGTTAGATACATGTAGGATATACGTGATTACTTGTACCCCCAAACCTGACCTATACTGGTAACCATGTTAGGACGTGGTGACCAGCAAACTTGACCAAGTAAGCTAATCTGCCGAGCAACCCAAGGTGAGTTCACACACTAAAAGCATACGTCCCAGGGAGGGACACGAACAAACTAAAGAATGTTTTCAAACTCATAATTTCCGGGGGAATATGAAAATGGTACTCTTGTACTACTACATCCGGGGGAGATACGATTGGGTATTATTTATAAATCACAACTAGCAACACTAAACGAATCTCTATCATGTAAAGTCCCTGCTTATAGTACCGATTAATCGCCGGGGGCGAACGGGTTATTAGTTGGTAGCGCTATTAGGTTTGACAACCTCACACCGTGACCGGGGGAGATCGGGCGTGAACTAGTAGACCTTGCATTTTGGTCAATGACGATAGACATTGACCTGGGGCACCAAATCTTCTCGTCAACAGTTTCGGTAATTCAAAGTTTAGTAGCTTTCATATGGGGTAGCTCCCCATGACGTGATTATAAATGCTTTACCTAAACAACCTACATTTTCTTTTGAAAAGCTAAAACTGGACCCCTCGTGAACTCGCCAACATTTTTGTTGACATCCTACTGCATGCTTTGCAGGTACCCAGTAACTCAAGAGCTTGCGGCTTGGGGAAGTGTAGTGGCCGTCTAAACCCATGTGTTGGGTTCTAAATAAATCTTGAACTACGAACTTTGTTTAAACTGTTTTGCCTATGCTTCCACGACTTAGTTAAACTGCTATTTGAAGTTAATCTTTTGAACTTAAAACTATGATGTATTACTAACTATTATGGTTGGTGATCATTTTCACTAATTACTAATGTTCGGTGTAATTGGTGGCTGGATCCTGGCCAGTCACGCCTCCAAGCGGTGGTACTCCGCATGTGGAATTTGGGGGTGTGACAGATCAACAGTGTTATGACCACATGCACTAGTTGAAAGAATGATCAACAGTGATATGACCAGAGTCACTAGTTGAAAGAATGATCAAGAGTGATTTGACAACCATCACGGGAACCGCCTAGTGATAGATACCTTTAAATAATAATAAGATATACGATATATGTATTACTTGATAAACTTCACTATTGGACGAAAGTGAGCCAATGAGTGATATGACCACCGTCACATCGGAACTGCCACCATGTGATAAATACTGATTGAGTTGAGTAAATATAAACAAATATAAAACCTTTAAAGTTGTAAAGTATAACAATATATTTTTTTAAAAATGGAATGAACTCGCTAGTTTTTATTACTGATAAAATGTTTTCAAAATGCGTTACATGTAATTTGCTGTAAAGATAATAGAAGTCAGCTATGGAGTACTGAAGGCTTAGATAAAGTGGGTATAATTACCTGAATAAAAGAAGAAACTTATGTTTTATTTAATTGGGTTTATCCCCATAAAAACATTTGAATGAAATACGGGTTTTAGCCAATTTGTTTAATATTAAAAGTTTGGTGTTTTAAAACTCTGAAATCATTTCCTAACTACGATCCTGATGAAAATTTTTCCGCTGCATATTTAATAAACACCGATACCATCTAACTGGTTCACGACTCCCGCTCCCAGGGTGGGGTCGGGGGCTGTGACAAGCCAAGGACCCTTATAAACGTGGCGCACCACGGAAGCATTCCGCGGAACTATCCGTAGTTTTTAGTTTAGTATAACTTTTATGTTTTCTAGTTTAGCTTTACTTTTCAGAAATAAAACACACTCGAAAAGATGGAGGTTACCAAGGGAACTTTAAAACCACACCCCATGCACTAAAACAGAGCCTCCCGACAATTTTCCAGCATTACAGCAAGTTCAGCACGAGACCGTGCTCAGCCCAACACGCCCCGTGCCCAAGGCTCTGCAGAAATTGCCCAGTTCAGGTAACTGGACACAGGGCCGTGCTCACTGAACACGCCCCGTGCCCAGCCTTCTGTTTAATTTTGGTACTAGAGATCTGACCATGGGGACGTGGCCGGACGCCCAGTAACACAAAAATTTGTTTTTAAACACCTTTTTACACATTCAGTCAACCTAAAAACTTATTTTCGGGACACATTGAGGACAATGTGTAATTTAAGTGTTGGGGGGGGGATGCTAAAACCTTGAATTTTGCAAATCCTAATAACAAGCCTTACACAAAACTCTATTGGAACCGTTAATCACCCCAATTTTTTTCAAAAATTTTCATTTTTTTACTTGTCTTGGTTTAATTTAGGAATAACAAGTTCTAAAAAGGTTATATTTTTTCAAATTTACAACCGATAGCGTCGTGATAAAAAAAAGAACCAACATAAGAAAATTATGAAAAGGCATGACAAATCTAAGTAAAATTTGATTATATATACTTGATCACATTATAAACCCATTCCCACAATAAGTGAGTTTTGAGCCTTTATTGAGCACACAAGCATACATCTTTAAACTAAATGCTCATTTTTCGTTTCTTGTGTGAATAGCCGCTTGGTTCTTACGACTCTAGAACTTGCCACGACGATACATTCCCGGTCCTTACCAACTTAAACCCAAGTAAGTAAATGAAGGAATCATTAGGACTAACCCATTTTCCTTTCAACACCATTATTTTTCTTTTTCTTTATCACCTACCCAAAATCCCCCTAGTTAACCCCTTTGAGCCTAAACCTTTTCATTTCTAAACCCACAAAACAAACACCCTTTTACCCACCAAAACCTTTTTCTTTTCAAACCTTTTATTTTAGTAAAAAGCTCGGTTTTCTTGTGACGTTTCTTTATAAAAAATGAATGAAAGTCTAGAAATAAAAAAACAAGTTTCTCAAAGAAACTTTGTTTAAAGTCGCTTAGTTTGAATAGAAGTCACAAAAACAAAAAGTTTTACGACGACCGACGCTTTTTACGCTTTTAGCCCTTTTTACTAACCACTAACCAAAACCACATACCCTTAGCCCAAGCCTAACCCTTCCCCAAGTACTCTTGATATTTATTAAGGTTTATAGTTAAAAAGGAGGCGGATTGATTGCTTGGCAAGCAT
Organism: Helianthus tuberosus; assembly: GCA_030545235.1. NCBI lineage: Eukaryota > Viridiplantae > Streptophyta > Magnoliopsida > Asterales > Asteraceae > Helianthus > Helianthus tuberosus. The sequence goes on from CM060366.1 coordinate 142,574,361, forward strand.
ATGGTAGAAGTAAGTTCCATGCCGGTCTTGAGTGTTTCACAAAAATACATCTTCGGCCGAGTGTTGAGTGATTTCCCGTGAGGTATGTGAACTTGTATAAATGGAATTTTAAAGAGGCACGTTATGCCCAAATAAGTAATTTCTCTTATGAAACGTTCTAAATAAATCATAACGAATAGGATTATAAATAGTATAAAAATAACCCAATAAAGATCTTGGATTCCCGACACTCAAGGCAAGCCCAAAACTTCTCTTCTACCCTTTCCATTTGGGTGTGTAAGCCACATAATAAAGAGTTGTGCTTGAGGACAAGTAAAGATTCAAGTGTGGGGGTATTTGATGGGTGTAAAATACAACATATAAATTACATCAAATGAGGCATAAAACTAACCCTTTTTAGTACTAATGTTGGAAAAAGTGTGCTTTTGTCATCCTTTTGAATTTATAGGACCAAATCAGCTTAAATGAGCAAAAGGAACAAATAAACAACAAAAACCAGCATAAATACAAAGAAAAGGAATAAACGTGACATGCCCGACCCCTCGACAGCATCTCCAAGAGAAAAAAAAAGAAACAGAAGGCTGACCACGGCCCGTGCCCACTTGACACGGGGGCGTGGTCAGATATCTGCAGAAAGGACAAAGCTGTAGAAGCTTCTACGCCCACCACGGGGGCTTGCCCAGCTCAGCATGGGGCGTGGTCAACGCTGAGATTCGCAGAATCTTGCAAAATCTTGGTAGTACAGATACGCTTTTACACACGGGGCCGTGCCCGCTAGACACGGGCCGTGTTGAGCCCTATGCTGACAAATGCAATTAATGAAGGAATAGAAAAAGGGATGGCCACGGGGGCATGTCCGCTGGACACGGGGCCGTGGTCGGGCTTCTGTTCTGGCTATAAATAGGGGTGCTTGGTTCACTTCAAAGGCATCCCTTGGCAAACCACCTCTCTCCCACTTTTCCACCACTCTACCACCACTCCACCACCCACATCCACCACCATCATCCACCTTAGAATGTGTGTAGTAGTCTCGGGATCCAAGATTGATAGTAAGAGTTCTTGTCAATCAAAGGCCATATTTGGCTAAGTCTCTTACATCACTTGGTGAAGACAAGTCTTTAATGTATTACTTTTGATTTTTAATCTCTTCGCACTTTTTATTTGGTTTTGTATTAATGACTTTAATACCTAGTTTCTTATGTTAAAGGTGAAACTTCCTTATCATTTGTCCGTGGTGTCTTGACATTACTTTACTGTCTATATAAAGTAAAAGATTTACACCATTCATATCTCTACGGTCTATATAGAGATATGTTGGCTACCTGGTCGGGGGTTAAGGGATGGTTTGGTAAGGTTCTTGCCTTGTTCAGTGTATAGATCCTGCAAGGCCCTGGGTCAAGCTTACTAGGACCTCCTTCAATACCCACTGGTATTGGATAGTGGGGGTGCGAATGGCTTGATCCCCTCATATGTAAACTACTATTAATACATTAAATCGGCTACTTGGGATTGTATCCTTGCTGACTCAAACCACTTAGCCGAGGGTAACGTCACCTTCAAAAGTGGGACCTACCACTTTTCGCATTAATAACTTAATTAACTATCTTTCAATATTCCGACCCTTTGGGATTGTATCCTTGCTGACTCAAACCATTGGGTTGAGGGTAACGTCACCTTCAAAAGAGGGGCATACTATTATAACTAATATAATCTCTTAAAAGGTGCAAAAGTGCGGAAATCATCAAAGGATACATTAAAGGCGAGTCGGATCCAAGTGATTCATCTTGTCCATCTCTTCTTAATTTTATTTTTAGAGTAAATTACAAAACTCGTCCTTTATGTTGACACCAGATTGCAAAGTGTGTCCTTTGTCTTCAAAAAGTACAAAAACGTACTCGATGTTTGCAAACCGTTGCACGTTATGTCCTTTAGCCCTAACTCAGTTAATTTTTATCGTTAAATCTGAACAAATGGACCCCATGTAAGGGCAAATTAATCTTTTACTCACCTTTTTTAAAATTAATACATAAAACAATATATACATGTATACTCTTATCTCTCACCCCTTTCTCTCTTTCTGTAGATGTTCTCCACCACCGCCACCAACCACCACCCTCCACCACTGGATCAACGCCGTCATCAACTACCACTAAGAGATGGAGCATCTACACTCGCCGTATTCCCCCCTTGCAACCTCTGGCAACCACCACCATTCCCGCATTCTCCCAGCGCAACCTTCAGCAGCAACCACCACCATCTCCGGAAAAAACCACCACCCACTTTATCTTCTCCGACGCATGAAAGAATAGTATATAAACTCCAACATAAAATCCTAATAATTTAGTTTGAGAAATAATCTTAAAAAGTTCAAACACTAACTCCACTTTTCCAAATAACACTGATTCACAAAAAATCAAACAATTACTTTTCAAAATCGAAAAAAAAATTCATAAAGGCAGCACACCTGCTTAACTTCTCCATGGCTCTGATCTTGAAATCAAATTCTCTTAAATTTTATCTAAAAATTTGAAATTTTTTGTTCATATCTTGATCAAAATCTAAAATTGGAAAACACATGTCAATGGGAACCATTAATTGAATGGCCACCACTTTCTTCCCCAAATCAAATCCCCATCTTTCTTCCCCAAAACAAGGAACCCCAAATTTATTGAACCTGGTCGCTGAAGAAGGGCTATGATAGTGACTGGATTCCTGTTATCATCATCATATAGCTACTTCCGCCGTCGAACTTGGCCGGGAACGGCTTGCAACCGAAGTCGCCGCTGCTAGGATTTGTGGCAGAACCCTAGTCATGTTGTCGCCGTCGTCCTTTACACATCAGACGAACTTGAGGTTGGTGGGTTGGGGCTATGGTGATTTAGGGTTGATGTGTAGGAATGCAGAAGATGAAGATGCTGAGTATAGAGAGAGAGATAAATCTGGAAGGGAGGGAGAAAGAGAAATAAAAAGTGGGTTGGATATTTATAAATTATTAATTTGAGTAAATAGGGTAAAATGACCAAAATACCCTCATGTGGGGTCCATTTGGTTAGATTTAACAATGAAAAATAACTGAGTTAGGGTTAAAGGACATAAGGTGCAATGGTTTGTAAACATCAAGTTTGTTTTTTGTACTTTTTGAAGACAAAGGACACACTTTGCAATCTGGTGTCAACATAAAGGACGAGTTTTGTAATTTACTCTTATTTTTATTTCAGCATTTTTAGTTTTATTTTTTTTGTTTAAAAATCTTTTCTCAAAAATTTTAGATTGATTAGACGTTGAGGATAAACCAGTACTAAAAGCTCTTGTGTCCTTAGACGACCACGGTATCTTACCAACGCTATACTACGCTCACGATGGGTGCACTTGCCCAAGTGTGTGTTTAGTGTTAGTAGAATATCATGTTTTATAAATTTAAAACTTGACTAATGCGTAAAATGGGCTTAAAATATCAATAAAATTATAACACACCTAACGCATACCACTCATCCGACCTTCCGAACCCGTCTTTACACGCATAACTAGTTATGCGAACCTAGTTCTCATAAACTAGGCGTAACGGGTCAAAACCTTTCTAAATCAGAATGATTGTCTAATAAACCTTTATTCAATGAGTCCTTACACTCAGATAAGTATAAACCACATTCTTCCCGGTCTAAGCTTAATGTAGCAAACCGATCTTATTCTTAAGTAACGGGTCGTGTCTAAGGAACTAACCTATTACCCGTATACATTCCAAACTGATAACTAAATCTATTCACTCTTGACTATAGAACCCTCCAGATATTCGGTCTTGAGTTTTGATACTTTGACTTTACGGCTTTTAAGGCTTTTTTAAACTTGAGGTATGGCGAATACGCCACTTAGAGCGGGTATTATATAAATGAGTTGCCTATGATAACTCATTTATGTAAGAACTCGGTTTAATCTGTTTTATTTGATAACTGAAAAAATTGGGGGGTTAATGGTACCGTGTCCTGGCATCCCGAGCCATTGTTATGGCCATATAGAATAACGTGTCAGGGTTGGCATACTTACTGTAAGACACGTTATTCAACATTGGTGTATACATTAATCATTATGGCACTTAAAATGATTGGATTTGATATCTGGTTCACATAGTATGACAAATATGTAAATCTGGTGACAAGATAAAGTCCCAAGAAATATTAAATGATTATCTACTGGTTTTCTCTATGTATAAAACTCTTTTTTGAAAAAACTGTTTTCAAAACGAGTCAGTTAATTGTATTTACCAGCGAAAGCTGACGTATTTTCAAAATATTGAACTGCAGGTACCGAACCTTGATATTAGGCTAGGAATCCGGTCGGCTATGATAAAGGCTATGGAACTTGCAACTCCTAGCTTAAGGCATAGGTTGTCTAAGCTTCTTTTTATTTCGATTCCGCCTGTGGGCTTGTATCTGAACACTTGAACGACTTTTTGTTTTTATATTCAGACACTTTTAATGATATGAATATTTTTACTCTAAATACTTCCGCATCATTAATTAAATTGTGATATTGTTATACGATCATCACGACCCATCCGGGCCCACCGGAAATCGGGGTGTGACATGTTGGTGTTAGAGCTACAATTTGAGTGAACTAGACACTAGCCTTTTGTGTCTAACCTCAAATATCACAAATGCAGATTCGATAAGACTATTCTGAGTTCTAGACCCGAACCTAGGAATACGCCTCTCGTTATATAATTATAGATATCGATTTTATAAAATTTTTAGGAAAATGCCTCTCGGAAAGGACACCGCTGATGATCCCATATTATTTCCTTTTGGAGAAAATTTCCATCTGAAGCCACGACAACGGAAGCTTTGTACAAAGCCAAGAATGTCTCTACGACTAGGAGTAAGGATGAGCTCTTTATCCTCCTCCTATGGCCAATACATTAATCCCCCAAGTAAACCCCAAACTGACAAACCTGCAACCCAGACATCAGAACCAATACCGGTGGACGTTGACCATCCATATTTTTTACCTCCCAACTTTGAAATCCCAAACCTTACTTAAACAAGCCAGTTTCCAATACGTGACCCATACTACTCACTATCATTTGAACCCGCTAGTTCTTCCTCTATGATAAATTCTCACCTAGAGAACGTTAACCAAACACTAAACCCTCCAACATCAAGCAGGGTGAAACAAGAAGAGGACTAGCGAATATGATGAAAAAGGGAACGACTGAAGACTCTTTTTCTTTTATTGTGTTTCGTTTTCCAAAAGTCCACTTATGGACAATGTTGTATTTCAATTCCAAAAGTGCTTATAGCACAATATATTGTAATCTGTTGATTTAATGAAATCCAATTTCAAGTTTCTTTTCTATTATTTAATTGATCTTCTACTAATATCCCAAAATCTTGCTGATGGTGATATAGCTCCATACTGAACAAATGTCAAGCTTGAATATTGGCAAGAAAAAAGGTTGTGACAACTGTGCTCTGTAATCGATGTATAATGTAAAACAATGTTAATTATCAATAAAACAATGTCCTTTGGTGTTATTATATGTGTTTTGGTGTTAATATGTGTATATTTGTGTTTGATGATTTTAGAATTTGATTCGATTCCGATTTCATGCTTTAAATCGCTTTCTGGAAGGTTATACGCAAACTGGTGCGTAAACGTAATCAGTTTAACGCGACAAACACTCCGGAATAGTGAAATAGGCTTAACATACCTTAAATAACCTTTACATAACTTAGAAATAAGTTTTGGATGGTTTGGTGTGTAGAAATCAAGTTTGTTCGATCGTAGGGACTATTTGTGTCAAACTACGAAACTATACCGATTTGTATAGTAACGAACGTTTCGGAACTTGATCATAAGTTAAACATACCCTAAATATCCTTTGCATGGCTTAGAAATAGGCTTTGAGGGGTTCGGTATGCTAAATAAACTTATTTGATCAATAGGGACTAAAAGCGTCAAAAAGTGCACAAGTTTACATTTTCGCGCATATCTTACGTTCTGAATATATCCGGACATCCAAAAATTTATGTAATCATTAAAATATTTTATTTTAGTGATTGGCATGATAAAATTCCATTCGTCGCTTAATTTGGGTCGTTTTTGCGTTCGTTACGACTTCCATCGTAATTAGTAATTAACCGAATAACGCAACCGTACGACTAAATGAGCCGAAATCCGAGATGTTTAAAAAAAAGAGCATATTTTAAGTTCCCTATACTTTAACATCTTTTTAGAGCTTTGAAAAGAGGTTAACGAGGCTTAAAAGTGTCAAATATGCATCAAAATGCAAGTTTTACAAGTTAAGGGGCTAAATTGTCATTTCTAGAAACTGTCTTAGGCGGGCCGCGTAAGATTAAGCTATATCTTACGCAGGGCACGACAGCCTGCAGATCAGAAACATTGCACCTGGCCATTCCAGCTTGATTTTGATGGTTTTGGCAGCTGATTTGGGATACCTTGGGCTAAATTTGATGGGTTTTAAGTGTCCCATTGTTTAGCAATACCATGTGCCCAAGTGGAGGGCCAATATCGAAGCACAAAATGAGAGAAACGATCCTAATGGTTGTGGGTTTCCTATATAAACCTAAGCTATCATTCCATTTTTGCTCACACTTTGGTTCAATCAGCTCTAAGTTGGAGTTATTACTTCATACCTGGGTTGTTTGAATCAAAACTTTCTAGATTGGACCCTTTTTAAGTCTCTTTCGTGCTTTTTATGCGTTTTTAGCACGAAAGTCAAACAGTGTTTGACTTTCTGCTTTGACCAGTCTTTGGTCAACACGAAGTTCGTTTGAACTTCGCAATGTGAGCGTAATCACGATGGTTATAGTCCCTAGTGGCTATACCTACTGATTACCACGTTGATTAGGTGTAGTGACGAGTCATAGTTGTTGGTGCAGTTGTCTGTCGACTTCATCTTCGTTCGAGTCTTAGGTTAGAACTGATAGTTTAGAGCACGAAAAACGAGAAATGGGAATATAGGTGATTCCGCTTGAATAACACAGAGTCAATTCAAGCGAAATCAGGTGGACAAGTTCAAACGAAATCTTGAATGTAATTTCGCTTGAATGATGTTTCGCTTGAGAATGTCATTTCGCTTGAAGCATGTTCAAGCGAAATCTCATGCCTATAAATACCTCCTCAAGCGTAATCAGTTGTAATGTGGCACCTGAGCAAAATCCGCAGCAATATTGACTTTTTCACTTCACTCCTCTGTGCTTATTTGTCAAATTTCGGGACGAAATTTCTTTCAAGTTGGGGATGATGTGACAACCCGTATTCCCAAGGTTAACTTTGTTTAAACTCGTGACACTTGATTTTTATCGCTATCATTCATGTCCTTCTATACGTCGTCTTTGTGTCTACATTTTTTTAAGTATAACTAAAACTTGTCTAATTACACCTAATCACTACGAATAAATGGTCGTGAGTTGTTGCATACCAATAATAAACGTCACGGTTATATGCATATGTTCCGTCACGTATCATAATTATATGCTAACTTATTTGTTAGATTATTGTTACATGTTAAACGAACGCAACCCTTTCTTCGTTGCATTTCACCTCGGCCCAAACCCCCTCATCACTGAGTCCGGTTGCCAGCCCAATCTAAAGCCCAAAGGCAGGGCCCGAATCGCTATATAGTGTCTTCGTATGCATGCTTTATGGTTGCAAACACAAAGATACACCCAAAACCCTAGCACACCCTCTTGTAATTCGTTGCGGCAAGTCTTGGATTCGGAATTAATCTCTCGCCCATCTCTTGTCTGATCCGCTAACTGGTTAGTATCACACACTCGAATTACATGTATTACGCGAACTTGAATGTAACCGATAGGTGTTTATGACCTTGGCTTATGTTTTAAACTTGATTGTATATATACTTGATTTGTTGATAATGATTGTTGATTGTGTGATATAATATGGCAGATCCGATTTGAGTTATGTTTATAAACAAGAGATATCACATGGGTTTTGACAATTGTGAATGAAACAAAAGATAAGTGGCAGACAACTTAGATTAGGCAATTCCTTTATTGGACCACTTGATCTCATTGGGCTGACATATCACATGGTATATACACTGTTTGATTGAATGCAATGATGAATCTCATCAGATCACATGTGATTGTATTGAATGACTAATTCTTTTGTCAAAAGCATGGCTGACAATATTAACACAAATCACAATCCTACTGGGCCTCAACTTTTTGAACAAGTAAATCACGTGATGTATTATATAATTGAATTGAGCAATTGGGCAACATGTAACTGATTTCGTGAATTAAGGCCTAGGGGAAATGATCGCATATGTTCACAGATATTGCACATCGATGTGATTTAATAAACTAGTTGAACACTTGGGCTTTACATCAACTTGATTTGGGCCGTAAACCACCAGTCAGCCACACAGTCCTATGCGGACTGCTGGGCCATTTGGGCCAAGTCTGGGATTGGGATTGCACACCCTCAGCTTGTCGCATGTCACTCGTGGGCCTAGGGCTCGTCTGGGCCGCGGGTCCAGCTCTTTTCACAGAAACCCAGTCACACAAGTTTTAGGGAGGGGTTGGCTTTAGTCGGGTTCTGCATGATAATTGGAAATTGTTTATTGAGACATCAAGTTGAAATATAGACTCGTATGAGGCCCAAATACTTGCTAGATGAATACGTGATGGTAATTGACTAATTACGTTGCATGATTTCTTGTCACAACTTTTATGTTTACCTGAATGTGAACCGAACCACTTGACATGTACCATGGTGTGAAATGAACTTGTGTTGTGATTGAAACTAGGACCCAAACACTTGCTATGATTTGCGTAATGATATGTGTTCTGCTTACTTGCAACCTATGTAATGAATACAAAGAACTCATGTTTTATGTGTATGCGAAATTGACTGACTTTGGTAACCACGGTAGGGAATGGTTGACCAACTTGGAACGGGTAAAGTAAATTAACAATCCGAGCAAACCGAAGGTGAGTTCACTAAATTCGAGCATGCGTCCCAGTGGTTGGGGACAGTCAGTGGGTATCCCGCGGAGGGATAAGTCTTTTGGGTAAAAACGGGTATATTGGTTAATATTCTCACCTATCATTCTTGTAAGTCCCTTATTTTGTTACCTGGAGGGTAACGGGTATTAGTTGGTAGCGCTACTTAGGTTTGGCACCCTCACACCGCTCCTAGATAGGACGGATGTGAACTAATGACCCAGTCAGGCCCAGTACTGGATAGGAGTACGTGGGAAAGGGCAGTCATGTACATCAGGAGACGTCTTGTTCGAAATTGAGATATTAACAATATTACTTGCATTTGTCAGTGAACTGTTTTACATACAACGGGTAACAAACGTTTTCTAAAACTGTGAACTCGCCAGCTTTGTCTGATACACTTGTTACATGCTCGCAGGTCGTTAGGTGATTGAAACAGGAGCTTGCTGGCTGGAGAGCGAGAGTGGTCATGGTTATTCGGATGGGATTATTTATCAAACATTTATTTCTTATGATTGATCGAAAAGTATTTACATTATGTTACATTAACGCTTCCGCTGAACATATTGGTTTTCGTATAAACTTGTGATGGGATTTTTATTAATTATTTGAGAAATTTATTTTGAAACTTGTGGGTTCAATGTAAGTAGTGGCTCATTGTCAGTACGTCACACGCCTATCAGGGACACTCCCTAGGTGGTATTTTTGGGGGTGTGACATGTAACCTTCTTGTTTCCGACGCCGAGGTGCTGTCGAAGTGTCTCCAACTTTGTAATCGCGTTTTGATCAATATAAGAGACAGTTAATAGTGATTCTAGTGTTATACAAGCTAAACAAAGACAGAATCAATGAATTCCGCCACTGATTCTGTCTGAGCACTCTTCTGATCGACTCGTTAGGTCGTTTCTCGATCCTACATGTGGTATCAGAGCTCAGGAAGAAGAGTTCTTACCGTTTAGCTCGTTTTCGTTGGAAAATTCTGACTTCTACACATTCTTTACAAAATTAATCAAGTTTTTACGGTTAAAATGGACTAATTTTCATATATAGTGTGTGAAATTTTGAATTAACAAATCCTTGAAAGAATCAGATCAAAAATCGGCCTAGAACTTGATCAATTTTGCCAAAAACTGTTCGAATTGATGATGTCAGCAATATTTCAAGCGAAATCAGCAGGTTGATTCCGCTTGAAATCGTGTTTCCGCTTGAAAAATTGTCCTTATTCTGCTTGAAAGCTCCTTATTTCGCTTCAGGGAGTTATTTCGCTTGAAACCGTTCAAGCGAAATCAGAGTATTTTGTTTAAAGGTGTGATTTCACTTGAAACACATATGATTCCGTTTGAATACTGATTTCGCTTCAGATTGTAATCCCGCTTGAATTGGGATTTCATTTGAAATTGTCTAACTGTTGATTTCGTTTGAAGGTGATTGATTGTGGATTAGTGTGAAATATGACGAAAGAGTTTAATGAGATGGAAAATCATGATTTTGAAAGATTAAATGATTGGTATCACGGGTATTTGGATGATAGTTATAGAAGTGTAAGAAAGGATGGTTGGGTGAAAAGGTTTAAATATTTTGTGTGTTTCAAAAATGAAAAATTGGATAATCTGGAAAACCGATATACAGTCTTACTTGATCATTTAAAAGATCATGAGATATATTTGACAGATGCTGAAAAGATAGAAAAGTTTGCAGATGCATTACCTGCAGAATGGATTGAATTTTTGAAAAATTTAAAAAAAAATTAAAGGTTTTCAAAATTACATCTAAAAGGTTTCATCAGTAAAATTAAAACTCATGAGTATGAAATTTATGAGAAAAAGAAAGAGTTGATGGATAAGATAAAAGAAAATGTTGATAAAATAGATGTGTATGTAATTCTTGAAATAAAAACAAGAGTTGATGAATGTCTTAGAGCAAAATATGTTTTTAAATACGATAACAAGAGGGGTTGTTATATTGATGAGAATGAGAATCCTCTTGATTTCGTTAAAATTTTTTGTGCAGGCAGATTTTGGACAGAGACAGAAAAAGTTTCAAAGATTGAAGAATCTATGAAGATTGGATCTTCGAATTCCGAATCAGTATGCACTAAATGTGAGAAATTTGAAGCTGACAATGCCAAACTCTTGGAGGATGCGGAAAGTTTGACATTGGAAGTCAAAAAGATGATGGATGAGAAGCAATCTGATGATAAACAGATTCTTATTTTGCAGGAAAATTGTGAGAAACTAAAATCTGAGAATGGTTAACTGTTAAGTGATTTGAACAGTTTGACATTAGCAAACAATGTTTTAAAGGAGAAAGAAAAGGAATTTGAAAGCAAAAAGAAATCTTCAGAAAATGAAGATTTCTGGATAAAGCTGGAGAAAAAAAATTTGAAAGCAAATGAAACAAAAATATCAAGAACAGTTAAAAATTTTAGAAAATGAAAAATCTGTTCTTGAAAACATTAAAATTGAAAATGAAAAGACAATCAAGTCTCATCTTGAGAGAATATCTCAGCTTGAAAATGAAGTTCATGTAGGATCGAGAAACGACCTAACGAGTCGATCAGAAGAGTGCTCAGACAGAATCAGAGGCGGAATTCATTGATTATGTCTTTGTTTAGCTTGTATAACACTAGAATCACTATTAACTGTCTCTTATATTGATCAAAACGCGATTACAAAGTTGGAGACACTTCGACAGCACCTCGGCGTCGGAAACAAGAAGGTTACAACTGATTACGCTTGAGGAGGTATTTATAGGCATGAGATTTCGCTTGAACATGCTTCAAGCGAAATGACATTCTCAAGCGAAACATCATTCAAGCGAAATTACATTCAAGATTTCGCTTGAACTTGTCCACCTGATTTCGCTTGAATTGACTCTGTGTTATTCAAGCGGAATTACCTATATTCCCATTTCTCGTTTTTCGTGCTCTAAACTATCAGTTCTAACCTAAGACTCGAACGAAGATGAAGTCGACAGACAACTTCACCAACAGACTCCCCCTTGAATGTTGACGGAATCTTCAGTGAGAGTCTTCAACATAACGACTCTTCAATCTTGATCGGTCTTCTTCAGGAATTTCTCCTGGAATCATGTACCCGGATCTTTTCTCTAGCTCTAACCTCGTCAGACTCCCCCTTTCGTCGAGATGGGATTTTCAGTCTGGAATTAGTTATCACCTTTGAAATCAAATCCTGGCTTTAACTCTGTTTAAGCTCATCACCTACATCAAGTTCAAATTAATGACCCTGATTAACTAATCTCAACTTCTTTCTTAATTCAAAATTTTTCAATTCAGTATACACACTTCCTAAACTAGTTCATCATGTTCAGCACTTGAAATTTTGAATATCAGCTCTTCAACATCAGTTGTCGAAAATCTTTTTGTATTTTTCAAAATCTATGCTAAAACACACCGAAAATCTTTTTGGATTTTTACATAACAGAAATGAAATGCAATAAAGAAATATTTACATACAATATTTTCGTGAGTTTGCGTAAGAGGATCATATCAGTTTTTGAGACAAAACACCAACACCGTTAAGCTTTAAACATTTTAAGTTCTAAACGATTCACTTAGATTGTCAGTATACTGTTCCACTTAAATTTTCACACAAAGTTCAACTGTTTCGAGATATGAGATTAATGTTTTAGATACTTAAACTTACTCGCGTGTCCCACCTCAGAATATACTCCTGTATCCAGATCCCAATATTCAGTCTTATAGGTGAGTATACCTAGATGATATCTGTAAGGGGTTAAATTGTGAGACCGTGAGAGCTCAGGTCAGAACTTCCGTTCAGCAGAGAGATGACGGTTCGACTTTTGGTGGGTCTCCTTTAGAGGATCTTTTTTACAACAGCAATGATTATCAATTTTATTGTTTCATCATTTTTGCTGAGGGCGGCGCTATATTTCAAGCAAGCAGTAAAGTATTCTCCGGGGACTAGGCCATTGCTTCTGCTTTATCAGAAGTCCCGGGATAATACCCCAGATATCACTAAGCATAAAGACCTAGTATCTCAGAAAGAGGGGTCCTTCAAACAAGATTTCGGGGGTTACCCATATATCCGAGAGATGTTACCCACGATATAAGCAAGTTTAAATTTAGGTTTATATCTCGTCATAATCTACTAAATATGCAAAAACCTACTGGCATATCATCAGTGAGACCGTTTATCACTATTTAACTTTCCAATTCTTTAGCATGCCGTCATCGTCCACTGATGTACTATCATTTCCTCTTTTATACAACAAAACTCATTTTTTGAATTTTATCATGTTTTTGGCTTTTTCAAATTTTCTAATGTTTTTGGATTTTCTGTGAAATTTTTACTCCCCCTAAAATGCATACACATCTTAGGAAATTTGAAAACAAACTGTACAAGGTAAAGTGACAACCGATATCAAATCGCTTTTGATAAAAGTTCTGATAAATCGTCTTACTCACCAAAGAATGACAAATCAAACAAAACGAATTCATCAGATACAAATCTAAGGATAGAGGAGAGAGTAAAGAAAGAGAAAGTTGGTGGTGATGAATTTGTTTCTTTGGAAACAAAGGAGCCACGTGTTGGCAATAAATCTGACTCATCAAAGTCAGACAAGCCAAGTTCAGGCAATGAATCTGGTGTGGTAAAACCAGAAGAGCCGTGTGTTGAGGTAAAAGTTGAGAATTCTGGTCTAACAATGGATGATGCAAATTTTCCACCATTGTTGAACAAGAATTCAAAAGCACCCAACGACCGTCAGGCTTGGGTGAATCTGTTTAAATGAAAAACCTGACTTACCGGAGCTCCCAGGTTGGTAAGAGTGGAGCATGAATCGGCATCTTTCTTGAGAAATTCACGAAAGTGATTTCGTCTTACATGTGGTAAATCAGGGACATTAAGTTGTACTTGATTTTCTACAAGTGATTGTGTTGAAAATTTGGTAAATTTTTCAAGTGTTTGAGGAAAACAAGGTGATGAATGATCCCCATGTTTGAGATATGACTCACAAAACTTATTTTCCGGAAAAACCATTTTGATTAATACAAACTTAAGTGTTTTGAAATCACCATGGGAAAATATTTTGTTGTCAGGGGGAGTTTTGATTGTTCAAGCCAAGTGAATGGAGAATTGAAGTAATTCTCATCATGTTGTCAGTTTATCTTTGTACAGTGCATTTTCAAATTTTCCCAGAAAATCAAAATTGAAACATATTTGGATTTTATGGGGAGTAAAAATTTAAAAAAAAAAATTTGAAAATTTGAAAATTCCAAAAACATTGAAAAATGAAAAAAAATGAGTTTTGTTGTATAAAAGAGGAAATGATAGTAGATCAGTTGGACTGTCACAACATGCTAAAGAAATGGAAATATATAATGTGATAAACAGTCTCACTAAAGATGTGACGATAGGCTCAGCTAGACTAGTAGATTTGTGATAACGATACAAACCTAAATGAAAAAGCCTAGTTCTAGTGGGAAACATGGTTGAAAGCATAGTACTTAGTTTTGTCCTTCTTGACTGTGTGCCTACTCAGTAATCGCTGATTGCCGAAAGACATAAAACTGGTTAAGTTTATGAACTTTCACAACTTTGCTAAAAAGTCGCTGTGATTCTGCATTTTATTTTGCAAAGATTTAAACTTGTTTTATTTCTTTATTTTGTTTAAGCATTGGACATCTTCTCCGTATACGTGAGTATCGACCTGGATGTTATTGCCTAAATGTTCTGCTTTATTTTCTTTGGTGTTTCGTTTAAGCTTTGGATCACCTCTGCGTATACGTGAGTATCAACCTGGTGGTTAAAGCCTAAACAACTTCAACTTATTTTTTATTTTCTTATTTTGTTTAAACATTGGACTTTCTCTGCGTATACGGAAGTATCGACCTGATTGTTAATGTTTAAACATTCTGAGTTGTTTTCGCACAAATCACAGTTGATAAAAGTTTAAAGGCATTACTTGAGTTAGTGTATTGCATGATGAGGGGATATGCTGAGATCGTGGGGTCCATAAGAATTTAGTGCAAAATTAATATACCTTAAACGTATCGGTAAGCATTTCGAAAGTTTTTTGATTGAGTTTAAGTGGACAACAATATCGTCAATCAATGTGAATTGTTTAGAGCTTAAAATGTTTAAAGCTTAACGGTGTTGGTGATTTGTCTCATAAACTGATATGATCCTCTTGCACAATCTCACAAAAATATTGTTTATAAATATTTCTTTACTGCATTTCTGTTATATTCAAAAATCCAAAAAGATTTTAGTGTGTTTTAGCATAAATTTTTGAAAAATACAAAAAGATTTTCGACAACTGATGTTGAAGAGCTGATATTCAAAATTTCAAGTGCTGAACATGATGAACTAGTTTGGGAAGTGTGTATACTGAATTGAAATTTTTTTAATTAAGAAAGAAGTTGAGATTAGTTAATCAGGGTCATTAATTTGAACTTGATGTAACTATTACTAGTAAGTTTTTCTTATTGATTTAAGTAAAAACTTATGTTTTGGTTGAAAATTGTGTAGGTGATGAGCTTAAACAGAGTTAAAGCCAGGATTTGATTTCAAAGGTGATAACTAATTCCAGACTGAAAATCCCAGCTTGATGAAAGGGGGAGTTTGACGAGGTTAGAGCTAGAGAAAAGGGTACATGATTCCAGGAGAAATTCCTGAAGAAGACCGATCAAGATTGAAGAGTCGTTATGTTGAAGACTCTCACTGAAGATTCCGTCAACATTCAAGGGGGAGTCTGTTGGTGCAGTTGTCTGTCGACTTCATCTTCGTTCGAGTCTTAGGTTAGAACTGATAGTTTAGAGCACGAAAAACGAGAAATGGGAATATAGGTGATTCCGCTTGAATAACACAGAGTCAATTCAAGCGAAATCAGATGGACAAGTTCAAGCGAAATCTTGAATGTAATTTCGCTTGAATGATGTTTCGCTTGAGAATGTCATTTCGCTTGAAGCATGTTCAAGCGAAATCTCATGCTTATAAATACCTCCTCAAGCGTAATCAGTTGTAACCTTCTTGTTTCCGACGCCGAGGTGCTGTCGAAGTGTCTCCAACTTTGTAATCGCGTTTTGATCAATATAAGAGACAGTTAATAGTGATTCTAGTGTTATACAAGCTAAACAAAGACAAAATCAATGAATTCCGCCTCTGATTCTGTCTGAGCACTCTTCTGATCGACTCGTTAGGTCGTTTCTCGATCCTACAATAGTTTCGGCCAAAATGCGTATTTAAGCGTATTTTGTAACCAAACTATTCTTGGTATCAAAATCGTTTGTTTTGATATCAAAACCTGTTTTCTAACTTAGTTAAACATGTTTCAACATGTTTAGTGTGACAACCGGTGATTTACGGCTCCTGATTACGTGATTAACAAGAGATTAACACGATAATAAAAAGTGTTTACAGCGCAAATTAACTTAATTAGGCCTTTGGAGTGCCTAGGAACGCCTATTTGTTTTTACAGTACGCGTATGAAGATTCGCGTGGAATCTGCGGAACATCAAACGACAACGAACTGATACCGTACAGAATACTGACAACACCAACAAGTATGAATGTTACACCAAATTTTTATGCTTGTGAAATTAATTTTGTGAATTTATTGGGCGTCCGTGCGACACAAATGCGAACGTGGACTAAAAACGCAACGGTAGGAAACGCATCGGCAACGAAACGGAAGCGACGAAGATGCATGTCGCCTTCGAAACTTACATTTTACGCTATATTTAGCTCCGTAATAAAATTTTAGTAATTATAGTCGAAACCAGATCGAAAAACGGATTAAAGACGGTGTAGGATCGAGTTGTGACCCAAACGAGTCAATCAGAAGAGCTCTAGTCTGTTTCAGAGGCGGAAACTAAGAAACAAACGTAGAAAACAGCTTGTTTAACTATTAATCGTCTTGTTTATTGATTATAACACGATTACAGATCAAACGACGCGTCGGCAGCACTTCGGTACCGGAATCGCAGAAGTTACAAATGATTTCGTATGTAGGGTATTTATAGGGGACCTGATTTCGTTTGAAGGTGACATGGTGTCCTTCAAACGAAATTAAACATCTTAATTTTGTTTGAAAGTGTCACCTGTCATGTTCAAAAGAAATTAGCTCAATCACACATAAATCCTACCCTATTTCTCGTACAATGCGCCCTGATCTAACAATTCTAGTACAAGACTCGATACATGACGAAGTCGACAGACGTATGCACCAACAGACTCCCCCTCGGATGTTGACGAGTCTTCAACGTCTTCAGTCGTTATTAGACTTTGGGCTTCCAGGATCTTGGCCTGGCTCTTGCCTCTTTCCAATTTCTTCAGCTAATATTCTCCTCGGATGATGCTCTATCAGTCTCTAGCATCTTCAGAATCAAATTCCTATCTTTTGCATCTTCAGGCTTTCTTTCTCTAACAGACTCCCCCTCAACTTGTGCTAGGATCGTAGTCTGGCTTTCACAGGTTCAGGTATCGCAATCTGGCTCACCTGCAAATTCTCTACCCAAAACATAAGTTTCATAACAGATAAGATATAACAAATCTAGAAACCTTGCTAACCACTTGAAGATACAAACAAATCACACCATTCTTAAGTATCGAACAAAAATGATTTATCAATTATAGATTCTGATGAACCACTTGCATGTATAGCAATTTTCATTTCAAACATCTTCAAAACAAACTTTCCCAAACCTGTTCGTCATGTTCAGCACTCGGAATTTTGAAAATTAGCTCTCCAACACCAGTTGTCGAAACTCTTTTTGTATTTTTCAAAATGTATGCTAAAACACACTAAAATCATTTTGGATTTTGAATAAAATGAAATGTAGTAAAGAAATATTTACATATAATATTTTTGTGAGTTTGTGTAAGAGGATCATATCAGTTTTTGAGACAAATCACCAACACCGTTAAGCTTTAAACATTTTAAGTTCTAAACGATTCACTTAGATTGTCAGTATACTGATCCACTTAAATTCTCACACAAAGTTCAACTGTTTCGAGATACGAGATTAATGTTTTAGAGACTTAAACTTATTCGCGTGTCCCACCTCAGAATATACTCCCGTATCCAGATCCCAATATTCAGTCTTACAGGTGAGTATACCTAGATGATATCTGTAAAGGGTTAACTTGCGAAGACCGTTAGAGCTCAGGTCAGAACTTCCGTTCAGCAGAGAGATGACGGCTTCGACTTTTGGTGGGTCCCCTTTAGAGGATCTTTTTTACAACAGCATTGATTAGCAATTTTATTGTCTCATCATTTTATGTTGAGGGCGGCGCTATATTTCAAGCAAGCAGTAAAGTATTCTCCGGGGACTAGGCCATTGCTTCCGCATTATCAGAAGTCCCGGTATAATACCCCAGATATCACTAAGCATAAAGACCTAGTATCTCAGAAAGAGGGGTCCTTCAAACAAGATTTCGGGGGTTACCCATATATCCGAGAGATGTTACCCACGAGATAAGCAAGTTTGAAATATAGGTTTATATCTCGTCACAATCTATTAAATGTGCAAAAACCTACTGGCACATCATCAGTGAGACCGTTTATCACATTTTAACTTTCCAATTCTTTAGCATGCCGTGATAGTCCACTGATGTACTATCATTTCCTCTTTTTGACAACAAAACTCATTTTTGAATTTTATCATGTTTTTGACTTTTTCAAATTTTCTAATGTTTTTGGATTTTCTGAAATTTTTACTCCCCCTAAAATGCAAACACATTTTAGGAAATTTAAAAACAAACTATACAGACAAAACGACAACTGATATCAAATCACTTCAATTCGCCATCCACTTGGCATAAATAATCAGAACTCCCCTTTTCAACAAACTATTTTCCCATTGTGATTTCAAAACACTTAAGTTTGTTTTAATCAAATGGTTTTTCCGGAAAATAAATTTTGTTGATTGATTTTACCACTTGTAGGTTAGGGGTTCATCACATTGTTTCTCAAATTTTTTTAGGAAAAACAAGTACAATTTAATGTCCTTGATTTACCACTTGAAAGTGAAAACCTTCTTTAACGTCTTGTAGGTTCACTTATCAACTCAAACCACTTGTAAATCAAAATATAACAATATAAAGATATCACCAGTAGATTTTCCAACCAAACCTTTTTCAAGAATGATGCCGATTCCTGCTCCACTCTTACCAACCTGGGAGCTCCGGCAAGTCAGGTTTTTAAGTAGAAAATGGTGTCACCCAAGCCTGACCAGCCTCGGGTGATGTTGGTACACATCTATCCCACCAACATTTTGATTTATAAAAATCTTTGGCACTTTTAACATTCCCATCAACCATCTTCCCGAAAATATGTTTAACTTTTCCATTAAAAGCTTTTTCAGCATCAAATTCTTTGTCACCAGCAAAGAATTGACCTGAAATCTCAAATCTACCTTTTGATTTCAACTTCAAATTTTCCTTTGACAATTTTGGAAAATTTTCATCGGTCATCTCTGGAATGGAATTCTCATTCTTCTTTTCAACAGATGACTCCTCTGATTTTATGGAATCAGATACATTGTCAGAACTACTCTCAGATTTTACCACCCATCTTTGTTTGTTCAAATCGACTTGTCTTTTGTAAAACCGTTTTGAAGTTCCACCAACTTCCACAGTCGATTTTTCAACACATTTCCTTCTCATTTCAGAATTTGAAGAAACTCCCTGTTTTGAATAAGTGGACTCTTGGCAGTTCCAAGCAATGTGTCCAGCTTTTTGACACTTGAAACATGTTCTTCTATCAACTCTTTGACCAAATTTCTTCACATTCTTCTTTATTTGAGCAAGAAACTCTTGATTTGATTGTTTCCAGAATGGTTTCTTCTGCTCATCTTCAGAACTTCCTCCTGAAACAAATTTTGTTTTTGGTTTATAATTTTTCTCATTTTTATAATTTTCTGAAGACCTAAAACCAAGACCTTGTTTTTTGAAATTACCGTTATGGTTGGGTTTCTTTCGATAACCTGAACCAGAACTGTAACCCTTTTTCTTGTTCAATCTCTGTTGAACTCTTGAAGTGTACTTTTTAGGTTTTTCAGCAAGATTTAAATCTTTTGTTTCAGAAATATTAATTTCTGTTAATTTGAAAACCTGTTTGATCATTTCAGTTTTGACACTTCTTATTGGAAATTCCTCATCAGAATATAATTTGTCTGAATCATTCAAAGTATAAGCCACTTTGATTGATCCATCATTCAAATTAGATTTTGATAACAAGAATTCTTTATTGTAAACCCTTTTAACTGGTGAACTCGGACTCTTTTCTGACGAACTCGAACTTTCAGACTTAGACTCCGGTTTTGACTCTTCATCTGTATCCAACACCTGATCGACCACTTTCTTTAATAACTCAGACTCATGATCAGTGTCAGACGCTGTGAATGTAACATCAATATTGTCTGGTAATTCATCAATGATTTCAGACTTTAACTTGATGTTGATTGCCTTTTTTAGACGCGCCTCGTTAGGATTCCTGGGAGAATAACTTTCATGGATCGGGGGCGGACATCTGTTATACTTGACACTTTGTTTCTTACCAGTATCAGTATCTTCAGTCTTTTTCTCCATGAATGCTTCAAGACCTGCAACAGTAGGATAAACACGATCAATCAAATAATCACAAGTAGTGTAACTCAACAGTAATCGTTTAATCCTTTCACTCTTAATTTTCTCAAGTTCCAACTCCTGCTTCAGCTTAGCACAATCTTCAATATACTCATTGATAACACTATGTTTTATCATTAATGTTGCGCTCATTTTTGTCGTTGCATTTTCAATCTTTGAATTCGTTCTTTTCAGACGATCAACTGTTTTGTTGAGCACATCATACGACTCCTTCACATATTTCACATCAGAAAGTAAATCTTCTTTAATCTTCTCTAAATCAGCAATCTTCTTATCTTTATCCTCACAAACTTTGCACGATTCTAAACACTTCAAACATGGTTTTTCAACTTCAACCATTTTTTCAACTATCTTTTCAACTTCGACAAGTTTCTCAACTTCGACTATTTTTTCGATTTCAACTAATTTCTCCACTTCGACAAACTTTTCAATTTCAACAACTTTCTCAACTTCAACTATTTTCTCCACCACTTTCTCCACTTCAACGATTTTTTCTACAACTTTCTCAGTCACTGGTTCAACATTTTCTCCTCCAGCTTCTGTCTTTGCTTTTTCATCAGCTGGCATTCTTGCTGCTTCCAACTCTCTCCCCAATCTGGCAATCTTCTTTTGATTCAGCATCTCCATTTTATCTGCAAAAAATAAATTAAAGCTGTCAGGATCTAAACCTTTTCTAGCTTTATTAAGATGTTCTTCTTCATCATCAGTATCAACATCACTTCCAAGATCTGAAAAAATCGGGATTCTTTTCTTATTAGTCTCATCTTCATCCAGAATTCTAGCTACAAAACCTGAACCTGGTGGAATGTATTTATCCCAGCTGAAACCTTCAGCAACAAATTCATCATCTTGATCAATGATACCAAAATAAGCTTTCTTATTTGCATCTTCGATCATTTTACCATGAGCAGTTTTTGTATCCTTTTGTTGAGGTTGTTGATCAATCTGATGAAAGATTGATTTCTGATAATAATTGTTCTTTTCTTGATTCCCGGTTGCTTCATTGTTTTTGCATTCTCTCTTAAAATGACCCTTTCCTTTACACCGTAAACAGGTAACCTTTGATTTGTCAAAACCCAATGGAGAAGTAGCCATTCCCCGAAACTCATCTCTGCCAGTAATTTGTTAAAATTTTTCTGCTCTCCTACAACCACAAGCTAAACACCACTTCACATCCATCAACTCAAGTTCCTCTGCATCAATTTGGTCATAATCTTCTTTTGTAAGCATCGGATTTCCAATCTTTCCTGAAATCAAACCTTCATAAGATTCCAACATAGCAACGAGTGATGCCATGTGTTGCTTGGCTATCTCTGGAGACAAATTTTGACCATTTTGAATGTTCAAAGTGACGTTGCATTGAAGATGTGTTGGATTCTGTTGTTGAGGACTTGATGTTGTATGATTCGGATCAAAACTTGAAGATGAAGATGAAGATCCACCACTCTGTGTCACATTACTGCTCTTCGTTCCAGACGAACTGTCAGCACTATAACCAGTTTGGATTTTTGGGCTAGAGCTGGGGGTAGCTTCAAACTTGTTCTCTCTGTAATACAAACTGACATCTTGTTGAGCATTTGGATTTGTCATGATAGCAGTTTTCTGAATATCTAATTCCTGCTCCTCAATTTTCTGAATGAACTGTGCCAAATTTATACTCTCAGACTTTCTCATGTGTTTCACAATCATCAAATAAGTTCCCCACTTATGCTGTGGTAGCGCTTCAGCTAGTTTATCGACCCACTCATCATCATCTTTCTCAATTTTCAATCTTCTCATTTCTAATACAAGATGACAATATCTATCAATTGTCTGCTTTGTTGTTTCATGGTTGAAAGTTGTAAACATATCAAATGATTTTTTCAATAACGCCTTTTTGTTTTTGATCATATCTGCGCTTCCTTTGAATTTCTGAATCAACGCTTCCCAAATTGATCTAGCTGTGCCATTATGTTGGAGCAGAACAAAAATATCTTCTTTAATCGCTTGTTGAAGAATGCTGATCATCATTTTCTCACTTGTAAATTTCAATTTGTCACCCTCTGAATAGTCAACAATAGCGTTTTCAATTCCACGTTCATTCTTTGGTTTTTCATAATCTTTCAACAATGAACACCATGCATCAAATTTGTAAGCTTGCACCCATTTTTCGAATCGATCTTTCCATCCTTGAAAATCCTCAATGTACATGAGCTTTGGCGGTTTCTGATGAGTTCCTATCTCATTCTCATTGTACACAGTTTCAGCAGCAGTAACTGGAGCAACGGGTGTCGCGAACGCATTGTAAAATTCCTCTTCCATGTTTAAGCAAATTGTTTCACAAACCCAAGTCTTACATAAAATACCAGTTCAAACGGAAACACTTCTCAAACGGAATCACACTATAATGCAAAGTACCACTCTCAAACGAAATTACTTAGATACGGAATCCCTAATCTCGCTTGGAACTTCTCAAACGAAATCACACCTTTCAAACTAAATCATCTAATTTCATTTGTACAAGCTCTCTTTCAAACGGAATACCTCTTGAACCGAAAACACCTAATCTCGTTTGAACCTCCTCAAACGAAATAGCACACAGAAATGAAATCAGCTTATTTCGTTTGAAATCCCTCAAACGGAATTACGTCTTCAAACGGAAACACCAAATTTCAAACGAGATTGACTGATATTTTCAAACGAAATCACGATTTTCAAACGGAATTAACCTCTAATCTCGTTTGAAGGCTGCTGACGTCATCATATTTCGATCTGTTTCAAACGGAATTATGTTTTTGATCAAGTTTTAGTTCGAATTAAGGTCCAAAACTCTCAAGGATCCTTTAAAACACTGTTATGTATGATATATATGAAAATCAGAACATTTTGATCGTGAAATTTGTTAATTTTGTGAAAGAAGGTGTAGAAAACAGATTTTCAAGCTGACTTTGGCAAGAACTCTTCCTCCTGAGGTCTGATACCACTTGTAGGATCGAGTTGTGACCCAAACGAGTCAATCAGAAGAGCTCTAGTCTGTTTCAGAGGCGGAAACTAAGAAACAGACGTAGAAAATAGCTTGTTTAACTATTAATCGTCTTGTTTATTGATTATAACACGATTACAGATCAAACGACGCGTCGGCAGCACTTCGGTACCAGAATCGCAGAAGTTACAAATGATTTCGTATGTAGGGTATTTATAGGGGACATGATTTCGTTTGAAGGTGACATGGTGTCCTTCAAATGAAATTAAACATCTTAATTTCGTTTGAAAGTGTCACCTGTCATGTTCAAATGAAATTAGCTCAATCACACATAAATCCTACCCTATTTCTCGTACAACGCGCCCTGATCTAACAATTCTAGTACAAGACTCAATACAAGACGAAGTCGACAGACGTATGCACCAACAGACGGCAACGATATAATTTTTCGCGATTATTACCCTAATTGACAACGAACGCGTCACACGACAAACGCCACTATTATACGCCTTTTAATTCTAGAATTTTATTCTTTCGACACTTATGGAATTTGGGTTGCGATATCGGGCCTCGTAGGAATTACGGGCCACTTACACATGAGATGGGCTTGTGGGCCCTGGGCCCAAGCCCGAAACCCACAAACCTAAACCTGCACATAATATACTAGATCTATTCCTTGAAGATCTATACAAAATCTCACTAAATCTCTACAAAATCCTACCAAAATCTTTACAAGAGATTTTTGTCTCTAGATTTGAAACACACAAGATCCATACAAGATCTACAAAATCTTATAAAATCTTTATGAATCTTTCCAAGATCTATAAAATCACTACTAGATATGAAAAATCTCTACAAGATATGAAGAATCTCAACAAGATCTATACAAAGATCCCCACACCTCTATAAAAGACCATACCCTTTTTTTATTCTTCAGACAACAAGCACAGCTTTCATCTCGATCATCCTTTTCCCTCTCATTTCCTTTGCTACAAACACACACAAACTCACATCTACTCTCCCTCTCTCTTGACCGATTATACATACAAACACTGGGAACTCATCCCTTCTAAAACACACAAACCCTCAACACATACACCCCCCTTCGGCAGTTCAAGTGACGACCACCACCATCGGGTGGTGGTGAGTGGCAAACACAGAAAAAGGAGAGAGAGAGAGAGAGAGAGCGACGGAGATAGGGAGCAGAGCCGCAGCTCGTGGTGGCGGCAGTGGAGGCGGCGACGGTGAGATTCACTGATGTCAAGGACCTGCTGATGTTTTGAAGATGACGGTGGTAGTGGTGGTTGAGGCCGTGGTTGATGGCAGTCGGTGACATCTCAGGCGACGGTGGAGGTAGTTCCACTTCGGGTAAGGTTCAAGACTTGGTTTGGGTGTTGGATTCATCTTAGATTATGTGCTCTGGGTTGAGTTTTAGTTCGGGTCAAATACCACTGGTTCAAGTTTGGTTCGGCTTGTGCGGTTCACACGGTTTGACAGGTCCGTTTTGGTTCGGGTCTTGTTCGGGTTCAGACAACGCTGGTCATACAAGGTCAAACCAGTTAACACGCCAGGTTGACTGGTCAACGCTGGTCAACTGGGGTCTCGGTTTCGGTTAACAGTAGCCAACATCAGTCTAGGGATTGGTTTCGGGTCAGAATTTGGTTCGGGTTTCGCAGCACAATCGGTCCGGGTCAACTGGTCAACGCAAGACCCGGTAACCTTTATACTACGCGAAATTTTGTTATCTTATTATAAACTTTATATTTATACGCGAACCGAGCTCGAACCGACATTTCGTTACAAGATTTGGTATTTAGTCGATAGTTTATTACGCGACAAAAGTTATATATTCGATTGCATTGATTGAATTATTGTTGAGTTTGACAAAATATATCGACACTTGATTGTTGGGATCGTCCAAAAACAGAGAAAACTCTGCCCGTTTTTCGAGAAAATCCGTAAAATAATTCCGTTTTGATATAAAACAAACTATCGGATTAAAGTAATCTTTTATAAAAACGAATACAACTATATAAATTACTTGCGACAACGCTTTGCAACTTACAACAACGACTATTCGGAAATTATTTTAAAGCGAATAAATATAGTTATTATATATTTTTTAAAGCTTGAAAATGCTACAAATCCTTTATAAAAACCAATATGACTACTTATACTGTTTTAGACGACGATAACTTGAATTCGTTATTACAAATAAATATAGTTTTTACATTTATTTCGAACATCAAACAAAACAAAGGCTCTTTTGTAAACCTGAATATAGTTTACATATAATTTCAAATATCAAACGACACGAATTCGTTTTATAAAAATAAATATAGTTATATATTTATTTCCAATAACAAGCAAAACGAATCCTTTTATAAATAGATGTAGTTATATATATTTATTTCCGACACAAACAAATCGATTTCTCTTATAAAATAAATATAGTCATATATTTATTTTCAAACAAGACAATTCGACGATCCTTCTATAAAATAAATATAACTTTCTATATTTATTTCAAAACGCCTTAACGGCACACTATAAATCATATATATCGTGTACGAGTTTGTTACATGTTATTTTCATACAAATACTTGTTACATACACAAACGACTTCTCGGGACGACAAACGATCTTAACGATATATTTTTTATATAAATATTTATCCATTTTTTCATATCTCAAGAATCAAGTCTTTTCAAGACTTATTAATTATTACCGACGAATAGACGAACTAAACAAAGTATAACTTCATCGTTAACAACTTACCGTTGAATCGTTCGGGTTAACGATTCGGTAGAGCTCGATGACACGTAGTTTAGTTACCGTGTTTATTTAGAAACTTATAAAATATTCCGTGTTAGGAATACTGTAGAATGCACGCTAGCAAGTCACGTCTTGGAAACGATATCACGAAGTCGTAATTAGCTAGCTTCGCACAAGGCAATTCAGGTGAGTTCATGTCCCCCTTTTTCCTTAAACTGTTTTGTTTACTTACTTCGGGGGTGAAATACATGTTACAAAGCGATACTTACAATACTATTGGTATGATTAGTCTAGGAAAGAACCATAGATCGTGTGATAGGGTAGGCGGATACTTGGGACCATTAATCCTCGTATCAGGACCGAGGGGCATGAGTGATAGATCTATTTGGGTGTAGCGAACCCACACCAATGAGGTCGGGGCGGCCCAGGGTGGTGACTATGTCTTCCAGCCGGGAGCCCGGTACAACTTTTCTAGGTTTGAGTCCTCCTACACCGTCACACATATCAGTGGCCTTGCAAACCATTGGTGATCTTTTCCTTGTTTGCAATCATACCGGGACATACATACATTTTTTACAAAGGTTTATACTACTCACTTACACATGAACTCGCTCAACTTTTGTTGATTTTTCAAACTACATGTATTTCAAGGAACTAGCGGATCTGGCGGGGTATGCATGTGTCTAGCTGCGTCTGAATAAAGATGTATTCCAGGGTTGTAGGGTTTGAGAGGTGTAACCTATTCCTGGACGGGTTATGTGTCTCTAAACCACGTTGTATTTAAAGTCTTTTGTTGAGTCTTATGAACTCGTTTTAAACAAGTCATGGTTTGTAACTTATTTTGGGTTGATGTTTCAAGACATGCATGTTATGGTATTTTCTAAACTATATTAATGGATGAACATCTCGTATTTTTATCATATAGCATTGTTATGATTGTTGCTATGGTATTTAGAGGTCACACCAAACTAACCACGCTTCCGCAAAAGCCAGGGTGTGACCGCTTGGTATCAGAGCTTCGATCATAGCGAACTAGGATTCTTTCTCGAGTCTAGACTATGATTATCAGGGCTCTCATGAAAACATTTTTACATTACATACACAAAATGTCCAGATCCAGGGAACAAACATTTTTACAAACAAAAGGCACAAATACACGTTTCAAAACTTATATTTATAATTCAGTTTTAGAGGCTGGGGATGGTTCAGTCTTAGAGACTGAGGGAGGTTCAGTCTTAGAGACTGAGGGAGGTTCAGTCTTAGAGACTGAGGGAGGTTTAGTCTTAGAGACTGAGGGAGGTCAGTCTTAGAGACTGGGGAAATTTAGTCTTAGAGACTGGGAAAGTTTGGTCTTAGAGACCGGGGAGTTAGTCTTAGAGACTGGGAGGTTTGGTCTTAGAGACCAGGGAGTTAGTCTTAGAGACTGGGAGGTTTGGTCTTAGAGACCGGGGAGTTAGTCTTAGAGACTGGGGAAGTTTGGTCTTAGAGACCAGGGAGTTAGTCTGAGAGACTAGGTGTTTAGTCGGGGAGGCTAGGTAGTTTAGTCTGGGAGACTGGGTGTTTAGTCTGGGAGACTAGGTGGGTTAGTCTGGGAGACTAGGAAGGATAGAAAGTTTCATGAAGAATAATGTGAATACATGATTACATGATAAATTACCTTTGTTTGCATACACTAAGTGTTAGTGATTACTATGGACATACATGCTATGACTATTATGTATCGACACACATGTCGCTTTCCTCAGAGGGCAAGTTGTTAGATGTTGACGACCCTATGGCCACCGCCACATATAATGAGACTGCACCTGCGCCGGGGATATTAGCGTCAGACACTGAGAGTGATCCTGATATGATGACCGAGGCGAGGCCTTTGAAAAGAAACGATGGCGCAATTCGAAAACGCTAGATTCCTGTCAGTAGGAGAACTATCAATCAGAAAGCGGTGGTTTGGCACGCGGTCCTGCAATGACACAAATCACTCCAAGGAGAAGGCGTATGTCTCCGCATCCCCCTATTTCAGTTAATGACGAATACGCCATGTTCGACATTCCATGGTAATGTCACCTAACAACCGGTTATCACATGAAACCCCAGGTAAAGTCCTTAAATTTCTTTTATTGAAATTCCGACTTTTGCATCTAGTGAGTAGATTTTCACATCTCTACTCCTCCTAATGGTCATTGTATCACGATCATGACTTTCATTATAGCGAACACTAATTGCTTCATTTCTTGAAAATTTATATGTTACGCATGCATCGTTTGTTACGCATGTGGTTTCGTTGCGAATAAGCGTTTCATCAAAGTTCAAGTATTATTTCGCTAAATCTAATTATCGAATTATGATTCGAATGACCCACATTATTGTAACTGTTGGCTCCTTTGTTATCCACTCAACATGTTTTCTTGAAATTCATTCTCTTTTCAAGATACATACATGGTTTTTTTCATTGTGACCATGCCAAAAGATTCTTGTCGATACATTTATTTATTGTCGGCTTGCGCCGAAATCAAATTCAATTGTTTGAACTTGCCCACTAAACATATTCAATTCAGGGCATCATATGATGTATTGGGAGCATCATATTCAAAATTCGTTTTAACAAGTGTTTCATTTGTTCCGAGTCGAAGTAAACTTGTTTGGCATTCGACTCCATTAAGTCGTTTGTTGATTTCGACACCTTGTGGTGGTGTTTTCACTTATTTTAAGCTTGCGCTAGTCTTGTTTACACATATCATGCACGGATTTAAATTATTTATTTATTGATTTGTTTTAAATCCGCATTGAATTATCATATTAGAGCAGTCTTTACACAATCGTGTGTTAAGACAATGGTACACAAATTCATTTTTTTATATATTTCGGTGTACCTCTTAACGGTTCTTTCATTATCGATCGAATGTTTTGCGATATTCATTGCTTCTTCGTCTTCGATCGAAAACACTATTTCTTTGATGTTCCATTATCAATTGAAAATCCTATGATGTCATTTGAAACAAACTTTCAGATTCACTTTATTGCGCTTTCATTTGATTTCAAACACGGTGAAGTTGTTTGATCACCATTATTATTGAATTATTTAAATCACTACGACACCTTGTGGTGTCGGTACAAACTTGTAGCTTGGGCTAATCATGATTGAGCGTTTCATGCAAAACACATGTGATACTTGTTCGATCACCCCTATTATTGAATTGTTTCATTCGTTGCGACACCTTGTGGCGTCGATCACGATCGAGCGTTTCATGCAAACTATTACATTTGAGATTGTTAATTCTAAGTTTATTCAGGGGATGTTGTTGCTTCTAGAACTCATTTACATATTGTGAACGTTCATATGGAATTCGATTGGTCGAAGTTCCTATTCATTGTTGGATCCCTGTTAACTTAGTCACATTAGTGACTGTACCTATACGTCTTGTTTCCTTTGACATCAATTTTTGAAACACATTTCTTTTAAACCGTTGGGTTCTTATTGTTGAGGAATGTCATTAAATTCACATGATTCGAATAAGTCTTGTTTCGATTATACGGTCATTCACTTTGTTATTATTCGGACTTACCTGCGAACAACACAATTCTGAGGAGATAACATAGTCTAAATTTCAAGGACGAAATTTCTGTAACAGGGGGAGAATGTGATAACCGGTGATTTACGGCTCCTAATTACGTGATTAACAAGAGATTAATGCGATAATAAAAATTATTTATAGCGCAAATTAACTTAATTAGGCCTTTGGAGTGCCTAGGAACGCCTATTTGTTTTTACAGTACGCGTATAAAGATTCGCGTGGAATCTGCGAAACATTAAACGACAACGAACTGATACCGTATAGAATACTGACAACGCCAACAAGTATGAATGTTACACCAAAAATTTATGCTTATGAAATTAATTTTGTGAATTTATTGGGCGTCCGTGCGACACAAATGCGAACGTGGACTAAAAACGCAACGGTAGGAAACGCATCAGCAACGAAACGGAAGCGACGGAGATGCATGTTACCTTCGAAACTTACATTTTACGCTATATTTAGCTCCGTAATAAAATTTTAGTAATTACAGTCGAAACCGAATCGAAAAACGGATTAAAGACGGCAACGATATAATTTTTCGCGATTACTACCGTAATCGACAACGAACGCGTCACACGACAAACGCCACTATTATACGCCTTTTAATTCTAGAATTTTATTCTTTCGACACTTATGGGATTTGGGTTGCGATATCGGGCCTCGTAGGAATTACGGGCCACTTACACATGAGATGGGCTTGTGGACCCTGGGCCCAAGCCCAAAACCCACAAACCTAAACCTGCACATAATATACTAGATTTATTCCTTGAAGATCTATACAAAATCTCACTAAATCTCTACAAAATCCTACCAAAATCTTTACAAGAGATTTTTGTCTCTAGATTTGAAACACACAAGATCCATACAAGATCTACAAAATCTTATAAAATCTTTATGAATCTTTCCAAGATCTATAAAATCTCTACTAGATATGAAAAATCTCTACAAGATATGAAGGATCTCAACAAGATCTCTTCAAAGATCCCCACACCTCTATAAAAGACCATACCCTTTTTTTTATTCATCAGACAACAAGCACAACCTTCATCTCGATCATCCTTTTCCCTCTCAATTCCTTTGCTACAAACACACACAAACTCACATCTACTCTCCCTCTCTCTTGACCGATTATACATATAAACACAGGGAACTCATCCCTTCTAAAACACACAAACCCTCAACACATACACCCCCCTTTCGGCAGTTCAATTGACGACCACCACCATCGGGTGGTGGTGAGTGGCAAACACAGAAAAAGGAGAGAGAGAGAGAGAGAGAGAGAGCGACGGAGATAGGGAGCAGAGCCGCCGCCGTGAGCAGAGCCGCCGCGGGTTGATAGAGCGACGGAGATAGGGAGCAGTTCCACTTCGGGTAAGGTTCAGGACTTGGTTTGGGTGTTAGATTCATCTCAGATTATGTGCTCTGGGTTGAGTTTTAGTTTGGGTCAAATACCAGTGGTTCAAGTTTGGTTCGGCTTGTGCGGTTCACACGGTTTGACAGGTCCGTTTTGGTTCGGGTCCTGTTCGGGTTCAGTCAACGCTGGTCATACAAGGTCAAACCAGTCAACACGCCAGGTTGACTGGTCAACGCTGGTCAACAGGGGTCTTGGTTTCGGTTAACAGTAGCCAACATCAGTCAAGGGATTGGTTTCGGGTCAGAATTTGGTTCAGGTTTCGTGGCACAATCGGTCCGGGTCAACTCAGTTCGATGTTCGGGTCAACTGGTCAACGCAAGACCCGGTAACCTTTATACTACGCGAAATTTTGTTATCTTATTATAAACTTTATAATTATACGCGAACCGAGCTCGAACCGACATTTCGTTACAAGATTTTATATTTAGTCGAAAGTTTATTACGCGAAAAAATTTATATATTCGATTGCATTGATTGAATTATTATTGAGTTTGACAAAATATATCGACACTTGATTGTCGGGATCGTCCAAAAACAGAGGAAACTCTGCCCGTTTTTCGAGGAAATCCGTAAAATAATTCCGTTTTGATATAAAACAAACTATCGGATTAAAGTAATCTTTTATAAAAACGAATACAACTATATAAATTACTTGCGACAACACTTTGCAACTTACAACAACGACTATTGGGAAATTATTTTAAAGCGAATAAATATAGTTATTATATCTATTTTAAAGCTTGAAAATGCTACAAATCCTTTATAAAAACCAGTATGACTACTTATACTGTTTTAGACGATGATAACTTGAATTCGTTATTACAAATAAATATAGTTTTTACATTTATTTCGAACATCAAACAAAACGAAGGCTCTTTGGTAAACTTGAATATAGTTTACATATAATTTCAAATATCAAACGACACGAATTCGTTTTATAAAAATAAATATAGTTATATATTTATTTCTGATATCAAGCAAAACGAATCCTGTTATAAATAAATATAGTTATATATATTTATTTCCGACACAAAGAAATCGATTTCTCTTATAAAATAAATACAGTCATATATTTATTTTCAAACACGAAAATTCGACGATCCTTCTATAAAATAAATATAACTTTTTATAATTATTTCAAAACGCCATAACGGCACACTATAAATCATGTATATCGTGTACGAGTTTCTTACATGTTATTTTCATACAAATACTTGTTACATACACAAACGACTTCTCGGGACGACAAACGATCTTAACGATATATTTTTGATATAAATATTTATCCATTTTTACATATCTCGAGAATCAAGTCTTTTCAAGACTTATTAATTATTACCGACGAATAGACGAACTAAACAAAGTATAACTTCATCGTTAACAACTTACCGTTGAATCGTTCGGTTAACGATTCGGTAGAGCTCGATGACACGTAGTTTAGTTACCGTTTTTATTTAGAAACTTATAAAATATTCCGTGTTAGGAATACTGTAGAATGCACGCTAGCAAGTCACGTCTTGGAAACGATATCACGAAGTCGTAATTAGCTAGCTTCGCACAAGGCAATTCAGGTGAGTTCATGTCCCCCTTTTTCCTTAAACTGTTTTGTTTACTTACTTCGGGGGTGAAATACATGTTACAAAGGGATACTTACAATACTATTGGTATGATTAGCCTAGGAAAGAACCATAGATCATGTGAAAGGGTAGGCGGATACTTGGGACCATTAATCCTCGTATCAAGACCGAGGGGCATGAGTGATAGATCTATTTGGGTGTAGCGAGCCCACACCCATGAGGCCGGGGCGGCCCATAGTGGTGACTATGTCTTCCAGCCGGGAGCCCGGTACAACCTTGCTAGGTTTGAGTCTTCCTACACCGTCACACATATCAGTGGCCTTGCAAACCATTGGTGATCTTTTCCTTGTTTGCAATCATACCGGGACATACATACATTGTTTACAAAGGTTTATACTACTCACTTACACATGAACTTGCTCAACTTTTGTTGATTTTTCAAACTACATGTATTTCAGGGAACTAGCGGATCTGGCGGGGTATGCATGTGTCTAGCTGCGTCTGAATAAAGATGTCATCCAGGGTTGTAGGGTTTGAGAGGTGTAACCTATTCCTAGACTGGTTGTATGTCTCTAAACCACGTTGTATTTAAAGTCTTTTGTTGAGTCTTATGAACTCGTTTTAAACAAGTCATGGTTTGTAACTTATTTTGGGTTGATGTTTCAAGACAAGCATGTTATGGTATTTTCTAAACTATATTAATGGATGAACATCTCGTATTTTTATCATATAGCATTGTTATGATTGTTGCTATGGTATTTAGAGGTCACACCAAACTAACCACGCCTCCGGAAAAGCCAGGGTGTGACATTTAGCTCGTCACTTTGAGTTTAGTGCTTGTGTACAGTCGTAAGTCAAGCGGTCTAAACAACCTCTTAGACTTTCGAAATCGACCCGTTTGGTCGATCATTAGGATCCGACCAAGCAAGTTTAGTGACCATAGTTGTATAGGGAATAACCTTCCGAGGTTATACCTTATGGTCACTTAGGTTTAATTAGTTGTATGATAGGTAGTTTATATGCCTTAGGTAAATGACCAAAATTCCCTTTTCATGCATAATTGAACTTTAAGCATATGTAACCTAAACTTTTGTCACATAACTGATTATGCAACATATTTAAACTTATTTTGGCATATAATACTTGTCATAGGACTAGTTAGGCGTCTCGAACGCGTGTATGAACGAACGACGCGTTAAAGTGGCGTAAGCTACCTTAATGGGTCGTAATGGGTCGAAAGCACTTAGGTTAGGTTCCGATTTAGAATGTATACTTTGTTAAACCATATCACATGAGTTCCAATACTCATTTGGTTTACAAGACCTCATTCTATCAGATCTTCCGATTTAGGTGTTGATTTATTAACCTAGTAATCCGATTATTAGGTGCTATTTGATTTCCGTGTTTTGCTTGAGTTTGTTGAATTCTTTGGATTGAGGATACTTCGCACTTCAATGTGAGTACATAGTTCCCCTATTTTACTGTTTTCAATTGTTTTGGGGTGATTCATATGTGTTAGATGATTTCGAGGTTTAAACGATGGTTTCAAAAACGATTAAAATGGTTTATATAAAACTAATAACGATTTCGATAATGTGAACAAACTAGTTGGACGTATTTACATAACGAATAACATTCACTAGCATTGATCAAGCCAACCAGTATTAGGTTATGGTACCATAGGATCTGACAAATCCCGTTATCAGACTGCACCCATGGTTATGTGTGGGGGTTATGTGGGTAACGACTGAATATGTGATAGTTAACTTACCCTTTGGTGGTTTGTTAATGCGAGAAGCGAGATAGTCGAGTCATGAAGGTTTGGATGTTATTAGCGAGACGACCAAAAGTAGTTTTCAAAATTAAAACGAGAAAGATTTCAACGATTTAAACGAGTTAAACGATTTTGGGACGACCTAAACGATTTTGGAACGACTTAATACGAGTTAAACGAATTGAACAAACGATTGGTTTTTGGTTAGTGTTTAGATAACGGGACGGGTGTAATGTGATGAAAACATGGTAGATACGCCGCTGGTACTTCTTATATATAAGTGTTTCCATCATATTACATACCGTGGCATTATTTAGTTCACTTGGGTAAACGATTTTGAAACGATGTCACATAACGATGTTTTCGAAAGGATATAAACCATACGAGTTTTATTAACGAATATTTACGAGATGTTTTACAATTTGGTTTACTAAAACAAATGTTTTGGGGTTAAGAATCATGGCTACGAGATTTTATAAACTATAACCTACTTGATTTGAGTTGGTTAATTATGTTGCAATACTATACACTTTTCAAAACAAGGTTTTTAATAAGGTATTGCAACATATAAACGAGCCATGAATCCGATACTCTCATAAAACCTATGTGCTCGCCAGCATTTCTTTGCTGACTTTGTTTTTACATATGTTTCAGGTGATGTTGCTTGATGTTGATTACTAGGATGCATGTTCACATAGGATCTGGACAAGGCCTTAGTGATCTAATAACAATGATCGTCTATGTTTAACTTGTTTGTTTAGTTTAAAGATAATGTAAATTACTTAATGAAACAATAAAGTGAAACTTTTGTATCCATGGTTGTGAAACAATAATTCTGTTGCAACACTCCCTGACGTTTCCACCACGGTTTCGTTGTTTTAACGCGGATGGGGTGTGACAAAGGTAGTGACAACTATGATCGCCGAGACCGTATGGATGATGAGAATAATCTTCGATCCATGATTGCCGATGAAGTCGGTAAAGCTATGGCTGAATTCATAGCTAAGTTTAAAGGGCCGGAACCATCAGTACCAAAGGAAAAATTTGTTTCCAAACCCCACTAAAAAACAAAAAAGACTCACTACTCTTCAACTAAGAGTGAGCAAAGTGTTAAGAATGTTGTTAAAACTGAGCACCGCAGCTCTACGGATGGGTGCACCTATAAATATTTCATCTCATGTAAACCCCATGACTTTACGGGTGAAAAGGGAGCAATTGACGCTTTAAAATGGCTTGATGAGAGGGAGACCGTGATTGACATAAGCGGTTGTGCTATCAAGGACGCTATCAAATACGTGCCCCAATCCTTTAAGGATGATGCTTTAACCTGGTGGAAGGCACTAATCCAATCTACAGGAAAGGTTGCACTGTACAATCTATGCTGGCCAAATTCGTGGAACTGATCCGCGAGACTTACTGCCCACCTCACGAGGTGAAGAAAGCTGAATCGAACTTTCTCAAACTGACCATGAAAAACCTCAACTAACGAGCTTATGTATCTGATTACAACTCTCTTTCAAGACCCGTACCTTATCCGATTACCCCCGAGTCTAAGCGCATTGCGCGATTCATTAGAGGACTTGCTCCAGAGATCAAGGGGATGGTTAAATCCTCTAAACCTACAACATTTAGATCTGATGTGGGTCTAGCTTTATCTCTCACTAAGGATGAGAAACGGGTGAGAGCAGCTAAGACTGGTGGTGGTAACAAATGGAAACGTGTTGACACTGTAAATTACCTAATGAATCAATAAAGCGAAACTTTTGTATCCATGGTTGTGAAACAATAATTCTGTTGCAACACTCCCCGACGTTTCCGCCGCAGTTTCATTGTTTTAACGCGGTCGGGGTGTGACAGAAGAGTTTGGTATCAGAGCCAATGGTTATTGGGAATTAGGTTATTAGTAATGCTTTGACCTAGACTATAAATTTTCTATGGCCCTAACACAAGTTTACTTGCGTTTAGATTTTAAAACAAAACCGTCGCCTATCCTTAGGTGATCACCACAACGTGAACACATATTTCGAATCCGCTTTGAAAACCAATCATTTCTTCGTAAATTATTTGTTATAAGGTTTTGAACCCTCTAAGTTTTCAAAATCTCGTCAAGGTTTGGGTCTTATAATGTGAACACGTACAAACCGGAAGGGTGAATGCCTGTACCCTGAGTTTTCTGTCTAAGGCTAGAGTGTTCGTACAAATCCACATAATCGGACCAGTCACTCTTACCTGGGAACTCTTGGGATGAGTGTTCACTTATAGGCAAGCATGTCTTCGGCGATGCATTATATTGACCCATTTACTTTGATTAGTCCCTGCGTGTCGTTTGTTTGTTCGAGGTAACAAACGAATGATCGCCTCCCTTGTGTTTTGTCGATGTTTTCAATACCTCTTTTTCCCAATTGTCGACCTCACTCGTTTCTCATGTTTCCTTGTTCTTTTAGACAATGCCTCCTTGACGTGATGCACAACCCCTGAATAATGAAGAAGTCACAACCCTTGTCGCTCAACAAATGGCTGCTGTGCTTCCAGGCGTAGTGACCCAGATCCATCAATTATACAACAACAATAATAACAATAATGCTCAGTGTAATTTCAAGAATTTCAATTCAGCTAAACCGTTGAAGTTTTCTGGGTCTCAAGGAGCAACTGCGCTCCTGCAGTGGTTCGAGAGTATCGAGAGCACATTCAGACATGTGCAATGTCTGAATGAGCGTAAGGTTGAATTTGCATCAAGTGTGTTCGAGAAGCGTGCTCTTACATGGTGGAACAGAGTGATGCGTGATAGGGGTGCCGATGTGGCTATGGCACAAACGTGGGAAGAGCATCGAGCTCTCATGATGAAAGAGTTTTGTCCCCGTCACGAAATTCGAGCCTTGGAACGAGAATTTGATGATTTGAAACAAGATGGGGGAGAACACCGTGCATATATGGATCGTTATGAGGAGCTCAGTTTGTTGTGTCCTACGATGGTTACCCCGTTGGAGAAGACAATAGAGAGGTATATCGATGGTCTACCCGATTCTGTGCAAGACATTGTGACTGGCAGTAATCCTAC
Organism: Helianthus tuberosus; assembly: GCA_030545235.1. NCBI lineage: Eukaryota > Viridiplantae > Streptophyta > Magnoliopsida > Asterales > Asteraceae > Helianthus > Helianthus tuberosus. The sequence continues at coordinate 142,612,113 of CM060366.1, forward strand.
TACTGTTCATCAAGCGATCGAGTTGTCTGCTACTCTGACCGAGTCTCAGGTCAAAAAAGGGAAATGGACCCGTAAGGGTGATAAGAAATCAGCAGATGCCACAAAAGACAAGGGTAAGGGTAAGAAGAAGGGAGAATCTTCTAAGAAATCGAGAAAGCGAAAGGGTTCCTAGAATTTTGCAGTAACAGCACAGAATGCTCAGAACCCGTCGACTCAACCTCCTGCCAAGAAAGCGTATGCTAGTACCGCACCCGACTGTGCTCGTTGTAATGGTCATCATGTTGCCCAACAGGCCTGTAAACAGTGTACTACGTGTGGTAAACTTGGGCACCTGGCCAACATTTGTCGTTTGGTTCAGAATCAAGCTGCTCAAGTTCCAGCACAAGTTCAGGGAAATGTTGGTAGATTCCCACCTGGTTCGTGTTTCAATTGCGGAGAGTTTGGTCACTTCCGCAACAACTGTCCAAGACTGGCAAATCCGAATCCGAATGCAAATGCGAATGAGAATCCCGCTCGTGGATGAGCGTACAATCTGAATGAAAACGAAGTGAGGGCTGAAAACGAGGTGGTTAATGGTACGTTTCTTGTTAATAATCGACTTGCATCTGTTCTTTTTGATTCTGGTGCCGATAGAAGTTTTGTTTCATTGTCATTTGAGCCTCTGCTTGCAATACCTAGAACTAAACTGAGGAAACCCTTATCTGTCGAAGTTGCTACTGGTAAACCGCTCATACTCGATTATGTTATTCGTGCTTGTCAATTGAACCTCGATAACCATCTTTTTCCTATTGACCTCATGCCGATGCAACTTGGGAGTTTCGATATTATCGTGGGGATGGATTGGTTGACTAATTTCCATGCTGAGGTGGTTTGTTTTGACAAAAATTTTCATATTCCTCTTTCGTCTGGTGAAGTTTTAGAAGTTCGTGGCGAGAAACCATCTATTGGTTTGAAGCTTATGTCGTGTATGAAGGCCCAAAGTTATTTACGAAAAGGATATGTTTTTTTCCAGGCACATGTCACCAAGGAGAAAGGCAAGAACAAGCGTATTCAAGATGTTCCGATTGTTTGAGATTATCCTGAGGTGTTTCCTGATGAACTGCCTGGTTTGCCTCCAGTTCGTCAAGTCGAGTTCCATATTGATCCTGTACCCAATGCCAACCCGATTGAGAAAGCACCTTATCGTCTTGCACCGTCGGAGATGCAAGAGTTATCAAAACAGCTTCAAGAGTTATCTGATAAAAGATTCATCCGACCAAGTTATTCACCGTGGGGCGCTCCAGTCCTCTTTGTGAAGAAGAAGAAAGATGGGTCTTTTCGAATGTGTATCGATTATCGTGAGCTTAACAAGCTTACCATCAAGAATCGATATCCCCTACCTCGAATCGATGATCTCTTTGATCAGCTGCAAGGTGCTACTTGTTTTTCTAAGATCGATCTGCGTTCTGGGTATCATCAACTTCGTGTATTCGAAGAAGACATTCCCAAAATTGCTTTCCGCACAAGATATGGGCACTATGAGTTTACTGTCATGCCTTTTGGTTTGACGAATGCCCCAGCTATCTTCATGGACTTAATGAATAGGGTCTGTAAACCTTATTTAGACAAGTTCATCATTGTATTCATCGACGATATTCTCATCTATTCGAAGTCTCGAGCCGATCACGAGCAACACCTTCGTTTGACTCTAGAACTCCTGAAGAAAGAACAACTTTTTGCTAAATTCTCCAAGTGTGAATTTTGGCTTAAAGAAGTTCAGTTTTTGGGTCATATAGTTAACGAGCAGGGTATTCATGTGGATCCATCCAAAATTACTGCAATTAAGGATTGGAATACACCAACGACACCGACAGAAATTCGTTCTTTTCTTGGTCTTGCTGGTTATTATCGTCGATTTATTTCAAATTTCTCGAAGATCGCGGTTCCACTCACTGCTTTGACTCAGAAGAATAAGCCTTTTGAGTGGGGACCCAAGCAAGAAGAAGCGTTCCAAACGCTGAAACGGAAGCTATGTGATGCTCCTGTTTTATCTTTGCCCGATGGAAATGATGATTTCGTTGTCTATTGTGACGCGTCAAATCTAGGACTTGGTTGCGTTCTTATGCAACAAGGTAAAGTGATAGCTTATGCGTCAACACAGCTAAAAGTTCACAAGAAGAACTACACCACTCATGATCCTGAGTTAGGTGTTGTGGTTTTCGCTCTTAAAATCTGGAGACACTATCTTTACGGCACGAAGTGTGTGGTTTTCACAGACCACAAAAGTCTCCAGCATATTCTTAATCAGAAGGAGCTGAACATGAGGCAACGACGTTGGGTTGAACTCTTGAACGATGATTGCGAAATTCGCTACCATCCTGGTAAGGCGAATGTCGTAGCCGATGCGCTTAGTCGAAAGGAACGAGTCAAGCTTCATTATGTTCGAACTCTATCTGATATTCAATCTCGTGTCCTTCAAACTCAACGATCTTGTGTAATCAAAGGCTTATTGAAATATGAGCTACCACTTCAACTCGAGCTTAAACTCGAAACGAAAGGCGATGGGTTACTCTATTTCAAGGATCGTTTGTGGATTCCGAAGCAAGATGATCTCCGCACCTTAGTGATGGACGAATCTCACAAGTCTCGATATTCTATCCATCCTGGTGCTGATAAAATGTACAAGGATCTTCGTACTCAGTACTGGTGGCCTGGTATGAAAAAGGATGTTGCCTTGTATCTATCGAAATGCCTAACTTGTCTCAAAGTTAAGGCTGAACATCAACGACCTTCTGGTTTGCTTGTACAACCAGAGATACCGGTTTGGAAGTGGGAGAACATTGCTATGGATCTCATCACTAAGTTACCGCGTTCATCTAGAGGTCATGATGCTATTTGGGTTGTTATCGATCGATTGACGAAGTCAGCTCATTTTATTCCGATTCGCGAGGATCTATCTGCTAATAAACTTGCAAAGATTTATGTTGATGAGATTGTATCTCGACATGGTGTTCCTTTGGATATCATATCTGATCGTGATGCTCGATTTTCATCTCATTTTTGGAAGACCATGCAATCTGCTTTGGGAACCCAACTAAATCTAAGCACTGCTTATCATCCCCAAACAGATGGACAATCTGAGAGGACGATTCAAACTTTGGAGGATATGCTTAGAGCATGCGTGATAGACTTTGGTGGTAATTGGGATTCTCATCTTTCGTTGATCGAGTTCTCTTACAACAACAGTTATCATGCTAGCATCAATATGGCGTCGTTCGAAGCTTTATACGGTCGAAAATGCCATTCACCTGTCTGTTGGAATCAGATCGGTGAAGCTCAGCTTACTGGACCTGAGCTCATTCTGGAAACGACAGACAAAATCAAGAAAATTCGCGATAATCTTGTGACAGCTAGAAGCCGTCAAAAGAGTTATGCGGATATGCGACGCAAGCCCTTAGAATTTCAAGTCGGAGACCGTGTCCTACTCAAGGTGTCACCTTGGAAGGGAGTGGTGAGATTTGGAAAGAAAGGAAAACTTGCACCTCGATATGTTGGACCATTTAAGATTGTTAAAAGAGTCGGAAAAGTTGCCTATCGACTAGAGCTACCTCCAGAGCATGGAAATATTCATCCGACTTTTCACATATCCAATTTGTGAAAGTGTTTAGCTGATGCTGATCTTCACATTCCACTTGACGAGATTCAAGTTGATGAAACGATGCATTTTGTCGAGAAACCCGTGGAGATAATGGACCGTGCAGTCAAACAGTTGAAGAACAAACGGATTCGATTGGTCAAGGTTCGTTGGGAATCCAAACGTGGCCCAGAGTTTACTTGGGAATGTGAGGACCAAATGAAGGCGAAATATCTGCAATTGTTCTCACAAGTTTCCTCTAGTTAAAATTTCGGGACGAAATTTCCTGAAGTAGGGGAGACTGTGACAACTGTGCTCTGTAATCGATGTATAATGTAAAACAATGCTAATTATTAATAAAACAATGTGCTTTGGTGTTATTATATGTGTTTTGGTGTTAATATGTGTATATTTGTGTTTGATGATTTTACGATTTGATTCGATTCCGATTTCAAGCTTTAAATCGCTTTCTGGAAGGTTATACGCAAACTGGTGCGTAAACGTAATCAGTTTAACGCGACAAACACTCCGGAATAGTGAAATAGGCTTAACATACAACATAACTTAGAAATAAGTTTTGGATGGTTTGGTGTGTTGAAATCAAGTTTGTTCGATCGCAGGGATTATTTGTGTCAAACTACGAAACTATACCGATGTGTATAGTAACGAACGTTCCGGAACTTGATCATAAGTTAAACATACCCTAAATATCCTTTACATAGCTTAGAAATAGGATTTGAGGGGTTCGGTATGCTAAAATAAACTTATTTGATCAATAGGGACTAAAAGCGTCAAAAAGTGCACAAGTTTGCATTTTCACGCATATCTTACGTTCTGAATATATCCGGACATCCAAAAATTTATGTAATCATTAAAATATTTTATTTTAGTGATTGGCACGATAAAATTCCATTCGTCGCTTAATTTGGATTGTTTTTGCGTTCGTTACGACTTCCGTCGTAATTAACCGAATAACGCAACCGTACGACCAAACGAGCCGACATCCGAGACGTTTTTGAGCATATTTTAAGTTCCCTATACTTTAACATCATTTTAGAGCTTTGAAATGAGGTTAACGGGGCTTAAAAGTCTCAAATATTCATCAAAATGCAAGTTTTACAAGTTCAGGAGCTAAATTGTCATTTCTGGAAACTGTCTTAGGCGGGCCGTGTAAGATTAAGCTATATCTTACGCGGGGCGCGACAGCCTGCAGATCAGAAACATTGCACCTGGCCATTCCAGCTTGATTTTGATGGTTTTGGCAGCTGATTTGGGATACATTGGGCTAAATTTGATGGTTTTTAAGTGTCCCATTGTTTAGCAATACCATGTGCCCAAGTGGAGGGCCAAGATCGAAGCACGAAATGCAAGAAACGATCCTAACGGTTGTGGGTTTCGTATATAAACCCAAGCTCTCATTCCATTTTTGCTCACACTTTAGTTCAATCAGCTCTAAGTTGGAGTTATTACTTCATACCAGAGTTGTTTGAATCAAAACTTCCTAGCTTGGACCCTTTGTAAATCTCTTTCGTGCTTTTTATGCGTTTTTAGCACGAAAATGAAACAGTGTTTGACTTTCTACTTTGACCAGTCTTTGGTCAACACGAAATTCGTTTGAACTTCGCAACGTGAGCGTAATCACGATGGTTATAGTCCCTAGTGGCTATACCTACTGATTACCACGTTGATTAGGTGTAGTGACGAGTCATAGTTTCGGCCAAAATGCGTATTTAAGCGTATTTTGTAACCAAACTATTCTTGGTATCAAAACCATTTGTTTTGATATCAAAACCTGTTTTCTAACTTAGTTAAACATGTTTTAACATGTTTAGCTCGTCACTTTTAGTTTAGTGCTTGTGTAGAGTCGTAAGTCAAGCGGTCTAAACAACCGCTTAGACTTTCAAACTCGACCCGTTTGGTCGATCATTAGGATTCGGCCAAGCATGTTTAGTGAACATAGTTTTATAGGGAATAACCATCCGAGGTTATACCTTATGGTCACTTAGGTTTAATTAGTTGTATGATAGGTAGTTTATATGCCTTAGGTAAATGACCAAAATGCCCTTTTCATGCATAATTGAACTTTAAGCATATGTAACCTAAACTTTTGTCACATAACTGATTATGAAACATATTTAAACATGTTTAGGCATATAATACTTGTCATAGGACTAGTTAGGCGTCTTGAACGCGCGTTTGCGCGAACGACGCTTTAAAGTGGCGTAAGCTACCTTAATGGGTCGTAATGGGTCGAAAGCACTTAGGTTAGGTTCCGATTTAGAATGTAGACTTTGTTAAACCATATCACATGAGTTCCAATACTCATTTGGTTTACAAGACCTCATTCTATCCGATCTTCTGATTTAGGTGTCGATTTATTAACCTAGTAATCCGATTATTAGGTGCTATTTGATTTTCGTGTTTTGCTTGAGTTTGTTGAATTCTTTGGATTGAGGATACTTTGCACTTCAATGTGAGTACATAGTTCCCCTATTTTACTATTTTCAATTGTTTTGGGGTGATTCATACGTGTTAGATGATTTCGAGGTTTAAACGATGGCTTCAAAAACGATTAAAATGGTTTATATAAAACTAATAACGATTTCGATAATGTGAACAAACTTGTTGGACGTATTTACATAACGAATAACATTCATTAGCATTGATCAAGCCAACCAGTATTAGGTTATGGTACCATAGGATCTGCCAAATCCCATTATCAGACTGCACCCATGGTTATGTGTGGGGGTTATGTGGGTAACGACTGAATCTGTGATAGTTAACTTACCCTTTGGTGGTTTGTTAATGCAAGAACCGAGATAGTCGAGTCACGAAGTTTTGGATGTTATTAGCGAGACGACCAAAAGTAGTTTTCACAATTAAAACGAGAATAATTTCAACGAGTTAAACGATTTTGGGACGACTTAAACGATTTTGGAACGAGTTAAAACGAGTTAAACGAATTGAACAAATGATTGGTTTTTGGTTAGTGTTTATATAACGGGACGGGTGTAATGTGGTGAAAACATGGTAGATACGCCGCTCGTACTTCTTATATATAAGTGTTTCCATCATATTACATACCGTGGCGTTATTTAGTTCACTTGGGTAAACGATTTTGAAACGATGTCACATAACGATGTTTTCGAAAGGATATAAACCATACGAGTTTTATTAACGAGTTTTTACGAGATGTTTTACAATTTGGTTTACTAAAACAAATGTTTTGGGGTTAAGAATCATGGCTACGAGAATTTATAAACTATAACCTACATGATTTGAGTTGGTTAATTATGTTGCAATACTATACACTTTTCAAAACAAGGTTTTTAATAAGGTATTGCAACATATAAACGAGCCATGAATCCGATACTCTCTTAAAACCTATGTGCTCACCAGCATTTCTTTGCTGACTTTGTTTTTACATATGTTTCAAGTGATGTTGCTTGATGTTGATTACTAGGATGCATGTTCACATAGGATCTGGACAAGGCCTTAGTGATCTAATAACAATGATAGTCTATGTTTAATTTGTTTGTTTGGTTTAAAGACAATGTAAATTACTTAATGAATCAATAAAGCGAAACTTTTGTATCCATGGTTGTGAAACAATAATTCTATTGCAACACTCCCCGACGTTTCCGCCACGGTTTCGTTGTTTTAACGCGGTCGGGGTGTGACAAAGGTAGTGACAACTATGATCGCCGAGACCATACGAACGAGGAGAATAATCTTTGATCTCTGATTGCTGATGAAGTCGGTAAAGCTATGGCTGAATTCATAGCTAAGTTTAAAGGGCCGGAACCATCAGTACCAAACGAAAAATCTGTTTCCAAACCCCACTCAAAAACCAAAAAGACTCACTACTCTTCAACTAAGAGTGAGCAAAGTGTTAAGAATGTTGTCAAAACTGAGCACCGCAGCTCTAAGGATGGGTGCACCTATAAATATTTCGTCTCATGTAAACCCCATGACTTTACGGGTGAAAAAGGAGCAATTGACGCTTTAAAATGGCTTGATGAGAGGGAGACCGTGATTGACATAAGCGGTTGTGCTATCAAGGACGCTATCAAATACGTGCCCCAATCCTTCAAGGATGATGCTTTAACCTGGTGGAAGGCACTAATCCAATCCACAGGAAAGGTTGCACTGTACAATCTATGCTGGCCAAATTCGTGGAACTGATCCGCGAGACTTACTGCCCACCTCACGAGGTGGAGAAAGCGGAATTGAACTTTCTCAAACTGACCATGAAAAACCTCAACTGTCGAGCTTATGTATCTGATTACAACTCTTTTTCAAGACTCATACCTTATCCGATTACCCCCGAGTCTAAGCGCATTCTGCGATTCATTGGAGGACTTGCTCCAGAGATCAAGGGGATGGTTAAATCCTCTAAACCTATAACATTTAGATCTGCTGTGGATCTAGCTTTATCTCTCACTAAGGATGAGAAATGGGTGAGAGCAGCTAAGACTGGTGGTGGTAACAAACGGAAATGTGTTGACACTCCTACCAGGGATTTTCAGATGGGTAAGACTGGTTCAAGCTATTTCCAGTCCATGCCAACTAAGGCAAAGCCCGAGTGTAAAACCTACGGGAAAAGGCATTTTGGGAAATGTCTGCATAATCAACCCAAAGGTGGTGACATCTGTAAGCAGATAGACTACAAATCCCATGAGTGCAAGGATCTCAAAAATGCCACCTGCTATGGGTGTGGCGAGAAAGGGCATATCAAGACTCATTGCCCTAAGTGGGCAGCTGATGCCAAAAACATGGCCATTGATGCTAAGAAGGACAATGCTAAAGCCTTTCAGCTGACTGCAAGAGAGGCAGTGAATGATGCGAAAGTCATTAAGGGTACATTTCTCGTAAATGATATTTTTGCTAGAGTCTTATTTGATTCCAGAGCTGATAAGAGTCTTATTTGATTCCAAAACTGCCCTTAAGAATCTTAGATGTTACTTATGAGGTCGAAATGGCCGATGGTAGTATAGAAGTACCTTCCACGATTCTTAATGGATGCGCTGTATCCATCGAGATCTAATCTATCCCTATAAACCTCTTGCCTATGAATCTTGTGGTATTCGATATAGTTTTAGGGATGGATTGGTTAGCCCTTAACGAAGCCCGCATTGCCTACGATAAGAAACTTATCTAGATTAGATCCCCATCCGGTGATATACTCACTATCCATGGAGATCAACACTATGGATTGCCCGAGGGAGCATCTCTGCTCAAGGCCTCCAAGTGCTTGAAGAGAGGATTTGTCATTTACCTGGAAAAGGTGACCATTGACGAACCGAAGCCAAAGACTGAAGACATTCCAATCATCTCAAAGTATCCCAATTTTTTCCCTAAAGATCTACCTGGTCTACCCCCGGATAGACAAGTCGAGTTTAGAATGGACATCCTGCCTGGATGAGCTCCTGTAGCCAGAGCAACGTACCGTCTGGCACCCACTGAAATGAAGGAACTGAAGGCACAACTTGAAGGGTTATTAGAGAAAGGCTTTATACAGCTGAGTTACTCGCCCTGGGAGCTCCTATTCTCTTTGTTAAGAAGGACGGTTCAATGCGAATGTGAATCGATTACCGCAAACTAAACAAGATCACGATCAAGAATCGATATCCTTTGCCAAGGATCGATGATCTATTTGATCAGGTACAAGGAGCTAGTTACTTCTCAAAGATTGATTTGAGATCTGGTTATCACCAATTGAAAGTGTGAGTGCAGTATGTCTATCATTTCGTCAATCACAAATCATAGCTGGAAAATGTCCAAGACATGGTGTAGAATTGTAGATATTTTGATAAGGAACAAACTTTGTTTAGAAGTCTAAGGTTGATTAAGTGTGCATCATTAGATATAAGCTCATCCTTAAAATAGGAACATGTGTTAGCAAGGATGAGCTCTCCTAAATAGGAGAGGGGTGTAGAGCTTTTAGAACTTTTGATCATTTTGAGAAGCTAGAGAGAGAAAGTTCTACACAAAGTGATTCAAGGTGTTGTAATTGTTAGATCTTCAATAGAATCATCATTATATTACGTTCTTGTGTCCGATCCACACACGTACATGGATTCCGCACGTGATACGTGTTATTCGCAATCATCGGAAAATACAAATTCGATCTAAAAACGCAGGCGCAAGTGGTATCAGAGCGGGAGATCGATTGCACGGATTAGAGATACAAGAATTCACGCAATTTCAACAAAATCGGAGCTGAATTGCATCAAATTTGTCACATTTCTTCATCTACTTATTTCCTAACTTTTTGAACTTAAAACTCAGATTTACAAAGATTTCAGGGATAAAACTAGCTAGAATTTTGATATGTTATGTGAAAATATTTTTTGAATAACCCTACAAAATTTCATAGTCAAATTCAAAGTATAACTCGATCAATTTTGCAAAAAAAAACATGACGAAAGGGGTTTGCGTTCTCTAAACTGTTCGTACCAATTCAGGTCAGCTTCGTACGAACCTAATGTTTTACGAACCTGCATACTTCGTACGAACTTGCAGTTACTTACGAACCTAAAACACTAATTACACACCCATAAATTACGAACACACAAGTTACAAACCCACAAATTACGAATATAGTGATTAACAGATACGTGATTACGAATCTGCATAAATTGAATTCAGTTCCAGTGATTAACAGATACGTGATTACAAATCTGCATACTTGAATTCAGACCATCGTCTTCACAGAAAATCTGCAAATTGAATTCAGAAAGTTATTCACAGATTAGTGTATAGATCTGCATGAACGAATCAATTTGATACTTTGATGTCAGTTTGTACGACTCCATGTATGCAAAGATCTAGTTTTTAGAGTTTTATATAGTTGTTGCACATCAGGAGAGGATATGGGTGTATTGTTCATTTGCTAATTATCATTCATGAACCTAGAAATCAAAACAGGTCTATTTGCTTGAAAAGTTGTTGCACATCAGGAGAGGATATGGGTGTATTGTTCAACTGCAAAACTATTACAATTCATTCGCTGTTGTCACTCACTGAAACTGTACATGAAATTTGTTTGAATCAACAAGTCAGCTTGGTATTTGATTTGCACAAGTCAGTTGGTGCATCCGCTGCAAAATTGGTCATCTGTTGTGAATTACCTAATCGCTGAAACATTGTTTATTTGCTTATAACAAATCTATTTGCTACTGTCCATTGGCTAAGATAGTCCATCCGCTTGAACTTGATTCGCTCTATCCATTTGCTCGGATTTAAATAATCTATTCGCTGAGTTGCTGCATCCACAAGATTTGAAATTTGTTCATTCGATTATAGTTCATTTGGCTGAACTGTTCATCCGCTGAAAATATTCTCCATTCATTGAGTTAGTTTAGGTGTTTGTGAGCCTCACGGATTCAGAATATTCTATCCTAACGGATCAAGACATTACCTGATTTTAACGAATCAACACACTATTGATTTACACGGACCAACGATTCATCTTTCACGGATTTGAAATCTTTTGTTGATTTGAAATTAGTATTCATTCACACGAATTAGCATATCACATCATTGCTCATTCACGAAAAATTAGTATTTTTTGCGTATTTGATTTTCAAATCTGATCAAGTATCTGTTTAACTGTTTGCAGGTGACTCAAGGTTAATTTCAAAGAATGACATCATGGAGGAAGAATTTTACAACATGTTTTACAACGCGTTTATGTCTGAAACAACACCCGCAACGGAAAGTGTTTCAAATGTGATTTCAGAAAGTTTGAATTTTGATAACGTGTACGGAAATCATCAAAGGCCACCAAAACTAATGAATATCGAAGATTATCATTGGTGGAGCAGCAGATTTGAAAACTGGGTGAAGGCTTACGCTTATGATAGTTGGGTTATGCTAACATTCGGATATGAAAAGCCGATAAACGATAAAAATGAATTACTTGGAATTAAATAATTTTCAGATAAAGATAAAAAGGAACACTCTAACGAACTCAGAATGATAACACTATTACAACAATCAGTTAGAGAGGATATTCTTTACTTGCTTCAACATGGTGAAACGTCCAAATCAATGTGGGAAGCGTTGATGGTTAAAGCCAAAGGTAGTAAAGATATCAAGAAAAACAAAAATTCTCTGTTGAAAAAGGAATTTGATTTGTTCGGATGCATGAAAGGAGAAACTGTCCGACAAATGATAGAAAGATTCTGTCATTTGAAAATTGAGCTAGAAAGACTTGGAATTAGAAAGGACAGAGAAGAGATTATCGACAAACTGATCAAGGCATTACCACACTAGATGATTGGCAAACATTTGTCATGATTCTGAAAAATGATACCAATTTTGACGAAATTACATTGGATAGTCTTATCGAAAACTTGAAGGTCATGATCTAGAATTACAGAAACACAGCAAAATGATCGGTTCAAGTTATCAACAGAATGTTGATTTGTATTATCGTAAGAGCATGCTAATGAACAATCAGCCACCAAAGATTAGTATGGCATTTAGTGCTGACAACACTGGTGATTCTTCAAAGAGCAAATCTCCAAGCAATGATGTACGGTCGTATACGGACCTGAACGAGTCTATCAGAAGAGCTTTTATTGATTTGAACGGCGGAAACAGAAAAATCAGATTCAATTCAGCGATAATACACTTTAAACTGTTGCTTCTATTGATTTGAATGACGTTTACATTCGAGTCAACACTTCGGCAGCACTTCGTGGCTCACCGGAAGACAACACCTAGAACTATCTATTGATTTCGCTCCTAATGACACTATATATAGTGTCTCTGATTTCGCTCCTAGCTACCAATCAACATCAGGAGTGGAATTAACAATTAATATTACGAGCGAAATCAGGATCTAAAGTATATGAGCGGAATCAGAATGATATGCATGTTTGAGCGAAATCACCAACTATGAAAAATAAATGCTTTTGTCTCATGTGTAATGATGCAATGATGACTTCACTATTATGATGTCATCATCAAAGATGGTGACATCATCCTCTTTCGGATCCGCAACGAGACTGAGACTCGACATAAGACGAAGACGACAGATGTATGCACCAACAGACTCCCCCTCAGATGTTGACGAGTCTTAAGTGTCGAGTCCTCGCATCTTCAGTCTTTATCAGTCTTTTTTCTTTCTTAGCATATACCAAGATCTTCTCTTTGGCTCTAGCCTCGTCAGACTCCCCCTCTCATCATGATGGGATCGCCATCTGGAATAAGCTATTACCTTGAGATTGCATCCTGGTTTTAACTCTGTTTAAGCTCATCTCCTGCACAATCTTCTCACTAAAACATAAATTTTTACTTAAATCAATAAGAAAAACTTACTAGAAATAGTTACACCAAGTTCAACTTAATGATCCTGATTAACTAAACAAACTTTCTTTCTCAAAATAAATTTCTCAATTCAGCACACACACTCCCAAACCAGTTCATCATGTTCAGCACTTGGAATTTTGAAAATCAGCTCTCCAACATCAGTTGTCGAAAATCTTTTTGTATTTTTCAAAATTTATGCTAAAACACACTAAAATCTTTTTGGGTTTTGAAATAGAATGAAATACAATAAAGAAATATTTACATACAATATTTTTGTGAGTTTGTGTAAGAGGATCATATCAGTTTTTATGACCAATCACTAGCACCGTTAAGCTTTAACATTTTAAGCTCTAAACGATTCACATCGATTGACGATATATTTGTCCACTTAAACTCAATCTAAAAACTTTCGAAATGCTTACCGATACGTTAAGGTATATTAAGATAGCGCTAAAATTCTTATGGACCCCACGATCTCAACATATCCCCTCATCATGCAATACACTGACTCAAGTAATGCTTTTAAACTTTTATCAACTGTGATTTGTGCGAAAACAAAGCAGAATGTTTAAACATTAACAATCAGGTCGATACTTCTGTATACGCAGAGAAAGTCCAATGTTTAAACAAAATGAGAAAAATAAAACAAGTTGAAGTTGTTTAGGCTTTAACCACCAGGTCGATACTTCCGTATACGCAGAGGAGGTCCAAAGCTTAAACGAAACACCAAAGAAAATAAAGCAGAACGTTTAGGCAACAACATCCAGGTCGATACTCACGTATACACAGAGGATGTCCGATGCTTAAACAAAATAAAGAAATAAAACAAGTTTAAATCTTTGCAAAATGAAATGCACAATCACAGTGACTTTTCAGCAAAGTTGTGAAAGTTCACAAACTTAACCAGTTTTATGTCTTTCGACAATCAGCGATTACTGAGTAGGCACACAGTCAAGAAGGACAAAACTAAGTACTATGCTTTCAATCATGTTTCCCACTAGAACTAGGCTTTTTCATTTAGGTTTGTATCGTTCTCGCAAATCTACTAGTCTAGCTGAGCCTACCGTCACATTTTTAGTGAGATCGTTTATCACATTTTATCTCTCCATTTCTTTAGCATGCTGTGATAGTCCAACTGATCTACTATCATTTCCTCTTTTTCACAACAAAACTCATTTTTGCATTTTTTAATGTTTTTGTCATTTTCAAATTTTCAAATTTTCAAATTTTTTAAAAATTTTTACTCCCCCTAAAATCAAAATATGTCTCAATTTTGATTTTCTGGGAAAATTTGAAAACAAGCTATACAAGAAATGTGACAACATGATGAGAATTACTTCAATTCTCCATTCACTTGGCATAAACAATCAGAACTCCCCCTGACACCAAAACATTTTCCCATAGTGATTTCAAAACACTTAAGTTTGTTTTAATCAAAATGGTTTTTCTGGAAAATTAGTTTTGTTTGTCTTTTTACAAACTCGGGGTTCTTTCATCACATTGTTCACCTTTATCCACTCATCGGAAAGATAAATCAAGTACAACTTAATGTCCTTGATTAGTCTTTTGTGATTCGAAATATCACAGTTACCAACCTGTGAATTTCTCAAGAAATATGCCGATACCTGTTCCACACTTACCAACCTGGGAACTCCGGCAAGTCAGGTTTTTCATTTGAACAGATTCATCCAAGCCTGACGGTCCTTGGGTGCTTTTGAATTCTTGTTCAACAATGGTGGAAAATTTGCATCATCCATTGTTAGACCAGAATTCTCAATTTTTACCTCAACAACTAGCTCTTCTGGTTTTACCATACCAGAATCATTGCCTGAATGTGGCTTGTCTGACTTTGATGAGCCAAATTCATCGCCGGCATGTGGCTCCTTTGTTTCCGAAGAAACAGATTCATTGCCAGAAAGTGGCTCCTTTGTTTTTAAAGAAACAAATTCATCGCCGACTTTTATTGGAACCCAATCCACTCTAGATTTAGGTTTTCCAAATTCATCAACTTGTGACAAAAATGACTTTTCACAATTTCTTTTATATTCAAAAACTTTGATAAAGTTTTGTCTGAAAAATTAACTTTCTTTGATTGTTTATCAGTTTGATTAGTCAATTTTTCTTTCGTTACTCTCTCTTTTGTCCTCAGATTTGTATCTGATGAATTCGTTTTGCCTGACTGATCATTTGAGCAAATCGATTCATCAGAACTTTTATCTGAATTACCAATTGTACCCGAGGACAAAATCCTTTCTAGATACTCTCTCGCTTTCTTCCTCAGTCTGTCTTTTTGCCCCTGTGAAAGCTTCACTTTCTTTTCTTGAACTTTAGGTTCTTAAACCTTCTGTTCTTTGGGCTTGACATTGACTGTTTTCTTCACCTGCTTCGGAGATTCAGCCCTCGATCTTCTCATTGATCTCATTGAGCAATCTCTAGCAATATGGCCAATGATGTTGCAGTTAAAACATCTCCTTGACTCAAACCTCCAACTCTGGCAGTTAACAGGAATGTGTCCTTGATAGCCGCATCTGTAACACACTCTGTTATCGTACCAATCACCATTTTCAGTCCAAACATTTAGATCAAAGCACTGTTTGGCTTGGTGATAATCTTTCATCCTCTTGTTTGCTGGATTTGGCTTTTGAGCACTATGGTCCGACCTGCACCACTCATTACAAACAATTTTTGAATTTTCATTTTTTACTTTTTGTAATTTTTGATTGCGATTGGATGATTGATCTGATGAACTTTTATTTTCTTTTTGAACATTTTTCAAAATTTTCTCTTTTTGTTTTTGTTCCACTTTCTTCTTCAAAGGTTTTTGCTTAGAGCATTCTCCCTTTTCAGTTGATTATGGAACAGTTTCTTGAAACTTTTCTTTTAATTTCAAAAACAAATTCTTTTTTTTAATTTTTCCGTTTTCATCATCAGATTTTTCATCGCAATCTTCAACTATGACTTTATCATAGTTTGTGACATCGTCACTTATTGGAACTGAATTAACTGGTTTTGGGCAGGGAATAGCTGAAGTATTCACAAAAACCTTCAACTTTTCTTCCCATTCCCTGATTTTACTTTCTAACTCTTTGATTTTCTTTTGAGCACATTCAGCTTCTTTTTCAAGTCGAATAATCGTCTGAAGATGAGAATTTATCATTTTTTGCTTTTCAATGTTATTATTGCTAAAAACAGATCTCCCATCTTCAAGAATCTTTATTTGACTTTGAAAATCTTTTTCAATCTTTACTTTTTAATTTTCCAAATTTTGTATTTTATTTTTCAAAACATTTTCTGATTTTTAAAATTTTTGTTTTCTAATGACAAACTCTCAACCTCCTTCAAGAGTTTGTCATTTTCAGATGTCAACTTCTCACAATTTTTCAGCAAAACAAGAATCTGTTTATCATCAGCTTTTGTCTCAACCTTTAAAGCTGAAATATTTTCAACCTGTTTCTTTTCCTCATGAACACTTTCATCCTTACTCTCTTTTTCTGATGAATGATCAAAGATAGGTGCATCTTCTTCAACCTTTTTCTTTAATACTGGTTGAGGATTCACAGATACAGGTTTTTCAGATTCTACTTTCTCAATCTTGACCGATGGAACTTGTTCAACCTGCCTTTTCACACTAGGTTTGATTTGCTTTTCTGTTGTTGCGGCTTTTACTTCTTTCTCAGCTCTGATCTCTTCTTTAACAATAACTGCCTTTTGATTCTTTCTTTTTGCATCTTGTTTTTCTTTCAATTTTTCAATTTTATCGGCATAAAATAACTTTCCACTACGTTGATCAAATGGAAGTTGTTGTTTAAGATATTCAAGTTCCCGGATTTCCTCTTCATAATTGTCACTCTCTTCATCAGACGAGTGATCAAAAACCGGAATTTTTTCAACTTCTTTTGCTGAGACTGTTTCTCCTTCTTGCTTTATCGGAATATACTGATGAGATTCATAATGCACATATGCCAACACTTCTTCAAAATCCATGTTTCGATGTCAAATGTTCACTTTAAATGTTGATTGGGCCGAGAATATGACTTGGGCCAAGAACTTGTTCAACACTGATATTTGTCAAAAATATTGATACTTTCTAAATAAAGATCAACAATCAATATCACTCTTGGGCCATAATCGAATATAGTGGGCTTGACTATAGTGCAGCCGACAACTTGATATTTCAGCTCAAATATGATTGGGCCGCTTTATCTCGATCACATGGGCTGACAACTTGATTCACAAGGCTTCACATGCAAACATGTGCCGACAACTTTGTAACCCAAGATTACTCTATTGGACCAATACTATCTAGTGGGACGGTGTTGTCACAACCAATATGAATTCACGTGACTTGGTAATCTCAAACAACCTTTAACTTGAGAAAATGGCCGACACCTTATCTAAAACTTAATTGAATCACATGCAAGACTTTTGTCCACTAAAATTTCATTGGACCGCAATTTAAAACTGGCCGACAACTCAGTTAATGATCACATGCAAACTGAAATGGTTCTGATCACCTAAACACTTTGGAGCGGAATCTCTCGATAACTGTTCTGAGCGGAATCACTGACAACAATTAGGAGCGAAATCAGACTTAACTCAGGAGCGGAATCAGAAAACTTTGTAACTATGAGCAGAATCTCAAAATTTTTGGAGCGGAATCAAAAACAAATCACGAGCGGAATCAAAGCTGATGTCATCTTTTCCGAGAACAGTTTCGAGCTGAATCACAAAAATGACTAGTTTTACTTCGAATTTGGACATGAAACTTTCAAGGCTTTGTTAGATACTAATTCCGAGCAACATGTACAAAAATCAGATCAAATCGACAACTTTTTCCCAGTCAATTTGCAAAGGACAGTGTAGAAAGTGTAGAAAAACAGAAATTTTCGTCTGAAATCGGCTGATTTAGCAAGAGCTCTTCAACCTTAGCTCTGATACCACTTGTAGGATCGTATACGGACCTGAACGAGTCTATCAGAAGAGCTTTTACTGATTTGAACGGCGGAAACAGACAAATCATATTCAATTCAGCGATAATACACTTTAAACTGTTGCTTCTATTGATTTGAATGACGTTTACAATCGAGTCAACACTTCGGCAGCACTTCGTGGCTCACCAGAAGACAACACCTAGAACTATCTATTGATTTCGCTCCTAATGACACTATATATAGTGTCTCTGATTTCACTCCTAGCTACCAATCAACACCAGGAGCAGAATTAACAATTAATATTACGAGCGAAATCAGGATCTAAAGTATATGAGCGGAATCAGAATGATATGCATGTTTGAGCGAAATCACCAACTATGAAACATAAATGATTTTGTCTCATATGTAATGATGCAATGATGACTTCACTATTATGATGTCATCATCAAAGATGGTGACATCATCCTCTTTCAGATCCGCAACGAGACTGAGACTCGACATAAGACGAAGACGACGGATGTATGCACCAACAAATGATTCTGTATATCATTCGTCGTCTGCATCAACTAAAACCAATCCAAATCAGAACTGGAAAGATTCTCCAAACTTGAATACTAATTTCGCTAGACAGCATATGAGTTTCTTGGCTTCCGTTCTGGAATCTTACAAAAGTCTGGTCGCAGGCAAGATAGGCAATCCAAATATGACAAAGGAAGATTACGACCAGGTAGATCAAGAAGAGATGGAGCTCATGGATATTCGATGGTGTATGGCTAGCATAATCAGGAGGGCTCAACGTTTTATCGAGACTACCATGAGGAAATATCCTGAAGGTCCTTATATGAAGCTGGGATTTGACAAAGCTAAGGTCACTTGTTTCAAGTGCAAACAAAAAGGGCGCTTCAAAAGAGAGTGTACCAATAAGCAAGCTGATGAAAGTGTGAATCCATTTCATGAAGACTATTACAAGAAAGCTATCTATCATCGCACCAATGAGCAGCCGTCGAGGACAAATCAAAAACAAATTGGTGAACGCTCTTCAGGTGAGAGGAAACAAGACTTGATAATAAGTCAAGAGGATGAAGGGCTTAACTGGAATAAATACCTTAAAAAGAAGACAAAAAGGCATTGGTTGCTGAGACGAGAGCAAGTCGAGAGGAACGTCATGCACGGATGTGGTTGAGTGAAGTATATGAAACTTTCATGGAAGCAAAATGTGCAAATAGATCGGATGATGAGAGGAAGTGTTTCATTGATCATCAAGGAAATCCAGCAGTTGATCCTGATATGGTAGATTTTAAGGCACTTGTTGCTGCTATTCCAACTGCATGAGAGTAAGCCTCATGGATCAGAGAGAATCCAAACTACAAGAAAGAAATGGAGGTGGGCATAAAAAGGGTGATCTATGCTAGTGTTGAAAAGAAGAAGAGTGTTGAAGAAATCATTGACGAAAGCAAGAAGATGAAAGAAGAAATTCTGGAGAAGACGATTGACAACACATCTGTGGCAGATCAAGTTGAGGTAACAATTTAAACTAAATCTACTGATTAGTCTGATAATGCTAAGTCAATTGATAAAATTGATGAAATTGATAATAAATCTGAAATTAAAACTGAAGTGCAATGCAGGAAATGCATGGAAACATACAGTGCCTGTACTGAGAATTATGGATATTTAAGATCCAGAAATATTGAGTTTACTAAAATAGAACATATTTTTAAAGAAAAATGTATCGAAATGCTTGAAAATGAAAAAAATTTGAAATAAAAAGAAGAAGAGCTGACATAGAAATGTGATAATCTTGAAAACAAAAACAAAGTTTTAAAACAAATGTGTTCAACTGATTGCAATGAGTATTTACATAAAGATAATATTATTCAAGAGTTGCAAAAAGAATATGATGGAATGAAATTGTCATATAATACTATAAAAGAATCTTATGAAACTTTGAAGAGTCAAGTTAAAAGTCTAGATGGGAGATTGTCAAAATGTTTAGAAACAACAAAATTTGTTGAAGCCAAATATGAAGGAAAACAACGGGTTTTAAATCAAGAATTCGCGGAAAAAGAAAAGGTTGTTAATAAACTTCAAAGTTATCATGCTTCTTCATACATTCTGGAACATATTTTCAAAATCACACCAAATGTTAAAGAGTCTGAAAAGAACAAAAAGGGAATTGGGTCAGAATATCATCAGGTTCCACCACCGTTGGAGAATAATTATACATTTTATGCTGACGAAAAGGTGCAAAAAGCAATAAACATGGTTGACCAATTACCTGACAACATCGATGTGACTTACACCAAATCTAATGATCTTGATGATTCAGGGGTGGTAGGTAAGGCTGTTGAAAGCGTTTTGAGAGATGAGACTACCAACAATGGTAAGTTCGAATCACATGATGAAAATGAGGAAAGTTTTCAAAAGAATTATCTTAAAAATTCAAAAATGAGAAAGATGCGAATAATGATCCAATAGGATTGGCATATACCATGATTGGAGTGGACATATTATTCTCATGTATTGAATTTCCGATTCAAAATGTGATTTCGGATAAAATTGATAAAGTTTTCAAATTGGTAGAAATTGAGAAGTCTGAAATTGCAAAATTTGTTGGCAAAAGCAAGAAAACTTTTTATAACAAACCTAGTTACAAAATGAAAAACATGAAGGCTGGGTTGGGTTATAAAAAGAAACAAAATCAAAAGAAACGATATGAAAAGATAAATTATCAGAAAAAGACAAACTTTGTTCACGGAACAAGTTCCGAAGAAGAGAAAGAACTTCGATTTAGTCGACAGAATAATGAAGAGTTCTATGCTCAGAAAAAGTAACAACAACAGGCAAAAGATGTTTCCAAGAAAACATGCTTTAAGTGTGATCAAATTGGACAATTTGGTTGCAAGTGTCCAAATCTGAAGCCTGTTGATGTTGAAAAGAAACGGAAAGTTGAGTTTGAGAAACAGAAGTCAAACAAGTTTGAATCAAAGCGAACTTGGAAATCAAAGACACCCAAAGTTGTGCCACAACAGATTTGGAAACAAAAGGTTGACGTTTCAGAACCAAAACAAACTTGGAAGTCAAAAACATCCAAGTTTGAACTAAAACAAACATGGAAACCTAAAAATGATTTACCAAAACAAAGCATTCAAAATGAATCAAGGTTTTATCAAAGGAATGCTTTAAAAGGACAAACTTGGGTAGTCAAGAAACAGACATCTGTGAGTGATAATCGAAAAATTGATTCAACCAAGAAGGTTGACAATCAGAATGAAAAAGTGTTTGTGAAAAATGATAAAGATTTTCCAAAGTTGAACAATTCTTATTGTGTCACAATACCCAAGGTCAAACAGGCATGGGTTGCATTATTCAATTGATTGAGTTGTTTAAATGTGCAGGTGCTCCTGAAGACAGATGAATGTCAACCTGTAGAGCGGAGCAGCCTGGCACGGGAGGTGGCAAATCCCTGAGGACGAAAAACAGGGATTGTTTGTTTTTGTACATAAATTAAAAACCCTAAAAATGAAAAAAATTAAAACTAAAAAATATGTTTTTATGTTGTCAAAAATTAAAAAATGAAAAAAAATATGTTTGTTTTTAAATTTGTTAAAAAATCAAAACTTTTACAAAAAAATGTTGATTGAATATGCCGAAACAAACAATCAATGTGTTGAACAAACATGATTATTTCACAAGTGATTAAATGGTTATAACATTGTTAAAAGTCAATGTATTGTAGATCATAGGGGTACTTTCTGCAATAACTTGTCAAGCAGAAAATGGATGGCGAGACGAAGCTATCTACATCGGTTATCAAATTTTCTTAAAATGTTTTAGATTTTTGGGGGAGTAAATATTTTCAAAAAATACAAAAACATTTGAAAATTTTGAAAAAGCCAAAAACATGAGAAAATTAAAAAGATTTTTTGTGTAAAAAGAGGAAATGATAGTACATTAGTAGACAATCACACCATACTAAAGAAATGGAAAGTCAAATGTGATAAACGGTCTCACTGATGATATGCCAGTAGGTTTACACACTTAGTAGATTGATTTTGAGATATAAACCCAAATATCAATAGCTTTCTTATCTCGTAGGGAAAATCTCTCGGATATATGGAGTTAGTACTCCGAAATTTCGTTTGAGAGGTTGCCTGATTCTGAGATACTAGGTCTTTATACTTATTGATATCTGGGGTATTATACCTGGTCTTTTGATTTTGCGTCAGCAATGGCCTAGACCTCGTATAATACTTTGAGTGATTTAAAAGCTTTCCCTCTGCATAAAAATTGAGAAATATCGAAAGATATAAATCAAGTGCAGTTGTAAAGAAGATCCCTAAGTGGGACACACCTTTAAGTCGAGCCTTTAATTCTTTGACTGAACGGTAGTTCATACCTGAGCTCTCATGGTCTCGTTCTAACCCAGAGTACAGATATCAATATAGTATACTCACTTGTAAGACTGAATCTAGGGAATCTTGATACGGGGGTATATTCAGAGGTGGGACACGCGAATAAGTTAAGTGCTTAAAACACTAAATCTCGTATCTCGAATCAGTTGAACTTTGTGTGAAAATTTAAGTGGACAAGTATACTAACAATCTAAGTGAATCGTTTAAAGCTTAAAGTCAATAAAAGGTCAATGGTGCTAGTGATTTGTCATAAACTGATATGATCCTCTAACACGAACTCAAACAAAAATATTGTCTGTAAATACTTTTTTACTGTTTTATGTTACAGAAAAATTACAAAAAGATTTTTGGAATGTTTTAGCATAAAAACTTTGAAAAATACAAAAAGATTTTGTTTATACTTTATTTTCGACAACCGATGTTTGAAAGTTGAGTTTCAAAATCTAAGTATGCTGAACATGTTTATGAAAATAAACAAGTTCATTAATTTGAAACTTGAAATTTTACATGAAAATCAAAAATGGTTGTTGAAATCTCCAAGGTCATTAATTTGGACTTGGATGATTAATTGTGAGATTTTTGGATGCTTACTTGTCAGATATAGAGTTATTTGATTAGGGGAGTGGAGTCAGGTAATTCTGGGAGATTAAATATTGTTACATCTATGATTAGAGCCAGGTCATCAATCCTGAATATCCAAAAAGCTTTCACTGTTAAATATTTATGGTAATAGCTAGATATATGATCTTGGATCTAAATTGTCAAATATTTTACAAGTGGTTTGAAATTGTTAGATTTTTAGATGTTGAACCAGATTACGGTCCCGATAGCTGAGTCTAAGGGGGGTCTGAAGACAATCTCAAAGCAAGGGGGAGCTTGTAGAGATGGAACAAGGTGACGATCCTGAAAAGCCGCCGGAAGCTTAAATAAAGGGGGAGCCTAGAGAGAGAGTCTGAAGATAGGGGAAGCTGTGGATTCAGAACGTAGAATCAAGAAGAGCTTGAAGAACTAAAGGGGAGTCTGTGGTACTGAAGATGTCAAAGCTTCGTGGTATTCGATATAGTTTTAGGCATGGATTGGTTAGCCCTTAATGAAGCCCACATTGCCTGCGATAAGAAACTTATCGAGATTAAATCCCCATCCGGTGATATACTCACTATCCATGGAGATCAACACTATAGGTTGCCCGAGGGAGCATCTCTGCTCAAGGCATCCAAGTGCTTGAAGAGAGGATCTGTCATTTACATGGCAAAGGTGACCAATGACGAACCGAAGCCGAAGATTGAATACATTCCAATCATCTTAGAGTATCCCGATGTTTTCCCTGAAGATCTACCTGGTCTACCCCCGAATAGACAAGTCGAGTTTAGAATCGACATCCTACATGGATCAGCTCCTGTAGCCAGAGCACCATACCATCTAGAACCCACTGAAATGAAGGAACTAAAGGCACAACTGGAAGGGTTATTAGAGAAAGGCTTTATACAGCCGAGTTACTCGCCCTAGGGAGCTCCTATTCTCTTCGTTAAGAAGAAGGACGGTTCGATGAGAATGTGCATCGATTACCGCGAACAAAACAAGATCACGATCAAGAATCGATGTCCTTTGCCAAGGATCGAAGATCTATTTGATCAACTACAAGGAGCCAGTTACTTCTCAAAGAATGATTTGAGATCTGGTTCTCACCAATTGAAAGTGTGACTGCAGTATGTCTATCACTTCCGTCAATCACGTATCGCAACCCCGACCCCTGCCTAGGGAGGCGGGCGGCCGCGGCCTACTCATAGATGGTGGTATCGGTATTTATCAATTTGGCAGCGGAAATTACATCAGGACCGTAGTTAGGAAATATTTTATCAGAGTAAAATACCACATTTTTATAATATTAAACACATGGGAAATTCCCAAGTTTCCATTACAAACATTTTATAGCGGTAAACCCTATTTATTAAATAAAAACATCTTCTTTATTTAGGTAACTTTTATAGCCACTTTCCAAGCCTTCAGTGCTGTCCAGCTGGCTTCTATTTAGCTTTCACATTTTGTTACCTGAAACGCGTTTAAAAACATTTTTTCAGTGGGAAATACTGGTGAGTGAATCCCAATTTAATCAAGACAGGTAAATCAGTTTAACAATTATTGAGGGCGATCTCACAATTACATTTGTTTGTTTTTCTACTTTAATTACCACCCACGGTACTGTCAGCCCGACTTGTGGTCATGTTACTACTGACAGTGTAGTAACAAATTTTGTATACAAAACCCCAACATACCGACGATAATTGTAGAATACAAATACTCAATCACTGTTTAATATAATATAAAACATTTGAGGTTTTGTAAAAATAGTTTGCAAAAAGGTTCACAAAAAGGAGATTACTCACATTGCAACTTTAGGGTTTTCCTTTGTGATTTCCTGGTGATTATCTATTAATTACACAATGCACACGCGTTGGTATAATAACCCAATATTTACATTAGTTATACTCTCCCCGAGACAGAACTCCAACGACTACGACGGGTAGAGCCTTGACAGCCGTTACAGAGCACTAGATCAATCGGGCAGTGTATCTAATACGTAACCGGGGGTTATGATACTTAATATGAGGCAGAACCTCACTATTTTAGAGGGGTATTATGCCCGGTATAATGTCTACTACTCAGAAATTAGAGAGAAAATACGCAAATTTTGAACGATTTCAACTGAATCCGATCGCGGCTATTTATAGTGCTGATACAACACTTTGACGTGCCCTTCGAAGGAATCAGCAAAGGGCTTCACGGCCCGCAAGGCCAAATAGGGTAGGCCCTAGCTTGGCTGACTCGAACCCTAGACCTAACACGTTCACGACACGTGGCGGCACCTGGTGCCGGCCTGATCCTGAGCTGTCGCGGCGCGCGACGAAGCTTGCTAAGGGTCCATTATTCATATACGGGGTGTATTTTAAGGCGTATAGGGACATTATAAATATTTTAGAGGTGTTGGAAATATTTTAGAAGGGTTATTATATCCTCCCCACCTTGTTTTAGAACTCGTCCTCGAGGTCTACTAGAATAGGTGTGGGTATTTCCTTTGCATCTCTGATTCAAGCTCCCATGTGTATTCTGGTCCTCTCTTGGAATCCCATTTCACTTTGACTAGAAATAATCTTTTGTGTTTAAGGTTCTTGACTGTCTTGTCTTCAATCTGTAGCGGTTTTTCTATAAATTTAAGTTTCTCATTTACCTCTATATCCTTAAGAGGCACTATTAATGATTCATCGGCTAAACACTTTTTGAGATTGCATACATGAAATACATCATGTATTCCTGCCATCTCCTCTGGCAGTTGTAGCTGATAAGCTACAGGTCCTATTTTTCTAATAATCTCAAAAGGTCCAACATACCTGGGGCTTAGCTTTCCCCTTTTGATGAATCTTACTACTCCTTTCCAAGGAGAGACTTTCAATAATACCTTGTTTCCTACTTGAAACTCCAACGGCTTTCACCTGTTATCAGCATAACTCTTTTGTCGATCGCGTGCTGCTTTTAGTCTTTCCTTGACTTGAATAATCTTGTCGGTTGTTTCTTGCACTATCCCAGGTCCAAATAGTTGATTTTCTCCAATTTCTGCCCAACAGACTGGAGTTCGGCACTTTCGCCCATAAAGTGCTTCTAATGGTGCGGCATTGATACTGGTATGATAGTTGTTATTGTAGGAAAAATCTATTAATGGTAAGTGATCGTCCCAATTTCCCCCGAAATCAATTACACAAGCTCTAAGCATAACTTCCATTGTCTGAATTGTCCTTTCGCTTTGTCCGTCCGTTTGAGGATGATAAGTGGTGCTTAGATTTAGCTTGGTTCCCATTGCTTTTTGAAAACTTGTCCAAAAATGAGAGGTAAAACGGATATCTCTATCAGAAACAACTGATAAAGGAATTCCATGTAATGAAACTATTTCATTTACATACAACTTGGCTAATTGTTCCATATTGAAAGTTTCTTTCATTGGTAAGAAATGAGCTGACTTGGTTAACCTGTCTACCATCACCCAGATTGTATCATTACCTTTTCTTGTTTTGGGTAATTTGGTAACGAAATCCATTGTTATCAATTCCCATTTCCAAATCGGCATCTCTAACTGCTGCAATAAACTGGAGGGTTTCGGATGTTCAGCTTTAACTTGTGAACAAGTTAGACATTTGGAAACATAAGCTGCTATATCCTTTTTCATTCCTATCCACCAAAAATTCTTTCTTAAGTCTTGATACATCTTATCACTTCCAGGGTTTATCATATACTTAGACTTATGGGCTTCTTCTAATATTCGGTGGCGTAGGTTTCCTCGTTTAGGTATCCAAATTCTCTCTTTATGGAATCTCCAAATTCCATCTGTTCCCTGTTATAGTTCCTTAATCATTCCTTTCAGTTTCTTAGTATCATCCTTGATTACTGATTCTTGTGCTTTTCTAATCGGGTCATTTAAATCTATTTGTAGGTTTAATTTAAGAGAACGTACTCTTTTTGGCTTTTCATGATATTTTCAACTTAAAGCATCAACAACTACATTGGATTTTCCTGCATGATACTGGATATTACAATCATAATCACTAAGAATCTCCATCCAACGTCTTTGTCTCATATTTAATTCTTTTTGCCCAAAAACATATCTTAAACTCTTATGATGGGTGAAAATGGTAAACTTACTACCGTAAAGGTAATATCTCCAAATTTTCAGGGCAAAAATTATAGCTCCTAATTCTAAATCATGGGTTGAATAATTTTCTTCATGATTCTTAAGTTGTCTAGACGAATAGGCTATAACCTTTTGACGTTGCATCAATACACATCCATAACCTAACTTAGAAGCGTCACAATAGACTACAAAGTCTTCAGTTCCTTCTGGTAACGCTAGTATGGGTGCGTTGGTTAATCTTTGCTTAAGAATTCTAAAGGCTTCTTCTTGTTTTGGTCCCCATTCAAACTTAACAGATTTACAGGTTAGCTTAGTTAAGGGAATGGCTATTCTAGAAAAATCTCGGATATACCGTCTATAATAACCGGCCAGTCCTAGGAAACTTCTAACCTCTGTTGGTGACTCAGGGGTTTTCCATTTAGTAATTGTCTCAATCTTTGTGGGATTCACATGAATTCCTTCATGGTTAACTAAATGCCCAAGAAACTGTACTTCTTCTAACCAAAACTCACACTTCAAAAATTTAGCATAAAGCTTTTCTTTTCTCAGTAAACTTAGGAGCGCATGCAGATTCGTTGCATGTTCCTCTTTACTCTTAGAGTAAATGAGAATATCATCTATAAATACAATTATGAATTTATCCAAATATAGCTTACATATTCGGTTCATCATGTCCATAAATGCTGCTGGGGCATTGGTTAAACCAAATGGCATGACAGTAAAGTCATAATGGCCATACCTTGTTCTAAAAGCGGTCTTAGGAATGTCCTCTTCCTGTACCTTTAATTGATGATATCCTGAGCGTAAATCAATTTTAGAAAATAATCGGGCTCCTTGTAATTGATCAAATAAATCATCGATTCTCGGTAATGGGTACCAATTTTTAATCGTGGCCTTATTCAATTCTCGGTAATCAATGCACATACGCATTGACCTATCTTTCTTTTTGACAAATAAAATTGGTGCCCCCCATGGCGATGAACTCTGCTGTATGAATCCTTTTTTTCTAAAAGATTGTCCAGTTGTTTCTTTAACTCTTGCATTTCTGTTGGTGCCAAATGGTAGGGTGCTTTGGCAGTTGGTGTTGTTCCTGGTAGCAGATGAATTCTGAATTCGACTTCTCTGTCCGGCAGTAATCCTGGTAATTCTTCTGGGAATACGTCTGAGAATTGAGATATACGGGGATATCTTTCAATTCTTTTCCTTTTGTGTTAATGATTATAGAAATCAAATACACTATTGATCCTTTTCTTGCATAACTAGTTGTTTTCATCACAGAGATGAATTTTGTGGATCTAGATGGCTTATCTCCTTTAATTGTGAACTTTTCACCTTTTGGTGAATTAACTTGGATTGACTTTTGATCACATAGAATACTGGCTTTATTGGCTACTAGCAATCCATTTCTAATACAACATCAAAACCTGCCAGGTTCATAGGGTAGAGGTTTGCAATAAACTTTTGATTTAAAATTTTATTCTTGCCCCCCGCAAGATTTTGGTAATCTTAATGGATTATCCATTTGCTGTTTCTACTAAACATCCTTGTGGAAGTTTAGTTAATGGTTGATTGAGAAGTTTGCAAAATGAAGTATTAATAAAACTTTGGTTCGCACCAGAGTCAAATAATACTTTGGAAAAAACATCATTAACTAAAAACGTATAGGCGATCACATCCGGAATCATTTTGGCTTCTTCTACAGTTAAAACAAAGGCTCTAGCATTCTTAGTAGTCTTGTTGTTCATGGCTGGAGCTAGTTTCGAACATTTCGGCTTGATATGCCCTTTTTATCCACAGTTGAAGCACACTCCATTACTGGGTTTCATCCTACAATCCTCTTCTTTGTGTCCTGGTATCTTGCAGAAGTTGCAATAGGTGGAGCGTCTTCCTGAATGTTTCTTCTTGCAGGCTTTACATGTAACAACCCTAAATAAAACCGACACCCTCATAATATTTCCGACACCCTGGTATATTTTAAAATATCCCAAAATACACCCCATACGTGAAAACGGGCCTCAAATATATTAAATAGTATTAAAAATAAATTAAAAATCAGAAAATTAAGTTCAGGCGGGCCGCGTAAGGCCACACCTTTAGTTGACGCGGGCCGCGACAAGGCAGGCCACCCGCCCTCCTCCTGAGGCCACCACGTGGTGACACGTGGCGAAGCTAGGGTGGTGACACCTCAAGGCTACGCTGTTGACACTGGATGCGTAAACCCTGGTCTCGTGTTACGCGGGCCGCGAGAGGACCAGACTCAGCAACTATATAAGAAGGCCATCGGGTTTCATTCAGAATCGTTCATTTCTTTCTTTCTAAGCGAATTTCTGAAGTTATAAGCATAATATTCGAGTATTATACCCCCTAATTAGCGAGGTTCTGCTCCGTTGTAAGTATTATAACCCCAGTTTTGTATTAGATATGTTGCCCGATTGATTTAGGGTTCCGTAACAACTGTCGTGGTTCTGCCCGACGTAGTTGTTGGAATACCGTCTCGGGGAGGGTATCATTAATATTATCAAAGAGTTATTACACTAACCTATGTACATTTGTGAAAATTATAGATTAATCCCAGGAAACCCTTACGCGAAGTCTACGATAGCAATGTGAGTTTATCCAATTTTTGTTAAACTTTTTGTAATATTTTACAAAACCTTAAGGCTTTACAATGTGATTAAGCGGTGATTGAGTCTTTGTAGTTCTTCAATTACTGCCAGTATGTTGGGGTTTTGTATACAAAATTTACTACACTGTGAGTAGTAAGTCGGGACGACAATAAGTGTGTATGTTTGAAAAAAAATGATAATATATCTATCGTAGTATAGACCACCTCGTGGTTAGTTATGCATATTAGTATTGTATTTTTATTCCAGTTGTATTGTAATAGATATAGATGCATACTATAAAATAGAGTAAGTCGCAATGCTCGACGATTTTGATCAACATGCTTGCCGTGTGATTTTTGTATTGGATATTGTCCTGTGATATTAATACTTGGTAATTGTTTAAAATCCATATGGCCGACGCAACAAATCCAGAAAACCAGAATAATGAAAATCAAATGAATAATAGTGAAATTCGACACCTTGTAACTCAAGGAATTAGAGATGCCATACCAGCTATTATCCAAAATGTTAGGGATGCGGAAAATAATGATAAAAGTGGTAATGGAAATAAACGAACCCAAACAGAACCTAGTCACAGTGTAAACAATGGACCCATACTTCAAGTGCCCATTCCAAAAAGAAGAACCATGTCTTATGGTTGTTCTTATAAGGAATTTTGGTCTTGTAAACCAATGGAATTCTCGGGCAATGAAGGGGACATTGCAGCTCTACGCTGGATAGAAAAGACTGAGGCAGTCTTAAAAATAAGCAAGTGCACAGAAGAAGATAAGATAATGTTTGCCTCCAATTTATTTAAGAACTCAGCCTTAGAATGGTGGAACACTATCCTCCAGTCTAGGGGAAGTGACAGGGTTTACAATATGGAATGTGAGGAATTTAAGAATATGGTAGAAAGGAAATTCTGTCCTCCCAATGAAAAAGAACAGATAGCAAACAAGTTCTTAAACCTTAGAATGACTGGAGTAGATAGTAAGGGATACACTACTTTATTCTTTGAATATGCTAGAATAGTGCCAACCCTGGCATCACCTGAACCAGTATTAATCTCCCGCTATATCTTGGGATTAATCAGTGAGATAAGGCATGTAGTCAAGGCCGCTAGACCTCAAACCATAGAAGAAGCTGTAGAACTAGCAAACACCTTGACTGATGAATTAGTACGTACACGAGAAGAAGACCAGAGGAGAAACCTAGCTCAAAGGCTTACCCAAGAATTCCTTCTGGAATTCCAACCGTGGGAAAAATATAGGTTCTACTTCTACACCCTATTGCAAGTATTGCAAAAGGAAGCATTCTGGAAGATGCTCCATATACTGTAATTTCTACAAAATATCTGGACACAAGGAAGAAGACTGCAGGAAGAAACCTAACAATAGGATATGCTACAACTGTGGAGAACAAGGTCATATCAAGCCGAACTGTCCGAAACTAGCTCCAGCCATGAACACCAAGAATACTAAAAATGCTAGAGCATTTGTTCTGACTGCAGAAGAAGCAAAGATGATCCCAGATGTGATCGACGGTACGTTTTTAGTTAATGATATTTTTGCTAAGGTATTATTTGACTCTGGTGCAAACCAAAGTTTCATTAATACTTCATTTTGCAAACTTCTCAACCAATCATTAACTAAACTCCCACAAGAATGTATAGTAGAAACAACAAATGGAGAAACCATTAAGATTTCTGAGATCTTGCAGGGAGCAAGAATAGAATTTTTAAATCAAAAATTTATTGCAAACTTTTACCCAATGAATCTGGCAGGATTTGATGTTGTATTAGGAATGGATTGGTTAATAGCCAATAAAGCTAGTATTTTATGTGATCAAAAGTCAGTCCAAGTAAATTCACCAAAGGGTGAAAAGATCACAATTAAAGGAGATAAACCCTCTAGATCCACAAAATTCATCTCTGTGAAGAAAACAACCAGTTATGTAAGAAAAAGGATCATTAATATATTTGATTTCTATAATCATTAATACTAAAAGAAAAGAATTGAAAGATATTCTAGTAGTATCCCAGTTTCTAGATGTGTTTCCAGAAGAATTGCCAGGACTACCTCCAAATAGAGAAGTTGAATTCAGAATCCACCTACTACCAGGAACAGCACCAATTGCCAAAGCACTTTACCGTTTGGCACCCGCAGAAATGCAGGAACTGAAGAAGTAGTTAGATGAACTGTTGGAGAAAGGATTCATACAGCCAAGCTCATCGCCATGGGGAGCGCCGATTTTATTCATCAAGAAGAAAGACGGGTCAATGCGTATGTGCATTGATTACCATGAATTGAACAAAGTCACGACTAAAAATCGGTATCCATTACCAAGAATCGATGATTTGTTTGATCAATTGCAAGGAGCACAATTTTTCTCAAAGATCGATTTACGATCAGGATATCATCAATTAAAGGTACAGGAAGAGGACATTCCTAAGACCGCCTTCAGAACAAGGTATGGTCATTATGAATTTATTGTCATGCCATTTGGTTTAACCAATGCCCCAGCTACATTTATGGACATGATGAACCGAATATGTAAACCATATTTGGATAGATTCATAATTGTCTTTATAGATGATATTCTTATTTATTCTAAGAGCAAAGAAGAACATGCAGTGCATCTGCACGCACTTCTAAGTTTATTAAGGAAAGAAAAGCTATATGCAAAGTTTTCGAAGTGCGAGTTTTGGTTAGAACAGGTACAATTTCTTGGGCATTTAGTTAATCATGAAGGAATTCATGTGGATCCCACCAAGATCGAGGCGATTACCAAATGGAAAACCCCTGAGTCACCAACCGAGGTTAGAAGTTTCTTAGGATTGGCCGGTTATTAAAGAAGATTTATTCAAGATTTTTCTAGAATAGTCATTCCCTTAACTAAGCTAACTTGTAAATCTGTTAAGTTTGAATGGGGACCAAAACAAGAAGAAGCTTTTAGAATTCTTAAGTAAAGATTAACCAACGCACCCATATTAGCATTACAAGAAGGAAATGAAGATTTTGTAATTTATTGTGATGCTTCTAAATTAGGTTATGGATGTGTATTAATGCAACGTCAAAAGGTTATAGCTTACGCCTCTAGACAGCGTAAGAATCATAAAGAAAATTATTCAACCCATGATTTAGAATTGGGAGCTATAATTTTTGCCCTTAAGATTTGGAGACATTACATTTAGGGTAGTAAGTTTACCATTTTCACTGATCATAAGAGTTTAAGGTATGTCTTCGGACAAAAGGAGTTGAATATGAGACAAAGACGTTGGATGGAAATACTTAGTGATTATGATTGCAATATACAGTACCATGCAGGAAAGGCAAATGTAGTAGCTGATGCTTTAAGTCGAAAATATCATGAAAAACCAAAAAGAGTACGTTCTCTTAAACTAAATCTGCAAGTAGATTTAAATGAACAGATTAGAAAAGCACAAGAATCAGTGATCAAGGATGATACTGAGAAATTGAAAGGAATGATTAAGGAACTAGAACAAGGAACAGATGGAATTTGGAGATTCCATAAGAAAAGAATGTGGATACCTATATTAGGAAACCTACGCCACCGTGTATTAGAAGAAGCCCATAAATCTAAGTATACGATGCATCCTGAAAGTGATAAGATGTATCAAGACTTAAGAAAGAATTTCTGGTGGATAGGAATGAAAAAGGATATAGCAGCATATGTTGCAAAGTGTTTAACCTATTCACAAGTTAAAGCTGAACACCAGAAACCCTCAGGTTTGTTGCAACAGTTAGAAATGCCAATTTGGAAATGGGAATTGATAACAATGGATTTTGTTACTAAATTTCCCAAAACAAGAAAAGGTAATGATACAATCTGTGTGATTGTAGACAGGCTAACTAAGTCAGCTCATTTCTTACCTATGAAGGAAACTTTCAGTATGGAACAATTAGCTAAGTTGTATGTAAATGAAATAGTTTCCCTACATGGAATTCCTTTATCAATTGTCTCTGATAGGGATAGCCGTTTTACCTCTCATTTTTGGACAAGTTTCCAAAAAGCAATGGGAACCAAGTTGCATCTAAGCACAACTTATCATCCTCAAAAGGATGGACAAAGCGAAAGAACAATTCAAACAATGGAAGATATGCTTAGAGCTTGTGTAATTGACTTCGGGGGTAATTGGGATGATCACTTACCATTAATAGAATTTTCTTATAATAATAGTTATCACACAAGTATCAATGTTGCACCATTCGAAGCACTTTATGGACGAAAGAGCCGAACTCCAGTCTGTTGGGCAGAAATTGGAGAAAAGCAACAATCCGAACCCGAGATAGTGCAAGAAACAACAGACAAGATCATTCAAGTCAAGGAACGACGGAAAGTAGCACGTGATCGACAGAAGAGTTGTCACAACCCGGCCACGTAAAACAACAAAACGTGACGGAAATGTCGGGGAGTGTTGTAACAGAATCATTGTTTCCTAATGCATGGAAGTTGAAATATTGTTTTATTGATTAAAAGAGTTACAATGTCTTGACAATCAAAGATTATATAACATAAATAACTAGTCTTGCATCTTTTATTGTCACTAAGGCCCAAGTCATCCTAAGTGTATCTTGATAAATCCTATGCATCATATCCTGAAACACATGTGAAAATAGGTACGTCAGCATAAAAATGCCTATGAGATATATAGGTTTTGTGAAAATAGATTTCATGACTTATGTTTAAGAAATTGTTTAGTCATGAACCTTGTAATTTGCTTTGTTTTGTAAATCATTTGAAAAGCAATAAGATCAGATGATATGTATAAATAAGAGAATAATGTATGGTTAAATGAATAACCAAGTAAAATGAGTTTGTATAAGTTAAGTTGTTTTGTAAAACAATGTCTTGTGAAAAGTATGTTATTTGTATAAAATGTTTATGTCTTAAATTGAAATGATTCAAATAACGCTACGATATGTAATACCATACAAGCACTTATATATAGGAAGTACCAGCGGCGTATCCACCATGCTTTTATCGTATTACACACGCCTCGATACTTAAATCACTTACTCAAACCAAACCACCAAAGTAGAATGTTTATGTATAATCAAATGTCAAAATGTTTGTGTGAAAACCATGTCAAATGTCTATGTCTAATGTAAATCATGAAATGTGTATCCAAAATATCATGTATGGTAAGTGAAATATATCAACTCATCCATATGTAAAAATGCACAAAAACAAGGTATTGAAGTAAAACATGGTTTAAATCAAAGTTATGTTTTGTGGAACAAATGCATGATATACTGATATAAACATCTATGCGGTATTGTGAAAACGCATACATCCAAGCCTTGTGACTGTGGCGATAAACCCCTAAACGAATTTAAAGGTCTATCTTGTTGTTATGTTTATCGAATTCGGTCATTCCTTCCACCCAAACAAACCTAGGGTTCAGGAACGGGAGTTGTCAAGTCCTATGGTACCATTACCTACTAACGAGCGGCGTAGCTAATGTTAATGAATGTACATTGTCCCATTTGAACAAACCAAATGTCATACCAAAATGTAAGCATGTGATGAATAACAAATGTACTAAGTATGCAACAAAGGACATACATACCATAAAATGTAATGTAAAACAATGTACTAAGTACGCACACATTGGGCATACATAGCATAAAATGTAATGTAAAACAATGTACTAAGTACGCACACAATGGGCATACATAGCATAAAATGTAATGTAAAACAATGTACTAAGTATGCACACAATGGGCATACATAGCATAAAATGTAATGTAAAACGATGTACTAAGTACGCACACAATGGGCATACATAGCATAAAATGTAATGAAATCATGTACTATAATGTACAAATGAACATAACAAGCAATATGATATGAAAGCATGAAAGGCACGAAAGTAACAAGTAGGCACATGCGTTTCACCCCAAAATGTTTGGAAAACAGTAATAGAGGGGTCTATGTACTCACTTGAGATTGCTTAGTAGTCCTTGAGTAACAACCAAACAATGCTAGGGATCACGGATATCAAACGGCACCTAATATAGGTAACTATGTTAATATACCGGACCTAAATCGAAGGATTTGATAGAATGAGGGTTCGAAAACCAAACGAGTATGGAGACTCATGTAATATGGTTTAACAAAGCCCACATACTAAAATGAAACCTAAGCTAAGTGCTTACGACCCGTTTAGGTAGCTTACGCTACTTTAACGCGTCGTTCGCGTAAAACGCGTTTGGAACGCCTATCTAGCCCTATGATAAGTAAAATATGTCTTAACATGTCTAATATTGTTTCCAAATCAGTTTAGATATCAAAAGTTATGTTACATATGCTTAATATGAATTTTGGCGTAAAAAGGGCATTTTGGTAATTTACCTAAGGCATATAAACTACCTATCATACAACTACTTAAACGAAGCGACCATAAGGTATAACCTCGGAAGGTTATTCCCTATATACTATGGTCACCTAATATGTTTGGTCGGATCCTAATGATCGACCAAACGGGTCGGGTTCGAAAGTATAAGCGATTGTTTAGATCGCTTACCTTACGACCCCATATAAGCACTAAAATAAAAGTGACAAGCTAAGCATGTTAAAACATGCTTAACTAAGTTTAGAAAACAGGTTTGGTATCAAAACAAACGGTTTTGATACCTAAGAGTAGTTTGGTTACAAAATACGCAAGAATGCGCATTTTGGCGAAACTACGACTCGTCACGGAGCCTAGATAACGTGGTAATCAGTAGGTATAGTCACTAGGGACTATAACCATCGTGATTACGCTCACGTTATGAAGTTCAAACGAACTTCGCATTGACCATAAACTGGTCAATGCAGAAAGTCAAACAAAGTTTGACTTTAACGCTAAAAGAATAAAAGAACGAAGGAACACTTACAAAGGGTCCAAGAACGGAAGGTTTGAATCCGAATACTCTCAGGTATAAAGTGTTAAACACAACAACTTAGAGAGCAAATTCAGATTTCAAAGGTGTGGGTTTTTGCAAATGAAAGGGTTGGGTATTTATAGGAAATGGACCTCCGTTAGGATCGTTCCTTGAATACCGTGCTTTGATCTTGTCCCTACACTTGTTGCAACACCTTGGTACCCAAGTTTGGCCCCCCAAGATCAGGTAATGACAAGTGGCATTGGCCTTTGGAGTGTTTAGCAGCTGATACAACTAATTAAACAACCTTTGCTGATCTGAAAGGGCCTCGCGTGACGCCAAGGGGGCTAGGTGTCACGCCTAGGTCCTTCTGATCAGCAAACAGTTTCTAAAGTTTCCATTTCAGTCCCCGTTGTGTATTAAGGCCATTTCCGACATGTTTAAGGCTCGTTAAGTCAACTTTAAGGCCCTAACATGATGCCTAAACATTGTGGACATGAAACATGCTCAAAAATATCCCGGATGTCGGTTCGTTTGGTCGTACGATCGCGATGTTCGCTTAATTACGACGACATGCGTATAAGCGCGAAAAACGGTCCAAATTGCGTGACGAATGGATTTTTCTTATTCCAAACACTAAAATAAGAAATTTTAGTGCTTACATAAATTTTTGGATGTCCGGATGTATTCAGAACGTAAGTTTTGCGCGAAAGTGCAAACTTATGCACTTTTTGACGCTTTTAGTCCCTGAATGACCCAAAAGTTTATTTTAGCACACCGAACCTCTCAAAGCCTATTTCTAAGCTATGTAAAGGATATTTATGGTATGTTTAATCTATGGTCATGTTCTGGAATGTGTGTTACAGTTCAAATTGGCATACTTTCGTAGTTTGTCAACTTTAGTCCCTGTATGCGATTTAACTCGATTTTGCCATACCAAAGCCTTCAAAACTTATTTCTAAGTTATGTAAAGGTTATTTAAACGGGTTATATTTACGCATCAGTGCGCGTATAACCTTCCTGAAAACGATTTAAAGCTTGAAATCGAACAAGAATTGATATGTGCAAAGGATACACATATTTACACATGTCCCAAGTATGAAATACAATATTTCATTGATACAGTATTTGTTTGATGGCCGTGGAGGCACAGGTGTCACAAGAGTTATCCAGATAACAGACGAAAACCATTGGAATTTCAAGTAGGAGACAAAGTGTTATTGAAAGTCTCTCTTTGGAAAGGAGTTGTAAGATTCATCAAAAGAGGAAAGCTATGCCCCAGATATGTTGGACCTTTTGAGATTATTAAAAGAATAGGACCTGTAGCATATCAACTACCACTGCCAGAGGAAATGGCAGGAATACATGATGTATTTCATGTATCTAACCTCAAGAAATGCTTAACTGATGAATCATTGGTAGTACCTCTTAAGGAAATAGAGGTAAATGAGCAGTTAAAATTTGTAGAGAAGCCACTACAGATTGAAGATAGGAAAGTCAAGAATCTCAAACACAAGATATTAGTTCTGGTCAAAGTGAAATGGGACTCCAAAAGAGGACCAGAATACACTTGGGAACTTGAATAAGAAATGCAAAGGAAATATCCACACCTATTCCAGTAGACCTCGAGGACGAGTTCTAAAACAAGGTGGGGAGGATATAACAACCCTCCAAAATATTTCCGACACCCTAAAAATATTTAAACTGTCCCTATATGTCTTAAAACATACCTCGTATGCAAAAACCGAGCCCATAATGCCATATATATTTAAAAATAAAATAAAAACAAAGATTTGGGGTCGCTCGCGGGGCGCGAAGACCCCCTTGTGTTCCTACGCGGGGCGCGACAGCTCAAGGTTAGGGCGACACCCTGAGCTGCCACGTGTCGAGATCGTGTCGAGTCTAGTCCAATGACCAGTCAAGGCTAGGGCCTACGTAACCTACGTCGCAGGCCGCAAAGGACTTACCTTCGGCTTACGCCGAGGAAGTGTCGATCAGACACTATAAATAGAAGGCATCGTCCTTCAGTCCCAAATCGCTCACAAACTTTCTTTCTCTCTCGAATTCCATAAGTGTAGAAGCAATAATCGGGTATTATACCCCTTAAATAACAGAGTTATGCCTCGTTGTAAGTATCATAACCCCCGGTTATGTATTAGATACGCTGCCCGATTGATCCAGGGTTCTGTAACGGCTGTCGAGGTTCTGCCCGACGTAGTCGTTGGAATGCCGTCTCGGGGAAGGTATTACTAATGTAAATATTGGGTTATCATACTAACGCGTGTGCATTTGTGTAATTAATAGATAATCACCAGGAAATCCTTAAGGAAAACCCTAAGTCAGCAATGTGAGTAATCTCCTTTTTGTAAACTGTTTTCACAAAACCTTTAATTATTTTAAATTATAACTAGCAGTAATTGAGTCTTTGTAGTTCTTCAATTACTGCCGGTATGTTGGGGTTTTGTATACAAAATGTGGAACACGTTACCATTGGACAACGAGATAGCCAATGTGTAATATGACCCACCAGTCAGGATTGACAATACTGAATGAGTAATTGTGTAGATATAAACATTGTAATCGCTCTCAATACTGTTAAAGGATAAAACTCTTCTTGATTAAACTGGGATTCACTCACCAGTTTTTCCCACTGACAAAATGTTTTTCAACGCGTTTCAGGTAACAAAATGTGAAAGCCAAATAGAAGCCAGCTGGACAGCACTGAAGGCTTGGAAAAGTGGCTATAAAAGTTACCTGAATAAGAGATGTTTTTATTAAATAAAATAGGGTTTATCCCTATAAAAATGTGTGTACTGAAAACTTGGGAATTTCCCACGTGTTTAATATTATAAAAGTGTGGTATTTTATTCTGATAAAATATTTCCTAACTATGGTCCTGATGTAAATTTCCGCTGCCAAAATGATAAACACCAATACCACTAAACTGATCGCGGCCGCCTGTTCCCAGGTAATTAGGGGACGGGGGCTGCGACAAATATGCTACGCACATGCATGATTGATTTTGGTGGTAGCTGGGATGAACATCTACCCCTGATCGAATTCTCCTATAATAGCAGCTATCACACTAGTATAAAAGCCGCACCTTTTGAGGTTGTATACGGGAGAAAGTGTAGGACACCCATCTGTTTAAGCTGAAGTTGGTAAAAGCCAACTCTCTGGACCTAAGATTGTCCTTGGAACAACTGATAAAATTGTGAAAATTAGAGATAGACTCAAGGCTTCCCAAGATAGGCAGAAGAGCTATGCTGATAAAAGGTGGAAGCCTCTCAAATTCCAAATCAGATACAGAGTAATGCTAAAGGTCTCGCCCTGTAAAGGCATAATGAGATTTGGAAAGAAGGGTAAACGGAACCCTAAATATATTGGGCCATTCGAAATAACAGAATGAGTCGTATCTGTAGCTTACAGGCTTAAGCCACTAGAAGAGCTGAGTGGAATCCATGATGTATTCCATATCTCTAACATGTAAAAGTGCTTAGCTAATGAAGCACTTGTCTTGTCTCATCATGACGTTCAAATTGACGAGAGCTTAAGGTTTATTGAAAAACATTTGTCCATTGAGGACCGTGAAGTCAAAAAGCTCCGTAAGAAAAAGGTTTCCCTCATCAAAGTGAAATGGGATTACCATCGTCGCCTAGAATACACTTGGGAAGTTGAATCCGAAATGAGACAGAAATAACCGTATCCGTTTGAATAAATATCAAGGACGAGATTTCCTTTAAGGGGGTGAGGATGTAACACCCCAAAAATTTTGTCCAATTACGTGATGACACGTATCCAATTCTCCAACTAATCTCGACTACGTGGAGGGAGAAACCTCCACCTAATCTTGATTATGTGGAAGGAGGAATGACCTACATTATACGTTCATTGAAATGTGTCCCGGATCTCCGACTAACCCCAATTATGAGGAAGGAGAGGGACTAAAAGTGCCAAATGGCAAAAGAATCAAAGTCCAAGGACTAAAGATATAAAAATGTCAAATTTTGATTTTTGAAGGTCCCTTACGGACCGAAAGGCTAAACCCTTACGGTCTGTAAGGAGGTTTGAATGCTTGTGCGCGCTTAAGGTCCTTACGGACCGTAAGCCATCACCCTTACGGTCCGTAAGGGACTGCCAGCGACAGCTTCTTGGCAGCTGGCTGCCTTGGCTGCCAAGCTTGCCACCTTGATCATCTTGTGCCACTTCTCACCTCCATTCAACACTTTTCCTGCCACTAATCAATGCATAAACACCTAGTGGAACACTTGGCATGATTTGGTGAGGATCTTGCAACTATAAATAGCCATAAGTTCATCCATTATCCTTGCTCATTCACTCTCTTTCACTCTAAACTCTCTTGGAGCTTTCCTCTAGACAAGAGGACTCCCCTCTCAGTAGGTTTTTGCTCAACACTTCCAAGTAAGTGTTTCTCCTAAGTTCTTTTTATTTATTTTTGATTATTTGAAGTTTAAAGTCAAACACTTGACTTTCTGTTTCACTTTCACTTCTGACCAAATTAGTCAAGGTAAAGTTCAATCCGAACTTTCCTACGTTATCTTAATAACGATGGTACGATCCCTTTGTGATCATACCCTCGAATAATCACGTTTACTAGTTGAGTTGTTAAGTCGAGCATGCTATGTAAAAGTTGAATTTTCGACTAAATGGCATAAATGGTTTTTATAACTTATGACTCAATTGTTTCAACATATATACAAGTTTTACAACTTACATAAAATGATGTTAGCATGCCCAATTTGTCTAATTCAGTTTAGAACCTCATTTTATGTCAAAAGTCAAGCAATTTGACTTTTGCTTTGTCTTTCGAATCCGACCCGTTTGGTCAACATTTAGGCATGTTTTAAACATGTTTTGAGACCATATTATTGTTGAGTATAACTCTCTAAAGTTATACCACATGATCATTCCGTTTGATGAGTTAAATGACAAGTCTTAAATATATTGTTGAAAATGACCACAATACCCTTATGTGGT
Source organism: Helianthus tuberosus (assembly GCA_030545235.1). Lineage (NCBI taxonomy): Eukaryota > Viridiplantae > Streptophyta > Magnoliopsida > Asterales > Asteraceae > Helianthus > Helianthus tuberosus. The sequence goes on from CM060366.1 coordinate 142,653,565, forward strand.
CAAAATAGCTAATCAAATGGTTTCAATCTAAACCAAGTTATAAAATGAGTTTTGAACATAATATATATCAACAAAAAATATATTTTTGATACTTATACTTGTCATAAGCCTATCCGACCTTCTGAACCCGTCTTTACGCACATAACTAGTTATGTGAACCTAGTTCGCATAAACTTGGCGTAACGGGTCAAAACCTTTCTAAATCAGAATGATGGTCTAATAAACCTTTATCCAGTGAGTCCTTACACTTGGATAAGTATAAACCACATTCTATCTGGTCTACGCTTAATCTAGCAAACCGATCTTATTCTTAAGTAACGGGTCGTGTCTAAGGAACTAACCTATTACCCGTGTACATTCTAACAGATAACTGAATATGTTTACTCCAGACTATAGAACCCTCAGATATTCGATCTTGAGTTTTGATACTTTGACTTTACGGCTTTTGCTATATTAAAACCGTTATCGGTTGGAAATTAGAAAAAAGGTAAATACTCTTAACTTATTTTGTTTTTTAAACTTGGGGTATGGAGAATACCCCACTTGGAGCGGGTATTACATAAATGAGTCGCCTATGATAACTCATAAATGTAAGAACTCGGTTTAATCCATTTTATTTGATAACTGAAACAATTGGGGGTTAATGGTACCGTGTCCGGGCGTCCCGACTCATAAACTATTATGGCAATACATAATAACGTGTCAAGGTAGGAATACTAACTGTAAGACACGTTATTCAACTTTGGTGTGTACCTTAACCATTATAGCACTGAAAATGACCGACTTTGATATCTGGTTCCCAATGTATGACAAAATATGTAAATCTGGTGACAAGATAAAATCCCAAGAAATATTAAATGATTACCTACGGGTTTTCTCTATTTATATAACTCTTTTTGAAAAATTGTTTTCAAAATGAGCCAGTTAATTGTATTTACCAGCAAAAGCTGACGTATTTTCAAAAGATTGAACTGCAGGTACTGAACCCTTATGTGGTCAAAAATAGCTAATAAAATGGTTTCAATATAAACCAAGTTATAAAATGACTTTTGAACAGAATATATTTTTGATACCTAGACTTGTCATAAGCCTATCTGACCTTCTGAACCCGTCTTTACGCGCATAACTAGTTATGTGAACCTAGTTCGCATAAACTTGGCGTAACGGGTCAAAACCTTTCTAAATCAGAATGATGGTCTAATAAACCTTTATCCAGTGAGTCCTTACACTTGGATAAGTATAAACCACATTCTATCTGGTCTACGCTTAATCTAGCAAACCGATCTTATTCTTAAGTAACGGGTCGTGTCTAAGGAACTAACCTATTACCCGTGTACATTCTAACAGATAACTGAATATGTTTACTCCAGACTATAGAACCCTCAGATATTCGATCTTGAGTTTTGATACTTTGACTTTACGCCTTTTGCTATATTAAAACCGTTATCGGTTGGAAGCTAGCAAAAAGGTAAATACTCTTAACTTATTTTGTTTTTTAAACTTGGGGTATGGAGAATACCCCACTTGGAGCGGGTAATACATAAATGAGTCGCCTATGATAACTCATAAATATAAGAACTCGGTTTAATCCATTTTATTTGATAATTGAAACAATTGGGGGTTAATAGTACCATGTCTGTGCGTCCCGAGTCATGAACTATTATGGCAATACATAATAACGTGTCGAGGTAGGCATACTGACTGTAAGACACGTTATTCAACTTTGGTGTGTACCTTAACCATTATAGCACTGAAAATGACCGACTTTGATATCTGGTTCCCATTGTATGAAAAATATGTAAATCTGGTGACAAGATAAAATCCCAAGAAATATTAAATGATTACCTATGGTTTTTCTCTATGTATATAACTCTTTTTGAAAAATTGTTTTCAAAATGAGTCAGTTAATTGTATTTACTAGCAAAAGCTGGCGTATTTTCAAAAGATTGAACTGCAGGTGCCGAACGTTTATATTAGGCTGGGAATCCGTGTTGGCTATGATAAAGGCCTAAGATGTCTAAGCTTCTTTTTATTTCGATCCCGCCTGTGTGCTTGTATCTGAACACTTGAACGACTTTTTATTTTTATATTCAGACACTTTTAATGATATGAATATTTATACTCTAAATACTTCCGCTGCATTAATTAAATTGTGATACTTTTATCCAATCGTCATGACCCATCCGGGCCCACCGATAATCGGGGTGTGACAGCGGGGGAAAACGACAATGAAGATTTTGGGTATTTAGCCGATTTGTGAAGATTCGAAGACAATGTCAGATTTATTTTTGAAGATCATTTGAAGAATTGATAGCATCATTCTCGGGGGAATATTGTTGGGTCAAATTAGAGAATGATGTTATCAATTATGGCGACCTTATTAGCAATATTATTGTTCGTATGATGTTGCGAGATTATTTTATATGGTTTCTATGTTTTAGTGAGTTTCCAGTTCACTGGAAACTGGAATGCCTGGCAGATTTGTTGGAATCCGTCCTCCCTCGAATTAATAATAGCCTGGTCAGTGTCACACCCCAACCGATGTCAGAAACATCGGGGTGCGAGCGCTAAGCTTTCAGATTGCTCATGAGATTCCATAACACTATTTGTTTCAATAGAATTTAGATCCAATTCATCATGACATAGTCTAAAAGCAAGCATAACCAACACACGTATCGATTACAGACCAAAATGAATATTGTTCAAATTGTTCAAAAGATTCTAAATTTATCTAGGCGGTGTTTCTAAGCATCTCCTAGTTGAATTCCATGCATTCCAAGCATCCTATCAGCCTGCAACATGTATTAAAATATCAATACAAAAGTATTGGCGAGTATACAAGTTTGTTAATAGAATAATAGATTAAAACACTCATATCCATAGTGCAAACAATAAAATAGTTTCAGCCGTGCTAGTGTCGCAGTCCACGCAGTGATAGCCCAAGTGTCCCGATGCTTTAGTGTTTACCCAAGACTCAAGGTAAACTAGAATCCTCCTAACAATACCCCCCGAGTATAATGGGAGAGGTGCATCTCCTATAGCGCTACTATTGTTAAGGCGGCACTACACACTCTGGATTAAACGTCACATAGCACAAAGAGTCAAAATCAAGAATCACAAGTTTCATGTTCACATAGGATAGAGTATAAGTTTCAAAGATTCAAGTTTAAGCTTCATAGAATACATGTTACACCCCAAAAGTTTAAAATAAAGAGGGGATCGAGTATACTCACAGTGATTTCTTAACAGTCGCAACTGTTATTGGATCAAAGGGAGCTCTTTTGAGATTAGCCTGATTAGATTACAATAGGATAAGCGTCGGGCAGAATACGAGATTGCATAATGTGTCAGAAACGGTCAGTCTATCGGACGGCTGTCCGATCGGCTGGCCTAGTGTGAAGAAAGGTTGTCCGATCGGCTGACCCATTGAAGAAAGGCTGTCCGATCGGCTGACCCATTGAAGAAAGGCTGTCTGATCGGCTGACCCCTCGAAGAAAGGCTGTCCGATTGGCTGACATGTCCGATCGGATGACCTATTAAGAGGAGAGGAACGCATGGTTATCCGATCGGATTGTTGTCCAGTCGGGTGGTCATCCGATTCCCAATGCTTTTCAAGTTTCAGAAAAAGTTTTTAAGTTTCTGGTTCAACAGTGACGGCTCAGCACGTATTGAGACAATGGTAAACCATATTAGCACACAACCGTTCTGATCGGGTGGGAACCACCCCTGTCCGATCAGTCGTATGTCTTTGATGGGTTTTTGTCGAAATCCGTGCTTTACTCGTCTTTTTAGCAAGGACTCAGATCTCCACCAACTCCAGGCCAATCATCAGGTCTACAATCGGTTTAAGTTCGATTTCCACTGATTAAGGTAAATTTTAAGAAAGAAGAAGAAGATACTCAAGTTTTATAAGAAAAGTCTAGATTTAGCTTAGATTTAGTGTGAAAACGCATGGAATACCTTAGATCCGAGCTAGATCTTACCGGAAATGACATCACTTAGTGGTTTGTACAAACCACCATGGTGACATCATCCTCAAGAGCTCCGATCTGAGAGACTCCACGGTGAAAAACGTGATTTTAAGTGAGACTCACATAGAGAATGATGTGGAGATGAAGAAAGTACAAAGTTCTAGCCTAAAACGTACCGAAATCACCGAGAGAATGAGGAAAAGTGTGCTTGTGCGTCTGAGTCGAGCAGAACTGTCACATCAGTGAAGGACTGATATGACAGCCCCTATTTATAGTGTGAGGGTGAAGGGGAGGTGAGGCAGCGCATGGGTCGACTGGTGGTCCGATCGGACGGCTGTTCGATCGGTCAGTCCCTCTGTCCGATCGGGTGGTAGTCCGATCGGACGGCTGTCCGATCGGACAGCCACTCTGGCCAGTCCAATCTCTCCGTGTTTCTGCCTTTTCCTCGATTGCGAGTTAGAGTAAGCGTTGCGTATCGTATAGTTTGGGTAAAAGTATCTCATCACTAGATTACATTATAAACATTAAAGTCTCAAATTTCATAGATTCCGCCAGTGATAAGGCTCCAGTCTCTCGTTCAACCAAGAATCAAGTTTCACCAGTCTACGGAGTCAAGCACCAAATAAATTTCAAGAGTCAAGAATCATAGTTTCTCAAGCATCAAAAATCAAGAGTCCAAGTATCAAGTATCAAGAATCAACAATAAGAATCTAGTTTCCATAGTATCAAGAATCAAGTGTCTAGATTAAGTACCAAGTCTCATAGTTTAGGTGTCAAGAATCAGGCATCTAAAATAAAGAATCAAGCATCACAGTACCAAGCATTAGTATTAATAAGATTCACGTTAAAGTATCATAGTATCAACATCTCATAATTACAGGGACTAAAGTGAGAATTAATAGAAGTTCAGGGACTAATCTTGCCAAGTGTCTAAAGTTTAGGGACGTTGGGCGTTACAGTCAGCCCTCAAAGGGTCCTTGGGTTTAGATTTCTTGCATTTACGAGAGGCTTCTGGTTTTACAGATTTGTTGGAATCCGTCCTCCCTCGACATGATTATAAACACAAGAACAACAAGAGATAAATGATAGAAAACAAAGAAGGAAAGTGAGGAGAAAAAATCGCCAAAGAGAAGTTGGAAGAATAAGATTTCTCATCAGGGACCTCCGGGTACTTATACCCATCACATTTACTGCGATGGGAAACTGGACCGGCAAGGGGGGAAACTCTACCAATGGGGAGACGACACGTCAGGCGGGAGAAACTGAAATGACGCCTCTTTAGGGCGCGTGGCCACCACGCGCTTGGCATCGCCGTAAAAAGCAGTTGTCACTCTGACGTACCCATGAAAAAGGTAATTGTTTTGCCCCCCTGATGCGGCACCCACCTCAACCGGCAGAGCATTAGTAACAGGTGTCAGACGTCCATCTCAACAACTTACACAACTTGCCCACCAGCTGGACAAACTTCTCCTTGAAGAAACCTTCACCGGAATCTATGCGCTTTTTTGGCTCACTTCAGTATACCAAAACCCATGGGTCTTTTTGGCTCACTTCAGTACGCCAAAACCCATAGGTCTTTTTGGCTCAATTTTGTATGCCAGAATTGTGACAACCCTCGTAATTACATGTATCCGTACGATTTATTAATTAGTGTTAAATAAAAGTGCTTGATGACTGTGTTGAATTACTAAATTGTTTTCTGATTACTGCGTCATACTTACATGTGTTTGTTAACACACTAGTCTTGTGCAGAAAATTGACTAAATGGTCCTGAATATTCTCCTATGTGTTAGGAATTAAAAGTGTTACAAAAATATATATAATAGACACTTTACGGAATAATTAAACACTTTAATGAAACGGTATTTAACCGAACAACCGGACATTACCCGGGACACTAAATTTTTGTCAAATACATTGTTTTATTATTTTTGACTAGTCATGGTCCCCGTTTACCATAACACCTGTTAAATATCAAGTAACTAGTATATGTATGTTTATACTTGACAATTAACTAACATTTACCTTTTAGTTACAAAAACTTACATCAAGCCCCCCCCCCCCAACCGATTTCGGTCCCCATGGACCCCACCATATTTTACCAACATGCCTTCCAAGATTTTATTTAGATATTGTTGGATTTGTTGCTTGATATGTTAAGCAAAATATTGGATATGGGGATTTATAAGCATGGCTCCAATATCCTAATATCATTCCATAATCTTCACCCTCACTCCTCACTCTCCCTCTCCCTCCTCTCGGCTCACACCCAACCGCCACCATCACCACCATTTCACAACCATCATCTTCCATTTTCATATTCCATTCAAGCTTACAAGGTGATTCAAGGAGGTTGCAACTTGTGGAAGCTTCAAAAGGGCTTTGTTCTTGCTTGTTCATCATCATTTCTCATCATCTTCTTCACTAGATTCTACCCTAGCCTTATGCTAGTAGTAAGCTCTTGACAAACCCTTGTTCATCTTGTTTTTATGGCTAAATGATGTAGTATGATACTTATGTTTAAAACACTAAAAGAACAAGAACTCAAAAATAGAAACATGAAGCTTTACATATAAAAGTAACATGAAGATGAAATGTGGTAGTATGATGTTGTAGTAAACATGTTGTTGATTTCTTGATGATTTATTTGTTAATATTGATGTTAAAGGTCGTTGTTGATCACTAGACATGTTAACGGAACAAATAGAACATGCGTTAGAACACAATAAGCTGAAAACAGCTTCTGTCCAAATATTTACAGCCAACTTCAGTTGGCTGTAACTAGATCACAACTTAACAAAAACTTGATTTTCTTGAGTCTATAACGTGTTATTATGAAATACGGTTCTAATGGCACTGGAATCATAATTTTTGGACTTCGTTTGCTATTTTTAAAGGGGCGTTTTGTAACAGCAGCAAAAGCTGCATTTTTGCTGCTGAAAATATGTGTTATATTCTTCATCATAACTTGAAACCTGAGTAGAACTAGGTCATGAAATTTGTACTGTAAATAACCACTGATGTATTTGTAATCCTCCCACTGGAATTTCGAAAATCGGACTTACGATGAATTTTAAAGAAATTATTCCGTGGACTGCAGTCAGAAAGTAATTAATCTGATTGCAGTCCGGTAAATGAATTTTTATAAAATATTGGTAATGAATTGGATCCCGAGATTTTTACACGATAATATTTGGATCGTATAAGACCTTTTGTAAAAAGTTGGGAATTTTTGGAATAAGTTAACTATTTTATTAAAATCCCCGAAAACAGCCCAGTTTTGAAGATTTAAGCTGAAAATTTGCGTGTCTAAATGTCGGGTAGGTTATCTGAGAATGATCTAACATGTTATATGTCAATGAAAGTGTTATGTGCAATGTCATATATGTGCTTATGTACGGGAATAGATGGGAAGTTTATATGGGCATAAACCGTTAAAGTGATGCATGTTATGTGATAGATACGTGTAGGAACTTTGTGCTCTATTTGAAGTCACTAATAAACTAAGTGGTAATCATACTAGGACGTGATTGACCGACCTTGACTGTTAGCTATTTTTGAGAGTCAAACCAAGAAACCGAGGTGAGTTCACACTCTTACTAAGGCATGGGATTCCCGGTGGTTTGGGAATGGGTTAAGAAACTAAAATGGAACCTACATATCCTCCTTGGGTAGGATATGTACCGCCATCCTCCATAGGTAGGATGCCAATACTAATCCTGCGTATTCTCCTTGGGTAGAATACGTACGTTCGTCCTCCTTGGGTAGGACAACAACCTTAAAACTTACTAGACAAAACTCTATCATTCAGTCCCTCCTTTTATATCGACTTAATCGCTGAGGCCGATGGCGAGCGAGTCATTAGTTAATAGCGCTATTAGGTTTAACAAACCTCACACTGTGTCATCCGAACGGGCGTGTACTAATGGACTATGGCAAACTGTCAATGATGATAGAACATTGACGTAGGGCACATTATTGTTCGTCAGTTTTCGATATCAGTCTAGTGGTTCACATGGGGAAGTCCCCACTGATTATGGATATGGTTTGGGTAATAAAGAAGGAACTGGTTAATGATACTTTCAACTATGGGATAACCCCCACGGCAATTAAGCCAACGAAAGACAAACCATGTTTTTGGAAATAACTTAAAACTAAACAACCAACCGTGAACTCACTCAACTTTGTTGTTGACTCGTTGTTACATGCCTTACAGGTCGCTAGACGCTTATGGAGCTTGCACGAGGAGGAGGTCGTTGTGGGATATGAACTATTATGTCCCGTGCTTAATAAATAAACTTTATGAACTTATGAACTTACGTTCTGGTCGTTAAACTTATGAACTATGAACTTATGTTTTGGACTTACGTTTTATGCTTCCGCTGTTAACTTAAAGTCGGTTACCTTCTTTAAGTCACCAATTATATTGTGGTTGGTTTTATTAACTTAATTACGTTGTTCAATATGATTGGTGGCTCGATCCTGGTCGCGTCACGCCTCCAAGCGGTGGTACTCCGCAGGGTGGATTTTGGGGGTGTGACAAGAATCCTTGCGCTTTTTTGGCTCACTTCTGTACGCCAGAATCCTTGCGCTTTTTTGGCTCACTTCAGTACGCCAAAACCCATGCGCCTTTTTGGCTCACTTCAGTATGCCAAAACCCACGCGCCTTTTTGGCTCACTTCTGTACTCCAAACTCCATGCGCCCTTTATTGGCTCACTTCTGTACGCCAATTTCATGCGCCTTTTTGGCTCACTTCTATACGCCAAACTCCATGCGCCGTTCTGGCTCACTTCTGTACGAAAGAATCCATGCGCCTTTTTGGCTCACTTCCTTATGCCAAACTCCTTACGCTCTCTTAGCGTACCCCTGCATAACCAAATTCTTATGAGTCCAGAATCCTTCCCAATTGATAAACTCACCTGGAAGCCACAATGGACTGGGGGGGGACTTGAAGAGGTATGATCCTAATCGCAGGAACACACGTGGCGGAGGTACCATATCACTCCAAGCTGGCAGCCTTGCCAGACGATGTGACAACCCTCAAAACCCCATGTATTCCGTACAATTCATTAATGATAATTAAAGTGTTTGACGACTGTGTGGAATTACTTAACTGCTTTCTGATATCTGTGTTACTTACATGTGCGTGTTAGCATACTAGTAGTATGCAGAAAACTTGACTAAATGGTCCTGAATATTTTCCTATGTGCTAGAAATTAAAAACGTTACAAAAATATATAAATAAGACGCCTTACGGAACAATTAAACAATTTAACGGAACAGTGTCCGACCGAACAACCGGACATTACCCGGGACATCAAATTTTTGTCAAATACCTCGTCTTATTATTTTTGGCTTGTCATGATCCCCGTATGCCATAACACCCGCTAAAAATAAACAAACTAACTTATATCACCACCTTTGTTACATCTAACTATTATTTACCATTCTAGTTACAATTTTTGCAAGCATACCCCCCCCCCCCCCAATGATTTTAGTTCCCAAGTGGGACCCCCACAACATTCTTGCCATACCTCAAATCTCCTAACTTGATTTGTTATATATTTTATTAGAGGGTGACTTGATCTTGTAAGCATAAAATTGTAGAATGATATAAGTATGGTCTCCTAGATCACATATCATTTCACCAAGATTTCACTCATCCCACCTCACTTATCTCTCTCTCTCTATTCGGTTCACCCCAACCGAATCCACCACCATCACCATACACATTCATCTTCTTCATTTACACATTCCATACAAAGCTTGAAGTCCATCAATGGAGGTTGCATCTTGAAGGACCATCAAAGGAACTTGTTTCTAGCTTTTCACCATCTTTTTCGCCACATTTCTTCACTAGATTTCATCCCTAGCTAGAGGCTAGTAGTAAGTCTCATTTTGCCTTGGTTCATCTTGTTCAAATTTATGATTTGTAGTATGATGTGTTGTTGTTTAAATCACTAAAGATCAAAAAGATTAGAAGATGTTAAACAATAGTAAAGAATATAAAAGTTACATAAAAGTTTACTTGTGTCTGAATTATGAAGCGGAATCTTGTCGGTTTGAAGGTTGGTTAAATCATACTTGATGTTTAAAAGTTGTTTTCTTGTTAAACCCGTTAATCGGACACTTGTAAAACGATTAATAACATTTAAACTTTAAAATAACATGCTGATGTACTTTTCCAGCCGCCTTCAACAGGCTGTAAACGGACTTTAATAAATCGAAAAACGGAATTTCTGAAGCCTAAATCATGTCTTTTCGAAAAACGAAGAAAATGGCACTGGAATTGTATTTTTCTGAGGTCGGTTACTATTTTAAAAGCCTGTTTTCGTGACAACAGCTAAGGCTGATTTTAACTGCAGTAAAATGGGTCATACGTTTTCAGTCACAACTTGAAATCTAAACCGAACCAGCCCCTGAAATTTTTATCAAAGATGGTCACTGATGTATTTGTGACCCCCCAACTGGAATTTCGACAAACGGACTTACGAGGAATTTTAGACGAATTATTCCGTACATTGTGATCAGAATGTGACAAATATGATCACAGTTCGGTAAACGATTTTCTATAAAATATTCGTAATGAACCGGACCCCGATATTTTTACACAATAAAATACGGAACGTTTAAGACATCCTGTAAAAATTTGGGAATTTTTGGAATAATTTAACTATTTTATTTAAATGTCCGAAAACAGCGGGTTTTGAATATTAATGCTGAATTGACGTAAGTTGTGACTTGCGTGTCTAAATGTCGAGTATGCTATCGGTGAATGATCTAACATGTTATATGTGTTACGTGCAATATCGTATGTTTGTTTATGAGTGGGGAATGGATGGGAAGTATATATGGGCATAAACCGTTAAAGTGATGCATGTTATGTGATAGATACGTGTAGGAACTTTGTGTTCTATTTGAAGTCACTAATAAACTAAGTGGTAATCGTACTAGGACGTGATTGACCGACCTTGACTGTTAGCTACTTTTGAGAGTCAAACCGAGCAACCGAGGTGAGTTCACACTCTTAAGGCATGGGATTCCCGGTGGGTTGGGAATGGGATTGAATAACTACTCGTACTATCATTACTATTAAACTACTTTTCACCGTCCTTGGATTGAAGGGCACGTACGTAAAACCTACGTACACTCACACTCGCTACGATCCTTGGATCAAGAAGGGCACGTACAAACATGACTAGTCGACACATGGGAAGCCCCCACTAATCTTCGCACACATGTTTGGGAAACCGCGATACGGCCACTAATCATCGCACACATGTTTTAGAAACCGCGATCCGGCCACTAATCATCGCAAACATGTTTGGGAAACCGCGATACAGATAACTAAGATACTTGGTTTACGAAATGAACAAATGATTCACGAACACTATAACTAAACAACCAACTGTGAATTCACTCAACTTTGTTGTTGACTCGTTGTTACATGCCTTGCAGGTCGTTAGGAATCTATGGAGCTTGCATCGGAGTGGGAAGAGTCATTGTGGGACATGGACAACTGTGTACCATGCTAAACATTTGAAACGTTTAGACTTATGATTTGGTTTTAAACTTTATGCTTCCGCTTGTAACTTAAACTATGTTTTGTTTAGACATCAATTGTATTGTGTTGGATTTTACAAACTACTTACATGCTTGTTCAATATGATTGGTGGCTTGATCCTGGTCACGTCACGCCTCCAAGCGGTGGTACTCCGCATGGTTGATTTTGGGGGTGTGACAGATTGGTATAAGAGCCATTGGTTATAGTGAACATGGTTTTAATAAGGGAAAGGGTTTTTGTTAAAACAAGTTTTTGTTAAAACAAGTTTTTGTTAAAACCAGACTATAACCTGTATAGTGCTCAACGATCCACAACGACGCTTCGCTCCACGTGCAAGACTCGACATTATAGGTAATATGGTTTATGTTTGTATTACCTACCTGTTAGTAGCACATTTGATCATAGTATGCATTAGCTAGTGTAATAACTGCTATTTGAACCTTGTGTGCTTACTCTCTTCTGTCATCCCACACTTACGCACCTTGCGACACCTTCTTACGTGTGTTCCTTCTATATGAAGATCATGAGTGGACGTCTCGACATAACCCAGGGTCAGCTGACGACCTTGATTAACGAACGGATTGATGAAGCCTTAGCAACCCAAACAGGGAGTCAACCCATGCATCTTCAAACACGCATGGGCACCTTCAAGGCGTTCCTGGAATGCAAACCTCCCCCACTTTCGACGGCACTGAAGGGACAATCGGCCTTCTACACTGGATCCGAAGAATCGAATTTACATTCGAAGAAAGTGAAAGCCCTACCAACAAACGAGTGGAGTACGCTACTGGCATGTTGCAAGGGAAAGCGTATTCTTGGTGGAACGCACAGGTTCAGATGCTCGGGTTGGCAGACGCGAATGCCACCCTCTGGAGCGACTTCAAGGATTGGATTAAGGAAGAGTTCTGCCACCTGGACGACATACTGAAACTTGAGATAGAGTATTATGGTTTGAAGATGGAAGGATCGGAGATCGAGGCATACACAAAGAGGTCCAACGACTTGGCTGCCTTATGTCCTAACATGTCACAACCCATATCTAGGCGAATCAAGCTATACCTCAGAGGCTTAGTCCCGGAAATCCAAGGGTCTGTAAGTGCGGCCAACCTTCCCACAATCCAGCAAGTCATTCGTTTGGCACACCAGCTCACCGATCAGGCGATGGAAGAGGGCAAGCTGCCCAAGCGTATTAACGCTACTACTACTGATGCTCCCAGTAACAACAAGCGCAAGTGGGATGGAAATTCGGGCGAGGGTTCTACTCCAGTTCAGTCTAAGTCCCAGCAGAGAAAGACAGATGAACACAGGAACCCCAGTCAGCAGCCTTTTGGAAATCAAGGTCAGGGTAGATACAGGGGAAATCACCCAAAGTGCAATCGATGTAGTTTGCACCACAGCAGGCCGTGCAACAAGGGTCGTTTTCAGAGATGCAGCAAGTTGGGACATGAAGCCAAAGATTGCCGAAGCTTACGTCCTGCGAAGCAGAACCGACAACAGCGGCCACAAACTCCCCAAAACCAACAGCAACACCAGCAAGGTAATAAGGGATGCTTCCAGTGCGGTGCTGAGGGTCACTTCAAGAGGCACTGTCCTCAGCTGAATCAGAATCAGAACAACAACCAAGGAAATGAGAACAACAATGGAGACAAAAACGGGGGTAACAATAACGGCAAAGGTCGCACCTTCGTGATTGGTCAGGCTGACGCAAGGAACGATCCCAACGTTGTGATGGGTAAGTTTCTTCTAGATGATTTCTTTGTTACTGTTTTATTCGATTCGGGTGCCGATACTAGTTATGTGTCCTTAAAAGTTAGTCAAATGCTTAAGCGCACCCCAACACTTTTGACCGCCAAACACACGGTAGAGCTAGCAAACGGTAAAAGTCTCGAGGCCACACACATAGTTAAGGGTTGTAACCTCGTCTTAGCTGGTCAGACTTTCTCTATCGATCTCATCCCTATCACACTTGGTAGTATCGACGTCGTTATTGTGATGGATTGGCTATCTCATCATCCAGCGGAGATTGTTTGCAAGGAGAAAATCGTCCGCATCCCTCGTTCTGGTGAAGAACCTCTGGTGATTCAGGGCGATAAGAGTGGTGCTGTTGTAGGCATTATCTCTTTCCTTAAAGGCCCAGAAGTGTTTGCATAAGGGCCACACTGCCATTCTAGCGCTCGTTACTGACACATCAACAGAAGAGAAGAAAATTTAAGACATTCCTATAGTGCGCGATTTTCCTGAGGAATTACCTTGTCTTCCGCCTCATCGACGAGTCGAATTCCAAATCGAGCTAGCTCCTGGAGCAGCGCCGATAGCTCAAGCACCTCATCGCTTAGCCCCAACCGAACTGGAAGAACTGTCCAAGCAATTACAAGAACTTTGGAAAAAGGTTTTATTCATCCTAGCTCTTCGCCCTGGGGAGCTTCAGTGTTATTCGTAAGGAAGAAAGACGGTACCTTCAGAATGTGCATCGACTACCGTGAACTCAATAAGGTGACCGTAAAGAATCGTTATCCTCTCCCGCGCATTGATGACTTATTCGACCAGTTGCAAGGGTCGAGCTATTACTCCAAGATTGACTTGAGATCGGGATACCATCAGCTGAGGGTCCGAGATGTGGACGTCTCCAAAACAGCATTCAGAACTCGTTACGGCCATTACGAGTTTCTGGTTATGCCATTCGGGCTGACGAATGCACCAGCGGTTTTCATGGATCTCATGAACCGAGTATGCAAGCCTTACCTGGATAAGTTCGTTATTGTGTTCATTGACGATATCCTGATCTATTCTAAGAGTCAGGAGGAACACGAGCAGCATCTACGACTTATGTTGGAACTTCTTCGAAAGGAGCAGTTGTATGCCAAGTTTTCGAAATGTGACTTCTGGCTTCGCGAAGTCCACTTTCTAGGACATGTGGTAAACAAGGATGGAATTCATGTGGATCCATCCAAGGTTGATTCGATCAGGAACTGGCCTGCACCCCGTACACCAACAGAAATCCGCCAATTCTTGGGTTTGGCAGGATACTCAAGGATTGCGCAACCTCTCACTTCACTGACTCAGAAGGGTGTCACCTATCGTTGGGGTGATGCACAGGAGTCTGCATTTCAGCACTTGGAAGATAGACTTTGTAGCGCGCCTATTCTCTCATTGCCTGAAGGCACAGATGATTTTGTGGTCTATTGCGACGCATCCATACAAGGACTGGGTTGCGTATTGATGCAACGTGACAAGGTCATTGCCTACGCATCACGCCAACTTAAGGTTCACAAAAGGAACTACACTACGCACGACTTGGAACTGGGAGCAGTTGTTTTCGCGCTTAAGATATGGAGACATTACCTGTACGGTACCAAGTGCACCATTTACACCGATCACAGGAGTCTCGAGCATATCTTCAAGCAAAAGGAGTTAAACATGCGACAACGCCGATGGGTCGAGCTCTTAAATGATTACGAATGCGCGATCAAGTACCATCCAGGCAAGGCCAATGTTGTGGCCGACGCCCTCAGTCGAAAGGATACTATACCTAAGCGTGTACGTGCGTTACAGCTTACCATCCAATCTAGTCTTCCTGCTCAGATTCGCAATGCTCAGGTTGAAGCATTGAGAGCAGAGAACATCAGAGCTGAATCCTTACGAGGATCGAGGCAGCGCCTGGAACAAAAGGAAGACGGTGCCTACTAGGTTAACGGACGCATCTGGGTTCCACTGTATGGAGACCTACGCGAGCTGGTGATGGATGAAGCACATAAATCTCGTTATTCGGTACATCCTGGTTCGGATAAAAGGTACCACGACCTTAAGACTACGTATTGGTGGCCTGGCATGAAAGCCCACATAGCAACCTACGTCAGTAAGTGCTTGACTTGTGCGAGAGTCAAGACTGAATATCAGAAACCATCAGGCCTACTTCAACAACCAGAGATCCCTAAATGGAAATGGGGGCCAATTTCCATGGATTTCGTTACCGGCCTGCCTAGACCTCAACGTGGAAACGACACCATTTGGGTGATCGTAGATCGACTGACCAAGTCTGCACATTTTCTGGCTATCAAAGAAACGGATAAGTTTTCTACTCTTGCAGACATTTACCTAAAGGAAGTGGTATCAAGGCACGGAGTGCCAACCTCCATCATTTCTGATTGTGATGCGCGTTTTACTTCTGAACTGTGGCAAGCAATGCACAAGTCTTTTGGCTCACGTTTAGATATGAGCACCGCTTATCACCCACAGACGGATGGGCAATCTGAACGCACCATCCAAACCCTTGAAGACATGCTTAGGGCATGTGTAATCGATTTTGGTAATGGCTGGGAAAAGCACCTCCCGCTAGTGGAGTTTTCGTACAACAACAGCTACCACACCAGCATCCAAGCCGCTCCGTTTGAGGCATTATACGGACACAAATGCCGATCACCTCTCTGTTGGGCAGAAGTTGGTGACAGCCAAATCACTGGCCCAGAACTTGTGGTAGATACCACCGAGAGAATTGCTCAGATACGATAGCGAATGGCGACAGCTCGTGACCATCAGAAAAGTTATGCTGATAAGGGAAGAAAACCACTCGAGCTCCAGGTTGGGGATCGAGTGCTACTCAAAGTCTCACCTTGGAAAGGTGTAGTCCGCTTTGGCAAACGAGGCAAACTCAATCCGCGTTATGTCGGACCATTCGAAGTCATTGAGAAAATTGGCAAAGTCGCCTACAGGTTGAATCTACCTGAAGAACTCAGCGGAGTTCACAATGTTTTCCATGTGTCGAATCTGAAGAAGTGTCTGTCAGATGAGACCCTCATAGTTCCTCTGAAGGAACTCACTATCGACGACCAGCTGCGATTCGTCGAGGAACCTGTAGAAATTACTGATCGAGATATTAAGATCCTCAAGCATACCAGGATACCTCTGGTTCGAGTTCGTTGGAATGCTCGTCGTGGCCCAGAGTATACCTGGGAACGAGAAGACCAAATGAAACTCAAGTATCCCCAACTGTTTAAGAAAAACGCAACCACTACTGAGGCTGAAGCTACTGCAGAATTTCGGGATGAAATTCCAAATCAACGGGGGGATGATGTGACACCCCAGGAAAATCAGGAAAACAACGCAACTTAACTAGCTTCCTCAGTAACCACGCGCTAAATTTCGGGACGAAATTCTCTTAACAAGGGGAGAATGTGACAACCCTCAAAACCCCATGTATTCCGTACAATTCATTAATGATAATTAAAGTGTTTGACGACTGTGTGGAATTACTTAACTGCTTTCTGATATCTGTGTTACTTACATGTGCGTGTTAGCATACTAGTAGTATGCAGAAAACTTGACTAAATGGTCCTGAATATTTTCCTATGTGCTAGAAATTAAAAACGTTACAAAAATATATAAATAAGACGCCTTACGGAACAATTAAACAATTTAACGGAACAGTGTCCGACCGAACAACCGGACATTACCCGGGACATCAATTTTTTGTCAAATACCTCGTCTTATTATTTTTGGCTTGTCATGATCCCCGTATGCCATAACACCCGCTAAAAATAAACAAACTAACTTATATCACCACGTATCTTACATCTAACTATTATTTACCATTCTAGTTACAATTTTTGCATGCATACCCCCCCCCCCCCACCGATTTTAGTTCCCAAGTAGGACCCCCACAACATTCTTGCCATACCTCAAATCTCCTAACTTGATTTGTTATATATTTTATTAGAGGGTGACTTGATCTTGTAAGCATAAAATTGTAGAATGATGATATAAGTATGGTCTCCTAGATCACATATCATTTCACCAAGATTTCACTCATCCCACCTCACTTATCTCTCTCTCTCTCTCTATTCGGTTCACCCCAACCGAATCCACCACCATCACCATACACATTCATCTTCTTCATTTACACATTCCATACATAGCTTGAAGTCCATCAATGGAGGTTGCATCTTGAAGGACCATCAAAGGAACTTGTTTCTAGCTTTTCACCATCTTTTTCGCCACATTTCTTCACTAGATTTCATCCCTAGCTAGAGGCTAGTAGTAAGTCTCATTTTGCCTTGGTTAATCTTGTTCAAATTTATGATTTGTAGTATGATGTGTTGTTGTTTAAATCACTAAAGATCAAAAAGATTAGAAGATGTTAAACAATAGTAAAGAATATAAAAGTTACATAAAAGTTTACTTGTGTCTGAATTATGAAGCGGAATCTTGTCGGTTTGAAGGTTGGTTAAATTATACTTGATGTTTAAAAGTTGTTTTCTTGTTAAACCCGTTAATCGGACACTTGTAACACGATTAATAACATTTAAACTTTAAAATAACATGCTGATGTACTTTTCCAGCCGCCTTCAACAGGCTGTAAACGGACTTTAATAAATCGAAAAATGGAATTTCTGAAGCCTAAATCATGTCTTTTCGAAAAACGAAGAAAATGGCGCTGGAATTGTATTTTTCTGAGGTCGGTTACTATTTTAAAAGCCTGTTTTCGTGACAGCAGCTAAGGCTGATTTTAACTGCAGTAAAATGGGTCATACGTTTTCAGTCACAACTTGAAATCTAAACCGAACCAGCCCCTGAAATTTTTATCAAAGATGGTCACTGATGTATTTGTGACCCCCCAACTGGAATTTAGACAAACGGACTTACGAGGAATTTTAGACGAATTATTCCGTAAATTGTGATCAGAATGTGACAAATATGATCACAGTTCGGTAAACGATTTTCTATAAAATATTGGTAATGAACCGGACCCCGATATTTTTACACAATAAAATATGGAACGTTTAAGACATCCTGTAAAAATTTGGGAATTTTTGGAATAATTTAACTATTTTATTTAAATGTCCGAAAACAGCCGGTTTTGAATATTAATGCTGAAGTGACGTAAGTTGTGACTTGCGTGTCTAAATGTCGAGTATGCTATCGGTGAATGATCTAACATGTTATATGTGTTACGTGCAATATCGTATGTTTGTTTATGAGTGGGGAATGGATGGGAAGTATATATGGTCATAAACCGTTAAAATGATGCATGTTATGTGATAGATACGTGTAGGAACTTTGTGTTCTATTTGAAGTCACTAATAAACTAAGTGGTAATCGTACTAGGACGTGATTGACCGACCTTGACTGTTAGCTACTTTTGAGAGTCAAACCGAGCAACCGAGGTGAGTTCACACTCTTAAGGCATGGGATTCCCGGTGGGTTGGGAATGGGATTGAATAACTACTCGTACTATCATTACTATTAAACTACTTTTCACCGTCCTCGGATTGAAGGGCACGTACGTAAAACCTACGTACACTCACACTCGCTACGATCCTTGGATCAAGAAGGGCACGTACAAACACGACTAGTCGACACATGGGAAGCCCCCACTAATCTTCGCACACATGTTTGGGAAACCGCGATACGGCCACTAATCATCGCACACATGTTTTAGAAACCGCGATCCGGCCACTAATCATCGCAAACATGTTTGGGAAACCGCGATACAGATAACTAAGATACTTGGTTTACGAAATGAACAAATGATTCACGAACACTATAACTAAACAACCAACTGTGAATTCACTCAACTTTGTTGTTGACTCGTTGTTACATGCCTTGCAGGTCGTTAGGAATCTATGGAGCTTGCATCGGAGTGGGAATTGTCGTTGTGGGACATGGACACCTATGTACCATGCTAAACATTTGAAACGTTTAAACTTATGATTTGGTTTTAAACTTTATGCTTCCGCTTGTAACTTAAACTATGTTTTGTTTAGACACCAATTGTATTGTGTTGGATTTTACAAACTACTTACATGCTTGTTCAATATGATTGGTGGCTTGATCCTGGTCACGTCACGCCTCCAAGCGGTGGTACTCCGCATGGTGGATTTTGGGGGTGTGACAGACGAAAGCATCCAGAAGGTTCTAGAAGATTCTGGAAGAAGACACCTTGCGACAAGAAGATGCTCTCAGTAGACAAAAAGGACGACAGGTGGTACCAATGGTGGGACGCCCGCACCGACCGCAAGATATCCATGGGGCAGACCGACAGCCCGTATAAAAGGACGCTGAGCTGGAGCGAATAACCATGCGTCACGTCACCTCTAGACCTGACTATGTTAGAGGGGATAAAATGGATATTCATCCTGGTCGGACAAGTGGCAAACAATGGCTAGCTGGCAATCTCCTTCCTTCACGATTCTTCGGCTCTAAATAGAAGACTCAACCTCTAGGTTTAAGGATCCGATTTATCACTCTTTTATCCTCAAAGTGATTACTTATTCTCACACCGGAGGATGTATGGGTGAGCAAAAGGAAAAACCCGACCCTACCCGGCCATTACCAGACTCGACCCGAGAACCGATCAAACATAAAATACAGAACCGATTCACTACCATAAATATAGGGTCGGTTCCGGTTCATAGGTCCAAGTCGGGTTTCACCATGAAAAGAACCGAGAACCGACCCGACCCGACCCGATTTGATATGAAAAATTGGAACCGATCTAAATACCTAGGTACTTGGGTTCGGGTCGGGTTGGGTATATTTTCGGTTCGGTTCTCGGTTATTTTCGATCCAAACCTAAACTTGCTCACCCCTAGGAGGGTGGTTACAAGAAGAACCCCCATCTTCTGCTTCTTGTAGCGAGTCACCGGTGTTGTTCGTTTTGTAGGATAACTTGGAAGAATCAGTCATTCGTCGAGTGGAGAACATGGATTGAACCATCCTGTACGAGACGACCTGCTAAATAGTCTAGTACTATCTAGGGATGAGCTCGGTACCGTCCGATACCGAACCGGTACCGGTACCGAAAGAACCGGAACCGAAAATCCTCAAAAGTGGGTACCGGTACCGAATATACCCGGTTCGGTACGGTTCGGTACCGGTATTTGAGGGTAAAAACCGGTACCAAACCGATACCGAAAATGTCAAAAGTCGGTACCGAAAAGGTACCTGGTTCGGTAAATTCGGTACCGGTACCGGTTCGGTATCGGTACCAAGTCTGATTTGCTCATCCCTAGTAGTATCTAGTGTTTCATCATATTGTGAATGCTCTAAAGTATGTGATCCCTGACATTTTTCGTGGTTTTAGTTTTTTTTTTTTATTTGTTTATATTACTATTGTTATTAGAGTTAATTGCACGGATAGTCCCTGTGGTTTCAAGTTTTTTCATGTTTAGTCCCCAACTTTTCTAAATAGCAGCTGTGCTCCCTGTGGTTTGTTGGTTTATCACTCGGATAGTCCCTGCACCTAACTGAAGTTTGTTTTAAAGGTTAAGTCCCCTCACATGTCCCTCACATGTCCCTCACGTGAGGGTATTTTCGTCATTTCCTTTGCTCCCAAAACCCTGTTCACCCGTTAAAGGCATGCAGCTCTTCATTATTGACCATGTCAGTTGTATCTTCCCTCAAAAAAAAAACCCAGTTCACCTTCCCTGTAATTCTCTCTCTTCTAACCCTAAAATCGATCAGAATGGATGAAGATGACCGACCAATTCCTCGTCGGGGGCCAGGTCAGAGTTGGGAAATAAGGTATACTGAAGAAGGCGATGCTCCATTCATTCCAGAGGAAGTATATGGTAAGTTTTTAAACCCTAACTTGATGTTGTTGAAGAACAGGAAATTGTTTATAAAGATGCCTCAGTGTTGTTTGTACTGTTTTTTTTTTTTTTTTGCAACAGAGGGTTTTGAAAGCTGGTTCACATTAAAGATTCATCATAGTGGAACATTTAGAAACTTTCCTGGAAGGAGATACACCTATGGGAGGTATAATTTCGTTGACTTTTGTAACATTGAAGAGTTCTCAGTTCACGAAATAGATTACATGGTGAAAGACCTAAAGATTGAAACTCAAAATGTCAAATTATACTACCACTTTCAAATTCCTGGAAAAGACTTAGACTTTGGGTTAGCACCTTTAGGTAATGATGCTGATGTTATACATTTGGGGAAGTATGTTGCACAAAATAAGGTAGTTAATTTGTTCATAGAACATGGTGTTACTTACCTTACAACTTACCTTACATCTCCACAAGCTTCTAAAGTTGTTATTCAGGAATTAGATGATGTAGAGAATTCTGGTAATACCCTTGCACTGGTTAAACCTAGACAGAAGATTAGGGTTGCAAAAAAATTGCTTCTGGAATGGGAAAAATCTGGTGAGGGTTCTAGTGAGGCTGTTAAGGATAGTGTGCAGGAGAAGGGGGTTGTGGAATGTGGTGAGTCTGATAAGGGGGTTGTGAAAGGTGGTGAGTCTGATAAGGGGGTTGTGAAAGGTAGTGAGGCTGATAAGGAAGGTCAAACTGATAAGGAATGTCAAACTGATAAGGAGGTTCAAACTGATAAGGAAGGTCAAACTGATAAGGAGGTTCAAACTGATAAGGAGGTTCAAACTGATAAGGTGGTTCAAACTGATAAGGAGGCTGATGGTTTTTCTTTTAACTTTGATAATGCTGGATTTTCTAAGGATAATCTAGATGTCAATGAGTCTGATGGTAATGAGGCATCAAATGAAGACAATGATGACTCTGAAGATAGTGATTATGAGGTTGAGAAAGATTATGTAGATGAGGAAGATTCTGATGTTGACAATAGGGAATTCCATGAACATGTTGACCATGGGGAGGAGTATATAGGATCATATCATCAATCTGTAGGCAACCATGAAGGGGATGATAGTGATGAGGTATTAGCTGGTGAAAATCTAAGCTGGGAATCATTTGATAGTCTAACTGAAGATTCAATGGAAGACTTTGAAACTAGAAGAAGTATGAAATTGAAAGAAATTAAAAGAAAGATGAGGGATGCTACTTCTGTAGCAGAAGTGAGGTTCTATATTGGGCAAATGTTTGGAACTGCTAAAGAAGCAAAGGAAAGTATTAATAGGCATTCAATTGAAACAAAGAGGGAACTTTCATTTTTGAGAAATGATAAAAGGAGGATTAGAGTAGTGTGTGAAGGGAATGTACCTGTTTTTTCCACTGGGCTTAGTCAGACTGGGCCAACATGTGCAAGTGGGTCAAGTGGCCCAAAAAAAAGTGCAGGGACATGTAATGACCCAAGAAAGAGTAGGTTAAATAGTGTATCTTGTCCTTGGTTGCTTTACATTTCAAGACTTAATGCTAATGAAGAAACATTGGTAGTTAAAACATACAATCCGGAACACAAGTGCTTACCATCCAGGAAGATTCAAGCATTCACATCAACATTCATGGCAAAAGAAGACTGGATAATTAACCAAGTGCAGGCAAACCCTAATGTTCCAGTTAAAAGCATCCAAGATGAGCTTGGAAGGCGGTATGAGCTTGGTGTTTCAACCATGAAGGTGCATATCTGGTTTATTGTTATTACAGTTCCTGTTAAGTAGCAAAGATTCTGTTTTTTGTTAAGTAGCAATTAACTCTTGTTATTACATTTACTTGCTAATATTGTGGTGATGTTTGTTGAAGGCATTTAGGGCAAGATTAAAAGCTACAAAGCAAATTCAGGGGAATTTTAAAGATCAATATGCTAAGTTGAGGGACTATGTTATAGAGTTGACCAACACAAATCCAGGCACAACTGTTAAGTTTATGGTTGAGCCAGAATGTAACCCTAGTGCACCTACTAGGATCTTCAAAAGGATCTACGTTTGTTTGGGACCATTAAAAGAGGAATTCAAAGCATGTAGAAGGGAGTTGTTGGGGTTAGATGGGGCATTTATGAAAGGCCCCTACCCCGGTCAAATGTTAACTGCAGTTGGGTTAGATCCAAACAATGGCATCTACCCATTGGCTTATGGCATTGTGGAGACTGAAAACAAGGACTCATGGACATGGTTCTTGCAAAATATCCAAGATGACTTAGATCTTCCATCAAATGCAAACTTCACATTTATTTCTGACAGGCAGAAGGTATACATGCAAACTTCACATTTATTACTTCACATTTACTTCACATTTAATTCTGTTTTGATCAGGGAATTATACCTGCAATCAGTCAAGTTTTTCCAGCAGCTGAGCATCGCTTTTGCCTTAGACATATTCACCAGAACATGAAGCTACAATGGAGAGGCTTGGCTTTCAAGCACTTCATCAGAAATGCTGCAAGTGCAACTACTGTCCCTGAGTTTGAAGAGAAGATGGAGGAGTTCAAAACATATAACCTTGATGCATATAACTGGTTGAGAGAGATCCCACCACAACACTGGGCCAGATCCCACTTCACTGGTAGACATTTTACATGTCATTTGATTTACAACACACTCTATATTTGATTCATAGCATAATTCCCTTGTAAACACTATGCAGGAAGGGCCATATCGGATGTGCTTCTGAACAATATGTGTGAGGTGTTAAATGCTAAAACAGTTGAGGGCAGAGATAAGCCAATAATTTCAGCTTTGGAGTTTATGAGAGAGTATTTAATGCAGAGGATTGTGAATGTGATCAGAAAGATAGGTAGGTGTAATGGCCCACTAACACCTAGTGCTACCAAAATACTAGCAGAAAACAAAAAAGATGCATCAAGGTACACTGTTAAATGGTCTGGTGGGCCTAAGTACCAGGTTAGTAGAGGTGGACAAATTTCACAAAGGGTTGTTGATGTTGTAGAGATGGTTTGTAGTTGCAGGTAGTGGGAGATTACTGGGATCCCATGTAGACATGCAGTTGCAGTTAACTGGGACATGGCTTTACATGGGCAGCAAGTTGGGCCCCCTGAATCATGGGTAAATCAATGCTACTGGTTGGACACTTGGAAAGCTGTCTACTCACACAGAATAGAGCCCATTAATGGCAGAGACCTTTGGCCAAAATCCAATGTCCCAACCACTTTGACCCCTCCATTGCACCACAAGTCAGTTGGCAGGCCCAAGAAGAAAAGGAGAAAGGATCAAGTTGAATTGCAGGATGAACTGGAAAGGGCTGGAAAGGCAGGAAAAATGAAGGGGAAGGAAGTTGAGAATCAAAGTGGAAAGCTTACAAGAAAGTGGAAATCAGTTAACTGCAAGAAATGTGGGGGTAAAGGTCATAATATAAGGACTTGTGGGAAAGTGAAGAAAGGGAAACAACCAAAGAAAAGTGACCAAGGCAATGCTGGGAATCAAGAAGGTACAAGTGTTTGAATAGGATCAATGCAGGTGGAAAGCTCATTTTGGTCTGGTGGTTTTTTGAGGGCTTGTCCCTAAAACAGTTGCTACCAACTTTTGTAATTAGTTGTTAAGACAATGATTTTTGAGGGCTTGTCCCTAAAACAATTGCTACCACTTATGCTTCATGTTTTGTTATGGATGTTTATGTTAGGACGTTTGAAGTTATTTAAATGTGTTGGATGTCTTTATGTTTGATTCTGCACACTTTTTGGCACAAAACAGATTCTGCACATGATTGGGACATTTATGTTTGATTCTGCACATGTTTGGGACACTTATGTTTGATTCTGCACATGTTTGGGAGCTTTAAGCTTGATTCTGCACAGTCTACAGATTCTGCACATGTTTGGGACACTTATATTTGATTCTGCACATGTTTGGCAGACTTATGTTTGATTCTGCACATGTTTGGGACACTTATATTTGATTCTGCACATGTTTGGGAGCTTTAAGCTTGATTCTGCACAGTCTGCAGATTCTGCACATGTTTGGGACACTTATATTTGATTCTGCACATGTTTGGCAGACTTATGTTTGATTCTGCACATGTTTGGGACACTTATATTTGATTATGCACATGTTTGGGAGCTTTAAGCTTGATTCTGCACAGTCTGCAGATTCTGCACATGTTTGGGACACTTATATTTGATTTTGCACATGTTTGGCAGACTTATGTTTGATTCTGCACATGTTTGGGACACTTATATTTGATTCTGCACATGTTTGGCAGATTTATGTTTGATTCTGCACATGTTTGGGAGCTTTATATTTGATTCTGCACATGGGTTGGCAGATTTATGTTTGATTATGCACATAAACAGGTTTCGGTGTTTCGGACACTTTTTATCGCACAAACTTGTTTCGACACAAACTTGTTTCGGCACAAACTTGTTTCGACATAAACAGGTTTGGTGTTTCGGACACTTTTTATCGCACAAACTTGTTTCGGCACAACACCATTTCGGCACAAACATGTTTTGCACAGTCAACTAACACACTTCATTGATTCATGATTTACAAAAATACTACATAAACCTACACTGATCAACTAACCTAACCCTAATTCAAATATCCAGTAACAATAAACAAACAAACCCTAAAATCATCAACAACACCAATATTATCTTTTTCTTCAATCGATTTTTTTCTTGCAGCTGAGCAACTTCAAGCTCCATCTGGTTCCTGTATCTTAGAAGACCTGGAATGATTGCAATTGCACGCGGACACATTGGGGGGTCCACCCAACCTAAGAACCTTGCACATCTGGTGTTCTGTAAATTAGAACGAAGGTCAGTACACTAATTCCCTAAATTCTGAAGTGGAATAAAGGATTTAGAGAAATTACCATGTTAGGGCATGCATAGAAACGGCGTCCTGGGTTGAGATCTGTCCAAGATGTACGTATGGTTGCATCTTGACCACATGTGCAAAGCACCATTGTTGGGAGGTTGAACAATGACCAGAGGTTGAAGATGATGATCTTCTGAACTGTTGGGATGTTGAAGATGATGATCTTCTGAACTGTTGTTTGGATGAAGATGATGATTAGGTATGTATTAATAGGGCAAATAATAATAAAATATTAAATAAGCAAAGGAAATGACGAAAATACCCTCACGTGAGGGACACGTGAGGGGACTTAACCTTTAAAACAAACTTCAGTTAGGTGCAGGGACTATCCGAGTGATAAACCAACAAACCACAGGGAGCACAGCTGCTATTTAGAAAAGTTGGGGACTAAACATGAAAAAACTTGAAACCACAGGGACTATCCGTGCAATTAACTCTTGTTATTATAAATCTGTTTTCTATTTTAGTTGAATTTAGATTACGCGCACACGCCATATTTTTCGTGACTTCTTGATCGGTAGTAGTTACTCTCGCAGAATATGCTATTTTCATGATTTTATCCTCAATAAATGGCGCATTAATTAATTAAGTGATTATTTTGAATGTCTAAACATATTCTTCACCTGAAAAGCATTTTGTCCGTTACCTTTAAAACTTTGCAATTAATCAATCTCTTTTAGACACTTATAAAAAGTACTTTCAGCATCATAATAATTCAACCTTAAATCAACAAAAAAGTTTATAGGTCCGTAGGTATTTAAATATCGAAGAACACTTTGAAAAGTTTCAACTCATTTCAAATCATATGTTTAATATTGTCGTATCATTTGACTAATCTAACATAAATATGTATAATATATAGTAACAACTTGATACATAAAAGGAATCTCGCAAGCTTGAGACAAGGGTTAGAATTGGAACCTAAGTTATTAATATGCTAAAAAGTTGACGATTGCTTTCTTGTTTAGGTTTACTCCACACGTACGTATTCCAGTTTATGAGCACCAAATCACATGCATGCATTCTGACATCTTACCATATATTCTTTCATTTCATCGTCCATAATCTCTCTCCTACATCCCTAACCATGGCCATCACACCACCATTTTCAAGCTCCTTGCATGTGTTCCTCTTATGCATCTTGCTTCTTTCTTCAGGTACCTTTACCACAATTCATATATTTAAATAAATACAACTGTTACGGTGACGGACCCATGATTCTTTTACCACCGGGGTCAGGTTTTCTCGATGGATGTTCTGATGTCTCTTAACTTGAAATCTGAATTTTTGGTTTGGGTTCGTCATATAAAATTATGATAAAGCGTCGATACAATCGGTAAAACTAATAGTTACAACGAAGATTTAGACAGACTTCATCAGATACTTATTTGTTTTTTTCATTACATTTTGTTTCTCAAACACAACATGTTGAATGATCTTTTCAAGTAAAGTTAAAAATCTCAAGGGTCTGCCCATGTTGTACATATGATTAACTAACAGTTTTGATTAGTTTCTAACACATTGCAAAATTTACAGGACATATATTATCAGACTGTGCAAGGGTTTTCACCATCATAAACGACTGCGACGAGACAATCTGGCCAGCGATCACACCTGGTGACAGCTTTGGCGGTGGAGGATACGCCTTACGAGCCAAAGAATCGAAGGTACACACCGCACCAGTCGGTTGGTCAGGCCGGATATGGGGTCGAACCAAGTGCAACTTCGACAGCAACGGTAATGGTACATGCCTAACCGGCAGATGCGGCTCGTCCCTTCAGTGTTCAGCCTCCGGCGCGACCCCATCAACCCTAGCCGAGTTTACTCTCACAACACAGGATTGGTACGATGTTAGTCTTGTTGATGGCTTTAACTTACCGATGTCGGTTAGACCGGTTAACGGTAAGGGAAACTGTAGCATTGCGGGTTGTGTCGGTGACTTACGACAGAATTGTCCGCCGGAACTTTCGGTTAAGGCTGGTGGTAAGGTGGTGGCTTGTCGGAGTGCTTGTGATGTGTTCAATACCGATGAGTATTGTTGTCGGGGTGTTTATGGGAATCCTGTAACGTGCCAACCAACGTATTACTCGAAGAAGTTTAAGTCTGCATGCCCCACCTCGTATAGTTATGCTTATGATGATCCAACAAGTATTTTTACTTGTTCAGGGGCTGATTACACCATCACCTTTTGTGCATCCAAGTATTTTTCTTCCTTCTCCTACTTTTTACTTACATTTAGGAAATTTGTTTTTTCTTTTTTTAATTGGTCAGCTTTTTTTATGGGGTTTTGATCAACTAGTGTCTCGTTTTTTGTCTTAGTTTTCTCATACGTACTTTTTACTTATATTTAGGAAATCTGTTTTTTTTAATTGGTCAGTTTTTTTTTTTTTTTGGATTTTGATTAACGAGTCTCTTGGTTTTTTTTTTTTTTTTTTTGTTAGTTGAGATCGTTAATTTGAGATAGCGACTTCACCTCGGATAAAGGTGAAGTTGCTACTTAGATAGCGACTTTGTCATACTATTTCTCGTACACTTAGGAATCGGGCTTTTTAAAAATGGATTGGTTTTAAAAGGTTTGGTGTTGAATTATCAATTTGTTTCTTTAAAACCTTGGTTAATCGGTGTATGGAGTTGTAGATATGATACCAATAATTAAAGGTGTTAGTCTTATTTTGAAGGTTAACGGCTTCACCCCTAATATAGGTAAAGTCGTTATTCTATTAACGACTTAAACTGTAAGATACAAAATATGATATGTTAGTACCTACTAATCCATATTTTTTCATAAAAAGTAACCCATTAATTTGTCATCTAAGATTTTAAAAAAAATAATTTGTTTATGAAAACCTGTATTTAAAGGAGGGATAACTAGTTCTATCTCGGTTCGGTTGAAACTAGTTGCTTTTTAAGTGGTCACTTAACATGCAAAGATTTTCTTTACCATTATTTTAAGATAGATAAATCGTGACAAAAAATAATGTTATTACATCATTAACAAATTTTTAAAAGAGATTATTAAAAAGTCCACAATATATATTTTTTTTTTTTTTTTTTTTTTGAACGGCAAAAAGTCCACAATATATTAATAACTGTCTTTCATTCTAGAAAAGCATTTTGATAAACCATATCTCATAACCCAACTTAACATATTCCTGATTAAATGTTTATATTAGGAACCGTCCTCAATGCTCATATCACAACAATAAGTTGGGTTGCAGCGGATCTACTATAGGGTTCTCGAAGAATTCGATGCTGGCTTTAATGCTTCTCTTTTTACCGTTGTTGTAAATAAGTCAAGTGCACTTGATCTATTCTCGTGAAAGCAACTTTTGCGATTGCTTTTTATATCTTGTTTTATCTACATTTTTAAGTTAATATATTTGTTGACTATATATATATAAAGAAACCGTGTAAAGCATGTTCTATAATTTGAAGTTCAATTTAATTTCTAGAACACCTGATTAAAAAAAAGGAATTTTGGGTTTTAAACAAACAAAATCGTGATTTAACATACCTGTTCCTCCTGGCTGATTTCTTTCGATTCAGATGTAGGGTTATTGGAAAGTGAATATACAAATGCAATTGTTGTGAGGATATGGAAGAAATATTAGGGTTTGTGATTTGCAATCACATTCAAAAGGAAATGGTGTGCACAAAAGGAAAGTCTAATTTCTTTAGTATTGTTAAAAAAGAAGTAAAACAAAGGCTTTCTGTTTTCCCTTGTAAAGCAAAATAATAAAAAATATAACAATGCCATGTGGCAATTAATAGTTTAAATGGCTGCCAAGTGGTAAAAGTTTGTTTTACTTTAGAGTAAACTGCCATTTTGGTCCCTGTGGTTTGGCCAGTTTTGCCACTTTAGTCCAAATCTCAAACTTATTACATCCAGGGCCCTATGGTTTGCATTTTGTTGCCATTTTAGTCCAAAACTCAAATTTGACCAGATTTCCCACTTTTGACCCCCTGTTTTGTCCTTATCCTCAGGGGTATTTTGGGTATTTTGTAATATTATATCTCAAATTTAATAAATATAATGCCTGATTATCATCATCTTCAACATATCATCATCTTCAACAGACATCTCTCTCTCTCCACTGTTCATCATCTTCAACACCATCATCTCATCTTCCTTCATCATCAACATCACCGTCCCCGCCATCTTCATCACCATCATCATCACCATCATCTCACCACCGTCGCCGCCAACACCACCGTCGCCTCCATCTTCATCACCATCATCTCATCTTCATCACCATGGCAGTTTCATATCTGAATCGAAATCAGGGGTTTGAGCTTTGAGTTTCAGCTTTGAGTTTTGAGTTTGAGTTTCAGATCTGAATCGAAATTAGATGTGTTTGATTGTTTCTGATTGATTCGGTATTCTGATGTTGTTTGATTGTTTGATTTTCAGATCTGGTTGATTCGGTATTCTGATTGATTCGGTTTCTGATTGATTCGGTATTCTGATGTTTCAGATCTGAATCGAAATTAGATGTGTTTGACTGTTTGATTGTTTGAGTTTCAGATCTGAATCGGTATTTTGATAGGAGAGAGAAGCAGATCTGGTTGATTCGGTATTCTGATGTTGTTTGATTGTTTGATTGTTTCTGATGTTTTCATTTCAAATTAGGCTTGTTCACCATGAGGCTGTGATGATTTCACCTAATCCGAGCTTGGCGTGGCAGAATCGGAGGAGGGCAAGTGCGCTTGCAACCTCTGTTTGCAGCCATGGCGGTTTTACAGATCTGAGCCTCGTTTTTTCTTGAAGATGTTCTTGATTTTCTGGGTTTTAATGATGAACTTTGAAGATGTTCTTGATTTTCTGGGTTTTGTTGTTGTTGAAGAAGATGTTCTTGATTTTCTGGGTTTTGTTGTTGTTGTTGTTGTTTTGATGATGATGTTTGATGATGTTCTTGAAGATACAGATCTGAGCCTCGTTTTTTCTTGAAGATGTTCTTGATTTTCTGGGTTTTGATGATGAACTTTGAAGATGTTCTTGATTTTCTAGGTTTTGTTGCTGTTGTTGTTGAATTGCTTTAAATAAAACATAAATGACCAAAATACCCCTGCACTAAAGGACAAAATAGGCAGCTCTCAACAGTCAAAAAGGGGTTTTTTTGGATTTTGGACTAAAATGGCAACAAAATGCAAACCACAGGGCCCTGGATGTAATAAGTTTGAGATTTGGACTAAAGTGGCAAAACTGGCCAAACCACAGGGACCAAAATGGCAGTTTACTCTTTACTTTATTATAATATAAGATTCCATAATTATAAAATTATTATTACAATTAATGAAAGATAGATGATTGACCAATCATAACCAAATTGAAAATCGCATGTCAAATTCCTATCAACCTAACTTGAACAACAACCCTAAGACTATGGTGCGGCATAAAGCGCCACCTCCTCTCATGGCGCCCCATTGCGCCACCGCACACCGCCCCCGGCAGCGTTATACGACGAAAACGCGGATTCTCACGTCACGAAGGTGATAAAGGGGTGAAACGTGTTGGGATTCGAAATTATTACTGTTGAACGGTAATAAACAGTAATATTCTTTTTTTAACAATTAAAACGTTATATATACCTTTCATCCCATTATTTTTTAAACCACTTTCTCTACCATCATTCTTTCTACTCCATATTTTTATAAAATAACTCAAGATTTTTATACCACTCTCTCTACCATGTACCCCTACAACCGTGGTTTTGTTCCTCCTCGATCTAGCGGCGACCCGAACCAAACGAACGCTCCTAACCAACTCGTTGCTCCGGTTCCACCCGACCAACTGCCTATGGAACCGGGTTTGTCGAGTATAATCACAGCCAAACCGGGTTCATGAACCTCTTGAACCAACCCCTCTCATGGGACCTAAATAATACGGTTGGAATCCAAACATCAACATGGGAGGTTACGACTCATCACAAGGTTTCGGCACGTCACAAAACGAGCCCGACTTCGTCTCGCAAACACAAACAGAGACACAACCGGATGAGGAGGAGCCAAAGACACAACCGAACAAAACCAAACGCAACAAACGTGCGTCACATAGAAAGAAAGAAATAACCGAGACCCGAATGAGAAAAATCGTGCAACCATGGGATAATGAAGAGGAATACGCGTTAGCCTGAGCTTGGGTTGACATATCAGAGGATCCCGAAATTTGTAAGATTTTTATAGACTTTTTTGTTTTTAATTTATACATACAGTTTGTTTGTTAAAAATTATATATATATTTTTTTAGCAAACAACCAAAATAAAAGTGTGTTTTGGAAAGAAATCCGAGAACTATTTATTGGTCTCATGAGTAAGGGGTAGATTATCGGCAAGCGGATTGAATAACGGTAAGTGGATCGATATTAACAACAAATGCACAAATTTTCAATCGATTTATCAACGTCGAAGAACCAGTTGGAAAAGCGGCGAGAACGATGGGGGTATAATGTAGTCGGCTTTAAAAGAATATCAAGCGACAGGAGTGAATTTCCCATACTTGAAGGTTTGGAAGCTTCTTCGTAATAGCTCCAAATAGGCCAACGTCTCTACAACGATATGAATTTCTTCCAATAGGTCGGGAAATAGAAGGCCGACAAGTAAGTCAAAAACCTCCGAGTCGGTTGAACCTGAAACGCCAATGTCAACGCTCGAAACGTCGACTTAAACAATGTTAATCCGTTATTTCCGGGGGAGGAAGGGGCAGATGAGCGAGAGGCAGACCTACCGCGACCACCTGGTAGAAGAAGCGGTGTAAAATCGAGGAGACCAGAGTTATTGTCGTGGGGATCCGACTTGAATCAAGCGTTTTCCGAGACGAACCAACGCTTCAAGACATACGCGACCTCAGGGCTCAACATATGCAAGAGAACCGGGAAGTGGTCGAGCTTATGAATGATAGACAATTTGATAGAGATTTTGAGTTTTACTCGAAGAAGCACGACCACCTAA
This sequence comes from Helianthus tuberosus, assembly GCA_030545235.1. Taxonomy (NCBI): domain Eukaryota; kingdom Viridiplantae; phylum Streptophyta; class Magnoliopsida; order Asterales; family Asteraceae; genus Helianthus; species Helianthus tuberosus. The sequence continues at coordinate 142,686,516 of CM060366.1, forward strand.
CCGGAAAGGCGTTGGAAATGGCTCTACAAAGAAAGGCGATCACCGAAAAAAATGTAGACTTTTAGTTTTAGAGAGTTATTTTTATATTATTGTAATGTTTTTTTAATTAATGTAATGTTTTTTTAGTTAATGTAATTTTTTAATGGGATATTGGCCTTTAATAATTCCAAGTAGACGTCATTAGCCATTGGCAGTCACACATTTTTTTTATTCCCCCTGCCAGTCCCACCTTTCAACTATTTTTCCTTCACCGGTCATCTGTTAAAAAACTTAATTCCGTTAAGTTTTTTTTCCAAATTACAAAATGATGTTTTAGAGATTTTGATCAGAACGAGGATACGAGTCTATTGATATAAAACTTACCTCGAAACGGTGCTCCAAACGACTAGATTTTTGTTAATTGAAAGTTTAAGCACCTGAATTGAAACACCGTTTTCGTCGTTTGGAGCACCATTTCAAGGTAAGTTTTACATTAGTGGATTCGTATCCTCATCTGATCAAAACTTAAAACGTCAATTTGTTATTCGAAAAAAACTTAACGTAGAGGAAAAACAGTTGAAAGGTGGGACTGCCAGGGATAATAAAAAAAGTGGGACTATCAATGGCCAATGAAGTCTACTTGGGATTATTAGAGGCTAATGTCACTTTTTTAATTTAATAAAGTGTTATTTATTTTTTAATTTTATAAATTTAGAGATTAGATAAAAAAATAAAAAAATAATAATAATAATTAAGTAGTGATTGATAAGGTTGTGAGGCTACATCCACTTCATACCCATCTAATTATAATAAAAGAGTCTTTCTAATGCCACATGTCATCTAATTATAATAAATGAGCTCATCTAATGAAACATGACATTTTCTCCATCAATTTCGTAATAATATTAATAAATATCTAATAATTTAATATTTCTAAACATATAATAACAAATAAATATAAATATCTAATTCTAAGAGGGGTGGGGGTGGTCATCACTCATCACTCACAACATCCAATCAAGTTTCGTCATGTCATCAACCATTATTCCATCACTCACAAGTTTTTTTTAGTGGGGGTGGTCATCACTAGTGATGGAATTCCATCACTCACAATTTTTTTTAAATTATAAATTATCAATAAAACACTAAAATTATAAATTTCATTTAAATAAAACATAAATTACATAGTAAAATAAAAAAAAAAACTAAATATTGGGAAAAAAACTTAAATTAAACGGATGGCATCTCCCACCCCCACCTTTCACAAATCTCACGTTTTTATTGAATTACGACCGACTTAAACGGTTCGTCGAGATGGGCGTGCGGCTCACACAAGATTTTTAAATCATTTTGTCTTAATACCGTTTTCAAGTATCCCATATACGCGTGCTCGCGTTCAAGTTTTGCGGACACAAGTTTTTCTCTTCTTTGTTTGGATTCGCTTATTTCCACCAATTTCGCCTCTTCGATTCTGAAGATCGACTCCGCCACCGCTTCCTTTCCTTTCCTTTGCTTGACGAATCACCACTTTTCTTGTGGCGTGGCCTTGTAGGTGTATCTTCTTGAATGGGGTCGTCAACGGGTTAATCGGGTTCGTCAATGGGGTCGTCGTTTAAATTCATTTGGGGCAAGTTATCCGACGCGGAAGTCGTGTAGTTTCCTGACTCGGAGGTCATTGATCTTTTCGGACCTCCTCTTTTTTTTGGAGCCGTAGGCTCACCCATGTCGACCAAATTGTAACAACCCGACTTTCCGGGTAAAGTCAAAGTCAAAGTCAAGGCCAAGTCATGTTGTTACTCAGATCTGACATTTCGTGCCTAATTGACTTGTACTCTCGGGATTCGATAATAGTTAACCCGTTACGGTAATCAATGTATGTTAACAACTTTAAACGGTATTTAAACTATGTTTTACAACGCTTAATCACCCGATCGACTGGCCATCCAACCCACGTACTCCACCGCCTTATCTCCCTCTCACCTATAAATACTCGCCTGTCACATCACTGTTCACTGATGTGACAGCTCTATCCGACCCAACTCGCTCCCAGCTCGTTCTCAAGCGCATTTCACTCGATTCCAAGCTATTTTCGTAAGTTTTCTTCCTAAATCTTGTACTTCCATCATCTCTACACACTTTCTCATCATCTTCTCCACTGAAATCACTGATTTCCACCATGAAATCGCCTGATTTGGACTGCTTTAAGGTGACGTCATCTCAGTTTCTTATGAACACTGTAGTGTGACATCATCTCATCAAGTTTTGTCCAGATCTAAAGGATTTCCACACTCTTTCACATAAAACTCACCAAGATTTCAACACTTTTCAACTGATTCAAACTTTTCTTCACCTTTTTACTCAAAATCGATGGAATCCAAACTCGTTCAGGTTTTTTACTCACACTCTAGTTAAGAACCGGTCTGAGAACGGATTTCCACCAAAGAGACAACCGATTAACGGGTTGAACATGAAACTCCATCAAGAGCAGTGAGTCTGATCGTATGGGGGGATTCCCATCCGATCGGCTGAGCTGAACTTGGTGAGATTCCCGTTGTTTGACACGTCGTCATGCCGTCTCCGTCAAAACTCAAAACTTTTAACTTAGAAAACTTGTAAAATTCTCAAAACATCAGATCGCCGATCGAATAGCCATCCGATCGGATGACCATCCGATCGAATGACTATTCGACCAGGTGACTTGTTTTTCACAACCTTCAACACATAAACAATTTGGTAAAACTTCAAAGAATATCACACTTTCAATCGAATAGCCATCCGATCGAATGGCCATCCATCCGGATGACCATCTGATCGAATGACTTGATTTATACTACAACAAAAACTTCAAAAGTTTCAGATCAATTCACACACACTCACTCAATCGAATGACCAACCGATCGAATGGTCATCCATCTGGATGACCATCCGTCTGGATGATCATCCGATCGACTCACCATCTGATACTTATCTCACCCGACACGCTGTTACGTACTGTTCAATGCTTACACTATCGTTCTATGCTCAGGCTAATCTCCACGCGCTCCCTTCAATCCAAGTCTGCGTTTATTTACTAAACACCAACTGTGAGTATACTCGAACCCTTTTTCGCTTAACGCACTTTTGGGTGTTACATACGTTATCTATATCAAATTAACTCAACACACAACGCAAACACTTTTAACGCTAACCGCTCTCGTATGTTATATGTGTTTCCATGTGTAAGACCCTAAACCGTTTTAAACAAAAAGTACGCAACGGAAATACGAACCGAAAAAAATAATTCTTTCTTTATAAACATTTTAACATACTGGAAACATTTGGGATAATCCCTTTTACAAAAATTGTGTCCATCATTCTTACTTAAAAGATAAAGCATAATCTACATTTATAAACTATATGACCTCGCTCCCATACAATCCACGTTCATTGACTCGAACTTCAATCGCTTAGACTCCATAATGATGATAATTTCGTGCAACCTGCAATCACTACATACATCCGCATCATTAATATTTGGTGACATCATACATAATCTAAACATACGTAATTAAATGACCATGCCACATTCTTTCTACTTATACTAATCCTTTCGATTATCTTTCCGGGTACAATCTTGCATCCCAACGTCAAATCTTCATAAGGTCAACAATAGTGTACATGCACTTTCATTTCATTCTCAAGGCACATGATTAGTAATGTTAATACTCAAACATATTGAAGCCATGTATACATATATACAGCCCTATTCTTTCGCGTACAATAAATCCCACTTCATACATACGTACATAGATACATACATGTATACCTCCATAACAAATCTCTTACATACCACTTATATTCCCATATAAATATACTAACAGATCTTAGTCACAAACATCCATATATATTAGTCTCCTACATACAAACCTACGTGCATGCTCATTTCTATTCATGCTTACCTATGGATTCCATCACTAACATGTAGGTAAATCCATATACATACATTCTTACAAACTTATTTCATTCCCACACATACTTACGTACACACTCCCTTCTTAATCGCACCTCATAAACAGCCTTTAATGAGTTTGGGGTACATTTCGGGAGCTTAAAAATGAGTTCAATACTTACCCGTAGCTCACAAAACTATTTGGTAAGGTCGAGTTACATTATAGAAATGAAACGGGGCTTGGGAATGGGTCCACGGGGTCCGGAATCGAAGAAACACGAAGAAACGGTGCTACTGGCGTCGGCTGGCATGTAAACAGCAAGTTAGGGCGTTAGCCAACTGCTACCAGCGTCGGCGACGCCGCTCCTGCAGCACCAACGCCCGGATTTTGTTCTTTTCGACGTTTTGACCCCCGTTCGCGCATCCCGAACTTCCCAAATCGTAAAATAACACTATTCCAAGCCCCCAAATCACTCTAACACTTAACCCCATGTCCCCATGATCAAATCAATACTTTTATCATACTTTCTTTATTTTGACCTGTTTGATTTTACCAAGTTATTTCCGAGATAGTTAACCACTTATGGCCCACCACAACAATACTTACCTTAGTAATATGATTACTTAAATATTTTTACATGGTTCCCATACCATAACATCCAAAAACCACATCTGACACATACTGTCTACATTTTGACTCGTTTGAACTTAACGAGAGTTTTTATTCATAACTAATCCACATATTACCCAATATGGCCTTACTAACTTTCTTTCCACCATTACTTACCCATCCTTTCATGATTACCATCCTTTTTGCAATCAAAACTCATTACATAATAATACATTTAGTTCGAAAATCACTTACCTTAAGCGTTCGTATTCGCGTCCGTCTCCTTGCCTCCTTTTGAACCGTTAGCCTTTCATGCTTCCATCCATCATGACATGATCCCTATACTTTCATGTCATCGCATTCACGTTCTTGTTAGAATATATGATTGTACATATTAACGATCACATCAAATTCATATTTCACATTTGACTTTCATTAGTCAATTCAAACAAGCATAAGGCATACTCCCACAATCACATCTTTTTAAACTCATATAATTCATCACGTCATCACATATAACACATATTGATATAACACGTAACATATGACTTTCTATAACATTACAATTGTGACAAAAAGTCTAACCTTGCTACTTGTCACACCCCGACCGCGTAGAACAACAAAGCGCGGCGGAAACATCGGGGCGTGTTGCAACAGAATTAATGTTTCATAACCATGGATATCAAAAGTGTTTCGTTTTATTAAACATTGAGGAATTTCATCGTCTTGAAATCTAAATACACTATTTAAACATAGTCTATCATTGTTATTGAGTCACTAAGGCCTTGTCCAGTCCTATGTGAGCATGCATCTTATCAATCGATTATCATCCAACAATACCTGAAACATATGTGAAAACGAGGTCAGCAAAGAAATGCTGGCGAGATACATAGGTTTTGTGAAAATAAGATTCATGACTTCTGTTTTAAGAAAATGTTTAGTCATGAACCTTGTAATTTGCTTTGTCTTTGTAAATCATTTGAAAAACAATTAGTTCAGATGATATGTATAAATAAGAAAATAATGCATGATTAAATGAATAACCATGTAAAATGAGTTTGTGTAAGATAAGTTGTTTGTAAATCAATGTCTTGTGAAAAGTATGTTACTTGTATAAAATGTTATATGTATCAAACTGAAATGATTCAAATAACGCTACAATATGTAATACCATACAAACACTTATATATAGGAAGTACCAGCGGCGTATCCACCATGTTTGTATCATATTACACACGCATCGTTACTTAATCACTTAATCAAACCAAACCAAACAATGTAAAATGTCTATGTTTAAATAAATTGTCAAATGTCTATGTCAAATATCCATGTCAAATGTCTATGTCAAATATCCATGTCAAATGTCTATGTCAATTATCCATGTATGGCAAGTGAAATGTCTCAACTAAACCATATGCACAAAAACAAAGTATTGAAGTAAAACTTGGTTTAAATAAAAGTTATGTTTTGTGGAAAATACATGATCAAATGTCAATCATGTACAAATGTTTACCCAATCGTTAACCCATTTTGTAAAATCGTTCTAGTCGTTCTTGTTTTAATTGTGAAACTACTTTATGGTCGATTCTCTAATAACATTCAAACCTTCTTGACGCGTTCCTCGTTCCAACTCGCTCTCGTTCTCGTTCTTAACAAACCCTTACCAAAGGATAAGTTAATAATTACAGATTCAGTCGCTACCCACAACCCCCACACATAACAATGGGTGCAGTAAATAACGGGATTTGTCAGATCCTATGGTACCATAACCTAATACTGGTCGGCTTGATCATTGCTAATGAATGTCATCGGTCATGTAAACTACAACCAACAAGTTTGTTCACTTCTTGAAATTTGTTATTAGTTTTTGAAATCATTGTATTCGTTCTTGAAATCATTGTTAGCGTTCTTGAAATAATTGTTATTGTTCTTGAAACCACATTGTAATTGTTCTTGAAACTATTGATAAAACATTTAGTACATATGAATCACCCCAAAACATTTGGAAAACAGTAAAAGAGGGGAATAATGTACTCGCCTGAGAGTGCTTAGGAGTCTTTGAACAACTACCAAGTAAGCTAGAGGAGTCCCGGAAAACAAACGGTACCTAATATAGGTAACTTACATAAATAACCCGGACCTAAATCGGAAGACTGGGTAGCAGGAGGGTTTGTAAACCAAATGAGTGTAGGAACTCATATGATATGGTTTATCAAAGCCTACATACTAAATGAAACTTAACCTAAGTATTATCGACCCATCGCGACCCATTAAGGTAGCTTATGCTACTTTAACGCGTCGTTCGCGTGAAACGCGTTCGGACCGCCTAACTAGTCCTATGACAAGTGTTATATGCCTAAACATGTTACATAATCAGTTATGTGACAAAAGTTTAGGTTACATATGCTTAATTACCAATTATACATGAAAAGGGTATTCTGGTAATTTACCTAAGGCATATAAACTACCTATCATACAACTACTTAAACGATGTGACCATAGGGTATAACCTCGGAAGGTTATGCCCTATACTAGGGTCACCTAATGTATTTGGTTAGATCTTAATGATCAACCAAACTGGGTCGGGCTTGAAGGTATAGGCGATTTATTAGATCGCCTACCCTACGACCCTAGACAACGTGGTAATCAGTGGGCATAGTCCCAAGGGACTATGACCAACGTGATTACACTCACGTTGCGAAGTTCAAACGAAATTCGCATTAACCATTACTGGTCAACGCTGAAAGTCAAACAAAGTTTGACTTTCTGACTCAAAAAGCAGTAAAATAAGGAAAAGAACGAAAGAATACTTACGAAGGGTCCCCGAATGCTAACCTCGATTCAAAAATCTCAGGTATGAAACAATAGTTTCAACTTAGAGTTTCTCAAATCAAAGTTCTAGTGATTTTAGCAATGGGGGTGGATGGGTATTTATAGGAATACCCGAACCGTTAAGATCGTTTCATGGAAAACGTGCCTTAATCCCATCCGTACATGTGTTGAAATGTCATGGTGTTTAGGTGTTTAAATTCCATCCATACATGTGTTGAAATGTCATGGTGTTTAGGTGTTTAAATTCCATCCATACATGTGTTGAAATGTCATGGTGTTTAGGTGTTTAAATTCCATCCATACATGTGTTGAAATGTCATGGTGTTTAGGTGTTTAAATTCCATCAATACATGTGTTGAAATGTCATGGTGTTTAGGTGTTTAAATTCCATCCTTATCCGCTGACTAAGCAAGTTTAGAATGTGTGGTTGTGAATTAAACAACGGCTAATACATCGAATCTGGTCCCGAATGCGAAAAACGAACCAAATGACGCGACGAATGGATTTTTCTTATGGCGAACACTAAAATAAAATATTTTAGTGCTTACATAAATTTTTGGATGTCCGGACGTATTCAGAACGTAAGTTATGCGCGAAAATGCAAACTTGTGCACTTTTTGACACTTTTAGTCCCTGAATGACACAAAAGTTTATTTTAGCATACCGAACACCTCAAAGCCTATTTCTAAGCTATGTGAAGGATATTTATGGTATGTTTAACTTACGGTCATGCTCCGGAATGTCTGTTACAGTTCAAATTGGCATACTTTCGCAGTTTGTCAAGTTTAGTCCCTGTAAGCGAATTAGCTTGTTTTTGGCATACCAAACCTTCCAAATCTTATTTCTAAGTTATGTAAAGCTAATTTAAGGTATGTTAAGCCTATGTCACTATTCCGGAGGGTTTGTTGCATTAAACTGGTTATATTTACGCATCGGTGCGCGTATAACCTTCCAGAAAGCGATTTAGAGTTTGAAATTGAACAAGAATTGATATGTGCAAATGATACACATATTTTTACAAATCCCAAGTATGAAATATAATATTTCATTGGTTTGGTATTTGTTTGATGGCCATGGAGGCACAGGTGTTACAGTCTCCCCTACTTTAGGAAATTTCGTCCCGAAATTTATTTAGAGGAAACTTGTGAGAGCTTGGAAATATGAAGTTGAAAAGATCGAACAACATTGGTTAGGGTTCTTGAACTTCTAGTAACCTTAATAACATTATGTTTACAATGTAAGAGGGACACTTATATACAAGTATATAAAGCGTCATGGGTGCGTCCACCGTACCTCCATTACATCGTTCTCATTTTGTTATTGTTGTCACTATCGGTTCTTACACATAATAAATCTTACTGTGTTTCTGTGCACTAAATTTCATAATTATGTACGCGTCCATAATCAGAAAATTCCTTGCACCGTTCACACAGTCTATTTTATAATGTATAGGGGAAAACCAAATGAACAATCCTGTGATGAGCGTGACTAGACCACCATAGGGTCCTTTTGACTAAATCAATAAATGATCTAAATAGACTATCAAGGAGTCTGTCCAGCCACATCACTAGATGTCGTTCTTTAACCAAATTGTGAATCAATCTTTTTGACTAGACCACTAAAAGGGTCTCTTATCGAACCATGGAGTGGTACCATATAACCCAAGGGTCTTAGCTACAACGTAGAAGCCCATAAAGATTAAGGTAGTACCTTTTGAATATCCTACTATGAATCCCTCATATGAAGATATGAAAGATTCTATGAGGATTTGAAAATCGTATCACACAAAAACATAGAGGAGAACACACAAACACATAACATATAATCGCATAATCGTTCAATTTGTTTAATTGTTTAATTTGTTATCGTTGGACACGGGTATTTAAAGCATACTAGGGATCAAATCCTTAATTGCGGTAATTTGGATTGATCCATATGAATACCCTGCTTGTTGACTACATGACCCAAGAACTGAACTTTTTTTTAAGCCAAACTTTCCCCTTGGAGGATTTAGCGAAAAATTTGTTCCTTCTTTAAGGGTTCCAGTGTCAATGAAAGTGTTGATCGTTACCAGCTCGGGATATGAATAGATCAAGATGTCATTAATAACAATGACGAACTGATCCAAATAAGGCTTGCAGACTCAATTTATTAAGTCCTTGAAGATGGCTGGAGTATTTGTCAACCTAAAAGGCATGACTGTAAACTCGTAATGGCCATACTTCATGCAGAAAACCGTTTTGGGAATATCTTCTTCGAGAATACAAGGTTGATGATACCCAAAACGCAAATCGATCTTGGAAAAGCATGAACGCTATGCAGTTGATCGGAGAAATCGTTGATTTAAGGTAGGGGGATATCGATTCTTGATGGTAAGCTTACTAGGCTTACGTTAATCGATATACATTCGAAAAGATCCATTTTTCTTTTCACAAGGAGAACAGGAGTTTCTCCAAGGTGAAAAGTTCGGACGGATGAATCCTTTATCAGACAACTCTTGAAGCTGTTTTGATAATTCTTGCATCTCGAACGGTGCAAGACGATAAGGTACTTTAGATTTAAAGGAAACAACTGCTTGAGGTTCTTAGGGAGATCACAAGTGATCATAAAAATGATAGAACCACACGAGTAGTTTTGTCTTTGTGTTGACATCATACGGTTGGATCAAACATTCATACAATTGCATTAGTTAAAAATAAAACCACAAATTTTATTTATATAACAACTGCATTGTCTTTAAATGTTACAAGATAACAACCAGAGGAAATACAAAATGCTAATCGTTCATCGCTGCATCGTTGATAGCCTCATTGATGCTAAACACTCAACCATGTGCTGGATTCACATTGACGTTGGCGTTCGCATTTGGGTTTGCGTTAGCATTTGCATTCACCAGTCTTGGGCAGTTGTGGCGGAAGTGACCAATCTCTCCGCAGTTGAAACATGAACCCAGTGGGAATCTCACAGCATTCCCTTGAACCGGAGCTTGAACCTGAGCAGCCTGATTTTGTCCCAAACGACAAACCTTGGCCAAATGCCCAAGTTTACCACACGTCGTGCATTGCCAGCAAGCTTGTTGTACTGCGTGATGACCGTTGCAGCGTGCACAACAAGGTGCGGTACCGGCATATGCTTTCTTTGCAGGTGGCTGAGCTGGTGGGTTCCGCGGGTTCTGAGCAGTCTGTGCTGTAACAGCAAAGTTCTGACCACCCTTTCGCTTTCTTGATTTCTTTGGCGTCTCACCTTCCTTACCCTTCTCGTTTTGATCTTTCTTGCTATCCTCCTTGTCAGACCCATGCTTCTTACTCTTGTCACCCTTTCTGTGTAACTTATTCTTCCGAATCTGCGACTCAGTCAATGTCGCTGATAACTCGATCGCCTGACGGAGTGTGGCAGGGTTACTACCAGTAAGGATGTCTTGTACCGAGTCAGGTAGGCCGTCGATGTACCTTTCGATAGCTATGTCAAGTGGAGTAACCATTGTTGGGCAAAGCAGACTCAGCTCCTCAAACCTATCAGTATACGCCCTGTGCTCACCACTATCTTGCTTCAACTCATCAAATTCCTTCTCCAAAGCTCGCTGCTCATGACGAGGACAGAATTCCCTCATCATCAGAGCCCTAAGTTCAGCCCATGTCTGTGCGAGAGCAACTTCCGCACCTCGGTCTCTCATTACCCCATTCCACCATGTAAGAGCCCTCTTCTGAAACACGCTCGAGGAGAACTCGACCTTGCGATTATCCTGGCACTGCACGTGGCGAAAAGTATTCTCAATGCTTTCGAACCACTGAAGAAGCCCAGTTGCTCCTTCAGAACCACTAAACTTGAGTGGTTTAGCCTGGTTGAAATCCTTGTATTTGCATAGCACATTGTTGTTGTTGTTGGCTTGGTTCCATTGAGCAAAGAGGTTTGGGAATTGAGCAGCCATCTGCTGCGCAATGATTTCTGCCAGCTCGGCAGTCTCTATCTGGCTTTCGCGTCGAGGAGGCATTGTCTAAAAGAGGAAACATGAAAGGAAACGAGTGAGAGAATTTAGACGAAAAGAATGAGATGAAACAAATCTGATGAAAGCAAGGATAGTGGTCATTTGTTTGTTACTACAAAGCAACAAACGACCTTGGTGATTAGTCAAAGTAAATAGGTTAAAAATAATGTATCGCGAAGACATGCTCGCCTATAAGTGAACACTCATCCCAAGAATTCCCAGGTAAGCACAACTGGTCTCGCGTCTGATGAGATGTATACGAAGTGCTTGCCTAGACAGAAAACCCAAAATACAGGCATTCACCCTTCCAGTTTGCACGTGTTCACATTATTTAAAACCCAAAACCTTGACGAGATTTTGAAAATTCAAAGGGGTTCAAAACCATATAACAGAGGGTTCAAAACCTTACAATAGAGGGTTCAAAACCTAGAAATTAATCATCCTAGAACAGATGATTAGTTTTCAAAGCGGTTTTGAAATTTATGTTCTTGTTGTGGTCGTCACCTAAGGATAGGTGACGGTATTGTTTTATGACTAAACGCAAGCAAACTCGCGTTAGGGTCCTAAGAAGGTTATAGACTAGGTTTAAGCATTACTAATTACTAATAACCTAATTCCCTATAACCATTGGCTCTGATACCATCTTTTCTGTCACACCCCGACCGCGTAGAACAACAAAGCGCGGCGGAAACATCGGGGCGTGTTGCAACAGAATTAATGTTTCATAACCATGGATATCAAAAGTGTTTCGTTTTATTAAACATTGAGGAATTTCATCGTCTTGAAATCTAAATACACTATTTAAACATAGTCTATCATTGTTATTGAGTCACTAAGGCCTTGTCCAGTCCTATGTGAGCATGCATCTTATCAATCGATTATCATCCAACAATACCTGAAACATATGTGAAAACGAGGTCAGCAAAGAAATGCTGGCGAGATACATAGGTTTTGTGAAAATAAGATTCATGACTTTTGTTTTAAGAAAATGTTTAGTCATGAACCTTGTAATTTGCTTTGTCTTTGTAAATCATTTGAAAAACAATTAGTTCAGATGATATGTATAAATAAGAAAATAATGCATGATTAAATGAATAACCATGTAAAATGAGTTTGTGTAAGATAAGTTGTTTGTAAATCAATGTCTTGTGAAAAGTATGTTACTTGTATAAAATGTTATATGTATCAAACTGAAATGATTCAAATAACGCTACAATATGTAATACCATACAAACACTTATATATAGGAAGTACCAGCGGCGTATCCACCATGTTTGTATCATATTACACACGCATCGTTACTTAATCACTTAATCAAACCAAACCAAACAATGTAAAATGTCTATGTTTAAATAAATTGTCAAATGTCTATGTCAAATATCCATGTCAAATGTCTATGTCAAATATCCATGTCAAATGTCTATGTCAATTATCCATGTATGGCAAGTGAAATGTCTCAACTAAACCATATGCACAAAAACAAAGTATTGAAGTAAAACTTGGTTTAAATAAAAGTTATGTTTTGTGGAAAATACATGATCAAATGTCAATCATGTACAAATGTTTACCCAATCGTTAACCCATTTTGTAAAATCGTTCTAGTCGTTCTTGTTTTAATTGTGAAACTACTTTATGGTCGATTCTCTAATAACATTCAAACCTTCTTGACGCGTTCCTCGTTCCAACTCGCTCTCGTTCTCGTTCTTAACAAACCCTTACCAAAGGATAAGTTAATAATTACAGATTCAGTCGCTACCCACAACCCCCACACATAACAATGGGTGCAGTAAATAACGGGATTTGTCAGATCCTATGGTACCATAACCTAATACTGGTCGGCTTGATCATTGCTAATGAATGTCATCGGTCATGTAAACTACAACCAACAAGTTTGTTCACTTCTTGAAATTTGTTATTAGTTTTTGAAATCATTGTATTCGTTCTTGAAATCATTGTTAGCGTTCTTGAAATAATTGTTATTGTTCTTGAAACCACATTGTAATTGTTCTTGAAACTATTGATAAAACATTTAGTACATATGAATCACCCCAAAACATTTGGAAAACAGTAAAAGAGGGGAATAATGTACTCGCCTGAGAGTGCTTAGGAGTCTTTGAACAACTACCAAGTAAGCTAGAGGAGTCCCGGAAAACAAACGGTACCTAATATAGGTAACTTACATAAATAACCCGGACCTAAATCGGAAGACTGGGTAGCAGGAGGGTTTGTAAACCAAATGAGTGTAGGAACTCATATGATATGGTTTATCAAAGCCTACATACTAAATGAAACTTAACCTAAGTATTATCGACCCATCGCGACCCATTAAGGTAGCTTATGCTACTTTAACGCGCCGTTCGCGTGAAACGCGTTCGGACCGCCTAACTAGTCCTATGACAAGTGTTATATGCCTAAACATGTTACATAATCAGTTATGTGACAAAAGTTTAGGTTACATATGCTTAATTACCAATTATACATGAAAAGGGTATTCTGGTAATTTACCTAAGGCATATAAACTACCTATCATACAACTACTTAAACGATGTGACCATAGGGTATAACCTCGGAAGGTTATGCCCTATACTAGGGTCACCTAATGTATTTGGTCAGATCTTAATGATCGACCAAACTGGGTCGGGCTCGAAGGTATAGGCGATTTATTAGATCGCCTACCCTACGACCCTAGACAACGTGGTAATCAGTGGGCATAGTCCCAAGGGACTATGACCAACGTGATTACACTCACGTTGCGAAGTTCAAACGAACTTCGCATTGACCATTACTGGTCAACGCTGAAAGTCAAACAAAGTTTGACTTTCTGACTCAAAAAGCAGTAAAATAAGGAAAAGAACGAAAGAATACTTACGAAGGGTCCCCGAATGCTAACCTCGATTCAAAAATCTCAGGTATGAAACAATAGTTTCAACTTAGAGTTTCTCAAATCAAAGTTCTAGTGATTTTAGCAATGGGGGTGGATGGGTATTTATAGGAATACCCGAACCGTTAAGATCGTTTCATGGAAAACGTGCCTTAATCCCATCCGTACATGTGTTGAAATGTCATGGTGTTTAGGTGTTTAAATTCCATCCATACATGTGTTGAAATGTCATGGTGTTTAGGTGTTTAAATTCCATCCATACATGTGTTGAAATGTCATGGTGTTTAGGTGTTTAAATTCCATCCATACATGTGTTGAAATGTCATGGTGTTTAGGTGTTTAAATTCCATCAATACATGTGTTGAAATGTCATGGTGTTTAGGTGTTTAAATTCCATCCTTATCCGCTGACTAAGCAAGTTTAGAATGTGTGGTTGTGAATTAAACAACGGCTAATACATCGAATCTGGTCCCGAATGCGAAAAACGAACCAAATGACGCGACGAATGGATTTTTCTTATGGCGAACACTAAAATAAAATATTTTAGTGCTTACATAAATTTTTGGATGTCCGGACGTATTCAGAACGTAAGTTATGCGCGAAAATGCAAACTTGTGCACTTTTTGACACTTTTAGTCCCTGAATGACACAAAAGTTTATTTTAGCATACCGAACACCTCAAAGCCTATTTCTAAGCTATGTGAAGGATATTTATGGTATGTTTAACTTACGGTCATGCTCTGGAATGTCTGTTACAGTTCAAATTGGCATACTTTCGCAGTTTGTCAAGTTTAGTCCCTGTAAGCGAATTAGCTTGTTTTTGGCATACCAAACCTTCCAAATCTTATTTCTAAGTTATGTAAAGCTAATTTAAGGTATGTTAAGCCTATGTCACTATTCCGGAGGGTTTGTTGCATTAAACTGGTAATATTTACGCATCGGTGCGCGTATAACCTTCCAGAAAGCGATTTAGAGTTTGAAATTGAACAAGAATTGATATGTGCAAATGATACACATATTTTTACAAATCCCAAGTATGAAATATAATATTTCATTGGTTTGGTATTTGTTTGATGGCCATGGAGGCACAGGTGTTACACTACTTATGCACAGTTGACTTTCAGAAAGTCAACGGTCTTTCCTATGAACTTTCGACTTAACCACATACATATGTGTCTTCATAGTAGATTATACTAATGACACTATATACATTTCATACTCATGATTCAATACACATTCAACCACATGATCACCTAGTTATATGCACACACCAAACATATTCACTTCCGTCCAAACTAGTAATTCTCATAATTCTACAACTAACACCATGACCCATGCTTAGAAACCCAACATCATTCCAGCTTCATCCCCTTCTAATGATCTCATATGCTTCACATTTAGTGTACTTTTACTTATCAAAATTGATTAAGCAATTATTCAAACATGTAAAAAACATCATACCGCTCCAACATAGAGTACAATCTTCTAATGTATACTTTTACCAAACAACATGACCAACCAAATCCTACATGAATTCTATCTAAAAATACATTTCTCATGTTTATTTACCATCAAATACATCATATCCCCATGTTATACGATTTCATCCATTACTTGGATACCATATCATCTATTAATCTCACCTAGGCATTTTATCAAACACTTGGTGTGCATACCACAATTTATGCATAATGTACAAGTGTTTCATGCTTTACTTCCTACTTAATGCTTTCATTCACTAATCAACAATTAAAATAACATTTCTTCCATACCATACTCAATCTAATTGACAAGAAACAACTACATATTACTTGATATATCATATTAGCACAAAGATTAGACATGGGTGATACACCCATGTCGCCATCTTCATCATCCCAAATGGGTTTCACTTCAAAACATTAAATTACTCAAAATTATACACATAACAAGTTCTATTTGGTGATTCTAACACACAATCATGCTTAATTTCATACTAATTCAATGATTAATCATACACCCACTTCTTACAAAATCACCAAATCACAATTTACAACTTACCACATGTTTTGCATCCTTAGATGATTGGAAATCTTCATTCATGCAATGTTTTTCATTTGATTTGGACCTTGATTTGGGCTGAACTTGCATCCCTGTTCTTGAGAGGATTGTCTCATCTCCTTCTCTCCATGTACGACACACACACACATTACACACACTTAGGCTAGTTTTTTATCAAACTTCTATTTCATTTACCGAGTTTGGTCCTTCATGTTTGTCATTCTTTCCACTTGTCACAAAACTTCATTCCTTACTACTTAACTTACACTTTAACTAGGTTATTTAAACAAGTCAGACCACTTCGTGCCATCTAACAAGGAAACATACTAGTGAATTAAACGTTCGGGTTTTGGGGTGTTACAAGTCTACCCCCCTTAAAAGATGTTTCGTCCCCGAAACCTCGTTCATTTCCACTTGATGATAACTACCTTTACTTACCGGTTACTATTATCCTTCTATTTAGCACACTTAGAACACACTCCTAGAATGTATACCTTTAGATTTTGAATTCTTGCCTAATTTTAGTTCCCTAGTGATGATATTCACTACATCTTTATTCATTCTTTTCATTCAAAATGCATACCATGGCACGAATTCACTCGTGTCTTATACAAAAGGGATTTATTCATGAACACACATAATCATACATTTTGTCCCTACCTTCTTAAATCAATCATAATACTTCCATGCATTCATTAATCACAGCGAATCGATTATTTCTACTTTTACTCATAAATCATGTTGGACATTCCACACTTACATTTGTCATACAAATGCTCATCACAACATTCCGTTATTAACATTCTTCCTAATTACTTCCATAGCCACATAAGGAGTTATGATATGATCATAAGTATATCGTAAACATTTAGTTATAGTATTGCCACCGCAACCAAACTAGTATATCATACTCACTTATTCATACTTAACTCGGGAGTTAAACATCATTCTACGTTTGCTACCGTTACATGATCCTATGTATACTCATAGATTAAATTCCAAATCATTTCATTCATGTCACCTCGAGTTGTCCGTCCGTTTATTTTACGCATTACTTACTGTACACACATATGTGCGTTACTGAATAACATTAAGTCTGAACTAAAATTTCATTCCTTTGTTGACCTCTAAAAGTCAAACCTTTTATACCTTGTCATACTTGTGCTACCATTAGTTCGCATGGAAGTACTATTCAATCTATAACTTTCTATTTAACATCCACAAGTTATACAATTGACTAACCTTGATTTCATTGCATACCCATCAATCTGTAAACCGGATCGATCCGCTTCTTCACGAGTCCATACTGTACCAGATTGATTTCATTCATCCGTGTAATGAGCTCCCGTATCCTTTCAACAAATCTACTACTTTCGTCAGCCAAGAATTCCACCATCCTCATCTATAACATTAACAGTTATCACATTTCATTTCATACTTTCGTTCTACATGGTGTTTATTCACCCATAATTCTTTCACAAACTTCTTGCCCATATGCTATACCGTACCTTATATTTATTCGCTAGTTGCACAATATTTGCAGTTTGACCTTGAAATGTCAAAATGCAAATTTCTAATTTATTAAATATTGAAGTACGCATTTGTACTTTCCTTTGATTTGGGCATACTTACAAAACATTGTTTTAGCGTTTCTTGCGAAAATCTTCCTTCTTGTAAATACTTAAGTCATTTGTCCGGGTCTTAGCCCGTTATTCATCCCGACTCTCATGATTCGATTATTATCATGCTAACTTATAACTTTCTTAATTACGTACTTCTTTTAGTAAAATTCCTCTTGCCGAATAGTTATACTTACTTCATGTATTAGACCTCTCATGCTATATTATTACACTCGCATTGTAATTATCAATTCAATTTCGGTTGACTTTTTAGAAAGTCAAACTGCATATACATTCTTATCTACATTTTATCAATTAGCTACAACTTATCCCACACGTGTTCATATATACACTTACATATGCATATGCATTCTATTAGCCAATCATTATGCTTACCCGACAAGGCTACCGATACCACTTACTTACAAGGTTTATACTTACCTTGGTTAGGGATAGAAACACATTCCCTTCTTCACCCTCACGTGTTTGGTTCATATTTACTTAAGGATTCAAGTTTTTTTATACTTACTTTTCATTCCTATACGTTTGATCCGTATTCACCTACAGACTTAACTTTTCTTTCATACTTGTCATTTTTGTATGTTTGATCCGTACTCACCTATGGATGTAACTTTTCATTCATACTTGTCATTCTTGTATGTTTGATCCGTATCACTTACGGATTCAAAGCTTCTTTATCTACTTTCATTCTTAGTTGTTTGAACCGTACTTACTTACGGATTCAAAGCTTCCTTATCTACTTTTTCATTCTTACTTGTTTGATTCGTACTTACTTACGGATACAAACCTTTCATTCGTACATTCCTTTCTTATGTTCTTAATTCGTACTCACCTACGGATTTAAACCTTTCATTCTTATAGAATACAAACATTTTCTTGAGAATTTTACAACTCTTTTCACCCGCACGGTCACTTACTTTCCAATTCTACCGAAGATACTTGTGATGATTATCATGGTCTCACAAGTTTCATATGCTTCTTGCGTATTGTCCAGGTGCTCAATCCACATACTAGCCTCGTGCTATCATGTAATCATCACCTTATGCCTTGAGAAGTCGGTTTCATTTCGTGCATCATCTATAAAATCTTACCAATGCAACATCAATGTCTTTCGTTTTGACATTCGCCCTCCCGTGGGAGATTTTCCCAACACCGGTAGCCATATTTATTAAAATTGTGTACCTGGGGCCCAATAGTCCAATCACATGCTTTGATGTCTTATTTAGACCGCATCCTTGGATCATCCTTCTTAATAATCCAAGCTTACCTTACACATACATCACAGTTAGTTTCTTCACTAAACGTACATGTACGTGCTTTCATTTAGTTCTACCTTAGGTCTTGATCGAGTCTCAGATTGTACGGGTCACTAATCACAAGAGCATATAGGTTTGAGTTCAAGTACTTAACTTCTTGTACTTTGTTTCGCTCAAACCAGGGCTCTGATACCAACTTGTAAGACCCTAAACCGTTTTAAACAAAAAGTACGCAGCGGAAATACGAATAAAAAAAATAATTCTTTCCTTATAAACATTTTAACATACTGGAAACATTTGGGATAATCCCTTTTACAAAAATTGCGTCCATCATTCTTACTTAAAAGATAAAGCATAATCTACATTTATAAACTATATGACCTCGTTCCCGTACAATCCACATTCATTTACTCGATCTTCAATCGCTTAGACTCCATAATGATGATAATTTTGTGCAACCTGCAATCACTATATACATCCGCATCATTAATATTTTGTGACATCATACATAATCTAAACATACGTAATTAAATGACCATGTCACATTCTTTCTACTTATACTAATCCTTTCGATTATCTTTCTGGGTACAATCTTGTATCCCAAGGTCAAATCTTCATAAGGTCAAAAATAGTGCACCTGCAACTTCATTTCATTCTCAAGGCACATGATTAGTAATGTTAATACTCAAACGTATTGAAGCCATGTATACATATATACAGCTCTATTCTTTCGCGTACAATAAATCCCACCTCATACATACGTACATACATGCATACATGCATACCTCCATAACAAAGCACTTACATACCACTTATATTCCCATATAAATATACTAACAAATCTTAGTCACAAACATCCATATATATTAGTCTCCTACATACAAACCGACGTGCATGCTCATTTCTATTCTTGCTTACCTATGGATTCCATCACTAACATGTAGGTAAATCCATACACATACATGCTTACAATCTTATTTCATTCCCACACATACTTACATACATACTCCCTTCTTAATCGCACCTCATAAACACCCTTTAATGAGTTTGGGGTACATTTCGGGAGCTTAAAAATGAGTTCAATACTTACCCGTAGCTCACAAAACTATTTGGTAAGGTTGGGGTATATTATAGAAGTTTAACGGGGCTTGAGAATGGTTCCACGGGGTCCAGAATAGAAGAAAAACGAAGAAACGGGGCTACTAGCGTCGGCTGGCGCGTAAACAGCAAGTTAGGGCGTCAACCAACTGCTGCCCAGCGTCGGGGATGCTACTACCAGCGTCGGCGACGCCGCTCCTGCGGCACCAACGCTCCGATTTCGTTCTTTTCGATGTTTTGACCCCCGTTCGCGCATCTCGAACTTCCAAAATCGTAAAATAACACTATTCCAAGCCCCCAAATCATTCTAACACTTAACCCCATGTCCCCATAATCAAATCAATACTTTTATCATACTTTCTTTATTTTGACCCGTTTGATTTTACCAAGTTATTTCCGACATAGTTAACTACTTATAGCCCGCCACAACAACACTTACCTTAGTAATATGATTACTTAGACATTCTTACATGGTTCCCATACCATAACATCCAAAAACCACATCTGACACATACTGTCTACATTTTGACCCGTTTGAACTTAACGAGAGTTTTTATTCATAACTAATCCACATATTACCCAATATGGCCTTACTAACTTTTGTTCTACCATTACATACCCATCCTTTCATGATTACCATCCTTTTTGCAATCAAAACTCATTACATAATAATACATTTAGTTCGGAAATCACTTACCTTAAGCGTTCGTATTCGCATCCGTCTCCTGGCCTCCTTTTGAACCGTTAGCCTTCCATGCTTCCATCCATCTTGATATGATCCCTATACTTTCATGTCATCGCATTCACGTTCTTGTTAGCATATATGATTGTACATATTAACGATCACATCAAATTCATATTTCACATTTGACTTTCATTAGTCAATTCAAACAAGCGTAAGGCATACTCCCACAATCACATCTTTTAAAACTAACATAATTCATCACGTATAACACATATTGATATAACACGTACCATATGACTTTCTATAACATAACAATTGTGACAAAAACTCTAACCTTGCTACTTATGCACAGTTGACTTTCAGAAAGTCAACGGTCTATCCTATGAACTTTCGACTTAACCGCATACATCCGTGTCATCATAGTAGATTATACTAATGACACTATATACATTTCATACTCATGATGCAATACACATTCAACCACATGATCACCTAGTTATATGCACACACCAAACATATTCACTTCCGTCCAAACTAGTAATTCTCATAATTCTACAACTAACACCATGACCCATGCTTAGAAACCCAACATCATTCCAGCTTCATCCCCTTCTAATGATCTCATATGCTTCACATTTAGTGTACTTTTACTTATCAAAATTGATTAAGCAATTATTCAAACATGTAAAAAACATCATACCGCTCCAACATAGAGTACAATCTTCTAATGTATACTTTTACCAAACAACATGACCAACCAAATCCTACATGAATTCTATCTAAAAATACATTTCTCATGTTTATTTACCATCAAATACATCATATCCCCATGTTATACGATTTCATCCATTACTTGGATACCATATCATCTATTAATCTCACCTAGGCATTTTATCAAACACTTGGTGTGCATACCACAATTTATGCATAATGTACAAGTGTTTCATGCTTTACTTCCTACTTAATGCTTTCATTCACTAATCAACAATTAAAATAACATTTCTTCCATACCATACTCAATCTAATTGACAAGAAACAACTACATATTACTTGATATATCATATTAGCACAAAGATTAGACATGGGTGATACACCCATGTCGCCATCTTCATCATCCCAAATGGGTTTCACTTCAAAACATTAAATTACTCAAAATTATACACATAACAAGTTCTATTTGGTGATTCTAACACACAATCATGCTTAATTTCATACTAATTCAATGATTAATCATACACCCACTTCTTACAAAATCACCAAATCACAATTTACAACTTACCACATGTTTTGCATCCTTAGATGATTGGAAATCTTCATTCATGCAATGTTTTTCATTTGATTTGGACCTTGATTTGGGCTGAACTTGCATCCTTGTTCTTGAGAGGATTTTCTCCTCTCCTTCTCTCCATGTACGACACACACACATTACACACACTTAGGCTAGTTTTTTTATCAAAATTCTATTTCATTTACCAAGTTTGGTCCTTCATGTTTGTCATTCTTTCCACTTATCACAAAACTTCATTCCTTACTACTTAACTTACACTTTAACTGGGTTATTTAAACAAGTCAGACCACTTCGTGCCATCTAACAAGGAAACATACTAGTGAATTAAACGTTTGGGTTTTGGGGTGTTACACGATGTATGCTTGTATGTTATGTTTACAAAGTGATTGTTTGCCTGACACCTTAGAAACGATAGTACTATAGTTTGGACTTAGCACCTGTCGTGGACAGGGGTTGTTAAGGGTTTTACTTCACATGTTCACAGTGGTGATAATGTGTTGCGCATTTTACACTCGCAGTCATGTCAGTTGCATTAGTCATTATCGATAGCTTACTTGCTTCACATTTTTATGTGTTACATGCTGGTTATGCGTAAATGCTTTCGCTATACTATATGTTATCAAACTTGTGTACTCACCTTTACATTTTATGTATTGACTTTATTTTAACGTATGTGACAGGTGTTTAGGATGTTGTGCAATGATGAACAAGCTTGGGAGTCTAGAAACAAACTAAATAAATCTGAGTTGTCGGAACAGCTTATTTGTTTTTTAGACTATATCTGTAATGACTGTTTATGCTTTATATGTTAATGGTATGGGACATTAATGCTAAATATATCGTCACTAATAGTTGTTATGGATTCTCCTAAACAATCTGTTTCGCTCAGTGCCATGCCCCGATGTTTCCGCCATCGGTTGGGGTGTGACAGATTGGTATCAGAGCCATAACTATAGGTAACTAGGTAAGACTCGACCTAGTCTTGAGTCTTAAATTTGATCTAGTCTATAGTCTATGCACCAACAGACCGCTTTGTGCAATCCCAGTAGGGGTTATGCACGCACTTATTCTCGAACTCGCTAAAATTACATCTTGTGCGAACACCGCATACTACAGCTTCGCACGAAGGAAAGCCTTTCCTAAGGCTAAAAACCGCTTTTGCCTTTCTTAAGGCAGACACAATACACACGTTTTCGAAAACACTCGCATAATACAATCGAGTGATTTAGTCGAGATTAGGTGTGAAAACCAAGAACTCTCGATAGAATCGCTCACTCTACGCGAAATTTTTACTATCAGCACGAGCATCTTCGTTGAGTCAGGAGTGAAATCCATAACTCGACGAAATTCTCCATCTCTCTCTCGTGGTCTTACCACAATGTCGGGGATGAAGTTGTTAAGTCAGGGGTGAAACCCGCATCTGGATGACTAGTCCCACTCTCTAATTGGATTTTTACAAAACTCTCACCAAAGTCTCGATGGGTTCCAATGATTTGGGTCACGTAGTAGCCGAAAGGATGAGTGTCGTTCACTGTATGCCGGTGAGAGAGCATAATCCATTAGGTCACATCGTGTACTTGAGGTCGTTGTGAATAGTCGAATCACTTTGGGTAGTCGATGTCTAAACACCCAAGACAATCTATTTCGATTCTAAACCCGCAATCGCTGATTTTATGAGTTATCGATTTTATGTGTTTTACGTGTTTTATGCTTATATGTTTCGATTTTGGATGGATTTTTACGCTTTCCGCTCATCGCATTGTTAAACGCGCACAACTCGCACCGCACTCGCAACCTAAAATGCTAACCAATCGCAGCTCGAACTCTCGTACGCTATGTTACTCGCTTACGCTACTCGCTCGCCACTCTCGAACACGCTTCACAAACTTGAAAGATAGGTGAATACGTGCAAAATATGTAGGTGAATACGTAGGTGAATACGTGCAAAATATGTGCTTCTGTGCTTATGTACCTATGTGGTTTATGTGCCTACGTGACTATGTGCCTATGTGTTTGGCGTGTTACTGAGCTTTACATAATAATAATAATAATAATAATAATAAAGGGTGTTTTTACGATACGCTAAACCTGATATAATCGAATCTCATCTGAATCCTATGACGATGTCTGTTGCAGACAATGTCGTTATTTGGATCCCACACTTCTCGCGCTGCTCGCCGCAACCATGCTGACAAACGCATCGCATCGCTGGTGGCCAAGGAAATGGCCAAGGTCATACCCTAGATCATCAGCGAGATCAATGAAGTCAGCAGCAAGTCCTCTGTCTAATCTAAGAGCGACTCTCCGAAAGCTCCCTTCAGCTTTAAGCAATTCAAGGCCTGCGGTCCTGCTAACTTCATGGGAGAAGACGGACCCAGCGCCATGTTCCAGTGGTTTGACTCCATCGAAGTCACTCTTCGTCAAAGCGGATGACCAGCCAACCTCCGCTCTGTTAATGCTATCGGAGTCTTTCAGTCCAGGGCTCTGGATTGGTGGACTGCTGAGCGCAACATGCGTGGTAACGATGCAACTTATGGACTCTCCTGGGAGGAACTGAAGGAAGTTATGATGAAAGAATTTTGTCCCCCACATGAACTCCAGAAGCTGGAAAACAAGTTCTGGGGTATCAAGCAAGAATGAGGTGATAATGCTGGTCTCACCGCTCGCTTTAAGCAGCTCAGTATCATCTGCCCTGGCCAAGTGTCAACACTAGACATCACGATCAAGAAGTATATCCGCGCTCTACCCAATTGTGTTGTCGATTTTGTTCAGGCAGCTAAACCTACCACCATTGAGGAGCCCTACCAACTCGCCGCTGAGATCAATGATAAGCGAGTTTTGGCTGGTTATTTCAAAACCTCAACCAAGAATCTCCACCAGGTCACTGCTATTCCCGCTACTAAAACCGAAGTCTTCACGCCGCAAGCGCAAGGGTAACAACAACAAGAAGAACTACGCTGCAACTGCCGATCCTCTCAACGTTGTTCCTGCCCAACCCAATCAGAACCAGAACCGTCAAGTTGCAGCACCAGTGACTAATGCACCGCCTGCTAAGCGTGCGTATACCGGTCCTCATCCTCTGTGCCCTACTTGTACTTACCATCACCCAGCTGGGATAACTTGCTGTTTTTGTGTCCACTGCAATCTCTACGGACACTTCACAGCGAACTGTCGCACTGGCCCATGTCAACAAGCTCAAGTTCAAGCTCCTCCTGCACTACCAGCTCCACTCCCCGCTTCTCAGGGTAACCAAGCAGCTCATGCTCCTGCTGCTCATGCACGAGCTTGCTTTTCATGTGGTGACCCGAACCACTTTGCTAATGTCTGCCCGAATCGAGTGGTGAAACAAGAGCCGCAGCAACCACCGCAGCAACAACATCAACAACAACAGCCTCAGCAGCAGCAGCAGCCACAGCAACAAGCAGCCCGCGGAAGGACTTTCAACATCAATGTCCGTCAGGCTCAAAATGACAACAATGTTGTCAATGGTACGTTTCTTGTCAACGGTATTTATGCTCCGTGTTTATTTGATACTGGAGCCGATAACTGTTTTGTGTCGTTTGAATTAGAAAAGCTCCTAAACCGTAAACGCGCTAACCTCCCAACGACGTTCGACGTAGAATTTGCCACCGGAAGAACCGTCACCACTAGTTCTGTTCTCCGTGATTGTACTCTCGAACTCAACAATCACGTTTTCCCGATCGATCTCATTTCGATGCAGCTTGGTAGTTTCTATATCATAGTAGGCATGGATTTTCTTCATGAAAATCGTGCTGAAGTTGTTTGTTTAAAAAGATGATTCGTTTCTCTCTTGCTAATGGCGACCAACTCTATGTCTATGGCGAAGTATCTTCGAAGGAACTTAAACTTATGTCGTGCATTCAAGCAAGCAAGTATCTCTGCAAGGAATACATGGCTTTCTTGGCGCACATCGTAGTAGCGGAGAAGAAAAAGGAAAAGAAGCCGATGGAAAAGGTACTTGTGGTTCATGATTTTCCAAGTCTCGTGATATTGATTTTCGTATCCTGACGATTTACCTGGTCTACCGCCGTCTCGTAATATTGATTTTCGTATCGACCTCATTCCTGGAGCTAACCCTGTTGCTAAAGCTCCTTATCGCCTCGCTTCGTCCGAAATGCGTGAACTCTCTAGTCAACTCCAGGAATTACTTGATAAAGGCTTTGTAAGATCGTGTAGCGACCCGAACGAGTCGATCCGAAGAGCTCTTGTCTGTTTTAGAGGCGGAAACAAAGAAACAGACTTGGAAAACAGCTTGTTTCACACTTAATCGTCTTGTTTATTGATAATAACAGCTTTACAGATCAAATGACGCGTCGGCAGCACTTCGGTACCGGAATAAGAACTGTTGCAAATGATCTCATTTGAGGGACTATATATAGGGCTGTGATTTCGTTTGAAAGTGACAGGGTTCATTTCAAACGAAATTAACTAGGTTAATTTCGTTTGAAAGTGTCTCCTGTCATTTTAAACGAAATTAGCTCAAACACTCATAAATCCTACCCTATTTCTCGTACAACGTGCCCTGATCTAACAATTCTAATACTAGACTCGATACAAGACGAAGTCGACAGACGTATGCACCAACAGACTCCCCCGCGGATGTTAACGAGTCTTAAGTGTCGAGTCTTCAACGTCTTCAGTCTTTATCAGTCTTCGGGCTTCCAGAATCTCGATCTGGCTCTTGCCTTACTCCAATTTTATTTGAATTTCCCAGGATCAAATTCCTGGCTCTATTCCTATCAGCTTCTCTTGATCAGATCTCTACGTGGCTCTTGCATGTTCAAACTCTTCTCTCCCTCAGATGTTGATCTACCAGCAGACTCCCCCTTGAATTATGCTGGGATCGTAGTCTAGCTCACATCCTCCTCAGGTATTTACAGGTTCTGGAATCGCAACCTGACTCACCTGCAAATTCTCTACCCAAAACATAAGTTTCATAAAAGATAAGATATGACAAATTTAGAAACCCTGCTAACCACTTGAAGACACAAACTTAACACATCATTTTCAAGTATCAAACAATAATGATTTATCAATTATAGTTTCTGATGAACCACTTGTATGTATATCAATTTTCATTTCAAACATCTTCAAACAAACTTTCCCAAACCTGTTCGTCATGTTCAGCACTCGGAATTTTGAAAATCAGCTTTTCAACATCAGTTGTCTAAAATCTTTTTGAGTTTTTTCAAAAATTTATGCTAAAACACACCGAAAATCTTTTTGGATTTATGAAATACTAGAAATGAAATGCAGTAAAGAAATATTTACATACAATATTTTTTATGAGTTTGTGTAAGAGGATCATATCAGATTTTGAGACAAATCACCAACACCGTTAAGATTTAAACATTTTAAGTTCTAAACGATTCACTTATATTGTCAGTATACTGATCCACTTAAATTTTCACACAAATTTCAACTGTTTCGAGATACGAGATTAATGTCTTAAGAGACTTAAACTTATTCGCGTGTCCCACCTCAGAATATACTCCCGTATCCAGATCCCAATATTCAGTCTTACAGGTGATTATACCTAGATGATATCTGTCAGGGGTTAAATTGCGAAGGCCGTGAGAGCTCAGGTCAGAACTTCCGTTCAGCAGAGAGATGACGGTTCGACTTTAGGTGGGTCCCCTTTAGAGGATCTTTTCTTCAACAGCACATGATTTACATATTTTTTCAATGTTTCATCATTTTTATGCTAAGGGTGAGCTATATTTCAAGCAAGCGTAAAGTATTCTCCGGGGACTAGGCCATTGCTTCCGCAAAATCAGAAGTCCCGGGATAATACCCCAGATATCACTAAGCATAAAGACCTAGTATCTCAGAAAGAGGGGTCCTTCAAACAAGATTTCGGGGGTTACCCATATATCCGAGAGATGTTACCCACGATATAAGCAAGTTTGAATTTAGGTTTATATCTCGACACAATCTACTAAATGTGCAAAAACCTACTGACACATCATCAGTGAGACCGTTTATCACATTTTAACTTTCCATTTCTTTAGCATGCTGTGATCGTCCACTGATGTACTATCATTTCCTCTTTTTATAACAAAAACTCATTTTTGATTTTATCATGTTTTTGTCATTTTCAAATTTTCAAATGTTTTTGGATTTTCTGAAATTTTTACTCCCTCTAAAATGCAAACACATTTAAAGAAATTTGAAAACAAACTATACAATAAAGTGACAACTGATATCAAATCACTTCAGATCGCCATCCACTTGGCATAAACAATCAGAACTCCCCCTCACAACAAACTATTTTCCCATTGTGATTTCAAAACACTTAAGTTTGTTTTAATCAAATGGTTTTTCCGGAAAATAAGTTTTGTTGATTTTATCACTTGTAAAATTGGGGTTCATCACATTGTTTCTAAATCATTTGTAGTAAAAACAAGTACAACTTAATGTCCTTGATTTACCACTTGTAAGTGAAAACCTTCTTCAACCTCTTGTAGGTTCACTTATCAACCCAAACCACTTGTAAATTAAAATATAACAATATAAAGATATCACCTGTAGTTTTACCAACCAAACATTTCAAGAATGATGCCGATTCCTGCTCCACGCTTACCAACCTGGGAGCTCCGGCAAGTCAGAAATTTATGGTGAAAATGCTGTCACCCAAGCCTGACCAGCCTTGGGTGATATTGGTGGCAAACATTTGTCCCACCAACATTTTAATTTATAAAATTCTTTAGCACTTTTAACCTTTCCATCAACCATCTTCCCGAAAATATGTTTAACTTTGCCATTAAACTCCTTTTCAGCATCAAATTATTTGTTACCAGCAAAGAATTGACCTGAAATCTCAGTTTTACCCACTTTCAACTTCAAATTTTCTTTTGACAGTTTAGGAAAGTTTTCATTGTTCACCTCTGGAACGACATTATCAACCTTTTTCTCAACACATGACTCCTCTAATTTTATGGAATTAGATTCATTATCAGAACTACTTTCAGAACTTTTAAACACCCATTTCTGTTTATTCAAATCAACTTGTCTTTTATAAAATCGTTTTGAACTTTCACCTTCTTCGGAAGTTGAATTTTCAAACACTTCTTATTGGAAATTCCTCATCAGAATATAATTTGTCTGAATCATTCAAAGTATAAGCCACTTTGATTGGTCCGTCATTCAAATTAGATTTTGATAACAGGAATTCTTTATTGTAAACCCTTTTAACCGGTGAACTCGGACTCTTTTCTAACGAACTCGAACTTTCAGACTTAGACTCCGGTTTTGACTCTTCATCCATATCTAACACCTGATCGACCACTTTCTTTAATAACTCAGACTCATGATCAGTGTCAGATGCTGTGAATGTGACATCAATATTGTCTGGTAATTCATCAATGATTTCAGACTTTAACTTGATGTTGACTGCCCTTTTTAGACGCTCCTCGTTAGGATTCCTGGGAGAATAACTTTCATGAATCGGGGGCGGACATCTGTTATACTTGACACTTTGTTTTTTACCAGTATCAGTATCTTCAGTCTTTTTCTCCATGAATGCTTCAAGACCTGCAACAGTAGGATAAACACGATCAATCAAATAATCACATGTTGCATAACTCAACAATAATCGTTTAATCCTTTCACTCTCAATCTTTTCAAGTTCTAACTCCTGTTTCAGCTTAGCACAGTCTTCGATGTACTCATTGATGAAACTCTGCTTTGTCATTAATGTTGAGCTCATTTTTGTCATTGCATTTTCAATCTCTGAATTCGTCTTTTTCAGACTATCAACTGTTTTGTTCAGCACATCATATGATTCCTTCACGTACTTTACATCAGACAGTAAATCTTCTTTAATCTTTTCCAAATCAGCAATCTTCTTATCTTTCTCCTCACAAACTTTGCAAGGCTCCTCACATTTCAAGCACGGTTTAACGATCTCAACTATCTTTTCAACTTCAACAACTTTCTCAACTTCAACAATCTTTTCTACGTCGACAATTTTCTCAACTTCGACAAGTTTCTCAACTTCAACTATTTTTTCGACTTCAACTATTTTTTCTACCACTTTCTCCACTTCAACTACTTTTTCTACCACTTTCTCGGTCACATGATCAACATTTACTCCTCCATCTTCCGTTGTTGCCTTTTCATCAATTAGTATTCTTGTTGCTTCCAGCTCTCTCCTTAATCTGGCAATCTTCTTTTGATTCAGCATTTCAAGTTTATCTGCAAAAAACAAATTAAAACTGGTAGGATCTATGCCTTTTCTAGCTTTGTTAATATATTCTTCCTCATCATCGGTATCAATATCACTTCCTAGATCTGGAAAAATCAGGATTCTTTTCTCACTAGTCCCATCTTCACCCAGAATTCTAGCAACAAGACCTGAACCTGGTGGAATGTATTTATCCCAGCTAAATCCCTCTGCAACAAATTCATTATCTTGATCAATTATACCAAACAAAGCTCTTTTCTCTTCAATGGGACGTGCATGAGCAGTTTGTGGTTGTTTAACAATTTGTGGTTGTTGATCAATCTGAAGAAAAATTGATTTTTGATAATAATCATTCTTTCCATCTTGTCTTCCAGTTGCTTCATTGTTTTTGCATTCTCGTTTAAAATGTCCCTTTCCTTTGCAATGAAAACAGATAACCTTTGATTTGTCAAATCCTAACGGAGAAGTTTCCATTCCTCGAAAATCATCTCTACCAGTGATTTGTGTGAACTTTTCTGCTCTTCGAACAGCACTGGCTAAACACCACTTCACATCCATCAACTCAAGTTCCTCCGCATCAATTTGGTCATAATCCTCTTTAGTGAGCATCGGATTTCCAATTCTGCCACCAATCAAGCTATCATATGATTCCAACATAGCGACGAGTGATGCCATGTGTTGCTTTGCTATTTCTGGAGACAGATTTTGACCATTTTGAATGTTTAAGGTAACATTGCATTGCAGATTTGTAGAATTTTGTTGTTGAGGACTTGATGTTGTAAAGTTTGGATTAAAACTTGAATATGAGGATGAAGATCCACCACTCTGTGTCACATTACTACCCTTTGTTCCAGACGAAGTATTAGCACTGAAACCAGTTTGGATCTTTGGGCTAGGGCTGGGGGTAGCTTCAAACTTGTTCCCTCTGTAATACAAACTGACATCTTGTTGAGCATTTGGATTCTTCATGATTGCTGTTTTCTGAATATCCAACTCGTGCTCTTCAATCTTTTGAATAAACTGTGCCAGATTCATATTTTCCGATTTTCTCATGTGTTTTACAATTAACAGATAAGTTCCCCATTTCTGCTGTGGTAATGCATCGGCAAGTTTATCCACCCATTCCTCATCATCTTTCTTTATATCCAATCTCCCCATTTCCAAAACCAGGTGACAATATCTATCTGAAGGGGTAAGGTCCCAAAAACCTCATAATAAGTACTTGGGACCATACCACAACCTTGCTTTTCAGTTTTTTTGCCTTGCGCGGCCGCGCATCGGTCTTACAAAAGAAAAGCTTAAGAAACAAGCAACAGTCAACACTTGCGCGCCAAAAGGAAATCATAAGTCCTTGCGCTTTCTAGAAACAACCAGACTTGGATATTATTTACCCAGAGTTGGGATTTATTTATTCAGCTGATTCTACACGATAAGGAGTTACACCAGATTACAGCAGTAATCTTCTATAAGGGATTCAATCGTGCACCACTAAGACGGTTATAACCGTCTGGACACGTGTCGCCACCTCAGGCATCCCTGAAATCACAACGATAACATGCAATTGGAGAGTAATCTCCACTTGATCACTTTACACGTGGCAAATCCCCAGCCATCGATCTAAGCCACGATCCGTGTGCACTCACGTCGGATCAAGAAGCTTGACGGAAGGAAATGTAACCGCTTACGGGGTTAGCATCTTCCGTCAACTTTTCACTAACAGGTTTTCCCGCCCAAAAGCTCCCGGTTATAAATATGAGAACTGTTCAGGTATGAAAGTCAAGTTACACACACTTCTCAAATACATCTTCTTCTTCATAACCCATACTTATTCTCACACCGGAGTCAGGTCAAGGAGAGAACCCCTTTCTCCCCTTGACGAGGCTAACGGTGCTTCTTTTTTGCAGAGTTATCGGAGAAGGAGATCAATCGTAACGAATCAAACGAGAGAGAATAACCATTTTTATGCAGATCCAAACCCCATAGATATTACGATCCCGGTCGTTTATCTAGTGTTTCTTCATTGGCGCCCACCGATTTCTCTGTCTCATCTACTTTTCTCTCGATTTTTTTATCTACCTTGTTGATTCCATTTGCGTATGGAAGAAACGTCGTCTCATCGGCAAACCGGCCCTCGGCCAAACATCGTAAACAATTTTCAGGTTGAAGGAATTCCAGAGGATGCCTCAGATGACAATGAGGTTCAGTCCAATCGAGTAAATGAACCTGTCACTCCAGGGGTACTACCAGAAAACCCTGTTCACTCAATTCTGCCTCCAGGAGAAACCCCAATCTCCTGGTACGTCAGATCTCAAGGGGCTCTGAATGCAGTATACACACAGCTGTGTGCTCAAACTGCTCCCTTAACCCAATCTCGAAGGCCAGGATCTCGTGCTAATGCTTCTCAACGGGAAGATCCATCCCACGAAAATACAGAAGTTTATTCCAGATCCACATCAAAGTACGAATACACCCAATCAGGGAGCCATCAGAGAGAGTATCGAGATGAACCACACTCTCACCGAAGACAATCAGTTCACACTAGGTCCGGTTCTCAACGAAACACCCACACCGATGAATCTGATCCAACTTACCGTTTAAGTGCAAATACCAGTGTGTTCAACCGATTGCAGCCAAATTACAACAAATGCAGACCTCGTGCGGTTTATAACCCTGAGGCAGAACACAACTATGATTTGATTTACCGCCCTGTGGAAGCAGCGGAAAATTCAAAGTTCATCATGGAAATAGCTTTGGCTCCGCTTGAGAAAGCTAAACTACCATCCAACGTGGGTAAATTTAATGGGCTGACAGACCCTGATGACCATTTAAGGGTTTTTACAAGCGCAGGGCTAGTAGGTGGCTGGACTTTACCATTATGGTGCCATCTCTTCGTAGAGACCCTTACTGGCGCTGCCAGAATCTGGTTTGATAATCTACCCATCGGGAGCATCACATCATGGAAAGACCTACGCAAGAAATTTCTGACTCATTTCAGTCAACAGCGACGATCCATCCAAGACACATCAGATGTCATGAATATTTGGCGTCACGACGATGAAAGTTTGGAGGATTTTATCACTCGATACAATAAAGAAGTACTGGAAATCGGGGGAGTCCACGAGCGACTGATCCGCGCACAGTTCAAGTACGCGGTCAGATGTGATGATATGATTAAAGTCCTATCTGGGACGGAAGGACTCCCAACAAGTTGGGAAAAAGTGATGGCGGCCGCAAAGGTTTATGCACAAACAGAGAAGAACCTTACCACAAATAGACCGCCACCACCGCATAATAGACCCGCGGACTTAGGCTCCACTGGCGGGAGAAAGTTTAAAAAGTCATGGCGCGACTCTGGCTCGGGAAATCATTCGTCTGAAGATGCTCGGTCCACGATCAACAAACTTACTGCGCAGAGGGAAAACAAACAGGAGAATAGGGAGAGGCAATGGACTCCCCTAACTAAGACCCCGGCGGAAGTTTTAAGTACTGAAGACTATCAGTTTAAACCTCCGATCCCCATGAAAAATAAGCGGGGACAAGATCCAGCCCAATATTGCGAATATCACAAAGACAATGGGCATACCACTAACAACTGCATTTCTTTGCGCACCGAGATTGAGAAAGCCCTCAAAAGCGGCGAACTCACACATTTGCTTCAAAATGTGCGCAAGGAAATAAAGCAGATAACTCGGGGTGAGGAGGGCCCGAGCAAAAGGGCAAAAACTTAAGAGACAACTCTATGAATTCACCGCGGGAAAACATGATTTATCAAACGAAGCGGGAAAAGTAGAGTAAGTTAAGTTTCATATATTTATTTTAGCAAACTTTGTAATGGCTTATGTGCCCTATCCCTAAATAAAAAAGCAAAGTTTCTATTACTCTTGTGTTTTTCTTACAAAGTGCATGCAATTTCTTTTAGTAAGCGCAAAAACATTATGGTAATTACAAACAAAGCCTCATGAACGGTCAGTGATTGCATCACAAACGGCTATAAGTTCATACATGAGCTTTACACCAACTTCATTCGCCTTACTCAATAAAAGTAATTGTACTCATGCAAAATATTGTAAAACGAAAAACATAACATACTATCCTCGGCGTACAAATACGCCTAAAAAACTATCAAACACGGCAGTGTTTTAGTTACTTGCGCAGCAGCACACCATCAAAGAAAAGGGATATACATCCCAAATATTACAAGAAAATTGGTCAATACATTTTCAACCTACGCTAAATCTTCGCCCTCATCCGGAAAGATTTTCTTTAGTTGTGCTACGTGATCATCAGATTGCAGCGCAACATTTATCAGATCCATAACCGGAAGTTGCAAGTTGTTAAATTCTGTTTTTAAAGCAGCAAGCGCAGCATTAGTATCCACGCCATAAGTAGCAGATTTGCTGATATCCCAATCCACCTTCAAAGCGCTATTTACATGATGAGAACACTCAGCATATCCTTGGGCGTACCCGTCTTTACGCGCGGCAACAACTAACCGCGCAACGGTTTTATCCAACTCCTCAGAGTTTAACACTGATTCAGCAACCTGTGAAAGAAGGAAAGGGTAAATAACAAGAAAGCGCATAAACAGTTCCACAACAGAAAAAGAACAAGCAACTTACACAAGCAATTCCACGATCTTTCAGCCATGCCATATCACTCTTTAGAGGTTCAAGCTCACTTTCCGCTGTGGCTCGCGCCGTTTCAGAATTTTCCAATTTTTCTTCGGTCTCAGTCAAACGGCGGGAAGTTTCAGCCTTTTCAGAATGCGCAAGCTCCATGTCCTTTTTAAGTTGTTCCTGATCAGAAAGCAAAGTAGTAAGTTCTACTAACTCTTTATCTCTAAGGGCAAGAGTGGCACAAGCTTGTACCTCTCGTTGCTCACTACGCTCCCTATGAGAACGCGCTTCTTCTAGCGCAGCTTCTGCATCAGCTTTCTCCTTTTTCAACCTTTCTATCTCCGCATCCTGTCTCTTCAGTTTTTCAATCTCAGCCTTGAGATTATTGATGATATTGCGAAGATTTACCTTCTCGGCATTATCTTTTTCGCAAATTCTCTTCCAGTTTTTGCGTTCTTCAGAG
This sequence comes from Helianthus tuberosus, assembly GCA_030545235.1. Classification (NCBI taxonomy): domain Eukaryota; kingdom Viridiplantae; phylum Streptophyta; class Magnoliopsida; order Asterales; family Asteraceae; genus Helianthus; species Helianthus tuberosus. The sequence goes on from CM060366.1 coordinate 142,722,023, forward strand.
AGAAGGGCAGCTTCAGCTTCCGCTTTCCGTTTCCAACCCGCAACGGACCATTCCTCAGTTTTACGATCGGCCTCAAACTTGGCTTGATCAGCTTCCAATTTAGCTTTTAGTTGAGCTAAACGCTTTTCATCACTAGCAAACTTCTTCTGGGATACCCTAAAAGTTTCCCAATCTTTATGCATACTATACCACTCACGCACTATGCGATGAGTGGTAGAAGCATGAGAAGCAGTCTCTTCAAGATAAGATTGATAAGTTTGTTCATAAGACCGGATTTCTTGAAACTTGATCTCTCGAGGCGGAAATATCCCCTGCAACCAATCTTGGCACACATGCCAATCCGAGAAAGTGTCACCTTTCTTCAAATTCCAAACAGGGGCATGAAGCTCAGAAGCATCTTTTTCTGAGTAAGTCCTGTAATAGTAATCCCCCAGGGTTTCCTCTGGGCGGATTGGAGAATTTTTATCAACACCAGCAAATGAGCTTTTCTCCTCAGCAGAAACCTTCTTAACACGCTCGGGCATAGCATCAGAAGGTTTAGGAGAAGAAGTTGGAGTAGGGGTTTTTTCAGCAGTTTGTTCTTTCCCCAGGTCTTGAGCAATAGTTTCAGAGGTTCGTGGATTATCAGCACCATCCGTAACCTCTGGGTCAATAACCTTTTCAACCTCTACAGTAACAACAACAGGCTTATTAGCCTCAACAATCTTCTCCACACCACCTTCAGGAGCCTCCGTAGTCTTCAATTGATCAACAACAGGAGCACGTGGAGGAGAAGGTGGGAGTTCTTCATTAACCACAAGCTGTGGCTCTGTGGCCACAGGAGAAACAGGAACTTCTAAGATAAAAACAACAAAGTCTGTAAAGATTTAATGCGCATAAAGAAAAGAAGTAAAGACAACACTTACTAGAAGCAGATTCTGAAATAAAAGCATCCAGATTGCCCTTCCTGGTAATTTTCTTCCTTTGGATCTTCTTGGAGGGCTGACCCTCAGCATCAGTATCAGCTTGTTTTCTTTTACCGGCCTTCCTGTGCACCAAGTGTTCAGGACTAGATTCCAAGTCAATGGGATAATTCGAGTTGGATGGAGGGGTATCAGCAGCATCTCTCGGTTCTGGTTTTGGCCTCCTAACAGTAACTGCAGGCGTAAGACCCTCCAGAGAGTCAAAAACCACCACATAATCACACCAGGAGTCAGAGGAACGGCGCATACCTTTCTTCTCTCCTCCAACATTTTTTGTCTTCAAAGATTGCGCTTTATCAGCTTCATTCTTCTTCGGCGCAGAAGTAGAAGTCGTCGCGCGTTTCTTCTTTTCAGGGCCTATGCCCAAGTTTGAAAACTCACCTACGAAAGCGCAAAGGATAATTTACTCAGAAGCGCAACAGAAAAAGCAAACAGTAAATCAATAAGCACATAGCTTACCATCGCCAGCAGTAGGCTGAACAGACAGATCCGCATCCCGCGGAAGAACAAAATTTCTCACAATCCGGTGGTACCAAAGCTCCTCATCAGGTTTCTTCTTAATGGTACCCATTCTTCCTCCTTCTCTCTTGAACGCAACAACATACAGCGAAACAACTACAAGAGAAGAAAGGCAAGTTCAAAAAAAAATCCCAATCTTACTATGCCCATCCTCCGTATACACCGGCTTATCATCACGGTCCATTTTCCAATTCATGCTCATACCGGCTCCGACAAGAGTTTTTTCCGCCAAAGCGATATTAGGAACATCCTTCAGATCTTGATACCAGTTCTCATCAACAGGGGTCTGAACTGTTTCGACAGGAACATCTTCTTTTCCCCTTAAAACCATCCTCACAAGAATCACTCCGGCTTTAATAAAGAAAATTTTTTGCTTCCAGTCATGGAAGGACTTTGGAGGATGTTGCAAAATCTTCTTTGCAGATGCTCTCTGAACAAAAGAATAAAATCCTTGAATACAATGCATTTGGTAAAAAAAACCCTAAATCGAGGGACCGTTGGCTCGATATGCATCGTTCGGCACACAAATTCAAAATGTCGAACCCTAACCATGCCAATAGGGTGCAATTGGGAAATATGTAACTTGTAATACTCAAGGATTTCAAGGAAAAATCTGGTTACAGGCAAACGAAAGTTGCCTTCACAGGAAAAATCCCAAAAAAGGGTAATATACCCAGCCGGAGCATCTGCTGCAGTCTGCCCCTCTTCAGGGTACAGAGCACCCCAGTTCTCCGGAAATTTGAGATTCCGAACCAAACCATCGAAGGCCGCTCTAGGCCACTTTAACGGTGGAAGTTCAGTCGACATTTCTTCAGAAAGGTCTTCTTGGTGTTCTCCGGTTGACATAAGAGGAAGAAATGATAAACTTTTTCTTAGAAGAAAGGAACAGGAGAAGTTTTCAATGAAACAATGATTACACAGAAAGGGGGCAACTCAAACGTTATATACTCATCGCAATAAATAGCATCGCTAACCGCCACAACACCTCTTTCGGATATCACAGTTCTCCAAGCAGCAGAGCGAGTGAAAACCAACACAAACGCGCTTACACGCGCGCGTGCAAAACACGGACAGTAAAGAACAACTGACAGTGACAGCCTGTCACTCACTTTTACTGTACCAGTCTCATTTAAAGTCAAAGATTTTCAAAAATCTTTACAATGAACAAAATGAATCTTCTTCCGGAAGTTTCCTTATTTTTCGCGCCAAAAAGCATTTCCCTCTCATAAGTCCAGTGCTCCACTTATTTGCATAAGTACAACACTAGACTGGGGGGACTTGAAGGGATAAGGTCCCAAAAACCTCATAATAAGTACTTGGGACCATACCACAACCTTGCTTTTCAGCTTTTTTGCCTTGCGCGGCCGCGCATCGGTCTTACAAAAGAAAAGCTTAAGAAACAAGCAGCAGTCAACACTTGCACGCCAAAAGGAAATCATAAGTCCTTGCGCTTTCTAGAAACAACCAGACTTAGATATTATTTACCCAGACTTGGGATTTATTTATTCAGCTGATTCCACACGATAAGGAGTCACACCAGATTACAGCAGTAATCTTCTAGAAGGGATTCAATCGTGCACCACTAAGACGGTTATAACCGTCTGGACACGTGTCGCCACCTCAGGCATCCCTGAAATCACAACGATAGCATGCAATTGGAGAGTAATCTCCACATGATCACTTTACACGTGGCAAATCCCCAGCCATCGATCTAAGCCACGATCCGTGTGCACTCACGTCGGATCAAGAAGCTTGACGGAAGGAAATGTAACCGCTTACGGGGTTAGCATCTTCCGTCAACTTTTCACTAACAGGTTTTCCCGCCCAAAAGCTCCCGGTTATAAATATGAGAACTGTTCAGGTATAAAAGTCAAGTTACACACACTTCTCAAATACATCTTCTTCTTCATAACCCATACTTATTCTCACACCGGAGTTGGGTCAAGGAGAGAACCCCTTTCTCCCCTTGGCGAGGCTAACGGTGCTTCTTTTTTACAGAGTTATCGGAGAAGGAGATCTATCGTAACGAATCAAACGAGAGAGAATAACCATTTTTATGCAGATCCAAACCCCCTAGATATTACGATCCCGGTCGTTTATCTAGTGTTTCTTCACTATCAATGGTCTGCTTCGTTGTTTCGTGATCGAAAGCTACAAACATATCAAATGATTTCTTCAACAACGCCTTTCTGTTCTTGATCATATCTGCACTTCCTTTAAACTTTTGAATCAATGCATTCCAAATCGATCTAGCAGTACCCTCATGCTGAAGTAAAACAAAGATGTCTTCTTTAATTGCCTGTTGAAGAATACTGATAATCATTTTCTCACTTGTGTATTTCAATTTATCAATTTCTGTAAAATCACAAAATCCCTTTTCAAGCCCACGTTCGTTTTTCGGTTTCTCGTAATCTTTCTCCAAAGCACACCATGCATCAAACTTGTAAGCTTGCACCCAGTTCTCAAAATCGATTCTGCCATCCTTTAAAATCTTCAATGTACATAGGTTTTGGCGGTTTCTGATGAGTTCCCGTTTCATTCTCACTGTACAATGTTTCAGCAGCTGTAACGGGAGCAACTGGTGTGGCAAAAGCATTGTAAAATTCCTCTTCCATGTTTAAGCAAATTGTTTCACAAACCCAAGTCTTACACAAAATACCAGTTCAAACGGAAACACTTCTCAAACGGAATTACTTTGATACGAAATCCCTAATCTCTCTTGGAACGTCTCAAACAAAATCACACCTTTCAAACTAAATCACCTAATTTCGTTTGAACAAGCTTATTTTCAAACGGAATTATGTCTTTGAAACGAAATCAACTGATTTCGTTTGGGAACACTCAAATGAAATTACCCCTGAAGCGAAATCACCAACTTCAAACGGAATTAACTGGATCTTTCAAACGAAATCTCTGTTTCAAACGGAATCAACCTGTGATTTTCAAACGAAATAGCGATATTCAATCGGAATTAACCTCTAATCTCGTTTGAAGGGCTGCTGACGTCATCATATTTCGATCTGTTTCAAACGAAATTAAGTATTTGTTCAAGTTTTAAGCTGATTTTAGATCCAAAACTCTCAATGATTCTTTAAAACATTGTTATGCATGATATACGTGAAAATCAGACCATTTTGACCGTGACATTTGTTAATTTTGTGAAAGAAGGTGTAGAAGTCAGAAAAATGGCTGTTTTGGCAAGAACTCTTCCTCCTGAGCTCTAATACCACTTGTAAGATCGTGTAGCGACCCGAACGAGTCGATCAGAAGAGCTCTTGTCTGTTCCAGAGGTGGAAACAAAGAAACAGACTTGGAAAAAAGCTTGTTTCACACTTAATCGTCTTGTTTATTGATAATAACAGCTTTACAGATCAAATGACGTGTCGGCAGCACTTCGGTACCGGAATAAGAACTGTTGCAAATGATCTCGTTTGAGGGACTATATATAGGGCTGTGATTTCGTTTGAAAGTGACAGGGTTCATTTCAAACGAAATTAACTAGGTTAATTTCGTTTGAAAGTGTCTCTTGTCATTTCAAACGAAATTAACTCAAACACTCATAAATCCTACCCTATTTCTCGTACAACGCGCCCTGATCTAACAATTCTAATACTAGACTCGATACAAGACGAAGTCGACAGACGTATGCACCAACAGGCTTCATACGCCCTAGCACGTCTCCATAGGGCACACCTGTCCTTTTCGTGAAAAAGAAGGATGGATCTTTCCAAATGTGGATCAATTATAGGGAACTCAATAAGCTTACTATCAAGAATCGCTATCCTTTACCCCGAATCGACGACCTGTTTGATCAATTGCAAGGCGCTACGTGTTTTTCTAAGATCGATTTATGCTCTGGTTATCATCAGTTACGAATTCAGGAGGAAGATATCCCTAAAACTGCTTTTCATACCCGTTACGACCACTATGAATTCGTCGTTATGCCCTTTGGTCTTACCAACGCACCCGCGGTTTTCATGGATTTGATGAATCACGTGTGTAAACCCTTTCTCGACCGCTTCGTCATCGTGTTTATCGATGATATCCTTATCTATTTGAAGTCAAAAGCCGAACAAGCGCAACATCTTCGTTTGGTTCTCGAACTTCTCCAAGGGAATCGCCTCTACGCCAAGTTCTCCAAGTGTGAATTTTGGCTTGAGGAGGTTCAATTCCTCGGTCACATCGTCAATAGTCAAGGTATTCACGTCGATCCCATGAAGATTGAAGCAGTTAAGAGTTGGATTACATCGAAAACCCCGTCCGAAGTTCGTTCTTTTCTCGGATTGGCGAGTTACTACCGTCGATTTATCGCTGATTTCTCTAAAATTGTCGTTCCTCTCACCTCTCTAACGCATAAAGACAAACCTTTTGTTTAGGGAACCGAACAGGAGGATGCCTTTCAAACTCTTAAATGTATGGTTTGTAACGCTCCTATACTCGTGCTACCCGACGGAAACGACGACTTTGTAGTCTACTGCGATGCCTCTAACCTAGGTCTTGGTTGTGTCCTTATGCAACAGGATAAGGTTATCGCGTACACGTCTCGTCAGCTCAAAGTCCATGAGAAGAACTACACAACCCATGATCTCGAACTCGGTGCAGTTGTTTTTGCGTTAAAGATGTGGCGACACTACCTTTATGGTACTAAGTGTACGGTCTTCACCGACCATAAGAGCCTACAACACATCTTAAACCAGAAAGAGCTGAATATGCGCCAACGCAGATGGGTTGAACTTCTCAACGATTACGACTGTGAAATACGTTACCACCCAGGCAAAGAAAATGTTGTTGCCGACGCTCTCAGCCGACGAAGCTATTTACATAGTGTTCGTAATGTTCAAGCCCAACACGACCTCAAAGCTCTTATTCGCGACGCTCAACACGCTTGTTTTCTCGAAAACACTTTGAAGGAAGAACGAATACTTGGAACCGAAGATCAACTAGTGAATAAACCTAAAGGTATATTTCACTATCTCGACCGTATTTGGATCCCCAGTCGCAATAATCTCCGAGAGATTTTGCTGACTGAAGCCCACAAATCTCAATATTCCATTCATCCCGGTGCTGACAAGATGTACCAGGACCTGCGTGCCAGGTATTGGTGGCCTGGAATGAAGAAGGATATCGCTCTCTACGTTTCGAAATGCCTGACTTGTTCGAAAGTCAAGGCTGAACACCAACGACCCTCTGGCTTACTCGTACAACCCGAGATCCCTATGTAGAAATGGGAGAGTATAACTATGGATTTCATTACGAAACTTCCGCGCACGCCATCAGGTCACGGTTGCATTTGGGTCATCGTTGATCGTCTTACTAAATCCGCTCACTTTCTGCCGATACGAGAAGACTATAAGGTTGAACGATTAGCACGAATCTATACCTACGAAGTTATTTGTCGACATGGGACACCTCATGACATCATCTCTGACCGCGATGGTCGATTTCTCGCGCCTTTGGGAAACTTTTCAATCCGCTCTCAGTACTACCCTTAATCTCAGTACCGCTTTCCATCCCCAGACCGACGGTCAGACTGAGCGCATGATTCGCACCCTTGAAGACATGCTTCATTCGTGCGTTATAGATTTTGGTGGTAATTAGGACTCGCATTTACCTTTAGTCGAATTCTCATACAACAACAGTTATCACTCTAGCATTCAAATGGCACCATTTGAGGCATTATATGGAAGAAAATGTCGATCGCCGATTGTATGGCACGAGATCGGAGATGCGCAAATTACCGGTCCTGAGTTATTGCAAGAAACGACTGACAAGATCCTCCAGATACGAGACAATCTCTTGAAAGCTCGGAGTCGTCAAAAGAGTTACGCCGATAAATACCGTAAGCCCCTTGAGTTCGAAGTTGGTGATCACGTACTCCTAAAGGTTTCACCTTGGAAGGGGGTGATCCGATTCGGCAAGAAAGGAAAGCTAGCGCCACGATACGTTGGACCCTTTAAGATTCTGGAAAGAATTGGCAAAGTGGTCTACAGACTCGAATTACTGGATGAACTCAGCAACGTACATCCGACTTTCCATGTTTCGAACGTCAAAAAGTGTCTAGCCGAAGAGAATTTGCATGTCCCTCTCGAGGATTTGCAAGTGGATGAAACATTACACTTCGTGGAAAAGTAAGTAGAAATCATGGACCGAGAGACCAAGAAACTCCGACGCTCACGCATTCCTATAGTGAAGGTTCGCTGGGAAGGCAAACGCGGCGCCGAGTTCACTTGGGAACTCGAGAGTGATATGAAAGCTTTATCCACATCTCTTCGTTATGCCTGCGCCTTAATTTCGGGATGAAATTCCCTAAAGTAGGGGAGGTTATAACAACCCAACTTTCTGGGTAAAGTCAAAGTCAAAGTCAAGGCCAAGTCACGTTGTTACTCAGATCTGACATTTCGTGCCTAATTGACTTGTACACTCGGGATTCGATAATAGTTAACCCATTACGGTAATCTATGTACGTTAACAATTTTAAACGGTATTTTAAACTATGTTTTACAATGCTTAATCACAACGCAGTTATCACATTTAAAACTATTACAACACATACTATTTAAACGCATTTTGTCGCATATTACATCGCATGTTTATACTAAATGCTATCACAACGCTATCGCATCACAACTTGAAACGCAGATTTACTTATATGCATCTTAGTTATTATGTGTGTTTACTTGTTTAATGTTATATGGTTATCTCATCGCAACGCCTACTCGCAATTCGCTTAAACGCAACGCAACGCTCAACGCACGAAACGAAAGTTGGAAAACCAACTCGCACAAGCCGTCGGATCGAATGACCACTCGATCGAATGATCATCCGACCGGATGACCATCCGATCGGATGGCCATCCGATCGACTGGCCATCCAACCCACATACTCCACCGCCTTATCTCCCTCTCACCTATAAATACTCGCCTGTCACATCACTGTTCACTGATGTGACAGCTCTATCTGACCTAACTCGCTCCCAGCTCGTTCTTAAGCACTGGATTCCAGGCTATTTTCGTAAGTTTTCTTCCTAAATCTTGTACTTTCATCATCTCTACACACTTTCTCAGCATCTTCTCCACTGAAATCACTGATTTCCACCATGAAATCGCCTGATTTGGACTGCTTTAAGGTGACGTCATCTCGGTTTCTTATGAACACTGTAGTGTGACATCATCTCATCAAGTTTTGTCCAGATCTAAAGGATTTCCACACTCTTTCACATAAAACTCACCAAGATTTCAAAACTTTTCAACTGATTCAAACGTTTCTTCACCTTTTTACTCAAAACCGATGGAATCCTTACTCGTTCAGGTTTTCTACTCATACTCTAGTTGAGAACCGGTCTGAGAACGGAATTCCACCGAAGAGACAACCGATTCACGGGTTGAACATGAAACTCCATCAAGAGCAGTTGAGTCTGATCGTATGGGGCGATTCCCATCCGATCGGCTGAGCTGAACTTGGTGAGATTCCCGTTGTTTGACATGTCGTCATGCCATCTCTGTCAAAACTTTTAACTTAGAAAACTTGTAAAATTCTCAAAACATCAGATCGCCGATCGAATGACTATTCGACCAGGTGACTTGTTTTTCACAACCTTCAACACTTAAACAATTTGGCAAAACTTCAAAGAATATCACACTTTCAATCGAATAGCCATCCGATCGAATGACTTGATTTATACTACAACGAAAACTTCAAAAGTTTCAGATCAATTCATACACACTCACTCAATCGAATGACCAACCGATCGAATGGTCATCCGTCCGGATGACCATCCGTCCGGATTATCATCCGATCGACTCACCATCCGACACTTATCTCACCCGACAAGCTGTTACGCACTGTTCAACGCTTACACTATCGTTCTATGCTCAGGCTAATCTCCACGTGCTCCCTTCAATCCAAGACTGTGTTTATTTACTAAACACCTACTGTGAGTATACTCGAACCCTTTTTCGCTTAACGCACTTTTGGGTGTTACATACATTATCTATATCAACTCACCTCAACACACAACGCAAACACTTTTAACGCTAACCGTTCTCGCATGTTATATGTGTTTCGATGTATGCTTGTATGTTATGTTTACACAGTGATTGTTTTCCTGACACCTTAGCAACGGTAGTACTATAGTTTGGACTCAGCACCTGTCGTGGACAGGGGTTGTTAAGGGTTTTACTTCACATGGTCACAGTGGTGATAATGTGTTGCGCATTTTACACTCCCAGTCATGTCAGTTGCATTAGTCATTGTCGATAGCTTACTTGCTTCACATTTCTACGTGTTACATGCTGGTTATGCGTAAACGCTTTCGCTATACTATATGTTATCAAACTTGTGTACTCACCTTTACATTTTATGTATTGACTTTATTTTAACGTATGTGACAGGTGTTTAGGATGCTGTACAATGATGAACAAGCTAGGGAGTCTAGAAACAAACTAAATAAATCTGAGTTGTCGGAACAAATTATTTGTTTTTAGACTATATCTGTAATGACTGTTTATGCTTTATATGTTAATGGTATGGGACATTAATGCTAAATATATCGTCACTAATAGTTGTTATGGATTCTCCTGAACAATCTGTTTCGCTCAGTGCCACGCCCCGATATTTCCGCCATCGGTTGGGGTGTGACACAAATCAACCGGTACCCACTTCGGGTGACGTCTCGCAACCTCCCATGGCGCCACGTGTGGAAAACTCCTCTTTTGTACAGTCGGCAATACTCTTCGGTGACGGTTTGCATGATAGTCGCCTCGCTCGCTCCACTTTGTGTATTTCGGTTCTACAAAAAATAAAAAAATTATTTAAAAGACACTATTTTCTGTTAAAAAAACAGTTTTCTGGTTTTTAAAAAAAATAATTGTTTTCTGTTTTAAAAAAAACACTTTTCTGGTTTTAAAAAAAATAATTGTTTTCTGTTTTTTTTTAAACAGTTTTCTGGTTTTTAAAAAAATAATTGTTTTCTGTTTAAAAAAAACAGTTTTCTGTTTAAAAAAAAGATGTTTTCTGATTTTTTTTAAAAGAAACAGTTTTTGTTTTTATAAAAAAAAACAGCTTCTGTTTTTATAAAAAAGAAACACTTTTATGTTTTTATAAAAAAACAGTTTTTTTTAAATCCGTTTTCTGAATTTTTTTATAAAAACAGAATTCTGTAATTCTGTTTTTAAAATAAAAAATAGTTTTAACTTCATAAAAAAAACGTACCTTTTGAATGAAACAACCGTTGAATTTACTAATTTTCCCGTTCAAATCCGTCCATTTTGACGTCATTTGATCCATGTTTCGTTTCGTTGAACTGTGAAGTTTGCTAAAATGAAGAATGACCCGTCTCCAAAACATTTCCTTTCTTTGCTCGTTGGCATATTTCTTGTTTTTGGAGGTGAGTAAGTACGCCTTCACCAAGGCAACCTCCTCCTCGGTCGTCCAATTTCTCCGAATGGATGACGGGACAACTTCTTGAACGTCATCGTCTTCTTCTTCTTCTTCTTTTTCTTCTTCTTGAACGTTATCATCATCTTCATTGTCGTCGAGATTTTGTTGTGGTTCACGATACGCACGTGCAAAATGACGGATGAGGGTGTCATCTTCTAGTGGGTCGACTTGGTGGGATTGGGTTTGAAAGTGTTGAAACGATTGGGGTTGAAATTGGTGAGGTTGAAGCGGTGGAACGAACGGTTGGTTTTGATACAGTTGTGATTGAAAGGGTGGATATTGTTGGGTTTGAAAATGTGGGACTTGGTCGGGTTCATCTTGCATCCTAAAGCGCGTCAGCTCACCAAGATTCGCTCGAACCTTGGGTCTTACGGGATTTTTCTTCGTACCCGAACCTCTTTTCTTCGAACCCGAACCTCTTTTGCTTGAACCTTCCATCTTTGTTGGAAAATTATTTAGATTGAGTTGGAGAATTTTTTGAATTGAATTGGAGAGTTTTTTTTATTTTTTGGATTGAGTGGGAAGAATGTTTGGTGGATTTATATAAAAAAAACCTTCAAAAAACTCATGCCCAAACGGTCAAAAAATCAAATCCAACGGTAACTTTTATCTTTTTCAATGCGTGATACTATTAACGCGTTTAAAAAAACAACGCGTGATGTTGGAAGGTGGCGGCGGTGTGCTATTGTTTTCCACGCGTGAAAAAGGGCCATAACGTGCCCACCCCGCCTGCCCTAATGAAAGACTTTAAATAATATCACATGACATTCTCTTCTTTAATTCATTAATGATATTTTTAATTCATTAATATCTAATTCTAATTTATAATTAAATAATATATAAATTATCTATTATTCCATATATAAGTTTGTAACTTTTTTGTGCATTACTACTTGTACATTGTGCTTAGGGTGTTTTTTAAAAAAAAAGTTGATTTTTTATTTTTAACCCAAAGGTTTTTACTTTTTACAATTTTAACCCTACATAATTTGTTTTTTAACTTTAACCCAAAACTTTCTATTATTTACAATTTAACATCACAACTTTTGTTACTTATACTTTTCATCTTTCGCAAATTTTCGTTTTACGTATAGTTCTAAATTTTTCGAGTTCATACGACGCAACGTGCATGTGTGGTTCAACGTTTTTACCTCTATTTTTCCATGTTTGACAGGTTCGTCGCAACACGCATATCCTAGGTCGAGTCAGTGTTGGTGGTCGATGACGGTTGTGTGACATTAGTACCATTTGACACCGTTTTACGCCCCGCCGCAACGCATGGTGTGCTTTGGGGGTTTTTCAAAGAAAAAATGGCTATGCATATGGTTGTCGTAACATTGGCTTTGGGTGTTTTCCAAAAAAATTGATTTTTTTTTATTTTTCACCCAAAAGTATTTCATAAATTACTTTTAACTCAAAACTATTTGTTTTCTTTTTTTTACTTTTAACCCAAAACTTTTTGTCTTTTGCAATCTATTCTCATAATTTTTTTTACTTTCAACTTTGTTCCTTTATAGTTTTCATTTTCCGTAAATTTTTCGCTTTATGCTTGGTTCTAAATTTTGTGACTTAACACAGCGCAACGTGCGTATTTGGTTTAACGTTTTTACGTTTCGTTCTAAATTTTGCGAGTTAACACGACGCAACGTGCGTGTGTGGGTGAAAGTTTTTACATCGTCTATTTTTTCCCTGTTTGACAGGTTTAACATAACGTGCGGGTCCTAGATTGACTTAGTTATAACTAAAGAATCCCCGCCGCAAAGCGGCGGGTCGCAATCCTAGTTATTTTATTATTTCTTAAAAGGGATAAGCATATGGTTTGATTTACTTTATATGTTTTACATAAATCAAGTATAAATATAATTAAATGATATGTTTACATTTAAAAATATTATTTGTTATTATCTAAGAAACATGGTGTTACATTGTTAAAAATGTTATTTTTTAATTATATGCATTAATATTTCATATCAACACCACAAAAAATATGTATAATAATAACATTCGGATTTAAGTTTATATATTAAAAATAGTGAAGTGAAGTGATTATTTCAACTAAATGGATGAATTTATCAACGAAATCTATTAACTTAAACAAAATTTAATTAATAGATAATAATATTATTAATGAATTGAAAGAGAGAATATTATACGACATTAACTGAAATTTTTTATTACAATTAAATATACCTACCACAATACATCTTCATCCCACCAACTCCATCTCAATTAAGATTTAAGAGTCTTCTTATTATCATCCCAAAATTTTAAAGAAACATTTATGTGTTCATCAGCTTTTTTTTCTACTTGTCTCATTCCCTACTTCACATTCTTTATGTAGGGTCGGGATTTAGAGAAAACGCTCAAAAGTGTGAGAACAGTGAGAACGCTTATGGGTCGTCCGATCAAAACAATCCATCGACTAGATTGCGCGGTGACGTTTTCGTAAATAACATCAATTTTATTATGTGGGACGCGCTTCATTAAGGGTAAAAGGGTCTTTTACCGCTCATATTCAAAACGCCATCAAATGATAAAACGCCATTCAAAAAAATAAAACGCCATTAAAAAACAAAACGCCAAAAATTAGTAATAAAACGCGTTGGATATTACAGGAAGATGAAACAACACAGTAACTGTATTTCAGTTTTAACATTTATTAGAAGAAATTCCCTCCAAAATTACGCGCCAAAAAAATCATTATATAAACAAGGTAAAACATAGCTTCCATAATCACTTCAATCTATCCATTTCTGCAAAAAACATCTTTAACCAAAAACGCTAACTTAACCGAAACGCCAAAAATGGCAACAATCGTTTCATGGAGATACACTCTGGGAATCAGGCGATACGTCCTCCATTTTGACAACAGAAGGAGGGTGTATGTTAAGACGGTCAGGGCAATTCTGAAGATGGAAGAAGAGATACAGAGGCAAATCTTATCCATTGGCATCGCTCTAGACAACGAATGCCATGAAACACATATGCTTATGAAAGCATTAACCAGCAAACTTGGACCAATCAAAGCAGATGTGAAGCCGGACCCTGTCATGACATCATGTCGTTTTGATGATGAAACAGACATGGTGACGGTTACATACGACAGCGAAGAGCAGGAAGTCTACTGGCTAGAGAACATCATGACAAAGCAACGTCTGGGTTTCATGGAAGAATTGCATAACGCCACTTGTACAAACACAGAAATAGACTCAAAATTGTAGTTAATGCAAGACATGTTCAGGTGGAGGCTTCAGAATCTTCAGGAACAAGAAGCTGATGAAGGTGAAGGTGATGACATGGATGAAGATCCAGATGAAGATCCGAGGAGCAAGAAGATGACGCAAGTGATGGATACTATTCGGATAAAGTACCTTCTGATGAAGGCTTTTAATTTTTTTCCTCTTTTTTTTCTTCTGTATAATCTTCTTTTTGTTTTTTTAAGATAATTAAATGATATATTTCTCCCTTTATTAGCAAAACGCCAAAAAATTACTAAAAATGGTTATTCCTTACAAAACGCCAAAAATAACATAAAAAATTTCCTGCTTAATATTTTATTTACTCCGTTATTGTATTTTGTCATCTTGGTCTGCATAACGCCATAAAAAACGCCAAACTTAGAAGATGGGACGTCTATCACCTGTAAAACTGATAAAAACTGATCAACACAGTAAATACAAAAATAGTAACTGAAAAGACAGTTACTTTATTACTATCATTTATTACAATAAAAAAAGTTCCGCCTAAACTACGCGCCAAAAAAACTCCTATAAGAGAGGGGTCTATACACAATGAAATTGATCACACCCAGAAAACACAAACGCCATATCCTCTAGAAACCACTCACTTTAAAACGCCAAAAAATGTTAGTTAAAAAAACCACAGATATCAAAGTTTTCACTGAAATGGATTCTTCTTCTAAAGGGGTTATCTCAATAATATTTTGCTGAATGAGATGGACAAATATTCAAGAAAAACAGACTGATGACAGTGATATGTCATCATGTGAGCTTTGTTCTTGATGAATATCGGCATGGAATAAAGAGACCAACACAAGTGTAAAATGCTATTTTGGACCCCATTATTATAAATAGCATCAAGCAAGAGTTAATCTTCAATGACATGCCACCAAACAAGAATATCACACCAAAACACAGGATGCCACTATGCAGCTTCGTCTGAAAAAGACAAGGTTTATGTAGGAAAGTTGGCATTTAGATAAAGTATTCAAAAAAGGTTCAAAATGCCAAAACAAAATCAAGAAGATAGAGGCTGATGACAGTGAAGATTCGGAAGAGAAATTAGATTACCATTTTTTTTATTTTCATTTTTTATTTTTTAATATCAAGTTATATTTTATTTTGTTATCTAATTCTCTATAAATAAAATACATTATTATAAAAAACGCCAAAAACTTCAAACAACAAAACGCTAGTAGTATGAAAACTGAGAGAACGGATGCTGGCAAAGCACCTTGTAAAATGTATTAAACGCCAAAAAATTCACTAAACGCCAACAAAAAATTGGTCTTATTGTAATCTTATGCAAATATTAATGACTCGTAGTGAATTATTATACAAAACAACACAAAACGCCAAAAAATTGACCAGAAAACTCTATAACGCCAAAAAATTATCTATGTGACACAGAAACAATTAATTCAATGCCAAAAAGTTTAATAAATACAATTAACGCTAAAAAAACTTAGACGTCAGAAAATAATATACCGCATTGGGAAAATAAAAGAAGATTGAAAAGACAAAAAAACCCCTGGGACCCCGATCATGTCCCGCGCCACGTGTTGGGCCAGGGTGTGTTCTCACCGTTCTCACACTTTTGAGCGTTTTCTCCTGATCCCGTTTCATTTTATGTATATCTAATTATTATTACTAAAGTAACAAATAAATATAAAGTATTTGCTTAAATGTGTCGTTTATAGTGAGTAATGTGAATATTCTCTTTAACTTGGCATGGATAGTTCATGTTAGTGTAATATGTGTTTATATCAAAATATATTTTTTAACATGTGCAATATCAAGAATAATTCAAAGTTTTTAATTATTATGTTTTTCGAATACAACCAATCTTATCATTCAACCCGTGTAACACACAGAACTATAAACTAGTATTATATAACTATACACTCATATTGTACATTTTGCATTTCACATTTCACATTTTTACCATTTATCAGTAACCCCTAAAGGGGGTATGTGATGTTACACATGCCCTACGTATCATATTCTTTGGTTGATATTATTAGTGATATGAACATTTACACTCTATTCCCGAGTCTCATTTAAAAGGGAATGGGAAAGAAAAGAGATAAAAATATAAAAAAAAACCATGTTCCTGAGTTTTTTTTAGGATAGGAGAGGAGGGAAAATGAGGGAAAATGAAAGAAAATTTATCCATATATTCATCCTCCCAAATTGGAGAAACTAGGAGAAAAAGTATTATTAATTACTAAATTGCCCTCATATCTAATTAAAATATTTTATGTTTAAAGAGTATAATGGTAAAATTGTTTCTTTCTTTTCTTTTCCTCCTAACTCGGAAACACATAAAATGCTTGTTTTCTTATCTTTTCTTTAATTTTCATTAAACTCGGGAACACAATGTTATTACCCCTTAGGTCGGAGGGTGTGGGGACGTCACCCTCGCCACATCATCGTCTATAGCGCCACAAGGTGCTATACATCCACACCATGCAATTCAAGAGGGGGCGCCATTGAAGGGGCTTCATCATGGTAACGAGAAGGAATAAGGGTTCAGGTGTGGCCCACATCTATTTCAACAAATACGATTTTTTAATTTTTTTTATTTTGTTTAGTAGGGGACTCCTTCTACACCATACAAATTAAAGGGAGCTCCATCCACACCATGGATCCTGCGTATCACTTGATAAAGCCACTCAGGACTCCAATCACACCCTCCATCCTTGTTACTATTCCAAGTTGCAAGTTTATTGGTGTGTGTATTTGAACGTGAAACCGCTCTTTCCATACCCCTTTAGGTTTTGGTCTTCTCTCGATCTGACTCTCTCTCTCTCTCTCTCTACATCGAAAACTTGAACCAAATTCCCAATTCCCCCCAAACAATCCAGTGTTCAAATTCTCAATTCCCCCTTTCAAACCCTAGATGTCATCGTCCACCGTCTCAATCACCGCAAACCGTCCCGGCCCTTCCTTACGCAGACCCACACTCACCAGCGACAAAAAATCCGCCCTAGATGCCACCGGAAACGACGAACTCGACACTTCTCCGGCCACCGGCGACACCACCAGCAGAGCCAAAGATCTCACCCACTCAACCAAACAAGTAGACACTCTTCTCGAAAGATCTGTTCAAACCAAAAACCCTATACCAACAAATTCAACCACCAAATTACGAAAACGAACCGTCCTTAAAAAAGCAACCGGTCCCTCGCCTTCTCGCCCGCCTTGGAAGACTGCTGTGAGCGTAATTGTAAAGAATTTAGGCCTTTTGGCTATACTGTTGGTTCTGATTCAGATGGTTCGTAGGTTAGGGTTTAATCAGGGAGGTATTGGATCCGGTGGATCTGATTCTGTGTTGGGTTTGGAGTACGAAAGGCGGATTGCGGAAGTGGAGGCGTTTTTGAAAACCACAACTAAAATGATGCAGGTTCAGGTTGATGTTGATGTTGTGGATAGGAAGATTGAGAATGAGGTTAAAGGGTTGAGAACTGAGTTAAGTAAGCGGATTGACGATGAACGGGTTATGGTGAATAACAGGTTTAGTGAATTTGATGGACGGGTTGGAAGCGTGGAGAAGGCTGTAACTGGAGCGGAGTGGTTGTCGAGAGATGAGTTTGATAAGTTTGTGGAGGAGTTTAGGGGTGTTGATGATGTTGGTGAGTTGAGGTTGGATGAAATTCGGGCTTTTGCTAGGGAGATTGTTGAGAAGGAGATTGGGAAACACGCTGCAGATGGGCTTGGTAGGGTTGATTATGCAGTGGCATCGGGTGGTGCGAAGGTGTTGAGGCATTCGGAGGCGTATAGTGCGAGCAGGGTTATGGGTTGGTTTTCTGGGAACGTGCGGAGTGATGCTATGAAGGTGCTGCAACCGAGTTTTGGCCAGCCCGGTGAATGTTTTCCTCTGAAAGGAGATACTGGGTTTGTTGATGTTAAGCTTAGGACAGCCATTGTTCCCGAGGCTATAACTCTTGAACATGTTTCCAAGGTTTGTTTTTCCCTTTTCGTTGTGGGTATGTGTTGACTCAATTATGTTATAGGACATATAGGGTTTGAGTTTTTAGATGCCGATGTTAGTACATAAGTATTAAAGGAATTATCTTCCAAATGAGATAGGGTATAATAGGATATAAAACCAAAAGGAACTAGTGTATTTGTACATATTACGGATAGATCAGTCTTAAGGTTAGTCAGTAAAAAGTAGCTGCCTGCCTGCCTTCATAGTTCATCATTAGTTTTGTTGCTGGTGGTATATTATATGTGTGTGTGTGTGTGTGTGTGTATATATATATAGCAGAGAAGCTCGCCTTCTTGTTATCTAAAAGAAAAAGTCGGTCGAATCGGTCGGGCCCCTGCCCCGGAACGTCGAATGAAATAGGTGGCCGGGTTCTTTTTCTACGACCCTTTTGGTATGGTAGGCCCAGCCCCAGGACTCTTATCCCTTATGTTTAGGAGCGGGATCCGCTCAAGAACGACCTTTCGGTGGTACGAAGGCACGGACTCCGCGAACATCCCTAGCCCCCTTTACTAATAAGGAAAAGAAAGCCTCAACCAGAACGACATTCCTTTTGCGTGCGGATGTAGCTAAGTGTCTGACTCTATTGGTCATAGTTTCCTGCTGTTGCGGCCGGTGCGCGTTTGCGCGCGCGTGAACCAACCCAACAAACAAGGAAAGGATGCCTCTCGGGGCATCTGAGAATGATTCGAGTCGTATGAAGGGAAACTCTCACGTACAGTTTCTTTTTTCGGGGGGAAGGAGCCCGACAATGTCCCCCCACGGCCCCACTGACCAAGGTTTTAAAAAACGGAAACGAGTATCGAGGCGTTTTCCCTTCGCCTCACGAGGCGTAAGTATTGAGGCGGAACGAGGCGTAAGGCTGAGGCGGTATTAATAAATAAATATTAAAATTATATATATCATAAAATAATAAATACTCAACATCAAAAAATGACTTTTCTCATCAAATTTCATTAGATTCAACAGTTAAAAACATAAAAAAAGATTCAAATTTCATCAAATACTTAACATAAAAAAACACAAATAGTTTCTAATTAAACTCAAATAGCATAACAAGATCAATTAACAGAATCAATAAAAATCAGCCATAACAAGGTCAATTAACAATCATCAGCATCAATTATTAAGAAACAAAATAGTTCCAGATGCAAGAAAGCAGTGAAGAAAACTTACCTGTATTGAAGATTGAAAGAAATAACTGTATTGAAGATTGAAGAAGATTCAAAGAAATAGCTGTAGTGAAGAATCACGATTGAAGAAGATTGCAGATGCGTGTGTTTTTGGATGTGTATAATGAAAAACCCTAAGGCTATTAAAAAAAAATAAAAAATGGCGCTACTATTTATTGCCGCCAATATGGTTTTGGCGCCTAAAAAACCCTAATCCATCATTTAATCCCGCCTAAAAAATATACGTACGCCTCGCCAAAATCGTACCGCCTCGATCTGAAACTTACGCCTCACTCAACTGAGGCGTGCGTATAATTTCTGACCCTGAGGCGCTGCTTCATATACGTTTCTCCTCCGTTTCGAACTGAGGCGCGCCTCAGTACGACCGCCTCGGCCTTTTTTTTAAACCATGCCACTGACTTGGCCCGGGCCTAAGTGAAAGTGAAGTGGTGGGCCTACCCATCCCAACCAGGGTGTGTGTGTATATATATAACAGAACATAACTTACAACAATTTGTCTTGGCATGTCATACATAACACTTTGCACATATTGAACATTTTCATTTACCAAGTGTATTGAATGTGGGTATAGCCGTATAGCTTTTTCAAGGTTTCTAATATATGTTTTAAATCAAATAGATCAGTAACTTATCGTACAAACATCATCTATGTATTTAAGCACATATAAAATAATCTATCAAAACACTTATCATTTGAAAAATAAACAACAAGTTTAGAAATGTCGAGAAAAAATCTTAAAGGAAGTAACAAGGCATACAACAGTAG
Organism: Helianthus tuberosus; assembly: GCA_030545235.1. Lineage (NCBI taxonomy): Eukaryota > Viridiplantae > Streptophyta > Magnoliopsida > Asterales > Asteraceae > Helianthus > Helianthus tuberosus. Next base: position 142,742,130 of record CM060366.1, read on the forward strand.
CAACCAGAGAATTTGAGTATGTATGGATAAGAGGATAAAGACTAGAGGGGAGGATAACCTGAGCATTTAAGTGGTGGGTATGCCGTGTGCATAAATTTGATGTTTTTATTACAATATTTGAAAGTTTCTAGTTTTTGAAGTGCTGTGTTTGCTTTTTATGTTTTTGAGTTATTGGAATCCCTGAAACAAGAATTTGATGTAATAAAAATGTGCCAAACCCTTTATGAAAAAAACTTGCAAGAATTGAAATTAATAAAAATGTTTCTTACTAAAACAATTAGGGTACAAGATGAAGGTTACCCAGTAGTCCGGTGAGTGTCTTGCTGCACTTGAACAGCTACATTGTGTAGCACTCTATATATATCAGTGTGCTAAGTGTTAATCATGCACTTGCTTCATAGAGTAAAATGACAAGACGAGTAAGGGACATGGTTCCATGATATAAATTTTTGTATCATCAAAATAATATTGATCTTATGACTTATGCCTCAGTCACATATCACTGTATAGTTTGAGTTTCTCCCCAAAACATGCTAGATTTTATAGAAGAAGACCTAATACATGTTAGTTTAGTGGTCTGAAGCTCTTCCAATCTATCCATCTGGTTTTAACTTGAAGCTTTGCTTCTAGGGTTCTAAATCTAATCGGGGAGCTCAGATTCTTCTGATTGCGTTTTTTAAGATACTGATAAAATTAATGTGATTTATTTTTTCTTTTTTTGTTCTTTGATGTTGAATAAATCCTTAGCACACTTTCTGGTACGTTTGTAATTTAACCCAACTGGAATAACTTTGTAGTCTGTTTGTTACATATAAACTTGATTTTGAAAATGTACTAGGGTTTTTTTTCCTGAAAGTATTAAAAATCTTCTCATAAATTAAAGATGGTAATAGTTTTATAGCAGCCACGTGTAAGAACTTGAAAGTTAAAAAATATTGGCTTTATGAGTGCACACTCTGTTTTTCTTAAGTTGTGTTGTAAGTTCATTGACAAAATAGCATTAAACTGTTTTTATCTTGCAAAACTAAACAATCTGAAATTTGCAACTTGATCTCATTATCAATGTGGATATACGAAATCCTAAATTTTCTATTTTACTGATTCAGTTTTAACTGAAATTTGGACCCTAGTTTATTGACAAGATTATGTATTTGCCACCAGTAATGTTTGATGTGTCATTCATACCAATTCATGGGTTGAGATTGGCACCTCTAGCTGTGATTACTAGATTACTTTTTGTAGACTTGTGGTTATCTTAATCTTATTGGAAATTCTGAACAGTTTTACCCTCTGCTGCTAGGATAAAGGCATAAAGCTTTTTTAAACACACATTAACCTTTTGTGGTTCTATGTTGTCATGAACAGAGTGTGGCATTTGACATATCAAGTGCTCCTAAACACTGCAAAGTTTGGGGATGGTTACAGAACGAGGAAGATACACAAAAGGAGCATTTGCTGACAGAGTTCACATACGACCTTGAAAAGAGTGTTGCGCAAACATTTAATGTGTTGGACCCGAAAGGCGAAGACTCAATCGTTATTGATACAATCAGGCTAGAGTTGATGTCAAATCATGGAAGCCCGACACATACGTGCATATATCGCGTGCGGGTCCATGGTCATCAGCCCAATGAGTCATAAACCATCTTCTGATCTTTGTATGTTTGATGGCTGTCTTATGTTCATGGACCTATTGAGGTTTTATGGTGTCTATGCAGGTTATTTGATCGTTACCACGGTCTATTTGTTGTTTGAATGTTTTTGGACGGTTAAACGGATTGTTGTGATGGGTTTTGCACTTGTATTTTGTTGTAGATTGTGCGTTGTTTATGGTTTACATTGGTTGGATTGCTTGTTATATGTTGCTATTGAGATCACAACTCTAGCATCTATACTGCTATTACAGGCTGTAAATATTCTTTTAGTAGGGTCTGTTTTGAGTTATTCTTGAAGCCCAAGGTAACACAACAATTTTATGTTGACTTATAGATCACTCGAAGACAATGTTTTTGGTGCGTGTCGAGTGCGATGTATTTTTATTAATATTTTAAGCCCGTTTTACGCATTAGTTAAATTTTAAATTTATAAAACACGATATTGTGAGCGTAGTATTGTGTTGGTAAGATACCGAGGTCGTCTAAGGACACAAAAGCTTTTAATACCGGTTTATCCTCAACGTCTAATCGATCTAATTTTTTTTTGAGAAAAGTTTTGAAACATGAAAATAAAACTAAAAATGAAAAGATAAATAAAATGAAAAACAAATAGACAAGATAGAATCATTTGTATCATTTGATGATTTTCGCACTTTCGGACTTTTTAAGAGATTATCTTAGTTATAGTCGTAGGCCCCTCTGTTAAAGGTGACGTTACTCTCAACCCAGTGGTTTGAGTCAGCAGGGATACAATCCCAAAAGGTCGGAATATTGAAAGACAATTAAGTTAGTTATTAATGCGAAAAGTGGTAGGCCACTCTTTTGAAGGTGACGTTACCCTCGGCTAAGTGGTTTGATTCAGCAAAGATATAATCCCAAGAAGCCGATTTAAAGTATTAATAGTAGTTTACATATGAGGGGTTCAAGCTATTTGCACCCCCGCCATCCAATACCAGTGGGTATTGAAGGAGGTCCTAGTAAGCTTGAACCAGATCCTCGCAGGATCTATACACTGAACGAGACAAGAACTTTACCAAACCATTCCCCTAACGCCCGACCAGGTAGTCAACGCGCTTTATATAAACCGTAAAGACACGAATGGTGACATCATTTACTTTATATAAACAGTAAAGTAACCTCAAGACACCATGAGAAAATGATAAAGAAAATTCACCTTTAACATAATAAATTAGTTATTAAGTCATTAATACAAACCCAAAAAAAAAAACTGCCGAAAGATTAAAAATCAAAAGTAATACACTAAAAACTTGTATTCACCAAGTGATGTAATAGACTTAACCAAACATGACCTTTGATTGACAAGGTCCTTACAATCAATCTTGGACCCGAGACTACTACACACTCTAAAGATGGATTATGGATGATGGTGGTGGGTGTTTATGTTGTAGTGGTGGTGGAGTGGTGGCAAAGTGGGAGAGTAGTGGTTTGCCAATGTCTTTCAAGTGAACCAAACACCCCTATTTATAGCCTGAACAGAGCCCTGGCCACGACCCCGTGTCCAGTGGGCACGCCCCGTGGCCAGCATCTTCTCTTCCTTCATTAATTGCAATTTTTAGCAGAGGGCCCCACACGACCCCGTGTCTCCAAGGCACGGCCCCGTGGTCAACTCTTTCCTGTACTATCAAGATTATGAGTATCTTTGCGTTGACCACGCCCCGTGTTGAGCTGGGCACGCCCTCGTGGTGGGCGTGGAAGCTTCTACATGTTTGTCTTTTGTGCAGGCTCCTGACCACGCCCCATGCCCAGCTGGGCACGGCCCCGTGGTCAGTCTCTGTTTCCTTGTTTTTGCTTTGGGGATGCTGCCGAGGGGTCGAGCATATCACGTTTATTCCTTCTTTTTGTATTTATGTTGGTTTTGGCTGCTTATTTGCTCCTTTTGTTCTTTTAAGCTCGTTTGGTCCTGTAAATTCAAAAGGAAGAAAGAAACACGCTTTTTCCAACATTAGTACTAAAAAAAGGTTAGTTTTATGCCTCATTTGATGTAATTTATATACTGCATTTTGCACACATCAAATACCCCCACATTTGAATCTTTGCTTGTCCTCAAGCAAAACTCTTTAATATGTGGCTTACACACCCAAATGGAAGAGGTAGAGGAGAAGTTTTGGGCTTATCTTGAGTGTCGGGAATCCAAGATCTTTATTGGGTTTTATTTTTATTTAATTTACATACCTATTCGTCATGATTTATTTAGAACATTTTATAAGAAAAATTATTTATTTAGGCATAACATGCCTCTTTAAAATTCCATTTATATACAAGTTCACATACCTCACGGGAGATCACTAAACACTCGGCCGAAGATGCATTTTTGTGAAACACTCGAGACCGGCGTGGCACTTACTTCTACCATATGCTTGCCAAGTAATCAATCCTCCTCCTTTTTAACTATAAACCTTTGTAAATATCAAGAGGACTTGGGGAAGGGTTAGGCTTGGGCTAAGGGTAAGTGGTTTTTGGTTAGTGGTTAGTAAAAAAGGCGAAAAGCGTAAAAAGCGTCGGTCATCGTAAAACTTTTTGTTTTAGTGACTTTTATTCAAACTAAGCACATTCAAACAAGATTTCTTCGAGGAACTTGTTTGTTTATTGCAAGACTTTCAATTTTTTTTTCATGTCACAAGATAACCGAGCTTTTTTCTAAAACAAATGGGTTGAAAAGAAAAATAGTTTTGGTGGGTAATGGGTGTTTGTTTAGTGGGTTTTGAAACGAAAAGCATTAGGCTCAATGGGGTTAACTAGGGGGATTTTGGGCAGGTGATAAAAAAAATGAAAAATAATGGTTTTGAAAGGAAAATGAGTTATTCCTAATGCCTCTATCATTTACTTACTTGGGTTCAAGTTGGTAAGGACAAGGAATGTATCGTCTTGGCAAGTTGGAAAATGAGTTATTCCTAATGCCTCTATCTTCTTCTCTTTCTTCGAGGTGTCGGTGACAAGAGCCAAAATAGCAGTGTGCCCCTTTCTCAAGCACTTCTGAGCCTTAAGGAAAGAGATGATGCTTACAACAGCACCACTCTTGTCGCCACGAATCATGAGAGGTTCATCACCTGGGCGAGGAATACGAACAATCTTCTCGTTGCAAAGAATCTCTGCTTGGTGTTGGGATAACCAGTCCATCCCTATAACAACATCGAAACTACCCAGTGTGATCGGAAGGAGGTCGATTGAGAAAGTATGATCAGCAAGAACAAGATTACAACCCTTAACTATGTGGGTGACCTCTAAACTTTTACCATTAGCTAGCTCTACTGTGTGCTTGGGATTCAAAGGTGTTGGGGTACGCTTAAGCATTTGGCTAACTTTTAAAGACACGTAGCTAGTATCAGCACCCGAATCAAATAAGACTGTAACATAAAAGTCGTCGAGAAGGAACTTACCCGTCACAACATTGGGATCATTCCTCGCTTCACCCTGGCCAATAACGAACACACGACCCCTTGCACCATTGCCGTTGTTACCCCCGTTGTTTCCATTCCCCTGGTTGTTGTTATTGTTGTTGTTGTTCTGGTTCCGGTTCAGTTGGGGACAATCTCTCTTGAAATGGCCTTCAGCTCCACACTGAAAGCATCCCTTGTTGTCTCGTTGTTGCTGCTGCTGGTCTTGTGGAGCTGGTGGTTGTTGTCGCTGGTTCTGATTCTCAGGTCGTAAGCTCCTACAATCCTTAGCTTCATGACCCATCTTGAGACACCTCTGGCAACGAACCTTGTTGCACTGACCACTGTGGTGTCTGTTGCATCTGTTGCACTTTGGAAGGTTTCCTCGATAACCACCTTGCCCTTGGCTACCAGAAGATTGCTGACCAGGGCTCTTGTAGTCTTCAGTTCTTCTCTGCTGAGACTGAGACTGAACAGAAGTTGAACCTCTGCTTGAAGCTCCATCCCATTTTCTCTTGTTGTCACTAGGAGTTTCAGAAGTAGCTGTAGCACTAATACGCTTTGGTAACCTGTTCTGCTCCACCGCCTGATCAGTAAGACGGTGAGCCAATTGTACAACTTGCTGGATGGTGGCGAGGTTTGCTGAAGTCACATGACTTTGGATTTCTGGCACTAAGCCCTTGAGATAAAGTTCGATACGCTTAATTGGAGGGTCCACCATAGTAGGACACAGTATGGCAAGCTCATTTGATCTTTTTGTATAAGATTCAATCTCTGACCCCGTCATCTTGAGGTTGAAGAACTCGACTTCCAGTTTGTGAATGTCACCACGATTACAATATTCCTCTTTGATCATCTCCTTAAAGTTGTTCCATGGGGTGGCGTTAGCAGCAACCAACCCCAGCATTTGAACCTGAGCGTTCCACCACGTGAGAGCTAAACCCTCTAGGGTACCGGTAGCATACTTCACCCTGCGAGCCTCAGGGCATTCACACATCTCGAACACAGATTCGAGCTTTTCAAACCAGTGGAGGAGACCTACAGCTCCTTCAGTGCCGCTAAAAGTAGTGGGTCGGCAGTCCATAAAAGTTTTGAAGGTGCACACAGGTGGCTGAGCATGTTGACCTGTTGTGGGTGTAAGAAAGGACAAAGTTTAACACAAAGGTAGGTTCACGAGAGTAGGACTTAAAGATCCTAGAATGAGTTTTAAACTGCAGGGTGTACCTCCTGCTTGTGCGGCTGCAAGTGCCGCAGCAACCTGTTCGTTAATCAGAGCCGTCAACTAGGCTTGTGTCATGTTAACGCGTCCAGACATGATCTTCATATCAAGAGAAACGTGAGCGAGAGGGGTTCGCGAAAGTGCGATGACAGAAGAGAGTAAGCACATACGTGTTCAAGCAACAGTAGCTATACTAACTAAGCATACCATGAGCAAAGTTCTACGTATTTTAGCATGTAGGTAATAAAACATAAACCATATCACCTAGAATGTCGAGTCTTGCACGTGGAGTGAAGCGTCGTTGTGGATCGTAGAGCACTGTACAGGTTATAGTCTGGTTTTAACAAAAACGTTTTCCCTTATTAAAACCAAGTTCACTATAACCAATGGCTCTGATACCAATCTGTCACACCCCCAAAATCCACACGCGGAGTATCACCGCTTGGAGGCGTGACTGACCAGGATCAAGCCACCAATCATATTGAACAAGCATGTAAGTAAACATAATTTAACCAAACAATATGAAAGGTGTTCAAAACCAAAGCATAGGTAAGTGTTTAGCGGAAGCATAATTGTAAAACCCATTGTAAGTAATAAATACGAAATAAGGTATTGTTATAGCATGGCACATACTGCCATATCCCACAACGATCGTTCCTCCCTGTGCAAGCTCCAAGAGTACCTAATGACCTGCAAGGCATGTAGCAACGAATCAACAACAAAGTTGAGCGAGTTCACAGTTGGTTGTTTGGTTATAGTATTCATTTCGTAAATCGTATGTTCGTTTTGTAAACCATGTATCGTATTAATCCGTATCGCGGCCATTCCAGGCATGTGTGCGATGATTAGTGGGGGCTTCCCATGTATTACTAGACCACGCGTATCGACTGCTACGAAAATGTAAGAGGTGCCCTAAGTCAATGTCTATCAGCATTGACCCTTTGCCCATAGTCCATTAGTACACGCCCATCCGACTGGCACGGTGTGAGGTTTGTTAAACCTAATAGCGCTATTAACTAATGACCTGCTCGCCATAGGCCTCGGCGATTAAGTCGATAAATGAGGGACTTCCTTTGATAGAGTTGATGGTCTTATGATCGTGTACGTAGGCTTTACGTACGTGCCCTTCAATCCAAGGACAGTAGTAAGTATAACTGTACGTAGGTTTTACGTACGTGCCCTTCAATCCGAGGACAGTAATAATTAGTTTAATAGTAATGGTTGTACGAGTAGTTATTCAATCCCATTCCCAACCCCTGGGAATCCCATGCCTTGGCTAGTGTGAACTCACCTTGGTTTGCTCGGCAGATACACAGAAAGGTCAATCGAGCTAGTGAGGCTAACCACGTCCTAACATGGTTACCATACAAGTCAGGTCTAGGTTCAAGTAAAGCACGTATGATTACACATAGTTAAGCAGGTTATGAACACGTATTGATCATGGCAAACACATATCATCACGTTTAACAGTCATAACATAATCGACTTGTGCGATTCACAAAATGAAGCCCAACAGAATAACGGCCCAACCTATTGTGCGATCCGCATACTTGTGCGATCTACAATGGGTTGTGCGATTCACAAAGCCCGGCCCAATTAACATAACAGTTCAGTAATTAGTTAGCCCAAATAGTTTAAACATGGATCTCTTGTGCGATCCGAGATCCCTTGTGCGATTGGAACTAGCTCGGCCCAAACATGTATACCCGGCCCAACAGTCAAGCAATATTACAACTTGTGCGATTCCATATGTCTTGTGCGACTGAGGACACCTTGTGCGACTGAAGTCATCTTGTGCGAATGGACTTCTTGTGCGACCAAGGTGTCTTGTGCGATTAGTTTCATTATCCGAATATTAAGCCATTCAGTTACAATCATTCACAGTTTCCAAATTTACAATTTATCAATTAACACAATCAAAGATTCTACCCAAACCCTTAATCGATCAAACAAGGTTTTAATATTAAATCTCTATGAACCCTAACATCAAACAAAACAACGATTATTGCATTAATCCGGTTCATGCTCTTAATTTCTAGCATACATCCCAACATGACAACACAATAATTCATTCTAACATAAACATATTTCAGCCGATTAACATGTATCTGAATCAAGATTATCATCACCTAACTATCAATTCTAAATCAATTAAAACACCCTACACAAGTGAGTCGATCTATATGAACAACCCTATTGATTCACAATCATAAGAAATCATATATCATTCTCCAAATCATTATCAAACAATCCGAAACAGGACATGATGGATCATTTATCATACAATCCGTTACACTAGAACATCATCAAACACACAAACAATTCTAGTAATCACATAAAAATCATGTCACCCATCTTAACAAGTCAATAACAGTGAAACACTAACCGATTAGGAGGTCTAACGAAAAGGGTGATCCGATTCAAGGAATGATCTTCGAGAGAAAGGGGATGCTTGCCGTCGGCTTAGAGAGAGAGAGGAGAGCACTAGGGTTTTACGTGTGTTGTGTGATTGCAAGTAATGAGAAGTGTAAACCTCCTCATGAGACTATGCGCAATAAGAGAATGGGCCGAACCCATTACGGGTTGCCTTTGTGGTTCGAGTGCAAGGTGTGTGGCCCAAAAAAGGCTTGTACGATCGGGTTGTGTTGTGCGATCAGAGTTATCATGTATATATACATACATACAATCACATAATTCAAACATAAAGTCTCATGACATTCATTAAATCAACATATTAGATTATCATACAAGGTTCACATACGTTACATTGAGCACAAAGATATGTTTGGAAATACGAGTTGTCACATTATCCCCAATTTGAAAGAAATTTCGTCCCGAAATTTAGCACATACTCACTGAGGAAGCTAGTTAAGTTGCATGGTTTTCCTGGTTTTCCTGGGGTGTCACAACACGTTTGGTTGATACTAGCACTCAACAAGAGGTTGTAGAAAACGATCAAGAGGTTGATCAGAACACACAAAATGTTCGCAGATCTGGTAGAATTAGTAATCCACCTGAAAGATATGGATTTTTCATGGATGGATGCTACGTGGTAGATTTAGATGAATCAACCACATACCATGATGCAATGTCAAAATTCGATTGTGACAAATGGCTTGAAGCCATGAACGTAAAGATGCAGTCCATGTATAACAACCAAGTATGGGAATTGGTTGTAGCTTCTCTTAACTCCAAAGTAGTTGGAAGTAAGTGGCTTTTCAGGAAGGAAACCGATATGCATGGTAACTTGGATACTTGTAAAGCGAGACTTGTAGCAAAAGGTTTCACTCAAACTCAAAGGGTTGATTATGATGAGACCTTCTCGCCTGCGGCGATGCTAAAGTCAATTAGAATATTATTTGCCATACCTGCATAATATGATTATGAGATTTGGCAAATGGATATCAAAACGGCTTTCCTAAATGGATATCTTGAGGAAGATGTCTATATGGTTCAGCCTGAAGGTTTTGTGGATCCAAAACATCCTAACAAAGTATGCAAGTTAAATAAATCAATCTATGGATTGAAACAAGCATCTAGAAGTTGGAATCACCGTTTTGATGAAAAGATTAGAGAATATGGATTCATCAAGAACGACGATGAAGCTTGTGTGTATAAGAAGGCTAGTGGGAGCATTATTACTTTCTTACTACTGTATGTCGATGACATTCTACTATTTGGAAATGACATTCCAACCATGGAAGGTGTAAAAACCTGGCTTGGAAGTTGTTTTTCCATTAAGGATCTTGGAGAAGCTGCCTATATTTTGGGAATAAAGATCTATAGGGATAGATGAAGGCGCTTGATAGGTTTAAATCAAAGTGCATACATTGACAAAGTCTTGAAAAGGTTCAAGATAAAGAACTCTATGAAAGGTTTGGTACCTATTCAAGAGAGGACAATATTGAGTGCGTCTCAATGTCCAAGCTCAAAGGATGAGCAAGAAAGAATGAAAGGAATCCCATATGCGTCTGCTATAGGATTCATTATGTATGTAATGATATGCACTAGACCGGACAAGTTATGCGCTTTAAGCATAACGAGAAGATACCAGCGAGTAACGGTCATTGGGTGACTGTTAAAAATATATTGAAATACCTTAGAAGGACTAAGGATATATTTCTAATATATGGATCTGGTGAAGAAGAACTCGTTGTAAAGGGTTATAGGGATGCGAGTTTCGGAATTCGTTGTAAAGGGTTACATGGATACGAGTTTCCAAACTGATCGAGATGGTTCTCGATCACAATTAGGGTAGCGTTGTCCACTACAGAATCAGAATACATCGCCGCTTCATTGATCGAGATGATTCATGTGGATCTGCCATTTGAATTATTGCCGATCTAGGGGTAGTCCCTACCATTCAGGACCCCTAGTAATCTTTGTGATAACGATGGTGTGATTGCGTAAATCACGGAACCTCGTGTACATCAAAAGACTGGGCACATCGAGCGGAGTTTCAACTACATAAGGGATGAAGTTGAAAAGGGAAAGATATGTATTCGCAAAGTTCACACTGATCAAAATATTACGGATCCACTCACGAAGATCCTTGTACAGGCATAGCATGAAAGGATCATACTTGTGCCTTAGGACTTCGATATTCTAGTGATTGGATTTGATCTATTTTGTATTTGGATATTGGAACAATTGTTATTATAACTCTTTATGGTATGATGAGTTATGTTCCATTTTAGCATGTTTAAATCCGTGAATAAGTTACTTATTCTAAATGTCCATAGTCAATCATACTTGTGGGAACAAATATGAATGCAAGACTATTATGAACTTGGATTGGTGGATATTCATGAAGTATGAATATAGAGCAAGGCGTTGCTGCCAAGGTTCATAGATATTTGTGGGATACAAATATTGGACTGACTCGCTCTCAAATATTACTGCATGGAATCATTTATGATTGATCATAAGTAAATTTGAGTAAAGGAGAATATCATAGTATCCTCTGACCTGAGATACATATTGGGTCTTGATATTCACCAAATATTGTACCTTGACTTTTTTCTTCGCTGTTAGTAATATGACAGTACATAAGGATAAGCTCAGGTGTGGTACAAGGTGATTGTGAGAGACGTATGTAGTCAAGACGGGATTTGTTCCTCTTATTCGTTGAGAGTAAGATGTCTAAGGCCTGCTAAAGTTAAATCAACAGAGAGTGATCACTCTATGTCTCTGGATTTGACATGACATCTGTAACGAAAGGATAAATGATAGATTCACCTAAATCATGTTCAAGTAAGGGACTTGAAGGGGATGATGTTATTGAATGGCAAATATAGTCATACGTATTGGGGGTAGTAAACCGTAGTTAGGCGTCATTTACTGCTTGCATCAATCTTCTATGTATCTTGTGCAAGTGGGAGATTGTTGGACTCTGTATGCCCAAGACACATATTAAATTGATGTGGCTAGTACGTTATGATCCAAGTCGAGTCATACCCAAATACAAGATAGACAAACACTTACAATATTTATTTATGAAATGATCAAACAAATAAATATTAACACTTAGAATATTTAGAAATTGGTTTTCTAAATAATTGCACTTGACAAACTAATAAATTATATGGATAATTTATTTTGAGAGAATATTTTATTTTGTTATTTAATGGGTTAAATAACATTTTAAAAGGATTGCATAAGTCTTGTAAACATATGATGTTATATTTTATAAAAGGTATAAAATATATACAAGACTTATATTTTATAAAAGAATTGAATTTTTTTTTATAAAACAAAGCTAGGCCGCCCCCCCCCCCCACATGGGAACTCACAAAATGGTTGTCCAATGAGATGACATGCAATTGTCATAAGCTAGAGAAGATTTGATTGGGTGGTCTAACCAAGACCATTTTGGTCCAATGGGGTTTCATGCACTTGCATGTGTAAGTTGGCACATGATTGGTCAAGGTGTGTGGCAATTCTCTCTCATGGTTCTATAAATACTTAGATGAACTTGAAGAACTTGCAAGACTTGAAAAAGCTCTCTAAAAATCGGCCAACATGGGTGCCATCTTAGAGGTTTTCTCTAGTGATTTTCTAGTGCAAGAACTCTCAAAATTCCCTAGATGATTTCGGCCAAGAGTTGGTCTTCATAAGGGTTTTTCAAGTGAGTTCATAAGTGTAGAAATCCTAGCTAAACGCAAGGTGTTTGTTGGAAGGCTTGGGGTATACAAGCTTGAGGTCTTCTACACTTGAAGGCAACCGTTCAAGAAGCATCATCATCTTCATGTCCTTTACTCCTTTGGAAGGTAGTATTCTAAACACTCTATGGTTGTGTTTTATTTTGATAGCATGCATGTTCGTATATGGATCCGGGATTGGGTTTTACATATAAAATGGTTTTTGTATCTTGTAAGTAACATGTTTTAAATAATAATTTTCCGTTGCGTTTTGATTTCATATGGATGAAATCACTTTGATAAACATGTGAAAAACCCAACAAGTGAATCGTTTAGAACTTAAAATGTTTATAGCTTAACGGTGTTAGTGATTTGTCTCAGAAACTGCTGTTATGATCCTCTTACACAAACTCACAAAAATATTGTCTGTATATATTTCTTTATTGCATTTATTTAAGATCAAAAACCAAAAAGATTTTAAGCGTGTTTTAGCATAAATTTTGAAAAATCCAAAAATATTTTTGACAATTGATGTTGGAGAGCTGATTTTCAAAATTCCGAGTGCTAAACATGAGGAACAGGTTTGGGAAAGATTGTGTGAAGAATTTCTTACAAGTGATTTACAGTGAATAAAATGTTAAATGTTTACTTACAAGTGGTCATCAGAAATTTTTAAATGTTAAGTCATTCTATTTTTGCTTGAGATTTCTGAATTTGTCAAAGTTTAAATTTAAGAAATTTACTTTGAGGTAGAGAATGTGCAGGAATGAAGATTGATTAAAGGTAGGTTATGATTTCTGAGGTTTCTGTGGTTACAACGAGCCAAGTCACAATCTTGAAACAAGAACTATTACAGACTGCGATCCCAGGTTATTGAAAGGGGGAGTCTGAAGACATATAGAGGGAGATAGAAGATTGTAGAGCCAAGTTCAGATCCTGATGTTTATTCAAGCTGATGATGCTGATGAATTTAACTGATCAAGAAGAATATAGAGCCAGGTTGCAATTCTGGAAGCAAGAGAGTTAGAGAGAGATTAAATCCAGGTCGAGATCCTGGAGATGAGAAGAAGATAGAGATTGAGGATGCTTTACACTGTTAGATACTTTGGAGGAGTTCGAGAAGACATATAAAGACTGAAGATTGAAGACTCGACACCGAAGACTTCGTCAACATCCGAGGGGGAGTCTGTTGGTACATACGCTTGTCGACTTCGTCTTGTATCGAGTCTTATATTGTATTAGATAGTTCAGGGCACGTTATACGAGGAAACTGTCAAAAATAGGTTAGATGGTAATTTCGCTTGGTAATTTCGCACGGAATTGTAATTCCGTGTTAATGTGATTTCGTTTGAACAGATCCATGCGAAATTAGCCTGCCTATATATAGGTGTCTTGCTATTTCGTTTGAGAGAGTTCCAACTTTCTGGTTTGAGATCCGAAGTGCTGCCGAAGTGTCAACTCGCTGTAAAACTTTGTCAAATCAATCAAAAGACAGTTTAAAGTGTATATCTAGCTGAATTGAACTTAATACGTTTGTTTCCGCCTTTCGTATTGAGAAAAACTCTTCTGAACGACTCGTTTGGTCGGTAAAACGATCCTACAAAAGTGACGGGTAAATCCATGCGGTGGACGTCTGGCACGGGAGGGCGAAACTGTGGGACATCAACGGGTGCAAAAACATGTGCAGCAGGGGGAGTGACTGGTAGAACAAATGGAGGGTAGTCATCATCATCCTCAATCCACCCGTTACGGGTGTCGGCATATCTGGAATCAATGTGTGTAGCAAAAGGTGCACGATCATCAAACATAGGCATAGGGTCGGGTAGAGGTGCAACAACTGGGACAACAACTGGTGGTGCAATGACCGGAACATCAACAAGTGGTGGTGCAACAACTGGTGCATCAACAACTGGTGGTGCAACAACTGGTGCATCAATGGGTGGCTCAGCAGGTACAAACTCAACCTCAGGATCCGGGTCAAAGTCATGGGGAACAATGGGTGCAGCAGACATCGCCATGTCTGAATCAGTGTCGGTGGAGTAGTGCTGCACACCCTAGGCGTGAAGAGTGGTGGATGATACAGAATCAAGCGAGTCGGGACCAGACGGATCGGGTAAGGCCTCCACAATAGGAGCCTCGCCAGGTGGCACAATAATGGCATCAACAGCAGGAACCTCAACCACAGGAACAACAGGCTCATCGACCGGAATATCAGCAAGTGGAATATCGTCATCCATCGGGGCCCCGCCATCCTTGTCACCCTCCGGGGGACCCTCGATGAATAGATCAATGTCGTCATCAGATAACGCGTCAAGTGGCAGTTCCTCAAAGGGAACTACAGCAAGTGGGAGAGGGGCAGGGATCTGGACAAGTGGTAGATCCTCACCCGGTAGACCATCAGCTAAAGGCAAGTCATCTCCAAAGTCCGGTAGGGCAAAGGGCTGAAAATCATCCTCGTCGGTATTCGTGGTGTCTGATGTATAAACCTCCGGGTCCGTGGCTATCTCATCATCTGAGGTAATAGCCATAGGGTCTATCGTGTCGGACACTCCACTATCAGAAGCAGATGACATGGTGTCTGTAACACAACCACAACATATGCACATATATCAGATTAGCATGTAGCAAATAGCAGTGTAATCATGTATGCATCCTAGTCTTCCCAGACTATCCCACCCAATCTCTCAGACTAACTCCCTGGTCTCTAAGACTAAACCTCCCAGTCTCTAAGACTAACTCCCTGGTCTCTAAGACCAAACCTCCCAGTCTCTAAGACTAACTCCCTGGTCTCTAAGACCAAACCTCCCAGTCTCTAAGACTAAATTTTTCCCCAGTCTCTAAGACTGACCTCCCTCAGTCTCTAAGACTGAATTATCCCCAGCCTCTAAGACTGTACCCCCTCAGTCTCTAAGACTGAACTCCCTCAGTCTCTAAGACTGAATTATCCCCAGCCTCTAAGACTGTACTCCCTCAGTCTCTAAGACTGAACTCCCTCAGTCTCTAAGACTGAACCCCCTCAGTCTCTAAGACTGAATTATATACATAGCCTTTTTGAAATATGTACTTGTGCCTTTTGTTTGTAAAAATGTTTGTTCCTGGATCTGGACGTTTTGTGTATGCAATGTAAGAATGTTTGAAAACGTTTCCGTGGGAGCCCTAGTGATCATAGTCTAGACTCGAGAAAGAGTCCTAGTTCGCTATGACCGAGGCTCTGATACCAAGCTGTCACACCCTGGCTTTTGCGGAAGCGTGGTTTATTTGGTGTGACTTCTTAATACCATAGCAACAATCATAACAATGCTATATGATAAAATACGAGATGTTCATCCTTTAAAAGAGTTTAGAAAATACCACAACAACATTGTCTGAAACATCAACCCCAAAATAAGTTACAAACCATGACTTGTTTAAAACGAGTTCATAAGACTTAACAAAAGACTTTCAATAAAACGAGGTTTAGAGACATGTAACCCGTCCAGGAAGAGGTTACACCTCCCAAACCCTACAACCCTGGATGACATCTTTATTTAGTACGCAGCTTGACTAACATGCATCACTTGCCAGATCCGATTAATTCCCTGAAATACATGTAGTTTAAAAATATCAACAAAAAGTTGAGCGAGTTCATGTGTATGTCTGTGTGTATAAACCGTTAAAGTATGTCTGTATGTATAAATGTCCCTGGTATGTAGCAATAAGGAAAAAGAGATCACCAATGGGTTGCAAAGCCAATGGTATGTGTGAAATGGTGCAGGAAGTACTCAAACCTAGCAAATTTGTACCGGGCCTCCGGCTGGAAGACATAGTCACCTCTATGGGCCGCCCCGGCCTCATGGGTGTGGGCTCGCTAAACCCAAATAGATCTATCACTCATGTCCCTCGGTCCTACGACGAGGATTAATGGCCTTAAGTGTTGTACCCACCACTCACATGATCTAAGTAGTAAACCCTCCTTAAGCTAACCATACCATGTATAAAATGTCTGTAATAGTTGTAACATGTATTTCACCCCTGAAGTGTAAAACTGAAAACGGTTAAGAGAAAAGGGGGACATGAACTCACTGTAGTGCGTCTTCTGTACCGTCAACTCAAACTTTGTCAGCTACACGACAACCTACAACGTACTAATGTCTATTAGGCGAACGGGCCGTGCCTTGGCTTTAGAGTTTACGTTTTGAGTTGCGTTCCTTATGTTATTCCAAGTTATAATCTCTTGTTAAAATAAATTATTCTAACTTTAAATTATATTGCGGTTTGGAATAATCGTTAGACAATATTTCTGTATTAATACTTCTAAAGTATTTAACTTCGTACTTCCTTCCCAAGGATGGGGGTATTTATACATGTATATTCGTATTTGAAATAATATATTTTTAAGTCCCACTTAGAAAATATATATAACTTATTTGTCAAAAATAATGTATTCCAAAATATATATATTTTCCCCAAAAATAATATATTTTCACTTCTTGTCCAAAAATAATATATACCCCAAAAAAATATATAAGTAAAAGTAATTTCCGGAATATTTTGTGAGTTACGTTTTATCATTCGGTTTCATAATACCAAGTGTGTAACTTAATTATTTATTCCTAGTAATCTTTGGTATTATTTTGGAGTTGTAAATGTTATGGTAAATTGTTAAGTTATATTATTTTACCCTAAAATAATATAACTACTCCACAAAATAAACAAATATTCACACAAGTGTCTTAGCATGAAATATGTGTTCTAAATATATATTTACTTATTTTTATGTACAAAACCAACCTCCGATACTTTGTATTTTTGTTACAAAACTTATGGTGAAGTTTGTTTTTGAAAGACAAAGTTAATAATATACTTGTAACGCTTGTTAGAAAAATATTTTCTAAGTGTTGGGATTTTTAGAAAATTTCACCATAGTTTCCTTTGTAAATGGAGGTGTCCATGCTAATAAGCATATCATTTTCTTTTCAAAATTCATTCAATCAATCAATAACCAAACTACACTTCCCAAGTGCAAAAATTATTTCATTTACAATATAACATGAACTTGATCTCTTACGAAAACGCGTAGTAACCTGGTGAAGCGTTTAGTGGGTCTAGTTACCCTCCAAAGTGTGTTTACTTTTGTTAAAAACTCATTCTCGGGATTTCTAGATGTTCACAACTTGTGAACTCATTTTACAAAAATATTTATTTACAACATCTTCATGTTTTACTAGCCTTCCTACACTTATTTTATTTCCAAAATAATGTAAGTACAAGAAAAATTATGATCTTTCAAAGCTCGTCTTTACAACTTGGTTTTTCTTGGAAAATCATACACAAGTCTTGGATTCACAAGTTTATTAGTTCACTAGGTTTATTACTTTGCAAGAAAATTATTTCATTATCAAGTTCATGTCTTAATAAGTAGATGATCATTTTATGTAAACACATAATCACCTCTTATCTTGTTAGATCATGTTTCTAATCACAATCTAACAAGTTTCACATGATGATCAACATCATATTACCAAGAAATCAACATGCAATCATCATCCATCCACTAAACAACATCATACTAACAATATTTCATCATATTTCATCTTTATGTAACTTATGTTTATGATTCTTGTTTATTTTCTTTTAGTGTTCTTGTGTTAAACATTAAACAACAACTTTTAACTAATCAAAATGGAAGTAAACAAGGGTTAACAAGAAGCTTACAACTAGCTTAAAGCTAGGGAAGAACACTAGTGAAAAAGATGATGAAAAGCGGTGAATGAATGCAAGTGATGAAAGCTCCTTGATGATCCACAAGCTACAAGCTCCTTTAATCACATTCTAGTACTTGAAACAAGCATGCAATTGGTTGTATGGTGGTGACAAGGTGGTGGTTGTGGCGGTTATAGAGTGAGCCGAGAGGGAGAGAGAGTGAGTGAGAGAGTGGGGTGAACTTGTGAAGGAATGATGAAGATATGATCTTGTAAGAGTTTACCATACTTATAATCTCTTCTAATATTTTGTTCACTCCATCAAGCAAAGATCTATTATAATATTGAAGTAATATCTAGTGGGATATGTTGGTGATTTGGGTGGGTCCCTTGGACCGTAAATGGGCATGGGGGGGGGGGTTAATTGTAAGTTTTTGATGATAGTAGGTAAATAATTAGGAGGTTAAGTGTAAATCTAGTGTATGATGTGTATGGTGCATTATATAATGTGTTTGGGTATTCGGAGACCATAACTAGTCCAAAAATAATAAAACAATGTTTCTGACAAAAATTTGGTGTCCCGGGTAATGTCCGGTTGTTCGGTTAGATACCGGTTCGTTAAAGTGCTAAGTTGTTCCGTATAGTGTCATTTATGTATCTTTTTGTAACACAATTAATTCCCAACACTTAGGAAAGCATTCAGGACCATTTAGTCAATTTTCTGCATAATACAAGTATGTTATAATGCTGAATTTTTGCTGAAAATGCAGAATTCTGCACTTAAAGTGAGTTTTAGGCACTTCCCGGCACTCAAACTATCACCTAGTGACGCAATTTTATGGTCCTCACTTCCCTACACACCATACTAGTGTAGTACCTTGTCCCTGGCCCATACTGGGTCTCAAAACACTAACTGTCTATGTACTGGCACTGTCAGTATATTTCTGAGTTATCCGCTAACTGTGCTAACTGTGCTTTGTGCATCAAGTATGTCACTAAAGTTTGTCTGTGATAATGCTGTGACATTATGTAATATGTGATGCACATGTATGTATGATGCAGTAATCAGAAAGCAATTAAGTAATTCAGCACAGTCATTAAGCACTTAATTAATATTAATTAATTGTACGGATACCTGGTTTAATGAGGGTTGTCACACTTCCGAACAACAAAGTAGGTGTGACCCTCCTCGACACAACTCTTATGTACCGTCACAAGATTCCCGAATACCGTCTACGTCTACAATGTCTCTAACGTCTCAAAGGTCGTTACTGCGACGCACTCGTTCAACGGCTTCACGAAAAAAATAGCCTTGTGAGGAACATGGCTTTTCGTTAATCACTGATGATGGAATGCTTGAATATGTGCACAAATTCAAAAATCAAATTCCAAAAGTGTTCCACCCCTACATTTCAAGAATAAAAGATGTCAAGCCAGATGGACATTGTGGGTTTCGAGCGGCGGCTTGGGTTTAGGGTTGGAACAAGACTACTTTGGATTTATTCGGAGCCAACTAGTTGAAGAGCTGACGGGTGCGAACAAAGATATGTGGAGGCACATCTTAGAGAGTGATTTACTAGGGGACTCCGATGCACAACTAGAGAGAATAAATTTTACCGGGGTTGGAAGAGCACCCATGGAGCATTGGATGGAGATGCCTCAGGAAGGACTCCTTCTTACCCATAGGTTTGGTGTGATTGTTCACATATTAGACATCAGAGGTTGTTCGACTGTATTCCCCTTCTATCATCCAGAGCGCGAACGTGTCCCCTATCAGGTCGTTTCAGGGGTATATGTTAATGATGGTCATTTCATCCACGTCAAAATTGAAGGGGACTATCCAATGCTGTCACCGAACTATCTCCGGAGAAGACACACGGGCGAAGAAGCAGCACTTTAGACGGAAAACTACATGGAACAAATAGCGTGGTATGAAACGATAACGAAGCCTAACATTGA
Organism: Helianthus tuberosus; assembly: GCA_030545235.1. Taxonomy (NCBI): domain Eukaryota; kingdom Viridiplantae; phylum Streptophyta; class Magnoliopsida; order Asterales; family Asteraceae; genus Helianthus; species Helianthus tuberosus. Next base: position 142,762,179 of record CM060366.1, read on the forward strand.
CATGACAGTGAATTATATTGATTAATTTGTGTAGTTAAATAAAAATTTATTTGTATAGTTTATTTCATTTGTTTATTGACACCACAGTGCATTGTATTGATTCAATTGTATATTTAAAGAAAAATTTATTTGTTTAATTTATTCTATTTGTTTATTGGCAACACAGTGTATTGTATTGATTAATTTGTAATTTTAAAGAATAATTTATTTGTATAATGTATTCCATTTGTTTATTGATGACGTGGGTGCCCTGAGGCTCCCACTCAACAAAGTCGGGAAGCAGGAAGCTGGGAGCTTCCTGTAACAACCCAAACAGGAGAACAAGCCTAGTGGGCCAGCCCGGCCCATCACAACCAAGCCCATTAGGGTTAAAAGGTAACATGCCTATAAATAGAGGGTCCACCCTCTACTTCAATCATCCCACTTTGGCTTGGACATTCCAGTCATTTACGTTATCTCTCTCTCTCTAGAATCTCATTCTCTCTCTAGAATCACATATTCTCTCTCAAGAACACAAGCCACAAGGCTAAGCTGCTTCTCCTCTGAGCTGCTAAAGTCATGAGCTCACGAGGGACTACACCAGCAGCTCCTAGTCACGAGCTATGCAACCTGGAATCACCACAGCTGCTAGCTAACCGTTGGATCTCGACCACAAACTCCATAAGCTTTCTCTATCTCTCTTATACTTACTCATACATCTATGCTTTATGTTTATACACCATTCTTGGATAGATTACTAATGTTGAGCGTCGGAGGGTGGTCCAGAGACCCCGGTCCCTGGCCCTTCTAACGGGTTCTTTCATGTTGTAGGTACAAGCTAGGAGGTGACGAGGCTGACCCGAGGAGTGTTCATACCTTCCCCCGACCTTATCCTTGTTGTTTCAACAAGTGGCACCCACCGTGGGGCTGCGCTGCTTAGAACATGAAACTCTTTGTAGTTCAGCCCATATGTTCCTAAGTTCTTATCTTTAAGGTCGAGGAGAAGGTTTCGGGGAGATCACTTCCAAACCTCCTTAACACCTGCATTGTTTCATTATCACACATTATAGCATATAGATTTGTCTCCTCTGCTCATAGATCATACCAAAGAATCTCTACATGGTGTGCGAACGACCATTTTCTTTTGGGAATAAACCATGAATTTTTACATAGATGCCTTCAAAAACGAGGTGCACATTCTACCCTTATCATTCACACATAAATATATAGATCTAATGGTTTTAGAAAAGCTCACAAAAATCATGTAGTATATTAGATTCAGTGGCGGAACTATAACAGTAACTTAGGGGTATCCTAATTTTTTTTTCATCGTGCAATCGTACAATATTAAAAAACGAAAATAAATAAATAAAGTAAAACAAGTATCTAATAGATTTGTCATCTTCTTTTTTTCATAGCTTGAAATCGTTCCATCACATCGTCGTCTTTTACTTCACGTAAAAAATCCTTTTTGACCACACAAACCATAACATTGTTCAAAAATTCTGGGCCCATTCGATTGCGTAAATCCGTCTTGACAAGCTTCAATTTCGAAAAACATCTTTCAACGGTTGTGGTTGCAACCGGTAAAAGCAAAGCTAGCTTCACTACCTGATAAACTGAAGGAAAAGAACTATGCGTTCCCGTTTCAACCATAACACGCGCAAGATCACTTATTCTATTCAACTTTGCAAATTTATCACCATCACTTATAGTGTGACGAAATGGCCAATTGGGATTTGGGCTTATTATTTTCAATTGATTGGTATCCTCGTAGTTGTGCCGTGCCATGCATTAAAACTTCAAGGCAATTGGGCAAGCCTTTAAATCTAATTTATAGTTAAAAGCTACAAGGACACCCCACCTTCACATTTATATTTGCATGACCTGCAAGTGATTGATAATGCATAGTTTACAAGTAAAATATGCATGCACACACTTATTATCTCTGTAAAAAAATAACAGAGTCTTAAAAAGGGTTTCTTGAAGGGGATTTCTAATGGCACACCCCCTGTCTATCCGCACACTTTTTCAATTCAATACGCATTGTATAGGGCTATATGATGCTGTTGGGATTGAACCCTACCAAATGAACAGTCGATTAAAGCCAAAACTGGATCAGATCAGTGGATCCAGAATAAGCAGTTTTTTGCACTTTGTCTTTCTCCTTGAATGTGGCCTAATATTTGATGTCCTCTAAGTACCGCCCTTCTACAACAATAGCTGATCACCCAAAGACTGTTGAAGACTAAACACTGATTCATCAATCTGCTGCTATGGTTCAAGTACTGCTGGGGCTAAAGCAGTGGAATGAAGAAGCAGCAGTTAGACTTGTATTTGTATTTGTTTATTGTAATCAGTTGTTAGATAGCAGTGTTTGTAATAGTCAGTGGTTAGAGGTTGTTAGGAGGTTAGATGTCACTTTCATGGTGACGTCAGCAAAAATGCCACAGTGGTTTGTTCTGTACTATAAATAGAATAGTATCCTGTACTGTTCTATTAGCTCTCTTCTTCATCAAGTCATTCTGTACGAACAATCACTGTGAGCTCAGGCTGAGGGGGAGACTTTGTGCATGCATGCAATAGTTTTGTTTATTATAATCAAATACAATCATTCGATTCTATGATAAACATGTTTGCTTAAAATTGTTCTCTCTTTAATTGTGTTGAAAGTTTATTCATCTATTCCCGCTGCTATTGTTTCTCATTCATCTTCATTATAGTTAAACAAATACAATCTTATCAAACTCAGATCCTAACAATTGGTATCAGATCCAGGACAGTCAAATTTGATCTAACAATCATTTTGACGTAAGTTCAGCTCAATTTCGTTGATACTTTCAATTGTTCGTTTCGTTGAAAAACATAGTAAGGTTTAATCACGAGCAAAGTTGATTAATCAGTGCTTGTAAAACAACCAGAATGACGTCACAATCATAGGATATCAATAATAACATTGGTTCTCTCTTCAAACCACCTATGTTGAAGAGATCTGAATACAACATCTGGGAGCGAAGGATGGGTTACATCCTAGCTCAACAAAATACCGGATGTTCGAAGTCGGTTATCTTTAGACCACATGTTCCAATGGTGCCGAGGATCTAAAAGTCATGGTTCCTAAGAAAATAGAGAACTATACTGAACATGATTTTCAGAAAATTGAAATGGATGCCAAGGCATTTAGCATCGCTGCATCTGCACTACCAAATGAGATCTATGCTGGACTGTTACACTGTAACAGTGCCAAGGATATATGGGATGCACTTAAGGAACAGCTTGGGGGAACTGAAGAAGTAATTGAAAATAACAGGGAAATTTTGAACCAACAGTATGAAACCTTTTGTCACATTAAGGGTGAAACATTAACACAACAGTTTGAGCGATTTAGTTGTCTCATAAGTGAACTTAAGCTTGTTAAAACTGAATTTCCTAAATCAACTGTAAACAGCAGGTTTTTAAGGTCACTTCCTAAAAAATGGGACACAATTGCTTTTGTAACCAGAAACTCTGTTGAGTTCAAAGATCTGACCCTAACCCAGCTTCATGGTAGACTCCTGACCTATGAAAGGGAGTTGAACCAGAAAAAGAAGTTACAAGAGTCTGGAAAAGTTGCAGATGATTATTCATTTGGCAGCACAGCTCTTTTAGGTCAGGAAGAATCTGGTAGTAGTAAGGATCAGAGTTATTATCATTATACTGACATAACTGCTGGTGGAGCCTTTAATAACTCTGATTCTTACTCAAACAACTATGCTTTCACAGCTAGTAGTGTAAACCAGAATTCTGACAATCTGTGCTTTGAACTCAATGATCTGCAGCATTTTGATCCAACTGACTTAGAGGAAATGGACATTTTACACCAACTTGCACTGCTGAGTGTTAGAACCAGCAAGTTTTACAAAAGGACAGGGAGAAAATTTCCAGGGTTACATGGGAACTTGAAAGTAGGGCTAGATAAGTCAAAGATAAAATGCTATAAGTGTAACAGGTTAGGTCATTTTGCTAGAGAGTGCAGGAGTCAAAACAATGGACCAATTATCACACATCCTGGCTTAAACCCTAGACCACAAAATAACCAAAACACTGTGCATTATGCCCAATATGCCCCTGCTGCTCATGTAAACACTGCTCACTATGCACACCCTGCAACCCCTGTTCCTGTGCACTATGTTCAAACCACTGTTCCTCAGATACAGTGTGTCCAGGCCCCTGCTCATCAGGTTCAGGTGCAACAAGTTGCACCTCAACAAGCTGCGCCAGCAGTGGTTCAACCAGATCAGCAAAGCATTTTCACCCAAGGCCATGTTGACTGAAGTAGCTTGCCTGAAGAGTTAGGAGATGAAAATTTTGCACTCTATGCTCAAAATAATGTTTCTAGTGGTGATGTTTGTTTTGTAGCATTGGAGTCTATACCAGAAGGGCTGGAAACTGAAGAAGGATAGTCAAGTGATGAAACAGTGGATACAATTGCTGAAGCAGTGGTTACTGCTGTTGCTGGTGAAATACTGCTGGGAGAAAATTTAGAACCCCTGTTGGAACCATTGTCTGACCCCTGGTCTGAAGAAGAAGAAGAGAAGAAACAAGGTGAAATAGAAGAGAAAGTTCAAGAAGAAAGTGATCATACCTGTGATTGTGCCATGATGGTTGCAACTAAGGTATCACCCCAGGTTCTCAAAAACCTTTATTCAGACAAATGCATCATAGCATTTGCAAACATTAAGGAGGTGAATGAAAACCTTAGAGATAGATTATTAATTGGTGAAGTACAATTTGAAAAGTCTTTAAAAGAATTAAAAATCAAATTGTCTGAAAAGGAAAATGAAATTTGCAGCATCAAACAAGAGCATAGCATAACCAAGGACCAACTCTAGACCATGATAGAAAAATATCAAGTCTGTAAAAAGGAGTTGGAAACCACCGAAATCACTTGTGAAAAATGGGTGGAATCCTGCAAATGTTATGAGATTATGCTTGAAAAACAGCTTGAAAGCAATGTAAAATTTGGGATAGGGTTTCGAAAAAATGACCAAGTTGAAAACATTGCTGCAAATCTTACTGGTTCTGTTGAAATCATACCAATCAACAAGAATGGCCAAGAAGTTAAAATAACTGATAAACTTGCTAACAAAATCACCCTGGAAAGATCTGTGGGGTCCTCAACTTTTGAGGAGATTGAGAAATACCAATTCAAACCCACATGGTCTGATGAGTGTGACATTCTTGAAAATTTCAAACCTATGGACTTCACAACTGTGGATGGTGTCATAGCTCCTAAGGCCAAGGTCATTCCTCTTAAGGACATCCCAACAGTGGTTCAAAACTCTGTTGCAAAGGAGTCTGAAAAGATGAAAAGAAAAGAAAAGGTTAAAAACTTGTTTTGTGATTTCTGTGAGAAGAAAAATCATTTGACCAAAGATTGCTTTCATCTAAAAGCATATGATATTAACAAAACAAGCATCATTGTGCCTTCTCAGAGCTGCACCATCTGTGGTAAAACAAACCACCTCACTCAGGAATGTGTGTATCTCAAATCCTTTGATGTAAAAAAGAATGAGTATACTTCAAAAACATTCATGAGTTCATCAAAACCACAAGTCAAGAAACAACAACTATTTATGCCAGTTCAAACAGCTGTTACAAAATAGCTGAACCAAACCTCTGTTAAAAGAGAGGTTCAGGTGACTGATGCACCCCCTGCTAACCAATACCAAGGAGGTAAAGGTCAACCACCATATCCTAGGGTCCCACATGTTTATGAAGCCTACAAAAGGCCTTCTAAACCAAGAGTGAACAGGCATCCCTATGGATATCAAGAATTGATTGGAAATGGCTCCCAACAGTGGTTAGAGAAACAAGTTTCAAAAATTGCTCAATCCCCTGATCTAACCACTTTCCATCTTCTTGACCTTAACATAGACACTGTTGAGACCCCATCCAAAGCCTTATTGGCTTTGGAGACCCTCCTGAACTAATTATTTACTTGATGTGCAGGGAGTTTCTGCATGCTTAGATAGTCTTTGGTATGTAGATAGTGGAGGCTCCAGGCACATGACTGGATGTAGAGCCCTACTCAAAGAATTCAAAACTCATGGAGGGGGTGATATATCTTTTGGTAATAATAGTAAAGGGAAGGTGATGGGTTCTGGTACAATACAGTCTGGAAATGTTAAGTTTGAAAATGTCAATCTGATAGACAATCTAAAATTCAACCTCCTTAGTGTCTCTCAAATGAGTGACAAAGGTTATGGATCATTTTTTACTAAGGAGTGTTGTAGGATTGTTGGACTAGAAATGGTTAAAAAGATTGAAGAAATAATAAAAAATGGAAAAACCCAACTTGTTGCTCAAAGAAGTGGCAATGTTTATGTAGTTGATCTGTCAAAAGAGAGCCCCAGGACTGATGCCTGTCTGTTCTCAGCTGCCTCTAATAAAGTGACAGAACTTTGGCACAGGAGATTGGGGCACACAAATCTCAAGACAATCACTGCTTTGTCAAAACAAGGGTTAGTAAGAGGTCTTCCTCAAAAACTGTTCACCTGTCCTGAGCATTGTATTTCCTGCTTAAAAGGAAAACAACATAAAAGCTCATTTAAGTCCATTGAAGAGTCCAAAACAACCAAGTGCTTGCAAATGCTTCACATGGATCTGTTTGGCCCAGTTAAAGTCATGAGTCTTAGAAAGAAAAAATATTGTTTGGTAATTGTAGATGACTTTTCTAGGTTTACATGGACCTATTTCTTACATTCCAAAGATGAGACAGCAGACATTCTGCAAGACTTTGTCACACAGGTTGAAAAGCAGTTTGACTTGCCAGTAAAAATCTTCAGGAGTGACAATGGCACATAATTTAGAAATAGGGAGTTGGATGAGTTTTGTGTGTCAAAAGGAATTGTAAGGCAGTACAGCATTCCAAGAACACCAGAACAAAATGGGGTAGTTCAAAGAATGAACAGAACTCTGATTGAGGCTGCCAGGACCATGCTTACTGATTCAGGTTTGCCATTAACTTTCTGGGCAGAGGCTGTAAACACTTCCTGCTATGTCCAGAACAGAGTTTTAATAAACCCCAGGCATCAAAAGATTGCCTATGAAATTCTGCTTAAAATCAAACCACTGATCTCATATTTCAAAGTTTTTGGCTGCCCATGCTTCATTTTACACTTAAAAGACTCCATTTCAAAGTTTGCAGCCATAATTGATTGTGGTTATCATTTGGGATACTCAACCACTGCTAAGGCCTACAAAGTGTTCAAAACTAGGACTAAGACAGTGGAAGAGACTTTGAATGTGAAGTTCAATGAACTTTCTTCAATGAAAATCCCTGCAAATCCTGCAGAATTATTTGATCTTGATAAATTCACCTTTGAAAATGTTTCTGTCAAGACTAACAGTGCAGGTCCATCTCAAAATCCTCCATCAGACTATGGATATGAAGTCATCATTCCACAACAAAAGTCTTTATCAATTGATAGAGCAGCAGATGTTCAAAACAGTTGTCAAAGCTCAGCCACTGCTACCTCAACAGTTGTTGACCAAAGTAGCCCTTTAACCCTTGCCTCCACATCCTCAAGCACTGTTGATAAAAATCCCCAAACAGTGGATAAAAATCAGCATGTTTCCACACCACTTCCTCTTATTCCTCCACCTCCATTTCAAGACCCTGTTGGATCATCAAAGTCACCAACAGTGGTTAGCTCAGATGATTCACATCTGCAACCTTCACCTTTAAATGCCATTGTTCCATACAAAGGAGATTTAATCTTCTTGAAGTCTCATCCACCTGACCAAATCATTGGCAACATCAGTGAAGGGGTGCTCACAAGAAGTCAATCCCAAAACATCTGTCTTTTTGCTGGTTTTCTATTACTCCATCAGCCAGTCAAGTACCAAGAGGTACTAAAAGAAAACAGCTGGGTAGAGGCCATGGAAGAGGAGCTCCAACAGTTTAAAAGACAACAAGTATGGGAGCTTGTACCACTGCCAGAGGGTGTGAGTCCTATTGGCACAAAGTGGGTCTTTAAAAATAAAACTGATGAAAGGGGTATTGTTGTAAAAAATAAAGCAAGGCTAGTGGTTCAAGGGTTTAGACAGGAAGATGGCATTTATTATGATGAAACTTTTGCCCCTGTAGCAAGATTGGAAGCTATCAGATTATTCTTGGCCTTTGCTGTCAACCACAACATAAAGGTGTTTCAAATGGATATCAAATGTGCATTCCTCTATGGTAAGATTCAAGAAGAGGTATATGTTTGTCAACCTCCAGGTTTTGAGGATCCATTTAATCCAAATCATGTCTACAAGCTAAATAAAGCTTTGTATGGCTTGAAACAAGCACCTAGAGCCTGGTATGAAACTCTTTCCACCTTTCTTCTTTCCATTGGTTTCACAAGAGGTAAAATTGATAAAACATTGTTTTTAAAATGGAGAGGGAAAGACTTGATGATTGTCTAGATTTACGTGGATGACATCATTTTTGGAAGAACATGTTCTAAAATGTGTGAAGAGTTCAGACAACTCATGACAGCTGAGTTTGAGATGAGTGCAATGGGTGAACTCCAGTGCTTTCTTGGTCTCCAAGTAAGGCAACTGCAAAATGGTACTTTCATCCATCAAGGAAAATATGCCAAAGAACTTTTAAAGAAATTTGAGATGGATGATTGCAAACCATGTAGTACACCCATAGCAACCACAAAAATAGTCATGTCTGATGAAAAGGATGATTTGGTTGATCAAACTCTTTATAGAAGCATGATTGGGTCCTTATTGTACCTGACTGCATCTAGGCTAAACATATTGTTTGAAACATGTGTTTGTGCAAGATCCCAATCAGCCCCTAGAAAGTCAAATCTTATTGTTGTAAAAAGGATATTCAGATACTTAAAAGGTGCTCCCTCACTTGGTATCTAGTATCCAGCTGATGGAAATATTAAGCTTTCAGGTTTCTCAGATAGTGACTTTGCTGGATGTAATACAACAAGGAAATCCACTTCAGGAGGGTGCCAATTCCTAGGCAGTTGCTTAGTGTCTTGGCAAAGCAAAAAGCAAGCAGCTATTTCAACATCCACTGCTGAGGCTGAATATATAGCTGCTGCAAGCTGTACAGCCCAACTGTTATGGCTTCAAAATCAATTGCTGGATTTTGGTATCACTGCCTTAAAGACACCTCTCATGTTGGACAGTCAGGCAGCAGAAAATATCATCAAAAATACAGTTTCACAGTTAACCACCAAGCACATTGATATCAGACATTACTTTGTGAGGGATTGCTATGAAAAAGGTTTGATTTCTCTGCACCATGTTCCAACTAAAGATCAGCTGGCAGATGTGCTAACAAACGCATTAGACACATCCACCTTTGAAAGCTTGATCTCTAGGATTGGCATGCTAAACATGGAATAACAGGCAAAATCCTGTTTTTCTATGAATAAAAACATTAAAATGTTTTTAGAAAATCAAAATTTCATCCTTAAAAATAGCTAAAAATGAAAATTTTCATTAATCCCTAAAAGTCTGCCATAACCACTGTTTTGGTTCAAACATTTGTTCTGTTGTTATTGTCCACTGCTAAAAGTCAACCTCTGTTCCTTCATTTCATTGTTAATCACTGTTGTTAAACATCAGTGTTTTTAACCCACTGATGGCTATCCACTGATAGCTTAAGGTCAGCCACTGTTTCATTTCACTATTATGAACCACTAATATTGTCCATCAGTGGTTTCCTAAAATAACTGTCCTCTATTTTCATCAGAGGTTGGCACGTATACAGTACTTAGCCGTCAGATCTTTTGTAACCGCTGCCATGTCAGCATTCACTTTTCCACCTTATAAAACCCTGATCAAAACCCCAAACAGGGTTTTCACTGTCGAATCGAATTCAAAATTCTTTTCTAAAAGCAGTTACCATCAATTTCTCTCAAATCATTCATCGTCTTCTTCCTCTCGCAATCACACTCAAATCACCATGGCCCTCCCATTCAAAACCCTTCATAACTACCTGTGCATACTTGAAAAACCAAGTGAAAGCACAACCTTTCACTCCGTTATTGACGCACTCTCGTCTTCAAGGTACAAAACTTTGTTGACCTGCAACCCATCTATATACCTCGATACCCTTCATGATTTCTGGAAAAATGCACAACTTGAAGTTCAGGATAAAATGCCCTGGGCTATTACTTCTACGGTAAAGGGAATTAAGGTTGCTGTCACACCTAAAGACATTTTTGAGGTATTCGAAATGAATGATATTACAGGTAAAACCTCTTTTCCAAAAACCGATTATCAAACTGATTTCATTGAGAGAGGGTATGCAGAAGAAATGAAAAAAAGATACTTTGCAAAAAGGCAGTTTTTTGCCTGCCATGAGGTTTTTGTTCCATACCCTCCTCATGTGTGTTTCAAACAAGACCACAACTTTTAATGAAATTCCATTAAAAATCCAATACTTGGGATATGCTATCATGCAAAACGAAAATTTTAATTACTCCCAAGAGATTTTTAATGACATGGTCAAAAATGTTAATAATATCAAAGACAATAAAAAACCATTTCTATTGTTTCGAAGGTTTTTGAGTTTTTATTTGCAAAAGAAGATTCCAAAAGAAAGTGCTCATGTGCTTATCCAAGGAAATCCTATTCAAATCAACAGCCTATCTTCTGAAACCTTCACAAGGCTGTCAAAACCTTCAAAAACACAAACAGAGGAACCTGAGCAGAATTTAGCAGCAACAACTGCTCCTCAGGTAACTGCTGTTGAGCCTACTGCTCAAGGTGATCACAGTAGCAGACCCACTAGTGTGAAACACACACCTAAAATCACCAAAAAGCCCAAACAGAAAAAATCACAAAAGCCCCCCAAACCCACCAAAAAGGTAACTCTAGAAGATGAGGTCCGAGAGGTTATACCTGTGACAACACAAAAGTCACCAATAACCACTGCTGCTACTTCCTCACAGCAGTTGGTTGAAAGATCTCAACCTGAGCCTAAAACTCCTCCTGCATCCTCTCAAAAGGATCAGGTTGTATCTATAGGGACACTACAATATGAAGCAATGGATTCACTTGAATCTATCTTTCACAGCCCAGCTCCCGGGGAAAAATCTCTTTCTACACCCATCCTCACTTCCCAAATTCCACCACAAATCTTACCCTTATTGGATGCACTTGATATGGATCAGACAAAAATCAGTTCTTCTCAACCACCTATCACTGAGAAAATACTCCCACAGGTGACTGAGTCTGGTTCCTCTATCATTGCTAACCCACCAACAACTAAGGAGGTTACACCCCTTGAGTTACAAGTAACTCTTGGTGGTAGTTCAAGTGGAGCAGCAACTACAGGTGTTGAGTCAACTGATTTAGACCTGGCCAGTTGTTTCATCACTCAGACTCCCTTGAAGGCAATTTCCTCTTTTGGAACCAAAGTGACTACTAGTGAGTATCCAATACCCACTGGTGTGTTTACAATGGTAACATCTGCTAAGGAAATAAGTCTCCAGTACCAAGAAAAAGGGGCATCAGTGGATGACTTTTGGGACACTTTCCCTAAGTCAACTCCTGATACAACCACTGCCAGTAGGAAATCAGATGATCCCATTAAGTTGGGTGATGGTTTAAAATACAAAGAATTGACGGAGAGGGTTGAAAAAATTGACACAACTGTTGCAGAAATAAAAAATGTGCTGCAACAGTTGTTACAATCTCAAAAGACTACACCCACTGCTGCAACACCTGCTCATTCTCCCACTGAGCTTTGGAACCTATTTTAACCTATGCTTCTTCAACAAAGACAATATGTTGATCAACAGCATGAGATTCAACTTCAGATGGTCAGAAATGCAATGGAAGCTAGGTACAAAGATACACATGCTGATATCAAGGCAATTAAGGCCCATTTGATGCAAACCACTGGCACTTCTCCTCCAACAGTTGTTTTTGTTGAAAATCTTGATGATGCCAAAAAGGGGAAGAAGGGTAAAAACAGAAAAGAAGGTCTATATCTGCCACCAGATCCAATGTCTAAACTTTTGGTAGAAATCCCTAGGCCAGATGGATCAAAGAAGGTTGATGAGACTCTAAATGCCTTTGCTGAAGAAAAAGCAAGGTTAAAAGAGAAAATGAAAAGAAAGGAAGATGTAACACCTGTGCCTCCACGGCCATCAAACAAATACCGAACCAATGAAATATTATATTTCATACTTGGGATTTGTAAAAATATGTGTATCATTTTGCACATATCAATTCTCGTTCAATTCCAAACTCTAAATTCACTTTCTGGAAGGTTATACGCGCACCGATGCGTAGCTATAACCAGTTTAATGCAACAAACACTCCGGAATAGTGAAATAGGCTTAACATACCTTAAATAACCTTTACATAACTTAGAAATAAGTTTTGAAGGCTTTGGTATGGCAAAACCAAGTTAATTCGCTTACAGGGACTAAAGTTGACAAACTGCGAAAGTATGCCAATTTGAACTGTAACAGACATTCCGGAACATGAACATAAGTTAAACATACCATAAATATCCTTTACATAGCTTAGAAATAGGCTTTGAGGGGTTTGGTGTGCTAAAATAAACTTTTGGGACATTCAGGGACTAAAAGTGTCAAAAAGTGCACAAGTTTGCATTTTCGCGCATAACTTACGTTCTGAATACATCAGGACATCCAAAAATTTATGTGAGCATGACTACATTATATTTTAGTGTTCGCCTTAAGAAAAATCCATTCGTCGCGTCATTTGGATCGTTTTTCGCGCTTATGCGCATTCCGTCGTAAATAAGCGAACATCGCGTTCGTACGGCCAAACGAACCAACCTCCGGCATATTTTTGAGCATGTTTTGAGTTCCCTATACTTTAACTTCATTTTAGAGCCTTGAAATGAGGTTAACGGGGTTCAAACGCATCGAAAAAGGGCTTAAAACACAACAGGGACCATTTCTACCAATTTAGAAACATTTCTGAATCAGATGGGTCAGTGGCGTAGCGCGACGCCTAAAGCCTTACCAGTCGTGCTACGCGACTGCCTATTCTGGACCAGATTCCATGTTCTAAACACAAGTTGCAACTAATTGATTCTTAACCACATGTTTTAAGTTGATGTGTCACTAAGTTAAGGAGCATATGTGGTTCCATAACATTCCGACAAGTGTACGCACGAGATTCGATCACGTTATTCAAGAAACGATCCTAACGGTTACCCGAAAACTATATATACCCATCCACCCCCATTGCATTTCTCACTAGAATTCTGATTTTGAGAGCTCTAAGTTGAAACCATTGTTTCATACCTGAGTTCTTGGATCGGGATTAGCATTCGGGGACCCTTCGTAAGTATTCTTTCGTTCTTGTTCTTATTTTACTGCTTTTCGAGTCAGAAAGTCAAACTTTGTTTGACTTTCAGCGTTGACCAGTAATGGTCAATGCGAAGTTCGTTTGAACTTCGCAACGTGAGTGTAATCACGTTGGTCATAGTCCCTTGGGACTATGCCCACTGATTACCACGTTGTCTAGGGTCGTAGGGTAGGCGATCTAATAAATCGCCTATACCTTCGAACCCGACCCAGTTTGGTCGATCATTAGGATCCGACCAAATACATTAGGTGACCCTATGGTCACATCGTTTAAGTAGTTGTATGATAGGTAGTTTATATGCCTTAGGTAAATTACCAGAATACCCTTTTCATGTATAATTGGTAATTAAGCATATGTAACCTAAACTTTTGTCACATAACTGATTATGTAACATGTTTAGGCATATAACACTTGTCATAGGACTGGTTAGACGGTTCGAACGCGTTTCACGCGCACGACGCGTTAAAGTAGCATAAGCTTCCTAAACGGGTCGTAATGGGTCGTAAACACTTATGTTAGGTTTCATTTAGTATGTAGGCTTTGTTAAACCAAATGACACGAGTCTCTACACTCGTTTGGTTTACAAACCCTAATGCTACCCAGTCTTCCGATTTAGGTCCGGTTTATTAATGTAGTTACCTATATTAGGTGCCGTTTGATATTCCGCGATCTCTAGTATTGCTTGGTGGTTATCCTAGGACTTCTGAGCAATCTCAAGTGAGTACATAGACCCCTCTTTTACTGTTTTCCAAACTGTTTTGGGGTGGAACACATGTGCCTACTGTTACTTTCATGCTTTCCTGTTTTCACATCATATACCGACTATGTTTGTTAGTACATTATAGTACATGATTTCATTACTTTTCTGCTATGTATGTTGACTGATAACATGCTAAGCACATTGATTTACATGACTTTTCTACTTTGTATGTTAACTTAGCATACGTAGTACATCATTTTACATTGCATCTCTGTTGCATATGTTCCAGTAATATATGGACACATTGTTTTACAGCTCTACCTTGTATGTTTACTCTAGCATACTAGTTACATTATCTTCATCTCATGCTTACATTTTGGTATGACATTTGGTTTGTTTAACGGGTCTATATAACATTCATTAACACCGATCATGCCGCTCGGTAGTAGGTAGTGGTACCATAGGACTTGACAAATCCCGTTCCGGACATCCCAGGGAAAGGGGATGAAAGGAATGACCGAATCCGAATACATATTCTTTTGATAACTCACTTTTACATAGTTATCCGGCTGTCTCAAGGCTTGAATGTTTGCGTTTAACATACTGCATAAGTGTTTGTATCGGTAAAGCATGCATTATTCTACAAAACATAACTTTGATTTAAACCAAGTTTTACTTCAATACTTTGTTTTGTACATTTTTACTTATGGTTTAAGTAGTCTTAATTTTTACTTACCATACATATCATTTTGGTTATACATTACTTGACTACTTTTAGATTATAAACATTTGACATGGATATTTGACATAGACATTTGACATGGATATTTGACATAGACATTTGACATGGATATTTGACATAGACATTTTGACATGATTTACATCTTGACATGAACATTTTACATTGTTTGGTTTGGTTTGACTAAGTGATTAAGTAACGATGCGTGTGTAATATGATACAAGCATGGTGGATACGCCGCTGGTACTTCCTATATATAAGTGTTTGTATGGTATTACATGTCGTAACGTTATTTGAATCATTTCAGTTTGAGACATAGAACATTTCATACAAATAACATATTTTTCACAAGACATTGATTTATAAACAACTTATCTTATACAAACACATTTTTACTTGGTTATTCATTTAACCTTACATTTATTTATACTTATCATCTGATCTTATCGTTTTTCAAATGATTTAAAAGACAAAGCAAATAACAAGGGTCATGACTAAACATTTTCTCAAACATAAGTCATGAATCTTCTTTTCACAAAACCTATGTATCTCACAGGCATTTTTAATCTGACGTACCTATTTTCGCATGTGTTTTTCAGGAGCTGTTGCATAAGATGATCAAGATACACATAGGCAGACTTGGGCTTTAGTGACAATAAAAGATGCAAGACTAGTTAATTATGTTGTATTTCTTTGTTTGTTAAGACATTGTAACATTTTTAATCAATAAAACGAAACTTCAATTGCCATGGATTTGAAACAATTAATTCTGTTACAACACGCCCCGATGTTTCCGCCGCGATTTGTTGTTCTACGCGGTCGGGGTGTGACAGAAAAGATGGTATCAGAGCCAATGGTTATAGGGAATTAGGTTATTAGTAATGCTTTGACCTAGTCTATAACCTTCTTAGGACCCTAACGCGAGTTTACTTGCGTTTAGTCATAAAACAATACTGTCGCCTATCCTTAGGTGACAACCGCAACAAAAACATAAATTTCAAAACCGCATTGAAAACTAATCATCTGTTCTAGGATGATTGATTACTAGGTTTTGAACCCTCTATTGTAAGGTTTTGAACTCTCTATTATATGGTTTTGAACCCCTTTGAGTTTTCAAAACTTCGTCAAGGTTTTGGGTTTTAAATAATGTGAACACGTGCAAACTGGAAGGGTGAATGCCTGTATTCTGGGTTTCTGTCTAGGCAAGCACTTCGTATACATCTCATCAGACGCGAGACCAGTTGTGCTTACCTGGGAATTCTTGGGATGAGTGTTCACTTATAGGCGAGCATGTCTTCGCGATACATTATTTTTGACCTATTTACTTTGATTTGTCACCATCTCATTTGTTTGCCTTAGGTAACAAACAAATGATCACAATTTTCATTCGTTACCATTCTGTATTGATTATCCAATAACCTTTCACTCGCTTCTTCCTCTGTCCTTCACTTTCTTCTAGAATGTCTCTTCATCACGATGACGCCCAGATATCCAAGCAGACTGCCAAATTAGCTCAGCGAATAGGCGAAGTAGTCCTGAAGACTGTGGAATTAGCTACTGTCATGTATCGTCTCCAGGATGAAGCCACTCAAGAGTCACCAAGACAGGCAGGACCTAGTCAGGTGATAGCACCACCAGACAAGAAACCAATCGAGGAATCAAAGACCATGGATGAACGATTCCCTAAGAAGTCAAAGAAGCGAAAGGCTTCTCAGAACTTCGCCGTGGTCGCTCACAATGGTCAAGCCTTCCCCAACCAACCAGCGCAACCCCCTGCTAGGAAGCCATACAATGGAACTGCACCCTTGTGCAACCAATGTAACCTTCATCATCACCCTAATGTGAAGTGCCGCAATTGTCAGATTTGTGGACTTATAGGTCATACAGCAAGGGTTTGCCCAACTGCAGCTGTACCAAATCAAGCTGGCGACACTCCTGCTCAAGCTCGTTTCTCACAAGGGCCTTGCTATAACTGTGGCGAGATGGGCCATTTCCTAAGGGATTGCCCAAAGCTTGCTAATGCAAATTTGACCCACGGATGAGCAGTTGACTGAGTAGAAGATGTTGCTGTCTTATGCTTTTGTTCTTTTGTTTCCTTGTAATGTGAAACAATCTGTTTTGTTTATAAATAAATCGTTGTTCACAGTTCTGATATACGAGTGTAGTTACATGTGTGTATGACTTTTCCTATGGTACTTACATCAAGGAACTATGTACCTTACAAACTACTCTTGTAATTTCTCTCTTTCAAATGATTGCTCATGATTCCCTCGAAAATTTTAAAGTACTCGTTTCACTCTAAGAAACAAAGTACAGAAAATTAAGTGACATTATGAGTAATCGTGCTTTTCGCACATCTGTGCCTTTAAATCCTTGGTTAGATAACTAAGGGTATTTTCAAATCTCATACCCATTACGTTTTGATTTTTCAACATACACAGTACCAGTATTTCAAAACAATCTTCATGATCTCAAAACATTTCATATAGTTTGAAAACAATTTTTTTTTTCTAGATGCATTGTCTATGTTATTTCAAAAACATTGGCCATGTTATCAAAACCAACCTTTCTAATTTCAAAATATTTCATATAGTCTAAAGACAATATTAACACAATACATTTTCTGATCAAGTGCATGATTTCGAAAAGCATCATTCATGTCTTTCAAAAACCTTATACATAATTTCAAAATTCATCTCGCATGATTTTAAAAACGTTTTTGTAAATATATCTACCTAATACACCTACTTTATTTCAAAAGTATTATATATAAGGTTTCAAAAACGTTAAACACCTTTTTCTTAAAAGAACCCCATGCATAAGTTTTCAAAAATATTTTCCTCATACATTGACTTAACCTTCAAAATTCTGCTTCATATGTCGCCTTGGCATATCTAGCATCTCAATTTCATAAGCATTTTTACTTCATGTTTTGACATAAGCACGTCCAGTGCAAGGTATCAAAACATCTTCAACTTCTAAAATCCATAAGGGATCTTTTTATCTTCACAATTAGATCCTTGTGGATGATCATCATTCGAATCAGAGTCCTTAATTGGATTCCTTATGTACCCGAATTCGAACATTTCGGTTCCTTATAATCGAAATCGAATTTTTCTTTTAAAAAAAAAAGAGATCTTTCTATCTTTATAATTAGATTCTTGATAATGTTTAAAGTACCAAATGAAATCCACGAGATGGATTCCTAGTGTGCTTTAAATACATGTACTCTGTTAGCAGAACAAACTTCTAGTTAAACAATTTTGTGGTTATGTGACTATGTGTTAATTCATCTTATGTTTTCTTTTATGCATTTTTGGTGTTTTTAATACTCTGGATATTCTTTATCCAAATCCTTGCAGGATCTTTCATATCTTCATATGAGGGATTCGTAGCAGGATATTCAAAAGGTACTACCTTTAATCCTTAAATGGGCTTCTATGTAATAGTTAAGACCCTTGGATTATATAGTACCACTCCATGTTTTATAGGAGACCCTTAAGTGGTCTAGTCAAAAAGATTGATTCACAATTTGGTTAAAAAAAATGACATCTAGTGATGTAGCTGAACAGACTCCTTGAAAGTCTATTTAAATCATTTATTGATTTAGTCTAAAGGACTCTATGGCGGTCTAAGTCACGCTCATCACAGGATTTTTCATTTGGTTTTACCCTACACATTATAAAATAGACTGTGTGAACTGTGCAAGGAATTCTCTAATTATGGATGCGCACATAATTATGAAATTTAGTGCACAGAAATCCAGTAAGATTTATTATGTGAAGGAACCGATAGTGACAACAATAACAAAATGAGAACGATGTAATGGAGGCATGGTGGACGCACCAATGACGCTTCATATACTTGTATATAAGTGTCCCTCTTACATTGCAAACATAATGTTATTAAGGTTACTAGAAGTTCAAGAACCCTAACCAATGTTGTTTGATCTTTTCAACTTCATGTTTTAAACTCTCACAAGTTTCCTCTAAATAAATTTCGGGACGAAATTTCCTAAAGTAGGGGAGACTGTAACACCTGTGCCTCCACGGCCATCAAACAAATACCGAACCAATGAAATATTATATTTCATACTTGGGATTTGTAAAAATATGTGTATCATTTTGCACATATCAATTCTCGTTCAATTCCAAACTCTAAATTCACTTTCTGGAAGGTTATACGCGCACCGATGCGTAGCTATAACCAGTTTAATGCAACAAACACTCCGGAATAGTGAAATAGGCTTAACATACCTTAAATAACCTTTACATAACTTAGAAATAAGTTTTGAAGGCTTTGGTATGGCAAAACCAAGTTAATTCGCTTACAGGGACTAAAGTTGACAAACTGCGAAAGTATGCCAATTTGAACTGTAACAGACATTCCGGAACATGACCATAAGTTAAACATACCATAAATATCCTTTACATAGCTTAGAAATAGGCTTTGAGGGGTTTGGTGTGCTAAAATAAACTTTTGGGACATTCAGGGACTAAAAGTGTCAAAAAGTGCACAAGTTTGCATTTTCGCGCATAACATACGTTCTGAATACATCAGGACATCCAAAAATTTATGTGAGCATGACTACATTATATTTTAGTGTTCGCCTTAAGAAAAATCCATTCATCGCGTCATTTGGATCGTTTTTCGCGCTTATGCGCATTCCGTCGTAAATAAGCGAACATCGCGTTCGTACGGCCAAACGGACCAACCTCCGGCATATTTTTGAGCATGTTTTGAGTTCCCTATACTTTAACTTCATTTTAGAGCCTTGAAATGAGGTTAACGGGGTTCAAACGCATCGAAAAAGGGCTTAAAACACAACAGGGACCATTTCTGCCAATTTAGAAACATTTCTGAATCAGATGGGTCAGTGGCGTAGCGCGACGCCTAAAGCCTTACCAGTCGCGCTACGCGACTGCCTATTCTGGACCAGATTCCATGTTCTAAACACAAGTTGCAACTAATTGATTCTTAACCACATGTTTTAAGTTGATGTGTCACTAAGTTAAGGAGCATATGTGGTTCCATAACATTCCGACAAGTGTACGCACGAGATTCGATCACGTTATTCAAGAAACGATCCTAACGGTTACCCGAAAACTATATATACCCATCCACCCCCATTGCATTTCTCACTAGAATTCTGATTTTGAGAGCTCTAAGTTGAAACCATTGTTTCATACCTGAGTTCTTGGATCGGGATTAGCATTCGGGGACCCTTCGTAAGTATTCTTTCGTTCTTGTTCTTATTTTACTGCTTTTCGAGTCAGAAAGTCAAACTTTGTTTGACTTTCAGCGTTGACCAGTAATGGTCAATGCGAAGTTCGTTTGAACTTCGCAACGTGAGTGTAATCACGTTGGTCATAGTCCCTTGGGACTATGCCCACTGATTACCACGTTGTCTAGGGTCGTAGGGTAGGCGATCTAATAAATCGCCTATACCTTCGAACCCGACCCAGTTTGGTCGATCATTAGGATCCGACCAAATACATTAGGTGACCCTATGGTCACATCGTTTAAGTAGTTGTATGATAGGTAGTTTATATGCCTTAGGTAAATTACCAGAATACCCTTTTCATGTATAATTGGTAATTAAGCATATGTAACCTAAACTTTTGTCACATAACTGATTATGTAACATGTTTAGGCATATAACACTTGTCATAGGACTGGTTAGACGGTCCGAACGCGTTTCACGCGCACGACGTGTTAAAGTAGCATAAGCTTCCTAAACGGGTCGTAATGGGTCGTAAACACTTATGTTAGGTTTCATTTAGTATGTAGGCTTTGTTAAACCAAATGACACGAGTCTCTACACTCGTTTGGTTTACAAACCCTAATGCTACCCAGTCTTCCGATTTAGGTCCGGTTTATTAATGTAGTTACCTATATTAGGTGCCGTTTGATATTCCGCGATCTCTAGTATTGCTTGGTGGTTATCCTAGGACTTCTGAGCAATCTCAAGTGAGTACATAGACCCCTCTTTTACTGTTTTCCAAACTGTTTTGGGGTGGAACACATGTGCCTACTGTTACTTTCATGCTTTCCTGTTTTCACATCATATACCGACTATGTTTGTTAGTACATTATAGTACATGATTTCATTACTTTTCTGCTATGTATGTTGACTGATAACATGCTAAGCACATTGATTTACATGACTTTTCTACTTTGTATGTTAACTTAGCATACGTAGTACATCATTTTACATTGCATCTCTGTTGCATATGTTCCAGTAACATATGGACACATTGTTTTACAGCTCTACCTTGTATGTTTACTCTAGCATACTAGGTACATTATCTTCATCTCATGCTTACATTTTGGTATGACATTTGGTTTGTTTAACGGGTCTATATAACATTCATTAACACCGATCATGCCGCTCGGTAGTAGGTAGTGGTACCATAGGACTTGACAAATCCCGTTCCGGACATCCCAGGGAAAGGGGATGAAAGGAATGACCGAATCCGAATACATATTCTTTTGATAACTCACTTTTACATAGTTATCCGGCTGTCTCAAGGCTTGAATGTTTGCGTTTAACATACTGCATAAGTGTTTGTATCGGTAAAGCATGCATTATTCTACAAAACATAACTTTGATTTAAACCAAGTTTTACTTCAATACTTTGTTTTGTACATTTTTACTTATGGTTTAAGTAGTCTTAATTTTTACTTACCATACATATCATTTTGGTTATACATTACTTGACTACTTTTAGATTATAAACATTTGACATGGATATTTGACATAGACATTTGACATGGATATTTGACATAGACATTTTGACATGATTTACATCTTGACATGAACATTTTACATTGTTTGGTTTGGTTTGACTAAGTGATTAAGTAACGATGCGTGTGTAATATGATACAAGCATGGTGGATACGCCGCTGGTACTTCCTATATATAAGTGTTTGTATGGTATTACATGTCGTAACGTTATTTGAATCATTTCAGTTTGAGACATAGAACATTTCATACAAATAACATACTTTTCACAAGACATTGATTTATAAACAACTTATCTTATACAAACACATTTTTACTTGGTTATTCATTTAACCTTACATTTATTTATACTTATCATCTGATCTTATCGTTTTTCAAATGATTTAAAAGACAAAGCAAATAACAAGGTTCATGACTAAACATTTTCTCAAACATAAGTCATGAATCTTCTTTTCACAAAACCTATGTATCTCACAGGCATTTTTATGCTGACGTACCTATTTTCGCATGTGTTTTTCAGGAGCTGTTGCATAAGATGATCAAGATACACATAGGCAGACTTGGGCTTTAGTGACAATAAAAGATGCAAGACTAGTTAATTATGTTGTATTTCTTTGTTTGTTAAGACATTGTAACATTTTTAATCAATAAAACGAAACTTCAATTGCCATGGATTTGAAACAATTAATTCTGTTACAACACGCCCCGATGTTTCCGCCGCGATTTGTTGTTCTACGCGGTCGGGGTGTGACAGAAGAGAAAAGATTTGAGGAAGAGGAAAAAGTTATGATGGAAAGGGAAGAGCAGGGTACTTCTAAAACCAAAAGAAGACAACCAACCAGAAAAGTATGCCAGCCAAAAAACACACCTTCCAAAACCACCAAAAATACTCCTCAAATTTCCAAAACTTCCTCTCATCAAACCTCCAAAACAACAGATGTTGAGACACCTGTTGTATCAACAACTGTTGGTACTTCAGTGGTTTCAACAGATGTTACTCCAACCACTACCCTCATCATTTCAACAACCACCATACAACCCACTACCACATCACAAACAAAACCACCATCACAAAAACCACCTGCCAAAGAGCAGAAGACAACAGTTGACCACATCAATTGTTGTGGTGACAACAGTGGTTGAAACACCAGTTGTTTCAATAACTGTTAGTCAGCACCCATAACTCCAAATATCTGTACTTCCAAACCACAAACAAAATCCCCTTCACCTAAAAAGTTTTATACAAGGAAAAGGAAATTTCAGGTGAATGATGATGATATACCAGCACCTATTCCTTTATCCTCCACACCTTACAATGTTATCAAACCCCAACCTTTCATTCCTTCAAAACTGGCCAATCCTATCAAAGATCCAAAAATATTAGAAGGATTTAACCCTGCTGATCTTATACCACTAGCAACCACTTATCTACTAGAACTTCATGCAGTAAAAGAAGAAATGAAACAGTTCTACTTAGTGGATGATCCTTCCAAGAGAAAATTCCCTTCCCTTGCCGGTTTTAGAGATCCTAAAAACATGGATGAATACCTAAAACTCAAAGGCAAGCAAGCTGAATGGAGAGCCAAATATGAATGCAAAGGGCAAGGTGATAATGCCTTCTCAAGTAGGATGCAGTTCTTGCTCACCAAGGTCAAACAAATGGAAGATTATGCAAGAGACCTGAGTAAAGAAATGTCCAACGTCCCACCAGAGGCTGGGTTACAAGTAGATCTGAAAGAAGACCTCATCAAGCTGATCATGAGTGAAAAATTTTACCCTGCAAAAGCTGACAATTTCCAAGACTAGCCACTCATTGCTCTCAAAGAAGAATTGTAAAGAATTGAAAAAATAAAAAATAATCCAGGTATGAAAAAAACAGCACCAAATTGGAGCAAATTTAGTAAGAAAATTGCTGATCTTACCTTGGAATACAAGAGGAAAAGAGAAGACTTGGTTGCAGCAGACTATGGAACAACCAGGCAGATAGCAAGGTGGTCAAAACAAACTATTGATCAAACCTACAAAAGGCTTGAAGATCTAAGAAAGAAAGACCCCACTGCTCCAAAGAAACCAATCTACAAGACCACTGATAAACCAAAGAAACAGGCCCACACTTCTGAACCACTGTTCACATCTTCTGACACCTCTATCATTGAGCTAAACAAAAGAAAGAGACAAAAATTAACTGATGCAGAAGAGAAAGAACAAGAAGCTGTGTATTCCAAAGAGACCATCAAGAAAATGGCTTTAGAGGAGGATGACTCAGCAATACTTGAAGATTTAGCCAAAAGGGTTCTGAGCAGGCCTCCATCTCCAAACTCATCTACAATAAAAACTCTCCCAAGAAACCCATTGAATTCAAAAATACTAAAGTGGAAGTCTGATCAAAAGACCCACGTATTGACTTTGCTCAAATCCAATGGGAAGGTGGAGCATATATCAAGGGAGTAAGCACTTAGCCTGGGTGTTGAAGATCTGCAAGATCTCATTGAGCTCACACTGTGCAGGGATGAGGATGATACAAATTCCATGGACTTTGAATTACAATTCAAAGGACTAGTTAGGGAATTATTGATGAGGCAATAAAGATCCAGAATAATGAAGAGTTTTGGCATCATCTGTTCCAGGGGGAGATTGTTGGGATTGAACCCTACCAAAGGAACAGTTGATTAAAGCCAAAACTTGATCAGATCAGTGGATCCAGAATAAGCAGTTGTTTGCACTTTGCCTTTCTCCTTGAATGTGGCCTAACATCTAATGTCCTCTAAGTACTACCCTTCTACAACAACCGGTGATCACCCAAAGATTGTTGAAGACTAAACACTGATTGATCAATCTGCTGCTATGGTTCAAGTACTGCTGAAGACACAAAGCACTGCTGGGGCTAAAGCAGTGGAATGAAGAAGTAGCAGTTAGACTTGTATTTGTATTTGTTTATTGTAATCAGTTGTTAGATAGCAGTGTTTGTAATAGTCAGTGGTTAGAGGTTATTAGGAGGTTAGATGTCACTTTCATGGTGACGTCAGCAAAGATGCCATAGTGGTTTGTTCTGTACTATAAATAGAACAGTATCATGTACTGTTCTATTAGCTCTCTTCTTCATCAACTCATTCTGTACGAACAATCACTATGAGCTCAGGCTGAGGGGGAGACTTTGTGCATGAATGCAATAGTTTTGTTTATTGTAATCAAATACAATCATTCGATTCTATGATAAACATGTTTGCTTAAAATTGTTCTCTCTTTGATTGTGTTGAAAGTTTATTCATCTATTTCCGATGCTATTGTTTCTCATTCATCTTCATTTTAGTTAAACAAACACAATCTTATCAAACTTAGATCCTAACAGATGCGTATTGAAATAAAGTAAAAAAACATGGCAGGCTGATAGGTGCAGGTTATGTCTGGCGGCGGGCTTGATACGCATCGTATAGGCCTATACGATGTGTATCAAGGCACTGATTATTTGAAGTTTATTTTTTGTTGTGTTGTGTTGTGTCGAATGCGAACCCGAGAAACGAAAGGGATTTCGAGCAGTTGGAAACAGGGATTGTAGGAAACAGGTGTGATTATCAAATGACAACTTGAGGGGTCTAGTCCTAGCAAGTTTCTCACACGTGATACGCATCTAATATGACACATGATAAAAGCGCTTCTTTAGACAATCTGGGATTATGTTCCGCAAATTGGGAACCACATATTTGTGTATAAAAGCTTGGAACAATGACCGAATAGAGATCTGTATACACCCTTGGTTTCTCAAAATCCCTTTCGTTTCACGTCAAGATCTTTTTCTATCATGTCATCGACCAACTACTTGAACCAAGAATATGAAGATCACGGTCCAGGATGAAATATATTAAAACCATTCAAGCCCACTAGTCTACAATGTGTTATGGTCAGATTTTTCAAGTTTGCACAGTGGGAGAAAATACCAGCACCCCTGTCAGTATTGTCCTTTAAATTCGCATAAAACATATATTCGTTTCATAACCTCCTCCTATAAATCAACCACAACTCACCCGAGACCGACCTCTGGATCACACATGATAAAAGCGCTTCTCTAGACAATCTGGGATTATGTTACATTTTATGACACATGATACGCACGCTTACCTTAATCACATCTTCCTTGGAGTCACAGATCCGACAATAGGGCCCACGGATCTTATGCCCACCCGAGACCGACCTCTGGATCACACGTGGGAGAAAAGACCAGCACCCTTGTCGTTCTGTATTTTCTCCTTTTCTAATTCTCAAAGAATCTCGTAACGTATTCTCTGTTTCTCTAAATTGTCTGTAAAATTATAAAAAAACAAACTACTGGTTTATCACCCTATGTGAGCATTGGAAGCCCGACAAACCGTCTTGCAATTACATCTTCAATTGAGACGCATTATTAATTATAATGAAGCAATGAAGATTGAATGTGCAAACCACAACCGTTTTTTACTACGGAAACGATGGCTATGGGAAATACAAATCCGACATGTCTTCTATGATGATTTAAAACATTCACGAACCACAAATGGACTCAGACTCATACTACTCTAATATGACACACGATAAAAGAGCTTCTTTAGACAATCTGGGATTATGTTCCGTTTTATGACACATGACACATGATACGACATGGTCAAACCTTTCTAAAAGTAGAAAAAAATAAAACAGAAGAAAGTGTTCCTCTTTGTTACCAAACATGTCATCTGAAACAATTAACAGGACATTGTTAACAGGGGGAATCTATTGGAACACCTGATCGAGAGAAACTTCTTCGAGCTAACTGCCGATATCTCATCCTTCTTATCTTGCTATTAAACGAGGTATAATAGCTAATAAAATATGTCTAACTTTTGAAGGTTCTTTATATGCTTCTTTACTGATGCATGTATGTGTCGAGCAGTTTCTTAATAGATGCAGCTGATGAAACCGAAGCTATTGTTTCAGTTGTTCAGTACTTCCGAGACGATTCAAGTGAGTCCTATGAAGCAAGTGTTTGTCTATTCAATTGAGAGGAATCATTATATGCTTCTTTCCTGATGCATGTCTGTGTCGAACAGTTTCTCCGTCGCTAATTTCTCCACTCACCGTGAAATCGAACAGTTTCTTAATAGATTTCGTTACGACGATTTAGAGAAACAGAGATTCACTAGCTAGTTTGTCATCGACAAAGGATAACGAAGATGAACATTGTATTTATCATCCGTGCCTGGTTAAATTGCAGAAAGCAAAGGATAATGAAGATGAACATTGTATTTATCACGAAAGTACTGAACAACGGTTGTAGGTGCGGTTTTGAATTAAACTGATTTAAAAAAAATAAAACGAAAGGGATTTCGAACAGTTGGTCGATGACAAAATGATATTGAAATTTGTGAGCTTTCAAATTAACGACGAAGTTTTCTCCGTCTCTAATTTCTCCATTCACCGTGAAATCGAATAATTTCTTCATAGATTCCGTCCGGTTTCAAAGCCTGTTGAGGATTACGATTGTTCTAGACTCGTTAAAGGCATGCTTGTTTGTGCGATTTACAAAAATAAGGATGCATTCCATGGTAAACGATGCAGCTGATGAAACCGAAGCTGTTATTTCTGTTGTTCAGTACTTCCGAGATGATTCAAGTGAGTCATATGAAGCAAGTGTCTGTTTATTCAATTGAGAGGAATCATTGCATTACATCCCTGTTAAAAACAAGTGGTTGAAATGATGGAACCCTTGATTTGAAAAACATTTTTGAGAAATTTAAAGTTCAATACGCATCGTATAGGCCTATACGATGCGTATTAATCGATGAATTTACTGAAATACCCCTATTTTTCTGATAAATTCAGGGGTATTTTTGAGAAAATTGAAAGTTTAATACGCATCGTATAGGCCTATACGATGCGTATTAAGCCGATATACGATACGACATAGGCCTATACGATCGTATATGACATTATTTCAAATTTAGTTTTATCGTGTTTCCCTCGGTTCGACGCGTATACGTGTCGTTTTTTGCCAAACTTTCGCATATTTTGTCGTTTTATGACGTATACCTTCAACATAAGTCGTTTCGGTGCCGTTCGGTTGCGTGCGAATATCGTATTCTATGATTACGTACAATTTTGTTTGAAATCCACTTGTACTCCATAGTGCCGTGTTATATGTATACGTGTGTGTAAATATCGTTAGTCATGTACTTTGACTTATTTTTGTGTATTTTGATGTATTCTAACATATTGTTGCGTATTTAATAGTATTTTTGACGTATTTGAGCGTATTCTGACGTATTTTAGCTTATTTTAACCTACTTAAGGGTATTTTTCCGTAATTTTAGCGTATTTTAACGTATTTAAACGCATTTTATCGTATTTTAGCGTATTTTAACGTATTTGAACGTATTTTAGCGTATTTTAACGTATTTTAACGTATTTTAGCGTATTTTAACGTGTTTTAACGTATTTTAGCGTATTTAAACGTATTTTAGCGTATTTTAGTGTATTTGAACGTATTTTAACATATTTTAGCATATTTTAGCGTATTTGAGCGTATTTTTTCGTATTTTAGCTTATGTTGAAGGATAACGCAAACAAGTTCTCCACAGTTTGTTATTCAGAAGTCTATTCGGTCATCTTTCCAAACAACAACACACGATAAGTTTAAACTTTATAGTGTGTGATTTGACCAGAGAAGGATTGGAGGTGATTTATACTTTTAATAAGCTGTCACAGTTGTTAAATTCATTGCGTGCATTCATATTGTTTTAGGCAACAACAGATAACGAACGGATTGTTGGACTTCTTGTTCCAAATGCACGCCTATATTCATCTTTTTTACTCTTTTCTTTGATTTCAACAAATCTTTTCACTAATCAGTACACAACAAAGAGACTGCCTTGTTAATGAAGCAGTGAAGATTGAATCTGCAAACCGCAACCGTTTTTTACCACGGAAACGGTGGCTATGCGAAATACAAACCGCAATGGTTTGTGACTACGGGAAACACTAGCAAAAGAAACAAATATTTTTAGAGAAGCATTAGGATTCAAGGGTTTAGTTGGAGCATGAAGAAACGAAACCCTAACATTCGTTGAGTGAGAATGTGTGCAAACTAAAACATTTTGACACGATATAATTGCAAGACTGTTTGTCGGGCTTCCAATGCTCACACATGGTGATAAATAACACTGATACGAACACATACCAACTGATTCAGATTTAAACAATGCACGCCTCAATTCATCTTTTTTACTCTTTTCTTCGATTTCAACAAATCTTTTCCTTTTCCTTCAATTTCGAGAACATTCTCCGTAATATGAAGACGTGTCGGGTTCTTCTGCTAGTGGTATTTTTTCCAAAAAGAATTCATACACAAATAGTTCTAGTGGATGAAGCAAAGAGACCGCCTTGTTAATTTTAATGAAGTAATGAAGATTGAATGTGCAAACCGCAACCGTTTTTGACTATGAGAACGGTGTCTATGGGAAATACAAACCGCAATCGTTTGTGACTATGGGAAACACAAGTTTTCTTTTTGGGCTTGATGGATGTCCATTATCTCAACGCTTCTCCTTACATTACTGGTCTGGAATTGGAGAACCGTTGTGTATTTGCTTGCTGATCTGGAATTGGAGAACTGTTGTGTATCTGAATCAGGTTCTCAAACAAACACTACTAAAGATGAGTTGGTATTGAACCAAGAATATGAAGATCATGGTGCAGACATGGGGAAGAAAGTCAGTGGACTGCCACAGATGAAGTCAAATGTGATCAAACATGGACATCAGACGTAAATCTTGAAGCAAATATGTGCTTCCCAATTTGTGGAACATAATCCCAGATTGTCTAGAGAAACGCTTTTATCATGTGTCATATGTTAAC
This sequence comes from Helianthus tuberosus, assembly GCA_030545235.1. NCBI lineage: Eukaryota > Viridiplantae > Streptophyta > Magnoliopsida > Asterales > Asteraceae > Helianthus > Helianthus tuberosus. The sequence continues at coordinate 142,791,558 of CM060366.1, forward strand.
AAGAGTATGTTGTTCCAATATCAATTCCAATTGCAGTTTTTTCAACTCTCCTGTTCCAAATGCAGTTGATGAAACATACTGTTATTACATCCGAGACGCTTTAAGTGGGTCCTATGAAGCAAGTTCCGGTCTATTCAATTGAGAGAAATCATTGCATTACATCCCTGTTGAAAAACAGAATCGATAAATTTAGGGAAAATGGGGTTAAAAGATGATAACCCAACAGTGGAGGATCTCATTCTAGAGCTTCGATAAATTCAGGGGTATTCTCAAATAATGTTTCCTAGATGTTTGAAGATCGACAAATGAACAAATTGATGCTTCTTCGTCCGCGTGACGCAAAGCTACCGCGTGACAGGAATCTACTTTGCAAAAATTTAAAAAATTAAATCGCCACCCTCAATACGCATCGTATAGGCCTATACAATGCGTATTACTCTTTGGTAAGGGGACATTGGCAGCCTTTGACAGACATTAAAGTTTGAACCCACCTCAATACGCATCGTATAGACCTATACGATGCGTATTGAGGGTGTCGATTTAATCCCCCAAGGTGTGCCAATTGATTTGTGCTTACAGACTCTTTTTTAGGGGTGTCCTCGTAGTTGTTCAGGGGTATCCTTGGTATAAAAACCAAATTTTTTTTTACACTACCGATCAAAAGTTAAGCCGTAGCCTGTGCTACGGCTCGAACAACATAAGGTCCGCCCCTGATTAGATTTAAAGGCTACAAGGACACCCCACCTTCGCATTTTTATTTGCATGACCTGCAAGTGATTGATGATGCATAGTTTACAAGTAAAATATGCGTGCACACACTTATTATCTCTGTAAAAAAAATAAAGGAGTCTTAAAAAGGGTTTCTTGAAAACCTCTTGTAGTCCTTTCAGTATCTTGACTTTTACTACACACCATTGCAAATTGTGATGTCAAACTGACCACTTTTCAGCTATATGAATATATTTATCTAAACTATTAGTCAGAAAATTTATTTCACCAGACTTCTAGCATGCTTTTAAAACTCATGTGAGACACATCTTTCAAGTTTTAACCTACTACTATATGATAAAGTCAAACTTTCTTTTTAACCATGTTCAAAAGGAAATATCGTTTATACCACTAAAAAGTTGGTGAAACTACTTTTATTAAAAAGTTGGCTGAAACGTCGAGGAGTGTCGTAACAGAATTATTATTTCATAACACATGGTATTTAAAGTTTGGTTTTATTAAAATTAATGTTAAAATTGTCTTGGAAATAACGGAAACGTAACATGAATTAAACTGTCTTTCATAGTTTTAAGTCACTAAGGCCCGAGTCCGCCTAAGTGTATCACAATCATCATCAAACAATTGCTCCTGAAACACATGTGAAAATAGGTACGTCAGCATAAAAATGTCTGTGAGATATGTAGGTTTTGTTGATGAAGGATTCATGACTTGTAAGTTAAAAGAAGTGTTTAACAAAAAGTAGTCATGAATCTTGTAAAATGTTTTCTTTTATAAAATCATGTGAAAATCAATACGAAATTCAAATGATATAAAAGAATAATGCATAGTCAAATAAATAACCAAGTGAAAATGAATTTGTATAAAATATGTCACTTGTAAAACAATGTATTGTGAAAATATGTCATTTGTATAAAATGTGTCATGTCTTTGTCTTTGTTGAAGTGGTTTAAATAACGCTACGATATGTTAAAAGCACTTATATATAGGAAGTACCAGCGGCGTATCCACCATGCTTTTATCACATTACACATGCCTCGTTATTTAAATCACTTATCAATAACCACCAAAATTGTCTTGTTTAAACCAATGTCAAATGTCATGTGTAAATAATGTATAATGTCACAATGTCAAGTATAAACCATGTCTTGTATAATCAAATGTCTTGTATGGTGAACAAAAGGTCTTTACTCAAACCATATGTATAATGTCAAGTATAATCAAATGTCATGTACAAAACAATGTCTTTGAATAAACCAAAGTTTAAATCAAAAGTTACGTTTTGTAAAACCAATGCTTTATTGTTACGAACATTTATGTGGTTGTGTTTATCGCATACATTCAAACATTGAGACTGTTGGATAAACCCTTAACAAGTCAAAGGTTTATCAAAAATGTTTTCAGATTCAGTCATTCCCTACTTCCAAACAAACCTAGGAAGCCGGGAACGGGATTTGTCAAGTCCTATGGTACCATTACATACTACCGAGCGGCGTGATCAATGTTAATGAATGTATTATTGTCCCGTCAAACATACCAAATGTCACACCCTGGCTTTGCGGAAGCGTGGTTAATTTTGGTGTGACTTCTTAATACCATAGCTTAATCATAACAAAGCTATATGAATTTAAAAACCATGCAAGTCATCATTAAGTTTAGAAATCAACATACAATACCATTGTTTTAAACATAAGACCATAACCATGTTTAGTAAACATTACAACTTATAACAAACATAAACGAGGGTTAAGGATTGTGTCTTGTCCAGGTAAGAGAACACAACCCCTAATCCTTGATGACTTCATGAAGATTGCAGCGGAAAACGTTCATACCGAGCCAGAATCCGTTTAATTTCCTGAAATACATGTGAGTTGAAAAATCAACAATAATGTTGAGCGAGTTCATGTGCAAGTGAGTAAGTAAAACACTTGTAAGTATAAAAGTTTCCTGGTATGTAGCAGTGTAAGAGGACTTGTGATCACCAATGGTTTGCAAGGCCATTAGCATGTCGTGAAATGCAAGTAAGTAAGATACAACCCTAGCCGATTTTGCGTTGGGTACCAAGTCACTCCGGATCCGTTCTGTTAGTCCTCCGAGAGGCCTGTTCTGTTGGACCGGGAGCTGGGCTCGCTACACCCAAATAGATCTACCGCTCGAGTCCCTCGGGGTTCTAACTACCCATTCACATGATCTAAACCTCCTTACGTTATTCATACCGTGTATAAAGTACTTGTAAACAAAGTAACATGTATTTCACCCCCGCAGTTAAGAAAACTGAAAACAGTTAGAGAAAAGGGGGACATGAACTCACAGTGGATGCGTAAACTCTATCAAGCGTCTCTGAAGCAGTAAGCTGTGCAACGACCTACAAGTGCTAATTCTATTAGACGGACGGCCGTGCTTTAGCTTTACAGTTTATGTTTGCGGGAAATAGTTAGACAACTATTTCGTGTTGCATTTTGTATATGCTTGATAGTTATTTTTCCTTCCCAAGGATGGGGGATACAATACATGTGCGTAAGTTACGTTTTATCAATCTTGTGGTAATGTAATTACCGGTGTAACTTATGTGTTTGTGAAAGCGTTCGCAAAGTTTTGGAATCGTTAACGTTTGTAAATATTATTTTTACCCTAAAATAATATTTATGTGTTTTCACAAAATAATCATAAACAGTGTTGTGACAAATATATTTATCACGTTAATCCTTGTGAAAACCCCACCTCCGATGGTTTAGTAAAATATGGTGCTGGCGAAATTTATGTGTCGAAAGTATGTCCAAAAAATAGTTCTAACACTTGTTGTGTAAAAAGTCTAAGTGTTAGGTTTTTAGAAAATTTCGCCAGAGTTTCCTCTGTATCTGGAGGTGGCCACGCTTTCAAGCGTATCATTTTCTTTTAACAAATCAATTCAATCAACTTCTTTATTCAATCAAACAATTTCCGACACATCAAACTAGTCAACAAGTATGTATATTTGCATAAACGCATGAACTTGTAGTTTTTCCGCATCTATATTATAAATCCCATTTATATACGTAGATCTTTATATAAAGTAGCTTTAATCTTGTAAAAATCTCGTGTTTAGAGAAAACCGTCTTTACAACTTCTAGTGACAAGTGACAAATATACTTGTTTGTCGGATCTTTCCATTTCACAAGTGTCTACACACTTGTGGTTTATAAAATCATATTTATTAGTGTAAGATCCATCTTTAGAAAAACATGATTTCTTTAAAGTGTGGTCTTTCAAAAATACCACTTGCGGATACGTAGATCCGCTAGTTTTAAACACCATTTTACCGGTTAAATCACTTTTACACAAGTATAATATTTCACACAAGTTCATGTCTCTAAAATGTGGTAGTGTTTCACCTTTAACCCTTGTATCTATCAAAAACAAGCTTATGTGATGATACGTGATTTTACAAAGTCGGGTTAAACGAAGTTTTGAGCTACCACATTATAGATCGGGTCACAATAAGCACAAATTTCAAGTCCTACGACTTTTACACAAGTTATACGCTATTAACCACCATTTTTGTGATTTTACTAGACTTTAAAGATTCAAAACGCGTGTTAACGATATTTAACCGACGAAAGTTCCTTTAACCACTTTAGATATGTGTAAGAACAAGTTTTAAAGGTTATACCTCTAGCTCAAGGCTAGGGAAGAGTTGTGACGAAAAACGCGTGGATAAAAGCTAACGAGAGAGGTCCTTCGTGTTCCGAGTGCACCAAAGCTCCTTATACGTGATCCTTAATGCGTGAATGATCTTGGGATGATGAGTGCAAGATCGAAAATATGATGTGTGTGTTTGGTGTGTTCGGCCGAGAGCCACAAGAGAGAAAGAGAGTGAAAGTTGAGTTGTGTTGATTAGTGATAATGATCTCTAGATTAGTGTGTATATATAGGCAACTCAAGGTGCTATTGTCCAATGGATCATATGTAGTGTAGATATTAAACATGTCAAGATCTCCTAAGATCACAAGTACATGAGTGGGGTCACATAGGTGACCGAGTTCGGTCATGGGGGGGGGTCCTTGTTCGATTTTGAGTGCTAGTTAGGGAGTTTAGTTGTGTTAATGTAGGTTAGTTTAGCGTTAAACTCCGTTAGTTACGTGTAACATGTTATGGCGGGTGTTAGGGTAATCAGGGACCCTAACTGGCTCAGAAAAACAATAATAGTGAAAATACTAATATTTTCATGTTCCGGGTAAAGTCCGGGTGTTCGGTTGGATAGTAATCCGTTAAAGTGTTACAAAAGACTTTAAAGTGTCGTTATTACATTTTTAGTGACACAATTTGTTTTCCCGACACTTTAGAAAGTGTCTAGTGATATTTTCTCATTTTTGGCACTTTACTAGTCAGCTAGAAGCTGGTTAAATTATTAAAGTGCTGTGTTTGGTACTTAAAGTACGTTTTAGGCATATCCGAATCAGTGTATCTTATCCCTAGAGACGCGGTAACACAACCCTTATATCCTACACTCACTACCAGTGTAGCCAAAATATATGAGGCTCTTAACAGGCCTTAGAGGCAGTATTTGCCTGATGCTGGTTATATCAGCATGTTCACTGTGTATCCGTTTAGTGCTACTGTGCTTTTTGTGCATCATGTTTGTCACTAGGGTTCAGTATGTAAATAATGTAGTGACAGCAAATAAAGTATGATGCAAGTAAGTGCATGTATCAGTATGCAGGTAGCAGTTTATCAGCTAGTTTCAATCAAGCACAGTAATTAAGCAGTAATCAATCATTAATTAAGTTGTACGGATACCTGGTTTTGTGCGGGTTGTCACATACTCCCCCCGTTAAATAAATTTCGTCCCGAAATTTTAAGTTCTGCTTGTAGAAGCAGGGTTCTTGGGAAATAAGTGGGGGTACTTTTCTTTCATCCGGTCCTCACGCTCCCAGGTAAATTCAGGACCATGTCTGGCATTCCAGCGAACCTTGACGAGTTTGACACTACTCCGGCGGGTCCTGTTAACTTTCCAATCTGTGACCTCGACGGGTTCTTCTACGAAGTGGAGCGTGTCGTCAACATGAATTTCGTCGATAGGAATGGCAACGTCTACTTGAGTTGGACTTTTCTTTAAATTGGATATATGAAATGTATCATGAACGCCGTTAAGTTCGGCAGGTAGATCCAACTTGTATGCTACTGTCCCGATTCTTTCTAGAATTCTGAGTGGACCAATGTAGCGCGGATTTAGCTTTCCACGCTTCCCAAAGCGTGCTACCCCTTTCCAGGGTGAAACTTTCAACAACACCATTTCCCCAACTTCAAATTCCACATGCTTTCTGTTTGGATCCGCGTAGGCCTTTTGTCTGTGGCGAGCGGCTTCGATGTTTTTAAGAATCTGCGCAATCTTGTCCGTCGTCTCTTGGACGATTTCGGGACCGGCAAGTTGCCTATCACCTGCGTCAGCCCAACATAGTGGTGATCGGCACTTGCGTCCGTATAGGGCTTCAAAAGGCGCGACACCAATACTGGTGTGGTAACTGTTGTTGTAAGAAAATTCGACCAAGGGTAAGTGTTTATCCCAGCTACCGCCCAAATCCATAACGCATGCTCTCAGCATGTCTTCCAAGGTTTGTATCGTTCGCTCGCTCTGGCCATCAGTTTGCGGATGAAATGCAGTGCTCAGATTCAGTTGTGAGCCAAAAGCTTCCTGGAAGGATTGCCATATTCTTGACACAAACCTTCCGTCTCTATCGGAGATGATTGAGAGGGGCACTCCATGACGTGCTACGATTTCTCTCATGTATATTTCAGCTAATTTGCTCGTGTTATCCTTTTCTCTGATAGGTAAGAAGTGTGCCGTTTTTGTTAATCGATCCACTATCACCCAGATAGTGTCATGGCCTCTTGGCGTTCTTGGCAGCTTTGTAACAAAATCCATGGAGATTTGTTCCCACTTCCATTTGGGAATCTCCGGTTGTTGCAGGAGTCCTGAAGGCCTCTGGTATTCAGCTTTAACTTTTGCGCACGTTAAACATTTGCTCACGTAAACAGCAACGTCGCCTTTCATTCTAGGCCACCAATAGAAATCTTTAAGATCGTGGTACATCTTATCCGCCCCCGGATGAATAGAGTACCGTGACTTGTGCGCTTCGTCGAAAATAACATTCCTCAAATCGCCAAACAAAGGAACCCAAATCCTTTTCTCAAAACATAACGTTCCTTCCTCGTTTGGTATCAAAAGCTTCTCCATCCCACGGAGATATTCTTCCTCAAGGTTTCCCTCCTTGAGAGCTTCTTTTTGTGCAGCGCGAATGCGCGAGGGAAGATCGGTTCGTATGATCATTTCTAGAGCCCTAACCCTTATGGGCTTGATTCTTTCTTTACGACTTAGGGCATCGGCGACCACATTCGCCTTCCCTGGATGATACTTGATCTCGCAGTCGTAATCGTTCAGTAATTCAACCCATCGTCTCTGTCTCATATTCAGCTCTTTCTGGTTGAATATGTGTTGCAAGCTCTTGTGATCTGTGAAGATTGTGCATTTCGTACCATACAGGTAGTGTCTCCAGATCTTTAGTGCAAAAACCACTGCGCCAAGCTCTAAATCATGGGTGGTATAGTTCTTCTCGTGCACTTTCAGTTGGCGTGATGCGTAAGCAATGACCTTTTGGCGTTGCATCAACACACATCCCAATCCCTGACGCGATGCGTCGCAGTATACCACAAAATCGTCGGTACCTTCCGGTAGAGCTAAAATTGGCGCGTTGCAGAGCTTATCCTTCAATATCTGAAACGCTTCGTCCTGTTTGATCCCCCAATCAAACGTCTTATCCTTCTGGGTCAGGAGCGTCAAAGGTTGAGCGATTTTTGAAAAATCCTCGATGAACCTTCGATAGTAGCCAGCCAAACCCAAGAATTGTCGGATCTCGGTTGGCGTTGTAGGCGTTTCCCAATTCTTGATTGCCTCGATCTTTGTGGGATCAACATGAATTCCATCCCCATTAACCACATGTCCAAGAAACTGGACTTCGCGTAGCCAAAACTCGCACTTGGAGAATTTGGCGTACAGTTGTTCTTCCTTTAGCAGCTCCAATATGGTTCTAAGATGCTGTTCGTGTTCAGCCTTCGTCTTTGAGTAAATCAGGATGTCGTCGATGAATACAATCACGAACTTGTCTAAGTATGGCTTGCAAACTCTATTCATTAGATCCATGAATACCGCAGGCGCGTTTGTTATACCAAATGGCATCACGAGGAACTCGTAGTGTCCATAACGAGTTCGGAAGGCTGTTTTCGGGATACTTTCCTCCTGTATCCTCAGTTGATGGTATCCAGATCGAAGATCGATCTTAGAATAACAGCTTGAACCTTGAAGTTGGTCGAACAGATCGTCGATTCTAGGCAGTGGATACCTGTTCTTGATCGTTAGCTTGTTCAATTCTCTGTAGTCAATACACATACGGAAACTTCCGTCCTTCTTTTTGACAAACAAGACCGGAGCTCCCCAAGGCGAGAAGCTTGGTCGAATAAAACCCTTGTCTAACAACTCCTGGAGCTGTGTTGACAATTCCTGCATCTCTGATGGAGCAAGTCTGTATGGTGCCTTAGCCACAGGCGCGGCGCCTGGAACTAAGTCAATGTGAAACTCCACTTGCCTCTGAGGTGGCAGTCCAGGTAAGTCTTCTGGGAAGACTTCTGGATACTCCCTTACGACAGGGATGTCTTCGATTGTTGGCTCGGCAGCCTTCTTATCCACGATGTGCGCCAGAAAAGCAACACATCCTTTCTGTAAACACTTCCTTGCTTTCAAGCAGCTGATAAATCTTAGCGGTGTGTCACGCTTCTCTCCGTGAACCACAATTGTCTCACCATCATCAGTAGGGATACGAACAACTTTCTCGTGACATACTATCTCCGCCTTGTTTCCGGATAACCAATCCATTCCTACTACCACGTCGAAGCTTCCCAGTTGGACTGGTAGTAGATCCAGAGTAAACTCGCGTTCTCCCAATTCTATCACACAACCTCTGATAACATCATTGGCTTCCACTAACTTTCCATTAGCTAATTCGATCGAGTAGGGTATGTCTAACTTATTAGCAGCTAACCCAAGCATATTCTTAAATTCTAACGATACGAAGCTATAGTCGGCACCAGTATCAAATAAAACGGATGCGTAGCGTTGATTGATAGGAAACGTACCGGTAACAACGTTGGGATCCTGGCGTGCTTCCTTTGCTCCAATCTGGAATACCCTTCCACGGGCTTGGTTCAAATCCGGGCAATCCTTTTTGAAGTGCCCAATGTCACCGCAATTGAAACATCCAAGTCTTTTACCACTTCCCGCACCATCCATAACTGGCGGGTTGTTCTGGGTAGCATTTCCGGCTTGATTGGCATTGTAGCCTCGATTATTCCCCTGTTGGTGACTACCAGAACCACCATGGTTGTTATTTCTATTTCCATATCCTCCCTGGCCTCCCCGGCCAGTGCCAACCCAACAGGTGTCCTTAGAGTGACCACGTTTCCCACATGCTTCACATACTTTTAGCCCACAATGACCAGAATGGTGACGCTGGCAGGCATTACACCTAGGATGGGTGCCCATATATCCCCTTCCTTTCCTTCCACTGCCAGTCGTACCCTGAGCTGGCGTGTTTGGTGCTCCTCTCTTACCATCACCGCTAACACTTTGTTTGAAGTTCGAAAACTTTCTTTTGTTACTTCCTGACGACTCAACATGAGTCTCTTTCTCCTTTGCCTTGACATCACCAAACTTGTTCAGACGAATCGCCTCTTCTGTGAGAGCCACGCTCAAATCAATGGCTTCTGTGATAGTTGCTGGTTTGGAGGAGGTTACCATGCTAATGATTTGGGGAGCCAAACCCCAAATGAAGCGCTCAATACGCTTGTATTCCGGCGTAACCATGTAAGGAACCACTTGAGATAGGTCATGAAACCTCTGAACGTACTCTGCTACTTTCGGACCATCCATCTTTAGGTGCCAAAATTCAGTCTCCAACCTTTGAATTTCTGCGCGTGAACAGTACTTTCGGCGCATCAGTTCTTTCAATTCGGCCCAAGTCAGGGCGTAGGCGGCAGCTTCGCCTAGAGTTTGGACTTGTAGGTTCCACCATGACAGGGCTCCGTCTAGAAACAGACCTGAAATGTACGTGACTTGTTGATCCTCAGCACACTTGCTCATGCGTAAGACGGAATCGGTTTTCTCAGCCCAGCGGGTAAAGGCAACTGCACCTCCTGTGCCATTGAAGTTAACTGGTTTGCAGTCTAAGAACTGCTTGTAGGTGCATCCTGCACGTATGTTAAAACATGTGTTTGGCATTAGCATCACCGCTAAAATCTCCAACTAGTTTGTGGTAGGTTCGAATGGCGTGGTATTACCGTGAGGTGGATTGTTATTGCCTTGATTAACACTTCCGCTCCCTCCTGGCTGAGAAGCTGCGTACTGCGCTATGGCAGCAGCAATGACTTGTTGTAGCTCTTCCTGAGTGGTAGGCATAGGCTGCTGTTGTCGTCTTGGTGGCATCTTTCTAAAAGATGTGTTCACGTTGGTCAGGACATAGTACAGTGTACGTATATAGTAATAATAATAGTATAATCACATAACATCTCATGTTATCACATATCACAAATATCAATCACACAACATCCCATGTCATAAATATAAACAAGTAATCAAGCGAATCCAAAATATGGTGAGAAAACTGCGATTGCCATAATAATGAGACCACATCGTAAGTGTATACATACAATCATGAATCACTGGGGCTACATCACCCCTGTCAAAAGCTACGTCAGTATCAATACAACATCAAGTACATAACCAAAGTCAAATCATAATGTAGTCTCTCCAAAATGCTGTGCAAGTAAAAGCAATCGCTGTCTTCTCACCTCGCCTACCCTGTGGCACTGATGAGCTCAAGCAGATGGTGGTGGAGGAGGAGGGGGAAAACGGGTATAAAACAAACGGCGCATCTCTAACCAATCTGCCTCCATCGCCTGCTGCGTGCGAATAACGGAGGCAATCTGCTGCTCCAAAGTAGTAAGACGAGCAGCGTAGTCAGGGGGTAATGATCGAAATGGCTGTAACGGAGAGGGTGCCTGACCATGGCACTGACATGGCCGAACTCTCTCGAGCTCCTGTAGTCGCTGCTCGTGCGACTCATGCTGGTAAACAAAAGACATCAGTACATCCTCAATGGTGTGGCCTACATGGAACCTGTGGTATGGATCTGTGGGTGGCATAGGGGAAAACGGAGACCAAAGCAATGGCTCTCGTGTGGGGTCAAATGGTGCTACACCAAAAGGAGCAGTAGTAGGTGGAATAAAAGGCATCTGTGGTAAGAAAGGCATGGGCATAGGTACGTGCCCTGATGGGTGGGCTGAAGAGCCCTCTCCAGGCCCCGCTGGAGGTATGTATGTGGGAATCTGAAACGAAAAGTCAGTGTGTCTAGCGTCTGGAATCTGTGGGGGTAGTGGTGGGACGTCCTCATCAGCCGGGATCCACCCGTGCTGTGCGGCCTCGTCCGGTGGATCCATCTGTGCCGCGAACGGTGCATGTCCGGGCTCTATGGGAACGGGATCAAGTACAGGGGCTACAACAGGGTCAACGGGTGCCAAGTACTCAAATGGTGGATCAACAGGTACAGCAACAAGGGGTAGAGGATCAATGGGATCAACAGGGGCATGATCGTCTGCAATCAAGGGAACGTCTAGGTGGGGATCAACAGCAATGGGCTCAAGGGGTATATCAACATGCATAGGGTCATGCTCCGGTAACACATCAAGAGCAGCTGCCTGCTCAGGGGCAAAGGCAGGCTCCAAGTCATCGAATGCCATATCAAAGTCAAAATCAGGATCGATCGGGTCGAAAGGATCAATAGGATCAGCAGGATCCTCCATCATCTCGTCCATAGGGACAAACTCCAAATCGCGGTCAGGATCAAAGCCTGGGGGAAACATAGGGTCTGAATCCCCCTCGTCGTCAGTATCATAAACAAGTCCCGGTACGGGAGCAACAGAAAGAGCCTGGTCCGAATCAGACTCGTGCGAAAAGTGCTGAGCACTAAGGGTATGTGTCGGTGCAGAAGCCACAGACTCAGAGGAGTCCTGGGCTGGGGAATGTGCAGGTGCCTCCGCAGCCGGAGCATCTGCAACCAGTAGAGGGGCAACAGCGGGTAGGGCCTCGCCCTGAACGTCCTCCATAGGCTCCACCTCAAACAAGTCGACGTCGTCCTCGTCGTCGTCGAATGGTAACTCCTGAACAGGGTAAGAAGCGAGGGGTATGGGAGCAGGGATCACCGCTAGTGGCAAATCCCCGGCCGGAATATCAACAGGGAGCTCATCGTCGCCATCAGGTAGGGCGAATGGCTGGAAGTCGTCATCGTCGGTACTGGTAAAGTCTGACGTGTACACCTCGTGCTCCGAGGACTCTAAATCATCTGACACTATGGGTCTGGGTCCGGTGGTGCCTGAACCACCTGAATCTGACGAGTCCATGTACCTGTAACACAAACATAAGTGTGCACAAACTGTCAATCATATAATCAAATAATCACGTAAATCACCAAGTAAGCATTCAAATTATCCTCCTAGTCCCACTAGCCAACATTCCTAGTCCCACTAGTCAACACTTCTAGTCCCACTAGCCAACATTCCTAGTCCCACTAGTCATCACTTCTAGTCCCACTAGCCAACACTCCTAGTCCCACTAGTCAACACTTCTAGTCCCACTAGTCAATACTTCTAGTCCCACTAGATCAACACTCCTAGTCCCACTAGTCAACACTTCTAGTCCCACTAGACCAACACTCCTAGTCCCACTAGTCAACACTCCTAGTCCCACTAGACCAACACTCCTAGTCCCACTAGACCAAGCCTCAGCCTCCTGACTGGGCCTAAAATAATGGATAAAATGTGCTCAACATTTGTTTGTAAAAAGTTTTGGATTCTGGACTTAAGTGGTATGCAGTAAAAATGTTTTCGTGAGAGCCCTAGTGATCATAGTCTAGACTCGAGACAGAATCCTAGTTCGCTATGATCAGAGCTCTGATACCAAGCTGTCACACCCTGGCTTTGCGGAAGCGTGGTTAATTTTGGTGTGACTTCTTAATACCATAGCTTAATCATAACAAAGCTATATGAATTTAAAAACCATGCAAGTCATCATTAAGTTTAGAAATCAACATACAATACCATTGTTTTAAACATAAGACCATAACCATGTTTAGTAAACATTACAACTTATAACAAACATAAACGAGGGTTAAGGATTGTGTCTTGTCCAGGTAAGAGAACACAACCCCTAATCCTTGATGACTTCATGAAGATTGCAGCGGAAAACGTTCATACCGAGCCAGAATCCGTTTAATTTCCTGAAATACATGTGAGTTGAAAAATCAACAATAATGTTGAGCGAGTTCATGTGCAAGTGAGTAAGTAAAACACTTGTAAGTATAAAAGTTTCCTGGTATGTAGCAGTGTAAGAGGACTTGTGATCACCAATGGTTTGCAAGGCCATTAGCATGTCGTGAAATGCAAGTAAGTAAGATACAACCCTAGCCGATTTTGCGTTGGGTACCAAGTCACTCCGGATCCGTTCTGTTAGTCCTCCGAGAGGCCTGTTCTGTTGGACCGGGAGCTGGGCTCGCTACACCCAAATAGATCTACCGCCCGAGTCCCTCGGGGTTCTAACTACCCATTCACATGATCTAAACCTCCTTACGTTATTCATACCGTGTATAAAGTACTTGTAAACAAAGTAACATGTATTTCACCCCCGCAGTTAAGAAAACTGAAAACAGTTAGAGAAAAGGGGGACATGAACTCACAGTGGATGCGTAAACTCTATCAAGCGTCTCTGAAGCAGTAAGCTGTGCAACGACCTACAAGTGCTAATTCTATTAGACGGACGGCCGTGCTTTAGCTTTACAGTTTATGTTTGCGGGAAATAGTTAGACAACTATTTCGTGTTGCATTTTGTATATGCTTGATAGTTATTTTTCCTTCCCAAGGATGGGGGATACAATACATGTGCGTAAGTTACGTTTTATCAATCTTGTGGTAATGTAATTACCGGTGTAACTTATGTGTTTGTGAAAGCGTTCGCAAAGTTTTGGAATCGTTAACGTTTGTAAATATTATTTTTACCCTAAAATAATATTTATGTGTTTTCACAAAATAATCATAAACAGTGTTGTGACAAATATATTTATCACGTTAATCCTTGTGAAAACCCCACCTCCGATGGTTTAGTAAAATATGGTGCTGGCGAAATTTATGTGTCGAAAGTATGTCCAAAAAATAGTTCTAACACTTGTTGTGTAAAAAGTCTAAGTGTTAGGTTTTTAGAAAATTTCGCCAGAGTTTCCTCTGTAACTGGAGGTGGCCACGCTTTCAAGCGTATCATTTTCTTTTAACAAATCAATTCAATCAACTTCTTTATTCAATCAAACAATTTCCGACACATCAAACTAGTCAACAAGTATGTATATTTGCATAAACGCATGAACTTGTAGTTTTTCCGCATCTATATTATAAATCCCATTTATATACGTAGATCTTTATATAAAGTAGCTTTAATCTTGTAAAAATCTCGTGTTTAGAGAAAACCGTCTTTACAACTTCTAGTGACAAGTGACAAATATACTTCTTTGTCGGATCTTTCCATTTCACAAGTGTCTACACACTTGTGGTTTATAAAATCATATTTATTAGTGTAAGATCCATCTTTAGAAAAACATGATTTCTTTAAAGTGTGGTCTTTCAAAAATACCACTTGCGGATACGTAGATCCGCTAGTTTTAAACACCATTTTACCGGTTAAATCACTTTTACACAAGTATAATATTTCACACAAGTTCATGTCTCTAAAATGTGGTAGTGTTTCACCTTTAACCCTTGTATCTATAAAAAACAAGCTTATGTGATGATACGTGATTTTACAAAGTCGGGTTAAACGAAGTTTTGAGCTACCACATTATAGATCGGGTCACAATAAGCACAAATTTCAAGTCCTACGACTTTTACACAAGTTATACGCTATTAACCACCATTTTTGTGATTTTACTAGACTTTAAAGATTCAAAACGCGTGTTAACGATATTTAACCGACGAAAGTTCCTTTAACCACTTTAGATATGTGTAAGAACAAGTTTTAAAGGTTATACCTCTAGCTCAAGGCTAGGGAAGAGTTGTGACGAAAAACGCGTGGATAAAAGCTAACGAGAGAGGTCCTTCGTGTTCCGAGTGCACCAAAGCTCCTTATACGTGATCCTTAATGCGTGAATGATCTTGGGATGATGAGTGCAAGATCGAAAATATGATGTGTGTGTTTGGTGTGTTCGGCCGAGAGCCACAAGAGAGAAAGAGAGTGAAAGTTGAGTTGTGTTGATTAGTGATAATGATCTCTAGATTAGTGTGTATATATAGGCAACTCAAGGTGCTATTGTCCAATGGATCATATGTAGTGTAGATATTAAACATGTCAAGATCTCCTAAGATCACAAGTACATGAGTGGGGTCACATAGGTGACCGAGTTCGGTCATGGGGGGGGGGGGGGGGGGTCCTTGTTCGATTTTGAGTGCTAGTTAGGGAGTTTAGTTGTGTTAATGTAGGTTAGTTTAGCGTTAAACTCCGTTAGTTACGTGTAACATGTTATGGCGGGTGTTAGGGTAATCAGGGACCCTAACTGGCTCAGAAAAACAATAATAGTGAAAATACTAATATTTTCATGTTCCGGGTAAAGTCCGGGTGTTCGGTTGGATAGTAATCCGTTAAAGTGTTACAAAAGACTTTAAAGTGTCGTTATTACATTTTTAGTGACACAATTTGTTTTCCCGACACTTTAGAAAGTGTCTAGTGATATTTTCTCATTTTTGGCACTTTACTAGTCAGCTAGAAGCTGGTTAAATTATTAAAGTGCTGTGTTTGGTACTTAAAGTACGTTTTAGGCATATCCGAATCAGTGTATCTTATCCCTAGAGACGCGGTAACACAACCCTTATATCCTACACTCACTACCAGTGTAGCCAAAATATATGAGGCTCTTAACAGGCCTTAGAGGCAGTATTTGCCTGATGCTGGTTATATCAGCATGTTCACTGTGTATCCGTTTAGTGCTACTGTGCTTTTTGTGCATCATGTTTGTCACTAGGGTTCAGTATGTAAATAATGTAGTGACAGCAAATAAAGTATGATGCAAGTAAGTGCATGTATCAGTATGCAGGTAGCAGTTTATCAGCTAGTTTCAATCAAGCACAGTAATTAAGCAGTAATCAATCATTAATTAAGTTGTACGGATACCTGGTTTTGTGCGGGTTGTCACACCAAATGTCATAACTAATGTAAGCATGTTATGTAAAAACCATGTACTAAGTATGCTAAGTAAACATATGAAGTAGAAATGTCCATGAAATTAATGTGCTAGCATGCTCAGTCAACATACATAGCGGAAATGTAATGTAAATCAATGTGCCCATATGCTGAGTAAACATATGCAGCAAAAGTGTCTATGAAATCAATGTGCTAGCATGCTCAGTCAACATACATAGCAAAGCATAATTGAAATCATGTACTATATGTGTACTAGTTGAATATAGCAAGTATATGTCATGAAAAGCATGAAAGTAACAAGTAGGCACATGTGTATCACCCCGAAATATTTGAAAACGGTAAAAGAGGGGACTATGTACTCACTTGATATTGCTTAATAGCTTTGAAATAAAGATCAATTAAAGCTTGAGGAATCACGGAATCAAATGGCACCTAATATAGATAACTATGTTAATAAATCGGGACCTAAATCGGGGGATCGGGTAGAATGAGGTCTTGTAAACCAAATGAGTGTTGGAACTCATATGATATGGTTTAACAAAGCCTACATTCTGATTTGGAACCTATCCTAAGTGCTTTCGACCCATTATGACATGTTAAGGTAGTTTACGTTACTTTAACGCGTCATTTGTGCAAATGCTTGTTCGGATGGTTTAACTAGTCCTATGATAAGTATTATATGCCCTAACATGTTTAATAATGTTGCATAATCAGTTTAAGTGTGAAAATTTAGGTTACATATGCTTAAATCGAATTTATGCGCAAAAAGGGCATTTTGGTCATTTTCCTAAGGCATATAAACTACCTATCATACAACTAATTAAACGAAGTGACCATAAGGTATAACCTCGGAAGGTTATTCCCTATACAACTATGGTTACAAACTATATGTTTGGTCAGATCCTAATGATCGACCAAATGGGTCGGTTCGAAAGTCTAAGCGGTTGTCGAGACCGCTTGACTTACGACCCTAAATAAGCACTAAACTAGAAGTGACGATTTAAATATGTTAAAACATGTTTAACTAAATCGTGCATTTGACCGAAACTTTGACTCTTCACTTTGACTAGTCAAATTGGTAATCAGTAGGTATAGTCGCAAGGGACTATAACCATCGTGATTAAGCTCATGTTGCAAAGTTCAAACGAACTTTGTCTTGACCAAACCATGGTCAAAGCTGAAAGTCAAACACTGTTTGACTTTCTAGCTTGAAATAAATAAACAAGACATGAAAGAACACTTACAAGTGCTCTAGGCTAGAAGGATGACTAAGAGAGCTCAGGTATGAAGCCTCCAACCAAGTGTGGTAGCCTCAATTCAGAGCAAAGGTGAAAGGAAATGAAGATGAGCAAGTTGAAGTGTTGAAATTCTTGGGTTTATATAGGAAATCATGAACCACTAGATCATTGCCAAGTGTAATTGAGTTGTTCAAATCATGATCATCACCATACACATGTTAGGCTCTGATTTGGGGACTTGCAGAACACATAAACCAGCTCACAATATCCAAAAACCAAGTTTAAAAACAAGTTCAACAGGGTGTTTTAAAGAAACAATGAATCTGCCCAGCTAAGGCTCTCACGGACCGCGACCACCATACCCTCTGGTTGTTGCGCCTCGCCTACCAGTCTGTCCAGACTTTCAGTTTTTGTCAAAACATGCCCCTGCAGCTCCGAAACTTGTTTTTCGACGCGCTTAACCCCCGTTAACCCATTTTCAAGGCTCTACAAAGATGTTAATGCATAGGGGACTTGAAATATGCTTGGAAATAGCATGGATGTCAGTTCATTTGGTCGTATGATCACGTTTTTCGGCTAATTATGACGAAACCTGTACGGACTCGAAAACGATCCAAATTGCGCGACGAATGGTATTTTTGCAATCCTATAACTAAAATACAATATTTTAGTGATTAAAATTTTTTTTGGATGTCCGGATATGTTCAGAACGCAAGATATGCACGTATATGCACACTTTCACAGTTTTGACGCTTTTAGTCCCTATGATCAAATAAGCGTATTTTCGCATAGGGAACCCCTCAAAACTTATTTCTAAGTTATGTTAAGGGTATTTAAGGTATGTTTAGCTTATGATCTTGTTCCGGAGTGTATGTGGCTATATGAATTGGCAGACTTTTGCATTTTTTCGCAAATAGTCCATGTGATCGAATAAACTTGTTTTTGCCATACCAAACCCTTCAATACTTATTTCTAAGTTATGTAAAGGTTATTTAAGGTATGTTAAGCTCATTTCACTGTTCCAGATTGTTTTTCGCGTTAAACTGATTACATTTACGCATCACTTTGCGTATATCTTTCCAGAAAGCGTTTAAGAGTTTGAAATCGGACAAAAATCAAAACGTGCAAATGTCAAACATAAATAAACAAATATTGGGATCAAAACACATTGTTTATTGATATTTGAATTGTTCAGAGTTATACAATAATTACACAAGCACAGATGTCACAATCTCCCCTACTTTAGGAAATTTCGTCCTGAAATTTATTTAGAGGTAACTTGTGAGAAAGTTGTAGATATTTCTCCTTCATTTGATCTTCACGTTCCCAACTAAATTCTGGACCACGTTTAGATTCCCAACGAGCTTTGAAAATTGGTATGCGCTTGCGTTTGAGCTTTTTGACTTCATGGTCCAATATTTCCACAGGCTTCTCGACAAAGTGAATCGTGTTATCAACACGAATTTCATCAAGTGGTATGTGTAGGTTTTCATCAGCTAAACACTTTTTAAGATTGGACACATGGAAGGTTGGACAAATGGGCTTCTCGACCAAGTTCAAGAGTAGCTCAAGTCTGTAGGCCACTTTTCTGATTCTTTCAACGATTTTAAATGGTCCAACATGTAACAACCCGCACCCTCATGCTTTCTACTCTCGTTACACTCGTTACGCCTAGCACTAGAGATTCGGATCATAATGTAACTATATCGCTTACAACGCTACTTCACATATATCACATACTTTCAACACGCTATATCGCACATCACCACGCATACACTAACGCCAACGATGACATCGCGTGAGTACTTAAGCTACTCCCCTCGCTCGTCGTGGTGCGACGCAAACGCTAACTCAAACTCAAAACACAGTTACTTATGCTATGACCTATTATACAATAATAATAAATAATAATAATAAAATTATTGAAACTGTCTAAACGCGCACTCGCTGGCACGCGCAACTTAATTTATCGCACTGAAACGCAACCTAACACGACGCTACTTATCTCGCTGTAACGCCTAAAGTATCCACAATGCTTAACGCAACAAAACACGTCGAACGAAATGAAAGTTGGAAAACTAACTCGCACAGTCGTCTGATCGAATGACCATTCGATCGAATGATCATCCGTCCAGATGATCATCAGTCCGGATGGCCATCCGATCCATCCGATCGGATGGCCATCCGATTAACTGGCTATCCGACCCTCGCACTTGCACCGCCTTATCTCCTCTCACCCTATAAATACCCACATGTCACATCACTGTTCACTAATATGACAGCTCTATCCGACCAACTCGCTCCCAGCTCGTTCTCAAGCACATTTCACTCGATTCAAGGCTATTTTCATAAGTTTTCTTCCTAAATCTTGTACTTCCCTCATCACTACACACTTTCTCATCATCTTCTCCACCAAAATCACTGATTTTCTCCTTGAAATCGTCTGATTTGGACAACTTGAAGCTGGTTCTCACTCAGTTTCTTATGCAAACTGTAGTGTGGCGTCACCTCATCAAGAATAGTTCAGATCTAAAGGATTTCCAAACGTTTTAACACGAATCTCAACAAGAACTCAACATTTTTCAACTGTTCTCAAACTTTTCTTCAACTCTCTTCAACTTTCATACAAAACCCGATGGAATCCAGACTCATTCAGGCTCTCTACTCATTTTATAGTTGAGAGCCAGCTTGAAAACGAACTTCCACTGGAGAGATGACCGACTAATGGGTCAGACCTGAAACTTCGTCAAGAACAGTAAATCGGATTGAAAGGGGTGATTCCCGTCCGATCGAATGAGCTAGACTTGGTGTGTTTTCCCGTTGTTTGACACGTCATCGCGTCGTCTCTGTTAAACCACAAACTTTTTAACTTAGAAAATTTCAAGTTTTCAAACCAACAGATCCCCCACTCGAATGATCATCCGATCGGATGGCCATCCGATCGAATGACCATTCGACCAGGTGACCTGTCTCTTAGACTAACCCTTGTTCAAAATGATTTGGTTAAACTCCAAACTACCAAACTCTCATCGAATAGCCATCCGATCGAATGGCCATCTGTCCGGCCGACCATCCGACCGGATGACTTGATTAATACTACAATGAAAACTTCAAAAGTTCCAAAACAATATACAAACACTCACATCTCAATCGAATGACCAACCGTTCGAATGGTCATCCGTCCGGATGACCATCCGATCGAATGGGTATTCATCAGTTCGACCCACCATTCGACACTTATCTCATCCGACACGCTGCTCAACGAGTTATGCTACTGTTACAAGCTAACTCAGACGCACTCTCATTCAATCCAATCAAGTTGTGTTTACTTTTTAAACACCTACAGTGAGTATACTTGACCCCTTTAAAATGCTTTAAACACACTTTGGGGTGTAACATACGTTCATATCTAAAACGCATTTATCAAAACGCAGTCTATACTCTAAATATTATCACATGAAAATTATTGTCGTATATATTTACACGTGATGCTTGATACATATGTGCTAGGACTCTTACTCGCGACGTCCCACCTTAGCTAGTATGGTACTATAGTTGGACTCACACCCGACGGGGTCTAGTTAAGGAAATCACACCCTTTTGGGGTCTCTATCGCAGTCATCGAGTGACTTAACTGGTAGTAGTTTGTCTTGTAGTGTGTATGTTGTGTGTCTCGTTTATGTATGTAGAAATTCACCGCGCTTATATCTACCTTATACCATTTCAAACCTGTATACTCGCCAATAATTTTGTATTAACATTATTTTAACGTATGTTGCAGGTTAATCGCAGACTATCTCGAAATCAAGCTAGGAAGTCTAGAAACTCACAATAAATCTACGTTGTCGGATTTGTATTGTTTGAGAGAACATGAAATCTGTATAATTGTTTGTTGATATATTGTTTATTAGTATGGGATAATGAACGCATTAAATATTGTCACTAAATAGTTGTTATGGATTCTCTTGAGCAATCTGATTCGCCTAGTGCCGCGCCCCGATGATTCCGCCATCGGTTGGGGTGTGACAGATTGGTATCAGAGCCATAACTATAGGGAATTAGGAAAGACACGACCTAGTCCGGGTTTTGATGTCTTAGAATTGACCTAGTCTATAGTCTAAGTACCTACCTTTGAACAACTGGTCTGTTGCTTCGTGCGAACCCAGTAGGGGTTTTGTACGAACCTACATGCTGTTATACTCTCATTCGAGCTTGCGAAAACTACATCTTCGTACGAACTCCCGCACATATAGCTTTGTACGAAGGAGCCTTTCCTAAGGCTGAAAACTTACTTTTACCTTTCCTAAGGCTAACACTGTTAGGATCGGAGGCTCTCATGATTGTGTTTGTTTGTATGTTTGGAATGATTTGTAAATATGAAAACATGTAAAGTGCAGCGGAAATGAAAACAAACTTTGTAAACACAATCAAATGGAGAAAATAGTTTGATAAACAATTGCTTCTCATAGAGTCAAAAGATTTACAAATCAAAGCAAAAGATTACAGATATGTTTACAAACTAAACTCCCCCTCAGCCTGATGCCCCAAGGTTGGTTGCACACAAGATGAAAGGATTAGACATGAGGAGAAGAACTCGCTCAGTCAATCAAATGTAACAGTACAGGGTACTGTTACATTTATAGGCAATCCAAACCACTGAGGTAGCTCAGCTGACGTCACCATGAAAGCGACGTCTAACAGCCTAACAACCTGTATCTACTGTCCTTACACAAACACTGCTAATCTAACCACTGACTATACATAAAACAGATATTTCACTAAACAACTGCTTTCTCTTTATGTCAGTGCTTTCCTCAAGGTTGATCAGTCCTTGACTAGGCAGTGCTTTATCATCAGTAGATAGGACCAGCAGTGTTGGATACTTCAGGGTTTTCATCAGCAGTTGAAAGGACAGCAGCAGTTGAATATGAACAGCAGATAGAGACCATCAGTTGTTATAAATCACTTTCAAGGGGAGAGCAAAGTGTAAACTGCTGCTTATTGTGTATCCTCTGTTGTGACCTGGTTTTGGCTTTACATTATCTGTTCCTCTGGTAGGGTTCAATCCCAACAATCTCCCCCTGGAACAGATAATGCCAAAACCCTTCATTATTCAGGACCTTTATTACTCATCAAGAGTGCCTTAGCTTGATCTTTGAATTCAGCTTCAAATTCCTGTGCACTCTGGTCATCCTCATCCCTACACAGTGTAAGTTCAAGGAGATCCTGCAAATCTTGAACACTAAGGCCTAGTGCTTCTTTCCTTGATATGTACTTCACTTCGCCATTGGCTCTGACCAGGGTCAATACGTGAGTCTTTTGATCAGACATCCACTTTAGTATTTTTAAGCCAAGTGGGTTTCTTGGGAGAGACTTATTTGAAGATGAGTTGAGAGATGATGGCCTTGAAAATACCTGCAGACTTTCAGACATTCTTTTGAAAGCTTCTTTAGTGACTTTGTCTGCTGCAGCTATATCTTCTGCAGTTTCTTGTTCAATAAGTTCTTGTCTTTCAGCTTCTGTCTTGTCTTTAGCAGTGTTTGAAGACGCAGGTTTGTTTAATGCCTTAAAAAGGCTTTGAAGCTTTGTTGAAGTTTCTTCTTTTAGACCCATTTTCGTGATGGTATCTTTGAAGTACTCTGCTTCCTTTTCTATTACCTCTTCTTCAGTCAGCTGTTCTCCCTCCTCTTGATTTGTTACAAAAGTAGACCGGAACAGTGTGTCAAGGTTTCCTATCTTCTGTTCAAGCTTCATCATTTGTTCTTGCTTCTTAGAAGTGCCTGAAACAGTTATCTTTCTTTTCTTCAGCCTTTCGTAGGCTTCATCAGTCTGCTGTTTTGACCATTTTGATATGGCTTCAGCAGTATCCATTTTTGCATCCACCAGCTCCTTTTTCTTTCTTTTATACTCAGCAGTGAAGTCAGCAATGAGCTTTTTGAATTTGTTCCAGTTTGGAGCATTTTTCTTCTTTGTAGGATCATTCTTAATTCTGTCAATCCTCTCAGCCTCATGCTTTAGAGCGATTATTGGCCATTCTTCAAACTGTTTTTCTTCAGCAGGATAGAATTTTTCTTTCATAATGTAGGCAAGATATTGTTTTCTTAGCTCTTTGCGTTGTTCAGCCTTTTCTTTGATTAGTTCCTGTGCGAATTCTTCCATCTGCTTTACCTTTTCAAGGAAGAAATCCAGTCTTTTAGCAATGCCTTCTTCGCTTAGACGTTCACGTTCACTTTCAAATTTAGCTCTTGCTTTAGCCTGCCTTGCCTTGAGTTTGAGGTAATCATCCATATCCTCTGGTGGCATGTAGCCTATGAGTGAGGAGAATCTCCTTTTTGAAGGATCTTCTTCTGTATAGAATTGCCTCATCTCATTTTTAATAGCTTCAAGTTCCAGTGGATGTTGTGCAGCATTAGGATCATGTGTACTCTCATCGGCAGGTATTGGCTTTCTTTTTCTGTTGAAGAGCTTTGGCTATGAAGTATGAGAGGTGAGAGCAGTGGTGGATGACTGACTAACAGCTGTTGAGACAACTGGTGTCTTAACATCTGCTGGCATTACAACTGCTGATATATCAGCAGTTGTCTTCTGCTTTTGAGCAGGGGATGGAAGTGGTGAAGTAGTTTTTGATGGTGGTGATGGTGGTGGTGAATCATCATCTGATATTAGATTCCTTCTCCTTTTTAATGAAGAAAGAGCAGATGATGTTTTGGGTGGATCAGTGGTGGTAGATTGGATAGCAGTGGTTTGTGACAGTGATTGACTGACAGTGGTTGAAACAACTGGTG
This sequence comes from Helianthus tuberosus, assembly GCA_030545235.1. Taxonomy (NCBI): domain Eukaryota; kingdom Viridiplantae; phylum Streptophyta; class Magnoliopsida; order Asterales; family Asteraceae; genus Helianthus; species Helianthus tuberosus. The sequence goes on from CM060366.1 coordinate 142,815,626, forward strand.
TTTCAATCACTGTTGTCATTACAACAGATGTTGTAACATCTGTTGTCTTCTGTTTTATGACAGGAGGCAGTGGTGATGGTATGAATGTAGATGATGATGGTGGAGCAGTAGTTGTGGTGGTGTGTGGTAGAGTGGTGTGTGTTGATGATGGTGGAGCAGTAGTTGCAGTGGTGTGTGGTAGAATGGTGTGTGTTGATGACATGACAGCTGTTTGGCTACTGACAGCAGTTTTTGTAACTACTGCTGTATCAGCTGTTTGGCTAACAGGTTTTGAGACCTGCTTTTCTTTTTCTTTTACTTTTTCATGCTCAATATGAAGGCCATCTTCTATTCCCATCCTATTCATTTTTCCCAACAGCTTGTTATTCTCCCCCTTTTTGGCATTATTATTGGTGACATTATTATTGGTGAGGGGATGGGAGTTGAAAGAGACATGTCCTTGGGATCAGGACTGAGGAAGATGGATCCAAGTGGATTCAGAGCTTCATATTGTGGTGTCCCTGTGCTTACAACCTGATCCTTTTGTGAGGATGCAGGAGGAGTTTTAGGCATGGGTTGAGATCTTTCTTCCAACTGTTGTGAGGAAGTAGCAGCAGTGGTTTGTGGTGACTTTTGTGTTGTCACAGGCATTTCCTCTGGGATCTCATCTTCCAGAGTTGCCTTTGTTTTGGGTTTGGTGGGTTTTCTGGATGTTTTTCTTTTGGTCTTTTTGGTTATGTCAGGTGTGGGTTTCAAAGCAGTGGTTGTGCTGCTATGATCACCTGGAGCAATGGGCTCAGCAGCTGATACCTGAGGAGCAGTTGTAACCGCTAAAATCTACTCAGGCACCCCTGCTTTTGTTTTTATTGGTGCCATCATCCTTGAAAATGTTTCTTTTGTTAAGCTTTTTATTTGACAATGAACACCTTGTTTTGGCAAATTTTCATTTTCCTTTACAAATTTTTGTTTAAAGTAATAACTCAAAAATCTTGGAAAAAGTAAAAATGCTTTGTTGTCAACATTTTTCACTAAGTCATTGAAGATTTCCTGGGAATAGTTGTAATCTCTGTTATTCAAAATGGCATACCCCAGGCATTGAATCTTCAATGGTATTTCATTAAATGATGTTGTTTTATTTGAAACACACATCAAAAGTGTGTGAAATAAAAATCTTGGAGCAGAAGGAAAATAACCTTTTTGTAAGGTATCAACCTTTGATTGTTCTGCATACCCCCTTTTTACGAAATCAGTTTTCATCTCGGCTTTCTCAAAAGAGAGTTTACCATCCTGATCGTTGAGATTAAAGACTTCGGAGATCGACTGTGGGGTTATTTGAACCGCTTTACCCTGTATTGAGGAGTTAATGGCTATGACTTTTCCGTCTTGTTTTTCAAGCGACGCCTTTTTCCAAAACTCTCTCTGGGTTTGCAGATAGATGGGAGCATTTGCTGTTAACAAAGTTTTGTACTTTGATGCAGATAATGTATCAATGATGGTGTCAAAGGTGTGATTATCAGTAGGTTTTGTGAGTAAACCCAGATAGTTGTGAGATTGTTTGAATGGTATTTTGATGGGTTCTTCGGCCGTTTGAGCGACCTCTTTGGAAGGTGATGGTGATTTAGGTTTTGATTTTGATTTTGACTTTGATTTTGTCATTTTTGCGGAGAAGAACGAAGGAGGATTTTGGAGATTTTGAGAAGAAGGGTTGGAAACTGCTATGAGAAGAGAATTTTGGAATTCAATTCGACAGTGTAAAACCCTGTTTGGGGTTTAGGGCAGGGTTTTATTTAAAAAAAATGATCGCTGATGTGGCAGCGGTTATTAAGATCTGAGGGCTAAAAACTGACCACGTGTCAAACACTGATGAAGTGGATGAAGTATGGAGAACAGTTGTTTTAAGGGCCACTGACGTATCAAGCATCAGTGGTTACAACGGTAAAAATTATGGGCAGTGGATGATTTTTACTATCAATGGATAGCATATCAGTGGATAAGACACTGATTTTGAGTATCAGTGCTTTTCAAGAAAATGAGGGATCAGTGGTTAACTTTCAGCAGTGGACAGTGTTTAGAGATCAGACGTTGGAACAAAACAGTGGTTAGGGTAAATGGTACAAATCTGAAGGACAGGTGTTTCAGCAACAGTTTTGAGGATTTTCATTCAAGGTTTTGCCACATGTCAATTTTGATAGACAGTGGTTTAGTACCCCAGATGATGAAAACTTTTTGCTAAGGCAACTCATTTTCGTTTAATATTCAATTAAAACATGAGTACCCTAGTAATGCACACGTTTTTGAAAACACTCGCATACCACAACCGAGTGATTGTGTCGAGATTAGGTGTGACAACCAAGAACTCTCAATAACATCACTCACTCAGTGCATTATTCTTAGCACGAGAACCTTTCGTTGAGCTAGGAGTGACATCCACATCTCAATGAAGCTCTCCATTTCTATCTGGTGGTACTCCCAGAGATATCCGGTGAGCACAACCACAGCAAGGAGCGAAGTTGTTAAGTTAGGGGTGAAACCCGCATCTTAATGACCCGTTCCACTCCCTAAAAATGGTTTTCAAAAGCTCTCACCAGAGTCTTGACTGTACCAATGACTCGAGCCGCGTAATGGCTGGAAGGATGAGTGCCGTAGCCGCACCCCGGTGAGGGCAGAGTCCATTAGGCCAACACGTGTGTTCGAACTTGTTGAGAATAGATGAATTTCTTTGGGTAGTCGATGTCTAACAACCCAGACACTCCATCTATTTTAGCCCACATTCGCTGATTTTTACGCGTCATCGAGTTTATTACATTACTATGTGTTTTCGATTGAAAATTTTACACTTTATCGATTTCTTGATTTATCGAATTTCGCTTCCCCGTTTTACGAACGCACAACTCGCACAACCGTCGCAACCTAAAACAAGAGCCGAATGTCCACAACAAAACTAAAGTCTAACTACTCGCTCTTTCTCTTCATTGCATCGTCGCGCAATCTACACACAATATATATATATATATATATATATGTATATATATTATACGATTGTATGTGTTCTACGTGAGAACTTAGGAATCTCGTGTCTCCTATGTGGCTCCTATGTGAATATGTATTACTATGCTACATGCAACAAATTTTAAACGCGCTCAATCGCATCACATACTCAAAATCATTGTGATTTAATCTCACTCCAAATCTCTCTTCGTTTAGATGTCTTCGAACGATTCCACCTCGAGACGCACGGCCAAGAGAAGAGCCAGACGAAGCGCCGATAAGAGGGTCGCCTCACTCGTGGCCAGGGTCATTCCTCAAATTGTTGCACAGGTTCAATCGCTCAGCAACTGTCGAACCTCAGAAGACTCTAAGACCAACGCGCCGCATACTACATTCTACTACAAACACTTCAAAACATGTGACCCGATGGTTTTCACAGGTGAAAGAGGTGTATCTCAGCTACTCCAGTGGTTTAATGCCATCGAGGTGACCCTTCGTCAGAGTGGGTGCCCCGAGCATTTTCGTACTACATGCGCCACATGAGTATTTCAATCAAGAGCCCTCGACTGGTGAACAGTACTGCCCTCCCCACGAAGGAGCTGAAGGAGCTCATGAAGGAAGAGTACTGCCCTCCCCATGAAGTCCAAAAGCTAGAAGACAAATTTTGGGAAATCAAACAAGTTGACGGTGACAACGCCAGTCTCACAGCAAGGTTCAAATAGCTTAGCATCATCTGCCCATGCCAAGCCGACACTCCCGAAAAGGCTATCAAGAAGTACGTCCGTGCTTTGCCTGAGTGTGTGGGTGATTTTGTCGAAGCTGCAAAACCTGCTACCATCGAAGAAACCTATCTTTTGGCCGCAGAAATCAACGACAAGCGAGTCCTGGCGGGATTTTTCTCTAAGAATGCCACCAGGAAGGCTAATCAGGCAATCGTCATCGAATCCTCCAACGACTCCTCAGACGATAACGCACCACCACAAGACGCTCAGTGATGTGCTAAAAGTAGATTAATAAAAACAACTAATTACCCTAAATCTAGACTCAAAGTAATACTCTAGACTCTCTAAACTCGACTAAACTACTCATCGACAAGTGTACCGATCGACTCTAGTAAAGCTAAGTAAGTCCGGATATCGAACCCACGAGACTCGATTAAATTACGCTAAGACTCTATCTAGATTAAGACAGACGCAAACTTAACTAATTGTTTATTTGATTGGGGGGTTCACTAAAAATCCTAAAATTGCAACTAAAATTAACTAAATTAATTAACTAGACGCGAACATAGACGAAGGTTTAAACTCAGTGGAGATGAAGACTACCTAGGCTAGACTCATGTTCAACTAGGAATGGATTTCTATTCGAAATTAACGTGGTATGGAACCAGGATCTTTTATTACTAAACCCTAAGAAATCCCTACTAAGACCTCCCGACCCTTCTCAGGAACAAACTTGTGAGACTCTATAGAGCTGTTACGACTACCGGTTGTTAGACTTCCTCTCAGTCCTCTAACTTCTTGAAAAGTTGTAACACCTGTGCCTCCACGGCCATCAAACAAATACCGAACCAATGAAATATTATATTTCATACTTGGGATTTGTAAAAATATGTGTATCATTTGCACATATCAATTCTTGTTCAATTTCAAACTCTAAATCGCTTTCTGGAAGGTTATACGCGCACCGATGCGTAAATATAACCAGTTTAATGCAACAAACACTCCGGAATAGTGACATAGGCTTAACATACCTTAAATAACCTTTACATAACTTAGAAATAAGTTTTGAAGGCTTTGGTATGGCAAAATCAAGTTAAATCGCTTACAGGGATTAAACTTGACAAACTGTGAAAGTATGCCAATTCGAACTCTAACAGACATTCCGGAGCATGACCATAAGTTAAACATACCATAAATACCCTTCACATAGCTTAGAAATAGGCTTTGAGGTGTTCGGTATGCTAAAATAAACTTTTGTGTCATTCAGGGACTAAAAGTGTCAAAAAGTGCACAAGTTTGCATTTTCGCGCATAACTTACGTTCTGAATACATCTGGACATCCAAAAATCTATGTAAGCATGACTACATTATATTTTAGTGTTCGCCATAAGAAAAATCCATTCGTCACGTCATTTGGATCGTTTTTCGCGCTTATGCGCATTCCGTCGTAATTAGCCGAACAACGCAACCGTACGGCTAAACGAACCGACATCCGAGATATTTTTGAGAACATTTTAAGTTCCCTTTACTTTAACTTCATTTTAGAGCTTTTAAATGGGGTTAACGGGCCTTAAACGCGTCGGAAAAGGCCTTATTACACTACAGGGACCAAATCTGCCATTTTTGAAACTTTCTGTGTAGAAACTTTGAATCTGGTCCAAATTCAATTTTGCACATGTTTTAACAATACTATGGGCTGGTTTTGATGGCACATGGTATTACAATACCATGTGTGCTAAGTGTATGGCCAAGATCGCATCACGTTTTCCTAGAAACGATCCTAACGGTTCGGGTATTCCTATAAATACCCATTCACCCCCTTTGCTAAAATCACTAGAATCTTGATCTTAGGAACTCTAAGTTGAAACCATTGTTTCATACCTGAGATTCTTGGATCGAGATTAGCATTCGGGGACCCTTCGTAAGTATTCTTTCGTTCTTTTATTGCTTTTCGAGTCTTTCGAGTCTGAAAGTCAAACTTTGTTTGACTTTCTGCGTTGACCAGTTATGGTCAATGCGAAGTTCGTTTGAACTTCGCAACGTGAGTGTAATCACGTTGGTTATAGTCCCTTTGGTAAGGGTTTATTAATGCGAGATGTTAATCTATCCTTTGGTAAGGGTTTATTAATGCGAATTGTTAATCTATCCTTTGGTAAGGGTTTATTAATGCGAGTCAAGAAGGTTTGAATGTTATTAGCGAGACGACCATATAAGTAGTTTCACGACCTAAAACGAATTTAACGATTGGGAAAACGATTGGCTTCAAAGCGATATACGATTGGGTTTTGGTTATACATATTACATGATTTACATTGGGCATGAACATTACTTTGGTGGTTTGGTTTGACTAAGTGATTAAGTAACAATGCGTGTGGAATATGATACAAGCATGGTGGATACGCCGCTGGTACTTCCTATATATAAGTGTTTGTATGGTATTACATATTGTAGCGTTATTTGAATCATTTCAGTTTGAGACATAGAACATTTTATACAACTAACATACTTTTCACAAGACAATTATTTACAAACAACTTATCTTATACAAACTCATTTTACATGGTTATTCATTTAATCATGCATTATTCTCTTATTTATAGATATCACTTGAACTTATTATTTTTCAAATGATTTACAAAGACAAAGCAAATTACAAGGTTCATGACTAAACATTTTCTTAAAACAGAAGTCTTGAATCTTATTTTCACAAAACCTATGTACTCGCCAGCATTTCTTTGCTGACCTCGTTTTCACATATGTTTCAGGTATTGTTGAAAGATATCGATTGATAGGATGCATGCTCACATAGGACTGGACAAGGCCTTAGTGACTCAATAACCATGATAGACTATGTTTAAATTGTGTATTTAGATTTCCAGACAATGTAATTATTCAATGTTTAATAAAACGAAACACTTTTTGGTACCCATGGTTATGAAACATTAATTCTGTTGCAACACGCCCCGATGTTTCCGCCGCGATTTGTTGTTTTACGCGGTCGGGGTGTGACAGAAAAGATGGTATCAGAGCCAATGGTTATAGGGAATTAGGTTATTAGTAATGCTTTGACCTAGTCTATAACCTTCTTAGGACCCTAACGCGAGTTTACTTGCGTTTAGTCATAAAACAATACCGTCACCTATCCTTAGGCGACGACCACAACCAGAACAAAAATTTCAAAACCGCTTTGAAAACTAATCATCTGTTCTAGGATGATTGATTACAAGGTTTTGAACCCTCTATTGTAAGGTTTTGAACCCTCTGTTATATGGTTTTGAACCCCTTTGAATTTTCAAAATCTCTTCAAGGTTTTGGGTTTTAAATAATGTGAACACGTGCAAACTGGAAGGGTGAATGCCTGTATTCTGGGTTTTCTGTCTAGGCAAGCACTTCGTATACATCTCATCAGACGCGAGACCAGTTGTGCTTACCTGGGAATTCTTGGGATGAGTGTTCACTTATAGGCGAGCATGTCTTCGCGATACATTATTTTTGACCCATTTACTTTGATTAGTCACCGTCTCATTTGTTTGCCTTAGGTAACAAACAAATGATCGCAATTTTCATGCGTTATCTTTCTGTTTTGATTGTCCAAAAATCTTTCACCTGTTTCTCCCTATGCCTTTCTTTTTCTTCAAGAATGTCTCTTCATCACGATGACGCCCAGATATCTGAGCAAGCAGCCAAATTCGCTCAGCGAATAGGCGAAGTAGTCCTGAAGACTGTTGAATTAGCTACTGCCATGTATCATCTCCAGGATGAAGCCACTCAAGGTCACCAAGACAAGCAGGACCTAGTCAGGCGACAACACCATCAACCAATAAACCAATCAAGGAATCAAAGACCATGGATGAACGATCCCCTAAGAAGTCAAAGAAGCGAAATGCTTCTCAGAACTTCGCCATGATCGCTCATGATTCCCTCGAAAATTTTAAGTACTCGTTTCACTCTAAGAAACAAAGTACAGAAAATTAAGTGACATTATGAGTAATCGTGCTTTTCGCACATCTGTGCCTTTAAATCCTTGGTTAGATAACTAAGGGTATTTTCAAATCTCATACCCATTATGTTTCGATTTTTCAACATACACAGTACCAGTATTTCAAAACAATCTTCATGATCTCAAAACATTTCATATAGTTTGAAAACAATTTTTCTAGATGCATTGTCTATGTTATTTCAAAAACATTGGCCATGTTATCAAAACCAACCTTCCTAATTTCAAAATATTTCATATAGTCTGAAGACAATATTAACACAATACATTTTCTTATCAAGTGCATGATTTCGAAAAGCATCATTCATGTCTTTCAAAAACCTTATACATAATTTCAAACTTTCATCTCGCATGATTTTAAAACATTTTTGTAAATATATCTACTTAATACACCTACTTTATGATTTCAAAAAGTATTATATATAAGGTTTCAAAAACGTTAAACACATTTTTCTTAAAAGAACCCCATGCATAGTTTTCAAAAATATTTTCCTCATACATTGACTTAACCTTCAAAATTCTGCTTTATATGTCGCCATGACATATCAAGCATCTCAACTTCATAAGCATTTTACATCATGTTTTGACCTAAGCACATCCAGTGCAATGTTTCAAAACATCTTCAACTTCTAAAATTCATATGGGATCTTTTTATCTTCACAATTAGATCCTTGTGGATGATTATCATTCAAATCAGAGTCCTTAATTGGATTCCTTATGTACCTTAATTCGAACACTTCGGTTCCTAATAATCGAAATCGAATTTTCTTTTTGAATCTTTCTATCTTTATAGTTGGATTCTTGATAACGTTTAAAGTACCAAATGAAATCCACGGAATGGATTCCTAGTGTGCTTTAAATGCATGTACGCAATTTACAAGACAAATTAACAAACAATTTTGTGGTTATGTGATATGTGTATATGTGTTCTCCTCTATGATTTTGTGTGATCCGATTTTCAAATCCTCATAGAATCTTTCATGTTTTCATATGAGGGATTCATAGTAGGATATTCAAAAGGTACTACCTTAAATCCTTATGGGCTTCTACCTGGTAGTTAAGACCCTTGGGTTATATAGTACCATTCCATGATTCGATGATAGACCCTTGAGTGGTCTAGTTAAAGATTGATTCAAGACCTGGTTAAGAATGGCATGTGATGATACAGCTGAAAGGACCCTATGGTGGTCCAGTCACACTCATCACAGGTTTGTTCATTTGGTTTTACTCTACACATTATAAAATAGACTGTGTGAACTGTGCAAGGAATTGTCTAATTATGGACGCGTACATAATTATGAAATTTAGTGCACAGAAACCCAGTAGGATTTATTATGTGTAAGAACCGATAGTGACAACAATAACGAAATGAGAACGATGTAATGGAGGTACGGTGGACGCACCAATGACGCTTCATATACTTGTATATAAGTATCCCTCTTACATTGAAATCATGATGTTATTAAAGGTTACTAGAAGTTCAGAACCTAATCAATATTGTTCGATCTTTTCAACTTCATGTTTTCAAGCTCTCACAAGTTTCCTCTAAATAAATTTCGGGACGAAATTTCCTAAAGTAGGGGAGACTGTAACACCTGTGCCTCCACGGCCATCAAACAAATACCGAACCAATGAAATATTATATTTCATACTTGGTATTTGTAAAAATATGTGTATCATTTGCACATATCAATTCTTGTTCAATTTCAAACTCTAAATCGCTTTCTGGAAGGTTATACGCGCACCGATGCGTAAATATAACCAGTTTAATGCAACAAACACTCCGGAATAGTGACATAGGCTTAACATACCTTAAATAACCTTTACATAACTTAGAAATAAGTTTTGAAGGCTTTGGTATGGCAAAATCAAGTTAAATCGCTTACAGGGATTAAACTTGACAAACTGTGAAAGTATGCCAATTCGAACTCTAACAGACATTCCGGAGCATGACCATAAGTTAAACATACCATAAATACCCTTCACATAGCTTAGAAATAGGCTTTGAGGTGTTCGGTATGCTAAAATAAACTTTTGTGTCATTCAGGGACTAAAAGTGTCAAAAAGTGCACAAGTTTGCATTTTCGCGCATAACTTACGTTCTGAATACATCTGGACATCCAAAAATCTATGTAAGCATGACTACATTATATTTTAGTGTTCGCCATAAGAAAAATCCATTCGTCACGTCATTTGGATCGTTTTTCGCGCTTATGCGCATTCCGTCGTAATTAGCCGAACAACGCAACCGTACGGCTAAACGAACCGACATCCGAGATATTTTTGAGAACATTTTAAGTTCCCTTTACTTTAACTTCATTTTAGAGCTTTTAAATGGGGTTAACGGGCCTTAAACGCGTCGGAAAAGGCCTTATTACACTACAGGGACCAAATCTGCCATTTTTGAAACTTTCTGTGTAGAAACTTTGAATCTGGTCCAAATTCAATTTTGCACATGTTTTAACAATACTATGGGCTGGTTTTGATGGCACATGGTATTACAATACCATGTGTGCTAAGTGTATGGCCAAGATCGCATCACGTTTTCCTAGAAACGATCCTAACGGTTCGGGTATTCCTATAAATACCCATTCACCCCCATTGCTAAAATCACTAGAATCTTGATCTTAGGAACTCTAAGTTGAAACCATTGTTTCATACCTGAGATTCTTGGATCGAGATTAGCATTCGGGGACCCTTCGTAAGTATTCTTTCGTTCTTTTATTGCTTTTCGAGTCTTTCGAGTCTGAAAGTCAAACTTTGTTTGACTTTCTGCGTTGACCAGTTATGGTCAATGCGAAGTTCGTTTGAACTTCGCAACGTGAGTGTAATCACGTTGGTTATAGTCCCTTGGGACTATGCCTACTGATTACCACGTTGTCTAGGGTCGTAGTGTAAGCGATCTAATAAATCGCTTATACCTTCGAACCCGACCCAGTTTGGTCGATCATTAGGATCCGACCAAATACATTAGGTGACCATAGTAGGTAGGGAATAACCTTCCGAGGTTATACCCTATGGTCGCTTCGTTTAAGTAGTTGTATGATAGGTAGTTTATATGCCTTAGGTAAATTACCAGAATACCCTTTTCATGTATAATTGGTAATTAAGCATATGTAACCTAAACTTTTGTCACATAACTGATTATGTAACATGTTTAGGCATATAACACTTGTCATAGGACTAGTTAGACGGTCCGAACGCGCTTTGCGCGCATGACGCGTTAAAGTAGCGTATGTTACCTAAATGGGTCGCGATGAGTCGAAAGCACTTAGGTTAGTCTCAATGTAGTATGTAGGCCTTGTTAAACCATATCATATGAGTTCCAATACTCATTTGGTTTACCAAGCCTCATCCTATCCGATCTCCCGATTAAAGTCCGGTTTATTTATAGATTTGCCGACTGATTCCGTGCTCCCTCTAGCTTTGTTTGGTTGTTGTTCAAGACCTCTAAGCATTCTCAGGCGAGTACATTATTCCCTTATTTTACTGCTTTCAATTGTTTTGGGGTGACTCATATGTGCTAAATGTTTTCAAGGTTTTAATGATGGTATCAAAACGATTTTCGATATTATAACGATGGTTTCAAAAACGATTAAGACGATTTATACAAAACTAATAACGATTTCGATAAGGTGAATGAACTTGTTGGTTGGGTTACATAACAAATGACATTCATTAGCAATGATCAAGCCGACCAGTATTAGGTTATGGTACCATAGGATCTGACAAATCCCGTTGTTTACTACACCCGTAGTTATGTGTGGGTGTTGTGGGTAGCGACTGAATCTGTAATTGTTAATTTACTCTTTGGTAAGGGTTTATTAATGCGAGATGTTAATCTATCCTTTGGTAAGGGTTTATTAATGCGAATTGTTAATCTATCCTTTGGTAAGGGTTTATTAATGCGAGTCAAGAAGGTTTGAATGTTATTAGCGAGACGACCATATAAGTAGTTTCACGACCTAAAACGAATTTAACGATTGGGTAAACGATTGGCTTCAAAGCGATATACGATTGGGTTTTGGTTATACATATTACATGATTTACATTGGGCATGAACATTACTTTGGTGGTTTGGTTTGACTAAGTGATTAAGTAACAATGCGTGTGGAATATGATACAAGCATGGTGGATACGCCGCTGGTAATTCCTATATATAAGTGTTTGTATGGTATTACATATTGTAGCGTTATTTGAATCATTTCAGTTTGAGACATAGAACATTTTATACAAGTAACATACTTTTCACAAGACAATTATTTACAAACAACTTATCTTATACAAACTCATTTTACATGGTTATTCATTTAATCATGCATTATTCTCTTATTTATACATATCACTTGAACTTATTATTTTTCAAATGATTTACAAAGACAAAGCAAATTACAAGGTTCATGACTAAACATTTTCTTAAAACAGAAGTCATGAATCTTATTTTCACAAAACCTATGTACTCGCCAGCATTTCTTTGCTGACCTCGTTTTCACATATGTTTCAGGTATTGTTGAAAGATATCGATTGATAGGATGCATGCTCACATAGGACTGGACAAGGCCTTAGTGACTCAATAACCATGATAGACTATGTTTAAATTGTGTATTTAGATTTCCAGACAATGTAATTATTCAATGTTTAATAAAACGAAACACTTTTTGGTACCCATGGTTATGAAACATTAATTCTGTTGCAACACGCCCCGATGTTTCCGCCGCGATTTGTTGTTTTACGCGGTCGGGGTGTGACAGAAAAGATGGTATCAGAGCCAATGGTTATAGGGAATTAGGTTATTAGTAATGCTTTGACCTAGTCTATAACCTTCTTAGGACCCTAACGCGAGTTTACTTGCGTTTAGTCATAAAACAATACCGTCACCTATCCTTAGGCGACGACCACAACCAGAACAAAAATTTCAAAACCGCTTTGAAAACTAATCATCTGTTCTAGGATGATTGATTACAAGGTTTTGAACCCTCTATTGTAAGGTTTTGAACCCTCTGTTATATGGTTTTGAACCCCTTTGAATTTTCAAAATCTCTTCAAGGTTTTGGGTTTTAAATAATGTGAACACGTGCAAACTGGAAGGGTGAATGCTTGTATTCTGGGTTTTCTGTCTAGGCAAGCACTTCGTATACATCTCATCAGACGCGAGACCAGTTGTGCTTACCTGGGAATTCTTGGGATGAGTGTTCACTTATAGGCGAGCATGTCTTCGCGATACATTATTTTTGACCCATTTACTTTGATTAGTCACCGTCTCATTTGTTTGCCTTAGGTAACAAACAAATGATCGCAATTTTCATGCGTTATCTTTCTGTTTTGATTGTCCAATAATCTTTCACCTGTTTCTCCCTATGCCTTTCTTTTTCTTCAAGAATGTCTCTTCATCACGATGACGCCCAGATATCTGAGCAAGCAGCCAAATTCGCTCAGCGAATAGGCGAAGTAGTCCTGAAGACTGTTGAATTAGCTACTGCCATGTATCATCTCCAGGATGAAGCCACTCAAGGTCACCAAGACAAGCAGGACCTAGTCAGGCGACAACACCATCAACCAATAAACCAATCAAGGAATCAAAGACCATGGATGAACGATCCCCTAAGAAATCAAAGAAGCGAAAGGCTTCTCAGAACTTCGCCATGATCGCTCATGATTCCCTCGAAAATTTTAAGTACTCGTTTCACTCTAAGAAACAAAGTACAGAAAATTAAGTGACATTATGAGTAATCGTGCTTTTCGCACATCTGTGCCTTTAAATCCTTGGTTAGATAACTAAGGGTATTTTCAAATCTCATACCCATTATGTTTCGATTTTTCAACATACACAGTACCAGTATTTCAAAACAATCTTCATGATCTCAAAACATTTCATATAGTTTGAAAACAATTTTTCTAGATGCATTGTCTATGTTATTTCAAAAACATTGGCCATGTTATCAAAACCAACCTTCCTAATTTCAAAATATTTCATATAGTCTGAAGACAATATTAACACAATACATTTTCTTATCAAGTGCATGATTTCGAAAAGCATCATTCATGTTTTTCAAAAACCTTATACATAATTTCAAACTTTCATCTCGCATGATTTTAAAACATTTTTGTAAATATATCTACTTAATACACCTACTTTATGATTTCAAAAAGTATTATATATAAGGTTTCAAAAACGTTAAACACATTTTTCTTAAAAGAACCCCATGCATAGTTTTCAAAAATATTTTCCTCATACATTGACTTAACCTTCAAAATTCTGCTTTATATGTCGCCATGACATATCAAGCATCTCAACTTCATAAGCATTTTACATCATGTTTTGACCTAAGCACATCCAGTGCAATGTTTCAAAACATCTTCAACTTCTAAAATTCATATGGGATCTTTTTATCTTCACAATTAGATCCTTGTGGATGATTATCATTCAAATCAGAGTCCTTAATTGGATTCCTTATGTACCTTAATTCGAACACTTCGGTTCCTAATAATCGAAATCGAATTTTCTTTTTGAATCTTTCTATCTTTATAGTTGGATTCTTGATAACGTTTAAAGTACCAAATGAAATCCACGGAATGGATTCCTAGTGTGCTTTAAATGCATGTACCCAATTTACAAGACAAATTAACAAACAATTTTGTGGTTATGTGATATGTGTATATGTGTTCTCCTCTATGATTTTGTGTGATCCGATTTTCAAATCCTCATAGAATCTTTCATGTTTTCATATGAGGGATTCATAGTAGGATATTCAAAAGGTACTACCTTAAATCCTTATGGGCTTCTACCTGGTAGTTAAGACCCTTGGGTTATATAGTACCATTCCATGATTCGATGATAGACCCTTGAGTGGTCTAGTTAAAGATTGATTCAAGACCTGGTTAAGAATGGCATGTGATGATACAGCTGAAAGGACCCTATGGTGGTCCAGTCACACTCATCACAGGTTTGTTCATTTGGTTTTACCCTACACATTATAAAATAGACTGTGTGAACTGTGCAAGGAATTGTCTAATTATGGACGCGTACATAATTATGAAATTTAGTGCACAGAAACCCAGTAGGATTTATTATGTGTAAGAACCGATAGTGACAACAATAACGAAATGAGAACGATGTAATGGAGGTACGGTGGACGCACCAATGACGCTTCATATACTTGTATATAAGTATCCCTCTTACATTGAAATCATGATGTTATTAAAGGTTACTAGAAGTTCAGAACCTAATCAATATTGTTCGATCTTTTCAACTTCATGTTTTCAAGCTCTCACAAGTTTCCTCTAAATAAATTTCGGGACGAAATTTCCTAAAGTAGGGGAGACTGTAACACCTGTGCCTCCACGGCCATCAAACAAATACCGAACCAATGAAATATTATATTTCATACTTGGGATTTGTAAAAATATGTGTATCATTTGCACATATCAATTCTTGTTCAATTTCAAACTCTAAATCGCTTTCTGGAAGGTTATACGCGCACCGATGCGTAAATATAACCAGTTTAATGCAACAAACACTCCGGAATAGTGACATAGGCTTAACATACCTTAAATAACCTTTACATAACTTAGAAATAAGTTTTGAAGGCTTTGGTATGGCAAAATCAAGTTAAATCGCTTACAGGGATTAAACTTGACAAACTGTGAAAGTATGCCAATTCGAACTCTAACAGACATTCCGGAGCATGACCATAAGTTAAACATACCATAAATACCCTTCACATAGCTTAGAAATAGGCTTTGAGGTGTTCGGTATGCTAAAATAAACTTTTGTGTCATTCAGGGACTAAAAGTGTCAAAAAGTGCACAAGTTTGCATTTTCGCGCATAACTTACGTTCTGAATACATCTGGACATCCAAAAATCTATGTAAGCATGACTACATTATATTTTAGTGTTCGCCATAAGAAAAATCCATTCGTCACGTCATTTGGATCGTTTTTCGCGCTTATGCGCATTCCGTCGTAATTAGCCGAACAACGCAACCGTACGGCTAAACGAACCGACATCCGAGATATTTTTGAGAACATTTTAAGTTCCCTTTACTTTAACTTCATTTTAGAGCTTTTAAATGGGGTTAACGGGCCTTAAACGCGTCGGAAAAGGCCTTATTACACTACAGGGACCAAATCTGCCATTTTTGAAACTTTCTGTGTAGAAACTTTGAATCTGGTCCAAATTCAATTTTGCACATGTTTTAACAATACTATGGGCTGGTTTTGATGGCACATGGTATTACAATACCATGTGTGCTAAGTGTATGGCCAAGATCGCATCACGTTTTCCTAGAAACGATCCTAACGGTTCGGGTATTCCTATAAATACCCATTCACCCCCATTGCTAAAATCACTAGAATCTTGATCTTAGGAACTCTAAGTTGAAACCATTGTTTCATACCTGAGATTCTTGGATCGAGATTAGCATTCGGGGACCCTTCGTAAGTATTCTTTCGTTCTTTTATTGCTTTTCGAGTCTTTCGAGTCTGAAAGTCAAACTTTGTTTGACTTTCTGCGTTGACCAGTTATGGTCAATGCGAAGTTCGTTTGAACTTCGCAACGTGAGTGTAATCACGTTGGTTATAGTCCCTTGGGACTATGCCTACTGATTACCACGTTGTCTAGGGTCGTAGTGTAAGCGATCTAATAAATCGCTTATACCTTCGAACCCGACCCAGTTTGGTCGATCATTAGGATCCGACCAAATACATTAGGTGACCATAGTAGGTAGGGAATAACCTTCCGAGGTTATACCCTATGGTCGCTTCGTTTAAGTAGTTGTATGATAGGTAGTTTATATGCCTTAGGTAAATTACCAGAATACCCTTTTCATGTATAATTGGTAATTAAGCATATGTAACCTAAACTTTTGTCACATAACTGATTATGTAACATGTTTAGGCATATAACACTTGTCATAGGACTAGTTAGACGGTCCGAACGCGCTTTGCGCGCATGACGCGTTAAAGTAGCGTATGTTACCTAAATGGGTCGCGATGAGTCGAAAGCACTTAGGTTAGTCTCAATGTAGTATGTAGGCCTTGTTAAACCATATCATATGAGTTCCAATACTCATTTGGTTTACCAAGCCTCATCCTATCCGATCTCCCGATTAAAGTCCGGTTTATTTATAGATTTGCCGACTGATTCCGTGCTCCCTCTAGCTTTGTTTGGTTGTTGTTCAAGACCTCTAAGCATTCTCAGGCGAGTACATTATTCCCCTATTTTACTGCTTTCAATTGTTTTGGGGTGACTCATATGTGCTAAATGTTTTCAAGGTTTTAATGATGGTATCAAAACGATTTTCGATATTATAACGATGGTTTCAAAAACGATTAAGACGATTTATACAAAACTAATAACGATTTCGATAAGGTGAATGAACTTGTTGGTTGGGTTACATAACAAATGACATTCATTAGCAATGATCAAGCCGACCAGTATTAGGTTATGGTACCATAGGATCTGACAAATCCCGTTGTTTACTACACCCGTAGTTATGTGTGGGTGTTGTGGGTAGCGACTGAATCTGTAATTGTTAATTTACTCTTTGGTAAGGGTTTATTAATGCGAGATGTTAATCTATCCTTTGGTAAGGGTTTATTAATGCGAATTGTTAATCTATCCTTTGGTAAGGGTTTATTAATGCGAGTCAAGAAGGTTTGAATGTTATTAGCGAGACGACCATATAAGTAGTTTCACGACCTAAAACGAATTTAACGATTGGGTAAACGATTGGCTTCAAAGCGATATACGATTGGGTTTTGGTTATACATATTACATGATTTACATTGGGCATGAACATTACTTTGGTGGTTTGGTTTGACTAAGTGATTAAGTAACAATGCGTGTGGAATATGATACAAGCATGGTGGATACGCCGCTGGTAATTCCTATATATAAGTGTTTGTATGGTATTACATATTGTAGCGTTATTTGAATCATTTCAGTTTGAGACATAGAACATTTTATACAAGTAACATACTTTTCACAAGACAATTATTTACAAACAACTTATCTTATACAAACTCATTTTACATGGTTATTCATTTAATCATGCATTATTCTCTTATTTATACATATCACTTGAACTTATTATTTTTCAAATGATTTACAAAGACAAAGCAAATTACAAGGTTCATGACTAAACATTTTCTTAAAACAGAAGTCATGAATCTTATTTTCACAAAACCTATGTACTCGCCAGCATTTCTTTGCTGACCTCGTTTTCACATATGTTTCAGGTATTGTTGAAAGATATCGATTGATAGGATGCATGCTCACATAGGACTGGACAAGGCCTTAGTGACTCAATAACCATGATAGACTATGTTTAAATTGTGTATTTAGATTTCCAGACAATGTAATTATTCAATGTTTAATAAAACGAAACACTTTTTGGTACCCATGGTTATGAAACATTAATTCTGTTGCAACACGCCACGATGTTTCCGCCGCGATTTGTTGTTTTACGCGGTCGGGGTGTGACAGAAAAGATGGTATCAGAGCCAATGGTTATAGGGAATTAGGTTATTAGTAATGCTTTGACCTAGTCTATAACCTTCTTAGGACCCTAACGCGAGTTTACTTGCGTTTAGTCATAAAACAATACCGTCACCTATCCTTAGGCGACGACCACAACCAGAACAAAAATTTCAAAACCGCTTTGAAAACTAATCATCTGTTCTAGGATGATTGATTACAAGGTTTTGAACCCTCTATTGTAAGGTTTTGAACCCTCTGTTATATGGTTTTGAACCCCTTTGAATTTTCAAAATCTCTTCAAGGTTTTGGGTTTTAAATAATGTGAACACGTGCAAACTGGAAGGGTGAATGCCTGTATTCTGGGTTTTCTGTCTAGGCAAGCACTTCGTATACATCTCATCAGACGCGAGACCAGTTGTGCTTACCTGGGAATTCTTGGGATGAGTGTTCACTTATAGGCGAGCATGTCTTCGCGATACATTATTTTTGACCCATTTACTTTGATTAGTCACCGTCTCATTTGTTTGCCTTAGGTAACAAACAAATGATCGCAATTTTCATGCGTTATCTTTCTGTTTTGATTGTCCAATAATCTTTCACCTGTTTCTCCCTATGCCTTTCTTTTTCTTCAAGAATGTCTCTTCATCACGATGACGCCCAGATATCTGAGCAAGCAGCCAAATTCGCTCAGCGAATAGGCGAAGTAGTCCTGAAGACTGTTGAATTAGCTACTGCCATGTATCATCTCCAGGATGAAGCCACTCAAGGTCACCAAGACAAACAGGACCTAGTCAGGCGA
Source organism: Helianthus tuberosus (assembly GCA_030545235.1). NCBI lineage: Eukaryota > Viridiplantae > Streptophyta > Magnoliopsida > Asterales > Asteraceae > Helianthus > Helianthus tuberosus. The sequence continues at coordinate 142,834,592 of CM060366.1, forward strand.
CAACACCATCAACCAATAAACCAATCAAGGAATCAAAGACCATGGATGAACGATCCCCTAAGAAGTCAAAGAAGCGAAAGGCTTCTCAGAACTTCGCCATGATCGCTCATGATTCCCTCGAAAATTTTAAGTACTCGTTTCACTCTAAGAAACAAAGTACAGAAAATTAAGTGACATTATGAGTAATCGTGCTTTTCGCACATCTGTGCCTTTAAATCCTTGGTTAGATAACTAAGGGTATTTTCAAATCTCATACCCATTATGTTTCGATTTTTCAACATACACAGTACCAGTATTTCAAAACAATCTTCATGATCTCAAAACATTTCATATAGTTTGAAAACAATTTTTCTAGATGCATTGTCTATGTTATTTCAAAAACATTGGCCATGTTATCAAAACCAACCTTCCTAATTTCAAAATATTTCATATAGTCTGAAGACAATATTAACACAATACATTTTCTTATCAAGTGCATGATTTCGAAAAGCATCATTCATGTCTTTCAAAAACCTTATACATAATTTCAAACTTTCATCTCGCATGATTTTAAAACATTTTTGTAAATATATCTACTTAATACACCTACTTTATGATTTCAAAAAGTATTATATATAAGGTTTCAAAAACGTTAAACACATTTTTCTTAAAAGAACCCCATGCATAGTTTTCAAAAATATTTTCCTCATACATTGACTTAACCTTCAAAATTCTGCTTTATATGTCGCCATGACATATCAAGCATCTCAACTTCATAAGCATTTTACATCATGTTTTAACCTAAGCACATCCAGTGCAAAGTTTCAAAACATCTTCAACTTCTAAAATTCATATGGGATCTTTTTATCTTCACAATTAGATCCTTGTGGATGATTATCATTCAAATCAGAGTCCTTAATTGGATTCCTTATGTACCTTAATTCGAACACTTCGGTTCCTAATAATCGAAATCGAATTTTCTTTTTGAATCTTTCTATCTTTATAGTTGGATTCTTGATAACGTTTAAAGTACCAAATGAAATCCACGGAATGGATTCCTAGTGTGCTTTAAATGCATGTACGCAATTTACAAGACAAATTAACAAACAATTTTGTGGTTATGTGATATGTGTATATGTGTTCTCCTCTATGATTTTGTGTGATCCGATTTTCAAATCCTCATAGAATCTTTCATGTTTTCATATGAGGGATTCATAGTAGGATATTCAAAAGGTACTACCTTAAATCCTTATGGGCTTCTACCTGGTAGTTAAGACCCTTGGGTTATATAGTACCATTCCATGATTCGATGATAGACCCTTGAGTGGTCTAGTTAAAGATTGATTCAAGACCTGGTTAAGAATGGCATGTGATGATACAGCTGAAAGGACCCTATGGTGGTCCAGTCACACTCATCACAGGTTTGTTCATTTGGTTTTACCCTACACATTATAAAATAGACTGTGTGAACTGTGCAAGGAATTGTCTAATTATGGACGCGTACATAATTATGAAATTTAGTGCACAGAAACCCAGTAGGATTTATTATGTGTAAGAACCGATAGTGACAACAATAACGAAATGAGAACGATGTAATGGAGGTACGGTGGACGCACCAATGACGCTTCATATACTTGTATATAAGTATCCCTCTTACATTGAAATCATGATGTTATTAAAGGTTACTAGAAGTTCAGAACCTAATCAATATTGTTCGATCTTTTCAACTTCATGTTTTCAAGCTCTCACAAGTTTCCTCTAAATAAATTTCGGGACGAAATTTCCTAAAGTAGGGGAGACTGTAACACCTGTGCCTCCACGGCCATCAAACAAATACCGAACCAATGAAATATTATATTTCATACTTGGGATTTGTAAAAATATGTGTATCATTTGCACATATCAATTCTTGTTCAATTTCAAACTCTAAATCGCTTTCTGGAAGGTTATACGCGCACCGATGCGTAAATATAACCAGTTTAATGCAACAAACACTCCGGAATAGTGACATAGGCTTAACATACCTTAAATAACCTTTACATAACTTAGAAATAAGTTTTGAAGGCTTTGGTATGGCAAAATCAAGTTAAATCGCTTACAGGGACTAAACTTGACAAACTGTGAAAGTATGCCAATTCGAACTCTAACAGACATTCCGGAGCATGACCATAAGTTAAACATACCATAAATACCCTTCACATAGCTTAGAAATAGGCTTTGAGGTGTTCGGTATGCTAAAATAAACTTTTGTGTCATTCAGGGACTAAAAGTGTCAAAAAGTGCACAAGTTTGCATTTTCGCGCATAACTTACGTTCTGAATACATCTGGACATCCAAAAATCTATGTAAGCATGACTACATTATATTTTAGTGTTCTCCATAAGAAAAATCCATTCGTCACGTCATTTGGATCGTTTTTCGCGCTTATGCGCATTCCGTCGTAATTAGCCGAACAACGCAACCGTACGGCTAAACGAACCGACATCCGAGATATTTTTGAGAACATTTTAAGTTCCCTTTACTTTAACTTCATTTTAGAGCTTTTAAATGGGGTTAACGGGCCTTAAACGCGTCGGAAAAGGCCTTATTACACTACAGGGACCAAATCTGCCATTTTTGAAACTTTCTGTGTAGAAACTTTGAATCTGGTCCAAATTCAATTTTGCACATGTTTTAACAATACTATGGGCTGGTTTTGATGGCACATGGTATTACAATACCATGTGTGCTAAGTGTATGGCCAAGATCGCATCACGTTTTCCTAGAAACGATCCTAACGGTTCGGGTATTCCTATAAATACCCATTCACCCCCATTGCTAAAATCACTAGAATCTTGATCTTAGGAACTCTAAGTTGAAACCATTGTTTCATACCTGAGATTCTTGGATCGAGATTAGCATTCGGGGACCCTTCGTAAGTATTCTTTCGTTCTTTTATTGCTTTTCGAGTCTTTCGAGTCTGAAAGTCAAACTTTGTTTGACTTTCTGCGTTGACCAGTTATGGTCAATGCGAAGTTCGTTTGAACTTCGCAACGTGAGTGTAATCACGTTGGTTATAGTCCCTTGGGACTATGCCTACTGATTACCACGTTGTCTAGGGTCGTAGTGTAAGCGATCTAATAAATCGCTTATACCTTCGAACCCGACCCAGTTTGGTCGATCATTAGGATCCGATCAAATACATTAGGTGACCATAGTAGGTAGGGAATAACCTTCCGAGGTTATACCCTATGGTCGCTTCGTTTAAGTAGTTGTATGATAGGTAGTTTATATGCCTTAGGTAAATTACCAGAATACCCTTTTCATGTATAATTGGTAATTAAGCATATGTAACCTAAACTTTTGTCACATAACTGATTATGTAACATGTTTAGGCATATAACACTTGTCATAGGACTAGTTAGACGGTCCGAACGCGCTTTGCGCGCATGACGCGTTAAAGTAGCATATGTTACCTAAATGGGTCGCGATGAGTCGAAAGCACTTAGGTTAGTCTCAATGTAGTATGTAGGCCTTGTTAAACCATATCATATGAGTTCCAATACTCATTTGGTTTACCAAGCCTCATCCTATCCGATCTCCCGATTAAAGTCCGGTTTATTTATAGATTTGCCGACTGATTCCGTGCTCCCTCTAGCTTTGTTTGGTTGTTGTTCAAGACCTCTAAGCATTCTCAGGCGAGTACATTATTCCCCTATTTTACTGCTTTCAATTGTTTTGGGGTGACTCATATGTGCTAAATGTTTTCAAGGTTTTAATGATGGTATCAAAACGATTTTCGATATTATAACGATGGTTTCAAAAACGATTAAGACGATTTATACAAAACTAATAACGATTTCGATAAGGTGAATGAACTTGTTGGTTGGGTTACATAACAAATGACATTCATTAGCAATGATCAAGCCGACCAGTATTAGGTTATGGTACCATAGGATCTGACAAATCCCGTTGTTTACTACACCCATAGTTATGTGTGGGTGTTGTGGGTAGCGACTGAATCTGTAATTGTTAATTTACTCTTTGGTAAGGGTTTATTAATGCGAGATGTTAATCTATCCTTTGGTAAGGGTTTATTAATGCGAATTGTTAATCTATCCTTTGGTAAGGGTTTATTAATGCGAGTCAAGAAGGTTTGAATGTTATTAGCGAGACGACCATATAAGTAGTTTCACGACCTAAAACGAATTTAACGATTGGGTAAACGATTGGCTTCAAAGCGATATACGATTGGGTTTTGGTTATACATATTACATGATTTACATTGGGCATGAACATTACTTTGGTGGTTTGGTTTGACTAAGTGATTAAGTAACAATGCGTGTGGAATATGATACAAGCATGGTGGATACGCCGCTGGTACTTCCTATATATAAGTGTTTGTATGGTATTACATATTGTAGCGTTATTTGAATCATTTCAGTTTGAGACATAGAACATTTTATACAAGTAACATACTTTTCACAAGACAATTATTTACAAACAACTTATCTTATACAAACTCATTTTACATGGTTATTCATTTAATCATGCATTATTCTCTTATTTATACATATCACTTGAACTTATTATTTTTCAAATGATTTACAAAGACAAAGCAAATTACAAGGTTCATGACTAAACATTTTCTTAAAACAGAAGTCATGAATCTTATTTTCACAAAACCTATGTACTCGCCAGCATTTCTTTGCTGACCTCATTTTCACATATGTTTCAGGTATTGTTGAAAGATATCGATTGATAGGATGCATGCTCACATAGGACTGGACAAGGCCTTAGTGACTCAATAACCATGATAGACTATGTTTAAATTGTGTATTTAGATTTCCAGACAATGTAATTATTCAATGTTTAATAAAACGAAACACTTTTTGCTACCCATGGTTATGAAACATTAATTCTGTTGCAACACGCCCCGATGTTTCCGCCGCGATTTGTTGTTTTACGCGGTCGGGGTGTGACAGAAAAGAGCCCTAATATGACAATCTACCTCTCAGCGTGAAAGGCTAAGGCAACTATGGATTTTAACTTGGTTTAATAGACACGGATATGATTAGGGAATTAATACTGATTTCTCTCAAAACCTAGTCCTAGCTATATACCACACCGAGACCTATTAATAACCTCGAGCCTCTCATCGACAAGATTAGTAGAATATCATGTTCCAATGATCTCTTAGTTACCGTTTCTAAGGTTATTGGCCAATTCACCCAAAAATTACCCAAACCCGTGAAGATTAGATAATTAACACGAACCTATTCTATGAAAGACATTCATCAAGATTCATGTGAAACGAGCAAACAATCGAAAATCAAAACAAGATACGCATATACACCAAATCAAAGGTTCCAAAGTTCTTTACATTTCAAGAAAACCCATAAACCACGAGAATAATGAATAAAAATCCAATCTTTTGTTAAACAATCATCTTAGCCTAGGTAGTTTAAAGTGTTTAGCCGATAATCATAGTGACAAACATCATAGCAATCATAATCAAAACAGAATTCATCAAGAAACAAGCTAAGAACAAAAGAAACAAGCTAAGAACAAACGAAACAAGAAAGAGATGGGAAGATTAAACCAGAATTCTTCACTCCCGAGTGCTCCCGAACTCCTACCCGAAGATTCTTAGGCTTCACAAGCTTCAAAAACCTTCAATCAGCCTCTGATCAGCCTCTAAACCCTTGAAAATTCGTCAATGTTACGGCTGTGATCGAATGAGATGAATATATATCTTTAATATCTCTAGCTGTTGCTGAATAAGGAAGTCAGCATCGACATTCTCGTTCTCGCGGCCCGCAAAGAGATACTCTTACCGATTCACAGCCCGCCACTCGCTGGGATCCAAAAACTCATTAATCCTCTCTCGCTGGCCGCGAGAGAGTTGGTGAAGTTGTTCGTGGCCCTCCAGAAGAGCTCCAGTGCAGAATTTCGCTTCGTTTCAGCTCCCAAGCTTCTGTTTCTCGATCCGACACTTTATCTTGTCAAATTTCAACTTGTTTCTGCACTTTTCAGCTGCAAAGACCTGGAAAACACAATTCTATCAAAAGTATATACAATCTACATGAAAATGAAACTAAAACTATCAATAATCGCAAAAACCGAACAAGAATAAAGATGTATTTTACAATACATCAAATATCCCCACACTTATCATTTTTTCGTCATTGAAAAAGCATTTATGAAAAACGGAATCATAGACGGAATAATCATTTGGGACAAAAGCTTAAATTACTTATTAAAATCGAAACTTGTGTTAGCCGCGATTGCAAGTATACGTGTCCTCTTAAACCCAAACCCGGTTCCAAGCCCTTATCATGCAATTTAAGTTCAAGTGTGGTCCATCTACCTAGGGTCTCATGCTAAAAATCGCAGGTCCACCTAATCCCCCCTCAAGCTTATAGGACAAAAAGAATAACCACTGGGCTATTTCCTAACCGTTTTATACCAAGATCAAGAGAATTTAACATCAAATCTTTATATTATTATTATTATTATTATTATTATCATTATTATTATTATTTTTTCTTCTTTTTTTCCGAGCTTTTTAGACTATGCATACCTTATCCCAGAGGCATTCCCAATCTGAGTCACCATTCCCAAGAGAGATTACGTAGGCCTTGTAATTTTTTTCAGTCTAGCTCTTTTTATTATTTTATTTATTTATTATTTTTTTTCATGATATGATAAGAAATTCTAACGATCTTAGCTTATAACGGCATCCCTTATACTATTATTGGCGGTTTCAATTTCCCCACTATCCCTAGATGAGAACCCACTAGTAGACCGACAATTTAAGGTGTATTAAGATCAAAGGAACCTAGAACCGAATCAGGACTACCCGCACATCCCAAACTAGACACAAGCTCAATTATATTAATCTCATATTATCATTATTTGAACCCGAACAAAAAACCAAAATTTTCTATCATTTTCCGCTTTTGCAAACTTCTTATTTCAAAAGACGTTTTTTAATTTTTTAATTTTTTTGGATTTTTTTTAAAATTTTTTATTTTTTTTTGTATTTTTCGACTTTTTATGACTCAACTAACTAAAGTAACGACTAAAACCCGAGTGTACCATCCCCACACTTAAAATTTTGCATTGTCCCTAAGGCAAGGATGAAAACACGACTCCTAACTATCTAAAAACCAAAAGAAAACGACGAAAAATAAGAACTATAGAAAATATACAAGTGGAACGACTTAGCTAAATATATGTGAGACTGTCAATGTGCCAGTCGATTCCACATATGCCCTCCTCTCCAAACGCGCTCAGCAAACTGTTCCTAAACTCGAACACGCGAACGAAAGCGGCATCAAACATCGACCTATCACTCACTCGTAACCAAACAAACCAAAACATAACAATATATATATATCATAATAAGTGTTAGTTCAAACATCCACAAACCAAAAAATCAACCAACCCCAGAACCCAACTAGCCTGTTCACAAGTATTCAAAATATAAATACAGACCAAAAGATGAGGATTAAAACAACATAAAAGATAAAACAAAAAATATAATCAATCAGCACTGCTGCATCCTCGATCTCCCCATACTACTCCTCGTCAAATCCCTGCTCCATATCACTAGGCCCAGCCTGCTGCTGTGGCTGCCGGGACGGCGGTGGCTGCAACTGAAGACTCTCCATTATCACTCTCAGACCATCCCTTATCTGACCGAACTCACCCCTTATTTGACCGAACTGCTCATCAACATAACCATGTAAACTATCCACTTTGTCATACAACGACTCCAATGTCAATGGATCTGGCCGAGGTTCCCTGAGGGGATACTGGCGGCCTAGTAACTCACGTCTAGTGAGAGGCACCTGATAACGATGTGGAATCGCAGCCTGCATAGCAGCAGCTGCAGTAGAACCTGCCGGAAGCTGCACCTGAGGCCCCTGAACCATCTCTACCCAAGCTGGCGGCTCATCGTAAGTAACGATCCCCGCAGTATGAAAACTCTTCAACTCCATCACGGTCGGATCTGGACCCGTATGTATCCTCTCTGCTGGGTATGTAGTAAAAACCCCTAAGCTCTCATCCAACCAAGTAATATACGGCCCACAATATATCCGGGCCTGCTGCCCTCCTCTCCAAGGCTTCGTCATCGACCATCCAAAGATACTCGCCAAGTTGGCCGGTCGCCCCTCGATCATACACATCAAACAAAACAAACTGTGCTGGTTCCTTTTGTTATCCCCCTCACTCCCGCCTATCAAAGTTGCCGCGAGAATCTTATGTATAAACCGGTAAACAGGATCCGTAATATCAGAGGCCACCATATTGTTCGAATATGGTGTCGTGGCGATAGTGCTCCAAAACCTAACCAACTCCTCCTTCATCACACAATGATCTCGACACTTCTTCACTACACCCCTCAGTAATGTCACAAAACCAGGCGCCTGAACCTCCTCCTGTGTATAAAACTTTGTCGCCACTGCGAACTGAGGTAAAGTCATGTTGTACACTTGCCTTCCTAGCGAAAATGAAAGCACATCCTGCTCATCGAATCCCCCCGCATGTCTACACTCAAATGTCGAATGAAATTCTAACACAAGCTCCAGATACTGCTGAGCATCACAGTCTAGCACCAATCTGAATTTTTCTCCTAATAGCTGCTCTATCCTTTCTCTCTGGCCCAGCTGGCCTACCAATTCCCAATCTTTCCTTCGGTACTTTAACAGACACACATCAATCAACCCTCGTAGCTTCGTATACACACTCGATCCAACCGCAAACTGTAATAACGGGCTATCCTGAACTATCGTACTCTGCCGGTGTGGAACCCCTAGTCCACGGTATCGAATCTCCCCAATAACAAAATCGGCCGGCTGCTGCTGTGCCTCAGCAGTGCCTCGTGATCTAGTACTCACGCGCCTTTTCTGACTAACTCCAGAAGACGAGCCCTCACCTGACATCCTGTAAACATATTTCAATAAAGCGCAAAACAGGTGAATCGTTAGTAATCACAAACTATTTTTGTCGTTTTGGGGTTTTTTAATTTTTTTTTGAAATTTTTAAGAATTTTCTGAAAATGGCGATTTAGGAGGATGTTAGGTGAGTTATGGTGAGAATCGGAGGTATAAGGTGGCCGATGATGATGATATGGGAGATTTATGTGTGTCGCCGGCGGTAAAGGAGAAAGGAGTAGGTTTCAATTGTTTGAAATTTGGGGTTTTGACAGCTTTTTCCCGACTCGCAGCGTTCTCGCGGCCCGCGAGACTTGTAAAGTATGTTTGTCGCGCCCCGCGACTCGCTGTATTAACACATTTCCTTTTCTTTCCTCACCGCCCGCGACAGATGTGCACAAGTGGGTCGCGGCCCACGAGAGTTGTTTTAAAAACAAACAGCAGCTGCAGACTTGCAGTTTTATGACTAGAAAATTTTTCAATAATGACCAAAGTACCCCAAATCCCCATTTGTCCGATTCAAACTCGAAACGTACCTGAAACGCTATTTCCTCGCTGATCTTGCTTGCGTAAAGGTGGTGCTTTCCTGCAAAAACTCACGACGCAAAAACACGGACGCAAAAGTACGAAACATAAAAACTAATAATGCTAAGGACCCAACACGAAAACGACCAAATGTACAAAACTCTACACTTGAGTTTTCACTCAAGAATCTAAGCGATGGTGCTAGGCGGGTCCGCAAGAGGAATTTCTTCCTCGGTGGTATTGATGGGACCCCCTAAGTAGTGTTTCAAGCGATGACCTATAACTTTCCACGATCCTCCCTCAGCTTCGTCGAACAACTCCACAGTACCATATGGGAACACCTCGTTCACGACATACGATCCGGACCATCTAGACTTCAACTTCCCCGCTATCAACTTCAACCTTGAATTAAACAAAAGCACCTTATCACCTACTCGAAACTCTTTCAACTTACGTAATTTGCTATCGTGCAATGCCTTTGTTTTTTCTTTGATACTCCATGAACGGTCGTATGCGGCATCCCGAAGAGCTTCCAATTCATGGATTTGAAAGAACCTTTTTCTAGCGGCCTCAGTGAGATCCAAGTTCACGGTTTAAAGTGCCCAAAGAGCCTGATGCTCTAATTCTATCGGTAAATGGCACGCTTTTCCATACACTATCATAAAAGGAGTCGTACCTAACGACGTCTTGTAGGCGGTATGAAATGCCCACAATGCATCATCTAACTTGTCCGTCCAATCTTTTTGGTTCTTTCCCACCGTCTTTTCCAAGATCCTATTCACTCCCTTATTTGCATTCTCGACTTGACCGCTTGTTTGTGGATGATAAGCGGTGGACAAACGGTGCTTAACTCCATATCGCTCCAATGCCTTTTCCATTACGGCATTACAAAAGTGCGTCCCTCGGTCACTAATAATCGCCTAGGGAGTACCGAAACGTGTAAACAACTTCTTCAAGAATCTCACCACCACTCGTGTATCATTTATAGGTAAAGCTTGAGCTTCCACCCACTTCGAAAAGTAATCTATCACCACGAGGATGTACCTATTCCCACTCGAAGATGGGAAAGGCCCAATGAAGTCGATGCCCCACACATCGAAGATTTCTAGAACTTGAATAGGGTTTTGGGGCATCTCGTCCTTGGATGAGATGTTGCCGGGTCGTTGGCAACGATCACAAGTCCTTACAAACTCCACCGCGTCTTTAACTACAGACGACCAATAAAACCCATAATCGAAGACTTTTTGAGCGGTCACATGTGGACCGTGATGACCCCCTGTCAAGCCCTCATGAACATGCCGAATAATATCTAAACCCTCTTCTCTACTCACACATCTCCTCAAAATCCGATCACCTCCTATCTTGAAGAGGTAGGGATCATCCCATATGTATCTCCGTGCATCGCTCTAGAGCTTCTTCCTTTGCTGGTGACACATCCCGTCCATCACATACCCTTCTGCAAGGTAGTTAGCTAAATCACTAAACCACGGTAAACCCTCCTTCTCTGCCGCAATATAATCAATGGATTCGTGAGGGAATCTATCTCCTATCACCTCCTCATGAATCTCCTCCCTACTTGGATCCTCTAAACACGAAAGATGGTCCGCCACGACGTTCTCTGCTCCTTTCTTATCCTGAATTTCTATGTTAAACTCGGAAAGGAGTAGAATCCATCGTATAAGACGCGGATTAGCGTCCTTCTTCTGAATAAGGTGACGCAAAGCCGAGTGGTCGGTGAACACTATGGTCTTAGAAAGCACAAGGTACCAACAGAACTTGTCAAATGAAAAGACGACAGCTAAAAGTTCCTTCTCAGTATTGGTGTAATTTTCCTGGGCGTCATTCAAGGTTTTACTCGCGTAGTAGATCGGGTGAAAGTGGTTCTCCCATCTCTGCCCCAAAACCGCCTCGACTGCGTAATCACTAGCGTCGCACATGAGCTCAAATGGCAAGCTCCAGTCAGGCGATACAAGAATAGGTGCACTCACGAGTTTCTCTTTAAGGAATTCGAACGCTTGAAGGCACTCCTTGTCAAATACAAAAGGAACATCCTTCTCTAAGAGTCGGGTCATAGGCCGTGTGATTTTAGAAAAATCTCTAATGAAGCGCCTATAAAAGCCCGCATGACCGAGAAAACTACGAATCGACTTAACACTAGTCGGTGGAGGAAGCCGACTGATCGTATCTATCTTCGCTCTATCTACCTCTATACCAGCTCTCGAAATCTTATGACCTAACACGATTCCCTCAGTCACCATATCATCATCAAACATCATTAACTATGGTACCTGAAACATATGTGAAAATACGTCAGCATAAAAATGCCGGCGAGTACATAGGTTTTGTGTGAGTGTCAGATTCATGGCTCGTTTACATGTTGAAATAACTCGTACAACCTCGATAATCGATATTAGAAAACCTAGTTTTGTAAAGTGTTTGTATTGTAAATTGAATAACCAAGTCAAAACAGATTGGTTATAGTTTATAAAACCTCGATGCAATGAATCTTAACTCAAAACATTTGTTTATGAAAACCCAAATTGTAAATCATTTTCGTAATAAAACTCGAGTGGTTTATATCATTAGAAAAACCTTGTAGTGTAACTTCGTTTTGAAAACATTTGCCCAAGTGATCTAGATAACGCAACGATATGTAATGTCTTAAAAGCACTTATATATAGGAAGTACCAGTGGCGTATCCACCATGCTTTTATCACATTACACCCACCCCGTTACCTAATCACTTACCCTAACCCAATCGTTCAATAGTTCAAATAGTTCACATAGATCAAATAGTTCCAATGGTTCGAACAGTTCACATAGTTCACATAGTTCCAGTGGTTCAATAGTTCACATAGTTCAATAGTTCCAGTGGTTCAATAGTTCGCATAGATCAATAGTTCCAGTGATTCAATAGTTCGCATAGTTCCAGTGGTTCAATAGTTCATATAATTGAAGTCGTTGTGTTCCATATAAACCATAGCATTCGTTTTAGAAAACTCGAAATCGTTTGACACATATGAATCACCCCAAAATATTTGAAAACGGTAAAAGAGGGGAACTATGTACTCACTTTGATTCGGAAAGTATCCTCGATCTAATGAACTTAACGAAGCTCAGGCAAACCAAGGAAATCAAGTAGTACCTAGTAATCGGATAACTATGTTAATAAATCGACACCTAAATCGGGAGACCGGATAGAATGAGGTCTCGTAAACCAAATGAGTACTGGAACTCATGGGATATGGTTTAACAAAGCCTACATTCTAAATCAGAACCTATCCTAAGTGCTTACGACCCGTTACGACCCATTAAGGTAGCTTACGCTACTTTAACGAGTCGTTCGCGCGAATGCGCGTTCGAGACGCCTAACTAGTCCTATGACAAGTATTATATGCCCTAACATGTTTAAATATGTTGCATAATCAGTTTAAGTGACAAAAGTTAAATTACATATGCTTAAATACCAATTATGCATGAAAAGGGCATTTTGGTCATTTTCCTAAGGCATATAATCTACCTATCATACAATTAATTAAACTAAGTGACCATAAGGTATAACCTCGGAAGGTTATTCCCTATACAACTATGGTCATAAAACATGCTTGGTCAGATCCTAAAGATCGACCAAACAGGTTGGGTTCGAAAGTCTAAGCGGTTATTAAGACCGCTTATCTTACGACCCTATACAAGCACTAGACTAAAAGTGACGAGTTAAACATGTTAAAACATGTTTAACTAAGTTAGAAAACAGGTTTTGATATCAAAACAAAGTGTTTTGATATCCGAAGATAGTTTCGTCTCAAAATGCGCATAAATGACATTTTGACCGAAACTTCGACTCGTCACTTCGACTAATCAACGTGGTAATCAGTAGGTATAGTCACAAGGGACTATAACCATCGTGATTACACTCACGTTGCAAAGTTCAGACGAACTTTGTGTTGACCAAAGACTAGTCAAAGCATAAAGTCAAACACTGTTTGACTTTCATCCTTGAAAAGCATAAACGAGCATGAAAGATACTTACAAAAGGTCCAAGCAATGAAGAATTTGATCTAAAAATACTCAGGTATGAAGCTAAGGCTTCAACTTAGAGCAAAGACAGATCAAATGTGAGGAATGCTTGAAAATCAAGTGGGTATTTATAGATTTCCAAGAACCGTTAGGATCGTTTTTCGTAATTCGTGCTTTAATCCTAGCCATCTAAGTGTTACCCATTGTTTACAATACAAGGGGAACTTGAAAACCATCAAATGGTATTGCAAATCAGTGATCAAAACCATCAAATTCAGCTGAATTGGACAGATTCAATGTTTCTGACCTGACAGTCTGTCACGGGCCGCATAGACTCTTACTGAGTCTTACACGCCCCTCTTAGGCATCTTTGGCAGAATGTCAAGTTTAGTCCCTACAGGCCTGAAACTTGGGTTTTGATGCATTTTTGACACGTTTAAGCCCCGTTAACCCCATTTCAAGGCTCCACAATGAAGTTAAAGTATAGGGAACTTAAAATATGCTCAAAAACATCTCAGATGTCGGTTCAGTTGGTCGTACGGTTGCGTTGTTCGGTTAACTACGACGAAAACTCGAACGGACGCGAAAACGATCCAAATTGCACGAAGAATAGTATTTTTGCATTCGAATCACTAAAATAAAATATTTTAATGATTACAAAAGGTTTTTGGATGCCCGGATATGTTCAGAACGTAAGATATGCGCGAAAATGCAAACTTATGCACTTTTTGACGCTTTTAGTCCCTGTTTGATCAACAAGTTTATTTTCGCATACCAAACCCCTCAAAGCCTATTTCTAAGCTATGTAAAGGATATTTAGGGTATGTTTAACTTATGAGCAAGTTCTGGAATGTTCGTTACTATACAACTCGGCATAGTTTCACAGTTTGGCGCAAATAGTCCCTGCGATCGAATAAACTTGTTTTCGGCACACCAAACCATCCAAAACTTATTTCTAAGTTATGTAAAGGTTATTTAAGGTATGTTAAGCCTATGTCACTGTTCCAGAGTGTTTGTCGCGTTAAAGTGATTATGTTTATGCATCAGTTCGCGTATAACTTTCCAGAAAGCGATTTAGAGCTCGAAATTGAACAAGAATTGATATGTGCAAATGATACACATATTTATACAAATCACAAGTATGAAACACAATATTTCATTGGTTTTGTATTCATTTGATGGAGTCTGTCTGTAACGTTGTGTTAAACAATGGTCTTGCATGGAATTTAGGGTGTTTGTCTATTTGCATAGAGTAACCCATCAAATATTTCCATGTAAGGCATAACTTTGTCATTCCCTAGTGGACGCTTCCTCAAAATGCGGGAAGTGGGAATGGGTTATTATGCCTATGATGCTTATCCCCTAATGGATACTTCCTTGATTAAAACAGGTATCCTTTAAGAATCTAACTTATTAAAACAGAAAGATCTTGTAAGGATTTTTATTTCATTTCTCTAGTGGATATTCTTCAGAAGTGAAAATGGATGGATGATTCACTTTCTCCAATGGGTTCTTCATCAGATGTGGAAATGAAATACGAATAGGTTATTCATTTCCAATGGATATATCTTCAAAAGCAGAAATGAATGGATAATTCAATTTCTCCAATGGGTACTTTTATCAGAAACGGAAATGAAGGAATGTATAAGCTGTTCATTTCTCAATGGTTATTTCTTTAGAAGCGAAAATGAATGGATGATTCATTTTTCCTCAGTGGATACTTCGTCAGAAGTAGAAATGAAGGATTGTTGTTAAGAATATTCATTTCCCCGATGGATATTTCTTCAGAAGCGAAATTGAATGGATGATTCATTATCCTCAATGGATACTTCGTCAGAAGTGGAAATGAAAGAATCGATACATGATTACTCATTCCCCAATGGATTCTTCTTTAGAAGTGAAAATGAATGGATAATTCATTTTTTCCTCAGTGGATAGTTCTTCAGAAGTGGAATGGATTTATTTATTTTCCTCAGTGGATATTTCATCAGAAGTGAAAATGAACGGATGGTTCACGTTCCTCAGTGGGTACTTCATTAGAAACGAAAATAACAAAATTAACGCAGGATTATTCATTCCCTCAGTGGGTATTTCTTTTAGAAGTGAAAATGAATGATCAATTCATTTTCCTCAGTGGGTACTTCGTCGGAAATGGAATGAATTTATTCATTTTCCTCAGTGGGTATTTCTTCAAAAGTGAAAATGAACGGATGGTTCACTTTCCTCAGTGGTTACTTTATCAGAAATGAAAATGAATTTGTTCATTTTCCTCAGTGGATATTTCTTAGAAGTGAAAATGAATGGATAATTCATTTTCCTCAGGGGTACTTCATAAGAAATGAAAATGAACATGGTTCATGAATAGATTATTCATTTCCCTCAGAGAATATTTCTTTCAAAAGCAAAAAATGAATAGCTAGTTCATTTTTCCTTAGCGGGTACTTTATCAGAAATGGAAATGAACATAGTTAACTTTTGTTTCTTGATTAGATTGATACATGACAAAACTTGCTGTGGTTTCTGTGCACTGAATTCCGTAATTATGTATGCATCCATAATTACGTAATTCCTTGCACAGTCCGCACAGTTTGTTTTATAATGTGTAAGGGATAGAATCAGTCGAACACATAACACGTAAGCACATAATGGTCACACAATTGTTCACTTGGTTATCAATTCGTTATTAGTTTGTTATTAAATTGTTATTAACTTGTCGTCGGTTTGTAGATGTATTCAAAGTACACCAGGAATCCAATCAATGGACTTCAACTAGTACTTTAAACATCCTCAAGAATCTATCTATAAAGATAGGATGATCTTAAAAGGATTCGATTTTGTTCACAATGAATCGTAATATTCGCATTAAAGCACACAAAGAATCCAATTAAGGACTTTGATTTTGCGCTTTAAACATCTACAAGGATCTAACCATGAAGAAGATCCTATAAGGATTTGGAAGTCGTATAGCGAGAGATGTTTGGGAACCTTGCACTAGATATGCTAAGACAACATATGAAGCAATTGGTGTGACAACTGGCACCAAACCGGTAATTTTCGTACACTTTAACTATTAGTTAATGATTGCAATTATGTGCTTAATTGTCAGCAATGTCTGAACACATGCTAAACAAGTGAATTCATGCACGTTGTATACTACAAAATATTGCTTTATGCATAAACGAGAGCGTTGCGTCAGAAATACTAGTAAACTCACCGGTAATACACTCTGTGTCAACAGAACTGCAGAAAGCAGTAAGACAATAAAATTGGAACCTAGGTGTAGGTCCAACAACAAGAAGACATTAAAACCCAAGAGTACATACAAGGGTTTAATATATAGACATTATGAAAGCAAAAATAAGCACTAAAAAGCACCCGAAACGCACTTTAAGTGCATAATTTTATATAATTCAGCTATAATCAGCATTATGGCACTGAAATGTTATGCAGGAATTACGTTTTATTATCCAGAATACTTCCCCAAGTGTCGGGAATCGAAAGTATTACAAAAGGGTACTTAAAAGACACTAAAAGGTGCAATTTAGCACTTTAACGAACCGGTATATAACCGAACAACCGGATATTACCCGGAACACCAAAATAATGCTAGAAGCATTGTTTTTATTCTTCTAAGCTAGTTAGGGTCCCCGTACACCCTAACACCCTTTATATTATAATACACACTATATACAATAATCAAACTCATTAGAAACTAACTAGAAAGTTACCATTCCATTCCATTACATCCCAACCCCATACCCCCCCCCCCTTCTACGGTTTTGGTGGAATGGGGACACCCCCCAAGATATTTTATTAAAATAATAGATTATGTTGGAAGATTTGGAACACATTACATATTGGTTAAAGCACTAAATGGGATTATAAGTTAGCACACAAGGTCTTGATCATCTCATTCTCACCTTCAACATTTAGCAAGCTCTCTCTCTCTTCCCTCCTCCCTCACTTACGGCCTCCACCACCCTCCACCATATCACCACCATCAAGTCTCCTACAAGCAAACCGTACTTACCCAAAGGTGTTAAGGATCATACAACCAAGCTCGGTGCACTCGGAAGTTCAAGAACCTCTCTAGATTTCTTTTATCCACCACATTTATACCTTGTTTCTTCCCTAGCCTTGAGCTAGTAGTAAGTATTCCTAATCATCATCTTGATCTTGTTTATGGTGGTTAATAAGTGATTTAATGGTTAAAAATTAAAAACACAAAGGAACATAACTTAAAGTCTTGAACATAAGATGAACAAGGTGGATAAAGAGAAGATATGTGTGTAAATCATGTGAATCTTGCATGGTTGTTATTATTTGATGTTGTTGTTAGTAGAAACAAGATAGATCAACATCTAGACATAATAGTCCATGTTTGAGAGCATGAACTAGTAGGATGTAAAAGTTAGAAAGTTGAAGGATGATGGATCCATCCATTCATAAGTCTTGAACTTGAGTAAATAAAAATTTTCTTGTAAAATAAGACTCTAAACATGTAGATCTAAAGATCTACAAGTGGTTTTTCGGAAGAACCAAGTGAAAGATGCAAGTCATGTTAAAACACGGATATTTTATGAACTAGAAACATTTTTAGTAAATAAACAAGTATGTAAACACTTGTGTAACAAGAAATTTAACAAAGAAGTATTTTTGAAAATCTTGACTAGAAGTTGTAAAACTCCAAGTTCTTTAAAAATAAAGTTTTTGAGAAACTAATTTTATTTTTAAAGGTAACAAGACTTACTAAATGTGCTAGTAAGTTACTACATATTTTTACAAACTCTCAAGTTCATAAGTTTGTGGTATATGCTTGTTTTGACAAGTTTGGTAAATAAAGATTGTGTTGTTAATGTTGTTGATGATTTAAAAGAAAATAAACACATGTTTTAAAAACATGGGAAACCTCCATTTTTAGGGGAAACTCTGTCAAAATTTTTATAAATTTTGACACTTAGAAAAATATAAGTTTTTGAGAAACTTATTCCCTAAAAAATGTATTTAAAAATATTACCAAGCTTTCCCTAATTTTTGGTGATAAGAAATGATGATTTCTTCAAGATTAAAATTTAGGTTTAGTATGTATATTTTTGAGAGAAAAATATATATTATTTGATCACCAACTTTTGTGCTAAGTATATATAGTATGTGTTATGCGTGCTAGTGTATTAAGACTTAAAAATACACTAAATACTCATGAGAAGTATAAACACAAAAATACACATACAACATACAAGATACATAATTCGGGTGCAAAGTGCAAAACACGAGATACTTATATTAATTTTTGAGAAAATAATATAAGTAAGATACTTAGTTAAAAATATAAAATATTTTTAACACAACAATACAAACACAAAAGATAGTGACTTGTGCTTGTATGAAACAAGTCTAGTGACTAACGTTAAGTAAACGCGTATAGGTCACGACGTTAATTAAGCAAATCCGGTGAAGTTTACGACGCAAGGAACGCAAAGTTGTGAGTTCATGCTCCCCCTTTTCTTTAACTGTTTTCAGTTTTATAACTTCGGGGGTGAAATACATGTGCAAATGTTACAATGCTTATAAATGGTGTGATACAAATACAAGAAGCACACTTGGTGAGAACGAGTACCGAGTGTGATGCGTTTGAGAAATGATACGAGAAATCGTGTCACGAATAGGGTACATAAGCACCATTAATCAACAATATACCTAGACCGCAGAACAAAAGGTTAGATCTAACGTGTGACAACCCGCACTAAACCAGGTATCCGTACGACTTAATTAATGATTAATTACTGCTTAATTACTGTGCTTGATTGAACTAGCTGATGAACTGCTACTTGATATTTGATACATGTACTTACTTGCATCATACTCTGCTTATCGTCACTACATTATTTACATGCTAAACCCTAGTGACAAACATGATGCACAAAAAGCACAGTAGCACTATCACGGATAACCTACTGAACATGCTGATAAAGCCAGCATCAGGCAAATACTGCCTCTAAGGCCTGTAAGAGCCTGAGATGTTTTGCTACACTAGCAGTGAGTGTAGGGATATAAGGGTTGTGGAACTGCGTCTCTAGGAATAAGTTACAATGACTGGATGTGCCTAAAACGTACTCTAAGCACAAAACACAGCACTTTAATAAATAATCCAGCTTCTAGCTGACTAGTAAAGTGCCAAAACATGGGGAAAATAACACTAGACACTTTCCAAAGTGTCAGGAATAAATTGTGTCACTAAAAAGAATAATAACGACACTTTAAAGCTTTATTAAGCGCTTTAACGGATTACTATCCAACCGAACAACCGGACTTTACCCGGAACATGAAAATATTGTTATTTTCACTATTTATATTTTTCTGAGCCAGTTAGGGTCCCTGATTACCCTAACACCCGCCGTAACACATAACATACAAGTAACCAAGTTAATTACTTAACTTACCCTAACTATTTACCTAATGGCTAGTTAAAATCGAACCAAGGGACCCCCCCCCCCCCCCCAACCGAATCGGTCACCTAGGGGACACCCCCCATGTACTTGTTGATTTGCTAAATCTTCTATGCTTAGTATCTAGCCTACATAATTACCATTGGTTAATATACACTAACTTTGTCTATAAGTTAACACTTAAACATTAGAGATCATTATCACAACACAACACCACAACAAACTCTCTCCCTCTTGCTCTACCATTCTCGGCCGAACACCCCTCTTACATCCATCATACTTTCGGTTCTTGATCATCACATTCCATCATCATACAAGTGTTAGAGGTCTCGAATAAGGAGTCTTGGAGCAAGCGGAACACGGAGGACCTCTTTCTTTGGCTTTTATCCACCTCTTTTGCGCATAGATTCTTCCCTAGCCTCGAGCTAGAGGTATAATACTTAAAACTCGTATTTGAACTATTCTAGAGTGGTTAAAAGGATTTGTATCGGTTAAATCTCGTTAAAATGCAATATGATGCACAAAAGTTTACTTAAAACACTAAAAATGGTGGTTAATAGCATATATGTTGTGTAAAAGTTGTAGTATTCGAAATGTGTGATTATTTAGACCCGATCTATGTTGTGGTAGCTCGGATCATCGTTTAACCCGGTTTGGTAAGATCGTGGATCTTAACATAAGCTTGTTTTAAATGATACGAGGGTTAAAAGATGAAACTCTCCCACACATGAAACACGAACTTGTGTAAAAGTGTTTTGACTTGTACAATAGTGATTAAAACTAGTAGATCTACGTATCTACAACCGGTATTTTCAAAGAACCACGTATCAAGAAAATCATGTATTTTAAAAGATGGACCTTACACTAACAAGCATGGTTTTTATAAAACCACAAGTGTGTAAGCACTTGTGAAATAAAAAGATCCGACAAAGAACTAGTTTTGTCAAATGTTACTAGAAGTTGTAAAGATGGATTTTCTCTAAAAACGAGGTTTTTACAAAATCGGATTATTTACACAAAAGATCCATTAAAAGTAAAGAGATTTACTACGTATTTTTAGACAAACCACAAGTTCGTATATTTTTGCGATTTTGTCTATCTTTGACTAGTTAAAATGTTGAAGAGTGGTTTGATAATGTTGAGAACATTGGTTGATTTGATTTGTTAAAGAAAATGATACGCTTGAAAGCGTGGCCACCTCCAGTTACAGAGGAAACTCTGGCGAAATTTTTCTAAAAATCTAACACTTAAAACTACTTACACTACAAGTGTTAGAATCATGTTTGACATGTTTTCCAAACATAAATTTCGCCATGACTTTATTTACTAAATATTCAGAGGTGGGATTTTCACAAAGTTTAACGTGATAAATATATATATTTTTCACACACTGTTTATGATTATTTTGTGAAATACATAAATATTATTTTTAGAGTAAAAATAATATTTACGAACGTTAACGAATCCAAAATAATACGAACGCTTTCACCATAAATATATAAGTTACACCGGTAAGTATTTTACCACTCGATTGTTAAAACGTAACTTACGCACTTACGAAATATTTATGAACGCGTATTTTAACAACGTATTATTGGAGAAAAATTATGTGAAATGAAAATATAATATTTTTGAGAAAAATACTTATATTTTGGAATTGGAAAGGTATATATATTAAGTGAGACTTAATGATATAATTTGAACGCACATGTATTGAATCCCCCATCCTTGGGAAGGAAATTAACTACCAAGTATATACAGAACGTAAACACGAAATAGTTGTCTAAGTATTTCCCAAAAGATTTAACTATAAAGCTAAGGCACGGCCGTCCGTCTAATAGAATTAGCACTTGTAGGTCGTCGCACAGCTTTCTGATTTGGAGATACTTGGTAGAGACGCTTCACTGTGAGTTCATGTCCCCCCTTTTCTCTAACTGTTTTCAGTTTTCTTAACTGCGGGGGTGAAATACATGTTACTTTGTTTACAAGTACTATTATACACGGTATGTTAACGTAAGGAGGTTTACTACTTAGATCATGTGAATGGGTAGGCAGAACACCGAGGGACAGTAGCGGTAGATCTATATGGGTGTAGCGAGCCCAACTCTAGGCCCAACAGAACGGACCTCTAAGAGGACCAACAGAACGGACCTTGAGTGACTTTGTGCCCGACGCATAAATCGGCTAGGTTGAGTCTTCCTACTTGCATTTCACAACATGCTAATGGCCTTGCAAACCATTGGTGATCTCTTTTCCTTACACTGCTACATACCAGGGAACTTTTATACTTACAAGTGTTTTACATACTCACTTGCACATGAACTCGCTCAACATTATTGTTGATTTTTCAACTTACATGTATTTCAGGAAATTAACAGGATCTGGCACGGTATGATGTGTTTTCCCGCTGCATATTGGGTTCCAAGGTCATCCCAGTTTAGGAAATGTGACTCTTTCCTGGACAAGTCACAAATCTTAAACTGCGTTTGTTTCATGTTACTGTTTATGTTGCTTAAGACAATGTTTTATGTTACGGTGTTGTAAGTTTCTAAGACAATGGTATGTTACTCTGATTTTAAAACTTAATCAAACGGATGATCTTGCATGATTTTACTTCATATAGCTTTGTTATGGTTAAGCTATGGTATTAAGAAGTCACACCAAAATTAACCACGCTTCCGCAAAGCCAGGGTGTGACAGCTTGGTATCAGAGCTCTGATCATAGCGAACTAGGATTCCTTCTCGAGTCTAGACTATGATCACTAGGGCTCTCACGAAAACATTTTTCTGCATACCACTTAAGTCCAGATCCAAAACTTTTTACAAACAAATGTTGAGCACATTTTATTATTTATAGGCTCAGTCTGGAAAGGGCTGAGGCTCGGTCTGAGAGGCCGAGGCTCGGTCTGAGAGATCGAGGATTAGTTGGCTAGTGGGACTAGGAGAATTGGCTAGTGGGACTAGGAGGATTGGCTAGTGGGACTAGGAGGATTGGCTAGTGGGACTAGGAAGAGTAGGCTCAGTTTGGAGACTGAGGCTCGGTGTTGGAGACCGAGGCTCGATCTGAGAGGTCGAGGTAGTTGATAGAGCAGTCTAGGAGACTGGGAGGCTAGTGGGACTAGGAGAATTATGTGATATCTTACTTGGTGACTTATGTGATTATCTGATTGTATGACTGATTATTTGAGCATATTTGTGTTTATGTTACAGACTCATGGATTCAGCCAGTGCTGGCGTTTCGGACACCACTGGACCCATACCTATAGTATCTGATGACCTCACATCCTCCGAGCACGAGGTGCACACATCTGACTATACCAGTACTGACGAGGACGATTTCCAGCCCTTCGCACTACCCGATGGTGCTGATGAGCATGCAGATGACCCTCCCGCTGAGTACCTACCTCTAGTAGAGATTCCGGCTCCTATACCCTTAGCCGTTTATCCAGCATATGATTTCCTTCTTGACGCCGAGGCTGATGGCGATATTGACCTGTTTGAGGATGAGCCTTTTGAGGATGAGATCCAGGGCGAGGCCCTTCTTCCTGCGGACGATCTTTTGATGATCGCTGACGTTCCCGCTGAGGATTTGCCAGCACATTCTCCTGTCCCAGACTCCTTCGAGTCTGTGGCATCCGCACCTTCTCACACATTGAGCGCACAGCACTTTGCGCACGATTCTGATCCTGACCAGGCATCCTCTGTTGCGCCCATTCCCAGTTTTGAGTTTGACCATGATGACATAGAGGATTCTGACCCTATCTTTCCCCCGGGATACGACCCGGATCGCGATATCGAGTTCATACCTATGGATCAGCCCATGGAGGATCCAGCTGACCCAGTAGACCCTATCGACCCAGAGTTTGACTTCGAGATGGCTTTTGATGACCCTGAGCCTGTCGTCGCTCCTGAGCAGGCAGCCGCTCTAGACCCCATACTTGAGCATGATCCCGTACATGCTGACATCCCTTTGTTAGAGGGCGATCATGTAATTGTTGATCCTGTTGTTCCTCTGCCTGTTGTTGATATACCTGTTGACCATCCTGTTGAGCACATTGCACCTGTTCACCCTTTTGTTGCACCTGATCCCGTTCCCCTAGAGCCCGAGCATGCACTGTTCGCGACACACATGGATCCACCAGATGAGCATGCACAGCACGGTTGGATACCTGCTGATGAGGATGTTCCACCATTTCCCCCTCAGATCCCTGTTACACGACATGCTGATTTTTCTTTTCAGGTTCCTCAGTTTGTACCTCCAGCGAGGGCTGGAGAGGGTTCTTCAGCCCATCCTTTTGGGCATGTACCGATGTCTATCCCTTTTATGCCCCAGATGTCATCTGTTCCACCCTCTGTTGCTCCATTTCATGTGGCACCTTTCGACCCCACCAGAGAGCCGTTTCTTTGGGCACCAGACTCTGGTATGCCACCTACTGACCCCTACCATTCTTTCCACAGGGGGTATACTATCGAGGACGTCTTGATGTCCTTTGTCGCCCAGCACGAGTCGCACACGCAGTGCATCCAGGAGCTTGAGTGTCACACCCCCAAATTCCACCTGCGGAGTACCGTCCGCTTGAGGGCGTGACCGACCAGGATCCAGCCACCAATTATACTGAGCATTGGATAATAGTAAGGATGATTGCCAACCATAATGGTTAGTAAACACCATAGTTTAAAGTTCAAATGTTTAGGTTCAAATAACAGTTAAGTAAGTAGCGGAAGCATAGATAAAATAGTTTAAACAATGTTCATAGTTCAAATTAATTAGAACCCAACATGCGGGTTTAGGCGACCACTACACTTCCCAAGCTGCAAGCTCCTGAGTCACTGGTTACCTGCAAAGCATGCAGTAAGGGGTCAACAATAATGCTGAGTGAGTTCACTAGTTGTCCAGTTTTAATTACCAAAAACTTGTTTCACCAGTTAATTTATCCGTTTATACATGCCATGGGGAGCTACCCCAAAAGTTAGCAACTAAACTGTTTTTCCAATACCGAACACTAGGTGACCGTTGCGTATCCGCAAGAGTGCCCCGATGTCAATGTTCTATCATCATTGACGGATGCCTGAGTACATTAGTTCACGACCGATCCCATACCTTGGCACGGTGTGAGGTTGGTAAGACCTAAATAGCGCTATCAACTAATAACCCGTTCGCCTGGCCCCGGCGACTAATCGGTATTATGTAGTAGGGACTTTAAGTGATAGAGTTTCGTTTAGTGCCGTTTGTTGCAATCCGTATAAACAGTAATTAACTAAAAGGTTCCCAATAACAAGGGAAGAAAAGTAAGTTGTATCCCTTATAAGGGGATAGTGTTGTTTTAGTTCCGTTTCCCAAACCACCGGGAATACATGCTTTAGGTTGTGAACTCACCTTGGGTTGCTCGGTAGATTAATTACCCTGTCGATCACGTTGGTCACCACGTCCTAGCATGGTTACCAATATAGGTCAAGTCGGGGTACAAGTAAACACGTATAATCTACACATAACTAACACATAGCATGCACAACATATAATTACCCAATAAGTCATTGGGCCCGTCTAAGTTCTTAATCAGCAACAGTTAACAGTTAACACGTAGCCCATCTAAACAGTAACAAGCATATACAGTTAACACACTTGGGCCCAATAACTAACAGCCCAGTCGAGACCAGGTGGTGAGAACACACAGTTGCGAGTCGCAACCGGAGGTTGCGGCTTGTCACGTCTTGGTTACGAGTCGCAACCGGTGTTTCGACGTGTCATGTCTTGGTTACGAGTCGCAACCGCCGTAGTCTCGACTTGTCACGTTTTGGTTGCGAGTCGCAACCGGGCGGTTTCGAGTCGCAACCGGTGGTCTTGAGTTGTCATGGTTTGGTTGCGAGTCGCAACCGGAGGTTTCGAGTCGCAACCTTGGAAACGTGCACAAGAAACCTTCTAGAACCTCTGATGTACTGACCAATAGAATTCTGTTTTCATGAGATTTTGTACTAACCAACCATATTGCAATAACATGTTTCTTTGTCTAATATCACATGAAAATGGATCAAAACAAGCATATTTGAATATTCATATCAACATTCAAACAGTTCATCAAATGTTCATATCAGCCCTCAAACCGTTCATCAAATATTCATGCATATTTAACACATAATCATCATATCCTCATCCTACACAACCTTTTATTTTTCGGGCAGAATTCGTAGCACATAGACTAGATACCAAAGCAACATTTCCCTTCATTTTCTAGCATGAATCATTTATTCAAACACACTAGCTTATCCTTATCATATAGTTATTTCAAGGCATTCATAAGGTTTATAAATAAAACACATTGTTCATCCATTCATCATTCAAACATTGACAACAATCTATTATCTAATAAGCAATATACTCAATCAAATATCCAACTAATCAAATAGTTTGTGCATCATGAACCATCATTTTAAGTCAAACAACTACAATACACTAACCGGTTAGATGGAGGAGTACAAAAGATCGATGAACCAAGTTCCGAGTGACGACCACAAGCTTGAACCGAGATGGTCCGAGATGGTCCGAGATGATCCGAGGGCTCCTTTCGTTGTTGCCGGTTTGATCCGAGAGAGGGAGAGGAGAGGAGGTGAGTTTGATGTTAGAACCTTAGGGTTTTAGTGGTTTTTAGAGAGAGAGAGAGGGAGAGTGTGAGTGAGAGGATGCAAGAGAGTGATGTTGCAAAAATGGTGAAAGTTGTGAGGGTTGGTCATATATATATCGAGTGGGTTAGGGGTTTCCGGGTGGGCTAAGGTTACGGCCCAACCGGCCCAAGTGTTCACGGTTTACTCGAGACCGAGGGTGGTCTCGAGTCGGGTCCTTTGGGGTCTCGGCCCACTCATAACACACATACATATAATATACACACATTCATCACACTTAACATAAGGATCACATAAAGTCATCGAGATAACACGCACTATCATTTAATAACGTATATACACATAATGTTAATACAAGATATTTGCTCGGGAAAACCTAGAGTGTCACATTATCCCCAAGTTTTAAGAACTTTCGTCCCGAAAGTTAAGGCAGCCACTGACAAGCTAGTAAAAGTGAGGGCGTTTCAACGGGGTGTCACATCATCCCCCCGTTAGTTTGGAATTTCGTCCCGAAATTCAGTTGTAGCTTCAGTGCTGGGTGTTTCATTTGGGAACAGCTGGGGATACTTGCGCTTCATCTGGTCTTCCCGCTCCCAGGTAAACTCTGGGCCGCGGCGTGAGTTCCAACGAACTCGTACGAGAGGTATCTGGCTACGTTTGAGGGTTTTGATCTCACGATCCGTGATCTCAACCGGTTCCTCAGTAAAGTGTAGCTGTTCGTCAATAGTAAGTTCCTTGTAAGGAATGACGAGTGTTTCGTCTGATAGACACTTCTTCAGATTAGATACGTGGAAGACGTTGTGCACGGCACTCAGTTCTTCAGGCAGATTCAATCTGTAAGCGGCCGTACCGATCTTTTCGGTAACTTCAAAGGGTCCGACATACCTTGGATTAAGCTTGCCCCGTTTTCCAAAACGGACCACACCCTTCCAGGGTGAGACCTTAAGTAGAGCCCGTTCACCAACCTGGAACTCTTGCGGTTTCCTATCTTTATCGGCGTAGTACTTTTGACGGTCACGAGCTGCCGCCATGCGTTGCCTAATCTGGGCAATCCTTTCTGTGGTGTCGACTACATGTTCCGGGCCTGTGATCTGGCTGTCACCAACCTCAGCCCAGCAGAGAGGCGATCGGCATTTACGGCCGTACAATGCCTCAAAGGGTGCTGCCTGAATGCTGGTGTGGTAGCTGTTGTTGTAGGAGAATTCCACCAACGGTAGGTGCTTCTCCCAATTCTTGCCAAAATCGATCACACAAGCCCTAAGCATGTCTTCGAGGGTTTGGATGGTGCGTTCAGACTGCCCATCCATTTGCGGGTGATAAGCGGTGCTCATGTCTAATCGTGAGCCAAAAGATTTGTGCATGGCTTGCCACAACTCAGAAGTAAAACGCGCATCTCGATCAGAAATAATAGAGGTAGGCACTCCGTGCTTCGAAACCACTTCTTTTAAGTATACCTCTGCTAGGGTAGAGAACTTGTCTGTTTCTTTTATGGCCAAGAAGTGTGCAGACTTAGTTAAGCGATCCACTATTACCCAAATGGTGTCATTTCCGCGCTGAGACCTAGGCAGGCTAGTAACAAAATCCATGGAAATCTGCTCCCATTTCCATTGCGGGATTTCTGGTTGTTGGAGTAGGCCTGATGGTTTCTGATACTCAGCCTTGACCCTTGCACAAGTTAAACACTTCCTGACATAGGTTGCTATGTGAGCTTTCATGCCAGGCCACCAATAGGTAGCCCTCAAGTCGTGGTACATCTTATCTGAACCTAGATGTACTGAGTAACGGGACTTGTGAGCTTCATCCATCACGAGGTCACGTAAATTTCCATAAAGCGGAACCCATATGCGTCCGGCCACATAGTAAGCACCGTCTTCCTTTTGTTCCAATCGTTGTCTCGATCCTCGCAGGGACTCGGCCCTGATGTTCTCGGCTTTCAATGCTTCAACCTGAGCATTTCGAATTTGGTTAGGGAGGTTCGAGTGGATAGTGAGCTGTAAGGCACGAACACGCTTGGGTTTGGTTTCCTTTCTGCTGAGGGCATCGGCTACCACATTAGCCTTGCCTGGATGGTATTTAATTGCACACTCGTAGTCATTTAGGAGTTCGACCCATCGGCGTTGCCGCATATTCAACTCCTTTTGTCCCATTATGTGCTGGAGACTCTTGTGATCAGTGTAAATCGTGCACTTGGTGCCGTACAAGTAGTGTCTCCAAAGCTTGAGCGCGAAGACCACAGCTCCAAATTCTAAGTCATGCGTCGTATAGTTCCGTTCGTGGACCTTGAGTTGTCGCGAGGCGTAAGCAATAACTTTCTCGCGTTGCATCAATACGCAGCCAAGTCCTTGAATAGAAGCGTCGCAGTAAACGACGAAGTCGTCGGTACCTTCGGGTAAGGAAAGAATAGGAGCACTACAAAGGTTTTTCTTTAGTTCCTGGAAGGCAGATTCCTGAGGATCACTCCATTTGTAAGCAACACCCTTTTGGGTGAGTGTCGTAAGTGGTTGAGCGATCTTAGAGAATCCCTTGATAAATCTTCGATAGTATCCCGCCAATCCCAAGAATTGGCGAACTTCGGTCGGAGTCTTAGGCACAGGCCAATTCTTGATGGATTCAATCTTAGCAGGGTCAACATGAATCCCTTCCTGATTGACGATGTGCCCAAGGAAATGAACTTCTCTAAGCCAGAAATCACATTTCGAGAATTTGGCGTACAGTTGCTCATTGCGAAGGAGTTCGAGAATAAGACGTAGGTGTTGTTCATGCTCCTCTTGGCTCTTCGAGTAGATTAGGATGTCGTCAATGAATACGATTACGAACTTATCGAGGTAGGGTTTGCATACTCGGTTCATGAGATCCATGAAGATTGCAGGTGCGTTGGTCATTCCGAAAGGCATAACGAGGAATTCGTAGTGACCATAGCGGGTTCTGAAAGCAGTCTTAGAGATGTCCGCATCGCGAACTCTCAGCTGGTGATAACCCGATCGCAGATCAATCTTGGAATAATAGCTCGACCCTTGCAGCTGGTCGAACAGGTCGTCGATACGGGGAAGTGGATAACGATTCTTGATGGTAACCTTGTTAAGTTCGCGGTAGTCGATGCACATTCGGAATGAGCCATCTTTCTTTTTGACGAAGAGCACTGGGGCTCCCCAGGGTGATGAACTAGGACGGATAAAACCTTTGTCCAAAAGTTCTTGTAGCTGAGTAGAAAGCTCCTTGAGCTCCGCGGGGGCTAATCGATAAGGTGCACGAGCTATAGGCGCTGCTCCGGGAGCTAGCTCGATTTGAAATTCGACCTGACGGTGAGGAGGGAGTCCAGGTAGTTCCTCCGGGAATACCTCAGGGTAGTCGCGTACCACTGGAAAATCTTCAATCCTGTTTTCCGTTTTCTGTGTGTCGGTAATGAGTGCTAAGATAGCGGTGTGCCCTTTTCGTAGATACTTCTGGGCCTTTAAGAATGAAATGATGCCTGTGACTTCTCCGCTCTTGTCGCCTTGAACTATAAGGGGTTTGCCAGGGGGACGGGGAATACGAATAGCTTTCTCTTGGCAGAGGATTTCAGCTCGATGCTTGGATAACCAATCCATACCAATAATGACGTCGAAGCTTCCAAGAATGATGGGGAAAAGATCAATACAGAAGGTCTGACCAGACAACTCTAATTTGCAGTCACGAATTATGTGTGAGGCCTCGAGGTTTCTACCATTAGCTATTTCAACGGTGTGCTTAGAGCTCAGCGGCGTGAGAGTGAGCTTAAGTTTCTTACTAATACGTAGGGATACATAACTAGCATCTGCTCCGGAATCAAATAGCATGGAAACATAACGATCATTAAGTAGGAACTTACCCGCTACAACGTTGGGGTCATTCCTCGCTTCCCCAGCTCCAATCACAAAAGCTTTTCCTCTAGCACCATTTCCAGCATTGTTGTTATTGTTCCCAGCACCCTGATTGTTGTTGTTTTGATTCAGTTCAGGGCAATCCTTTCGCATGTGCCCCATTGCTCCACACTTGAAGCATCCACGGTTGTTTCCTTGTTGCTGCTGTTGCTGTGGTGGTTGCTGATTCTGCCTAGCGGGGAACTGGCTTCGGCAGTCTTTGGCTTCATGCCCCATCTTGTTGCATCGCTGACACTGACCTTTTCCACATGGCCCATTGTGATGTCGGTTACATTTGTTACACTTAGGGTAGTTCCCTCGATAGCCACCCTGTTGCTGAGGGCCCTTGTTGCTTTCAGTCTTCCTTTGTTGAACTGGGGCCTGAGTGGGGTTAGCATCCTTTCCCTGACTTCCATCCCACTTTCGCTTGTTATCGCCAGAAGTTCCAGCAGTAGCACCGATCCTCTGGGGCAGCTTGCCCTCTTCCACAGCCTGATTGGTGAGTTTGTGAGCAAGACGAACCACGGGCTGTATGGTGTTGAGGTTGGCTGAGGTCACATGACTTCTGATTTCTGGGACCAAGCCTTTGATGTACAATTCGACCCTTCGATACATAGGTTGGGACATGTTTGGGCAAAGTGCAGCATAGTCGTTGGACTGCTTGGTGTAGGTCTCAATCTCTGACCCAACCATCTTGAGTGCATAGTACTCGTTCTCGAGTTTGTGGATGTCATCCCTGTGACAGTACTCCTCTTTGATCATGTCCTTGAAATCTTCCCATGCAGTAGCATTAGCAGTTTCCAGACCAAGCATCTGAATCTGTGCTTTCCACCATGAAAGCGCGTTTCCTTCAAGCGTACCAGTTGCGTACTTAACCCAGTTAGCAGGGGGACACTCGCAGACAGCGAAGACAGCTTCGGCCTTTTCAATCCAGTGCAAAAGGCCTATGGCACCCTCAGTGCCGTTGAAAGGGAGAGGCTTGCCATCCATGAAGGTTTTGAAAGTACAAACACGTGGTTGCGCAGGCGCAGGCTGACCTGTTGCGAGAAATGGAGCGAATAGGTTTAGAGGTGAAAAGACGATGTGGGGGTAGGATCTAAACATCCTATAGCAACGAGTTTACCTCCAGGGTGAGCTGCGAAAGCTGCAGCCACTGTGTTGAGCAAGTTAGCGAATTGAGCCTGAGTCATGTTAACGCTTCCTCTTCCGCGTCCACTCATTGTCTTCATAACCAGAAAACATAGTATGAGTGTGATGTCGTAACGTAGCGAGAATAAGATAGAAGAGAGATGTGTATCTATCTAATTAGGCACACTAGTATGTATAGTAGAGCAGTCAACATAAGATAAATAAGCATGTAAGCACAAGTCCGAGCTACGAGGTCTAGTATGTCGAGTCTTGCCCTTGGAGTGTAGTGTCGTCACGAGTCACGGGTTATAGTCTGGTTTTTCTCAAAAAGACTCTTCTTTTTAAAACCAAGTTCACTATAACCAATGGCTCTGATACCAATCTGTCACACCCCCAAATTCCACCTGCGGAGTACCGTCCGCTTGAGGGCGTGACCGACCAGGATCCAGCCACCAATTATACTGAGCATTGGATAATAGTAAGGATGATTGCCAACCATAATGGTTAGTAAACACCATAGTTTAAAGTTCAAATGTTTAGGTTCAAATAACAGTTAAGTAAGTAGCGGAAGCATAGATAAAATAGTTTAAACAATGTTCATAGTTCAAATTAATTAGAACCCAACATGCGGGTTTAGGCGACCACTACACTTCCCAAGCTGCAAGCTCCTGAGTCACTGGTTACCTGCAAAGCATGCAGTAAGGGGTCAACAATAATGCTGAGTGAGTTCACTAGTTGTCCAGTTTTAATTACCAAAAACTTGTTTCACCAGTTAATTTATCCGTTTATACATGCCATGGGGAGCTACCCCAAAAGTTAGCAACTAAACTGTTTTTCCAATACCGAACACTAGGTGACCGTTGCGTATCCGCAAGAGTGCCCCGATGTCAATGTTCTATCATCATTGACGGATGCCTGAGTACATTAGTTCACGACCGATCCCATACCTTGGCACGGTGTGAGGTTGGTAAGACCTAAATAGCGCTATCAACTAATAACCCGTTCGCCTGGCCCCGGCGACTAATCGGTATTATGTAGTAGGGACTTTAAGTGATAGAGTTTCGTTTAGTGCCGTTTGTTGCAATCCGTATAAACAGTAATTAACTAAAAGGTTCCCAATAACAAGGGAAGAAAAGTAAGTTGTATCCCTTATAAGGGGATAGTGTTGTTTTAGTTCCGTTTCCCAAACCACCGGGAATACATGCTTTAGGTTGTGAACTCACCTTGGGTTGCTCGGTAGATTAATTACCCTGTCGATCACGTTGGTCACCACGTCCTAGCATGGTTACCAATATAGGTCAAGTCGGGGTACAAGTAAACACGTATAATCTACACATAACTAACACATAGCATGCACAACATATAATTACCCAATAAGTCATTGGGCCCGTCTAAGTTCTTAATCAGCAACAGTTAACAGTTAACACGTAGCCCATCTAAACAGTAACAAGCATATACAGTTAACACACTTGGGCCCAATAACTAACAGCCCAGTCGAGACCAGGTGGTGAGAACACACAGTTGCGAGTCGCAACCGGAGGTTGCGGCTTGTCACGTCTTGGTTACGAGTCGCAACCGGTGTTTCGACGTGTCATGTCTTGGTTACGAGTCGCAACCGCCGTAGTCTCGACTTGTCACGTTTTGGTTGCGAGTCGCAACCGGGCGGTTTCGAGTCGCAACCGGTGGTCTTGAGTTGTCATGGTTTGGTTGCGAGTCGCAACCGGAGGTTTCGAGTCGCAACCTTGGAAACGTGCACAAGAAACCTTCTAGAACCTCTGATGTAATGACCAATAGAATTCTGTTTTCATGAGATTTTGTACTAACCAACCATATTGCAATAACATGTTTCTTTGTCTAATATCACATGAAAATGGATCAAAACAAGCATATTTGAATATTCATATCAACATTCAAACAGTTCATCAAATGTTCATATCAGCCCTCAAACCGTTCATCAAATATTCATGCATATTTAACACATAATCATCATATCCTCATCCTACACAACCTTTTATTTTTCGGGCAGAATTCGTAGCACATAGACTAGATACCAAAGCAACATTTCCCTTCATTTTCTAGCATGAATCATTTATTCAAACACACTAGCTTATCCTTATCATATAGTTATTTCAAGGCATTCATAAGGTTTATAAATAAAACACATTGTTCATCCATTCATCATTCAAACATTGACAACAATCTATTATCTAATAAGCAATATACTCAATCAAATATCCAACTAATCAAATAGTTTGTGCATCATGAACCATCATTTTAAGTCAAACAACTACAATACACTAACCGGTTAGATGGAGGAGTACAAAAGATCGATGAACCAAGTTCCGAGTGACGACCACAAGCTTGAACCGAGATGGTCCGAGATGATCCGAGGGCTCCTTTCGTTGTTGCCGGTTTGATCCGAGAGAGGGAGAGGAGAGGAGGTGAGTTTGATGTTAGAACCTTAGGGTTTTAGTGGTTTTTAGAGAGAGAGAGAGAGGGAGAGTGTGAGTGAGAGGATGCAAGAGAGTGATGTTGCAAAAATGGTGAAAGTTGTGAGGGTTGGTCATATATATATCGAGTGGGTTAGGGGTTTCCGGGTGGGCTAAGGTTACGGCCCAACCGGCCCAAGTGTTCACGGTTTACTCGAGACCGAGGGTGGTCTCGAGTCGGGTCCTTTGGGGTCTCGGCCCACTCATAACACACATACATATAATATACACACATTCATCACACTTAACATAAGGATCACATAAAGTCATCGAGATAACACGCACTATCATTTAATAACGTATATACACATAATGTTAATACAAGATATTTGCTCGGGAAAACCTAGAGTGTCACATTGAGAGAGCTCAGCTGCCGCCATGCCAGTGCCATGGTCAGACACACTCTCCTCTGCAGACATTTCGACCCTTACCTCCAGATTATGCTGCCCGTCTCTTTACACTAGAGCAGCAGGTTGCTTCTATCATTCGTACCCAGCGAGCCATGGAGGAGGACTGGCTCCAGTTACGTCGTTTGTTTTACACCCACTTTCCCCCTCCTCCACCACCATCTGTATAGAGCTCATCAGTACTGTTTGGGTAGACGAGGATGAGAAGACGGCGATTGTTGGACTGCACAGCATTTTTGGAGACTACATCTGATTCTGACTTTTGTTGACATGTATTTGACATTAACATGATATAGTTTTTGGACAGGGGTGATGTAGCCCCTAGTTGATTGATGACTGTATGATACAGGGATGTACTGATACACTTACTATGTGGTCTCGATATATGGCAATCGCAGTATTCTCATCATATTTGATTCGCTTGATCACTTATTTGTATTTTTATGACATGGGATGTTATGTGATTGGTATTTGTGATGTATTGATAACATGAGATGTTATGTGATTATACTATTACTATCGTTATATACGTACACTACATTATGACCTGACTTACGTATTATAACATCGGAGCTTTACTATGGCCTGACCAACTTAAACCATCTTTTAGAAGATGCCACCAAGACGTGAGACACGCATGCCTACTAATGAGGCAGAACTCCAGCAGATTATTGCTGCTGCCATAGCACAGTATGCAGCATCTCAGCCCGGAACGAGCGGAAGTATTAACCAAGGCAATAACAATCCACCTCACGGTAATACCTAAGTCATTAAGACATACCGTGACCTAATTGGATATCTTTAGCGATGATGCTAATGCCATTCATATGTTATAACGTATGTGCAGGGTGCACCTACAAGCAGTTCTTAGACTGCAAGCCCGTAAACTTTGATGGCACAGGAGGTGCTGTCGCCTTTGTTCGTTGGGCTGAGAAAACCGAATCTGTTCTACGTATGAGCAAGTGCGCGCTGGATCAGCAAGTCACCTATATCTCA
Organism: Helianthus tuberosus; assembly: GCA_030545235.1. NCBI lineage: Eukaryota > Viridiplantae > Streptophyta > Magnoliopsida > Asterales > Asteraceae > Helianthus > Helianthus tuberosus. The sequence continues at coordinate 142,869,996 of CM060366.1, forward strand.
GGGCTGTTTCTAGATGGAGCCCTATCCTGGTGGAATCTACAAGTACAGACACTAGGCGAAGCTGCTGCCTACGCGCTGACCTGGACCGAACTAAAGGAACTCATGCGCAAAAAGTACTGTTCCCGCGCAGAAATCCAGCGATTGGAGACCGAGTTCTGGCACTTGAAAATGGACGGTCCAAAGGTAGCAGAATACGTTCAAAGATTCCATGACTTATCTCAAGTGGTTCCTTACATGGTTACACCAGAATACAAGCGAATCGAGCGCTTCATTTGGGGATTAGCTCCTCAAATCATAAGCATGGTGACCTCATCTAAGCCTGCAACCATTACTGAGGCGATTGATTTGAGCATAGCTCTCACTGAGGAAGCGATCCGCCTAAACAAGTTTGATGAGATCAAGACGAAGAAGACAGAGACTCATGTCGAGTCATCAGGAGGTAACAAACGGAAGTTCTCAAACTTCAAGCAGGGCGCCAGTGTGGCGGTTAAGAAAGGAGGATCAGACACACCAGCTCAGGTTACAGCTGGTAGAAGGAAGAAAGGAAAAGGGTACATGGGCACCCAACCCAAGTGCAACGTCTGCCAACGCCACCATTCTGGTCATTGCGGGTCAAAAGTATGCGAAGCATGTGGGAAACGTGGCCACTCGAAGGACACTTGTTGGGCCACTGCTGGTCAGGGAGGCCAGGGAGGATTCGGAAACAGAAATTACAACCGGGGTGGGAATGGAAATCGCCCACATGGAAACTATGGAGGTAACGAGAATCGAGGCAACAATGCTAACCAAGCGGGCGTTGTGAATCATAATCAGAGGAATGACCAAGCTGGTGGAAACGGGCAAAGACTTGGGTGTTTTCACTGCGGTGATATCGGGCATTTTAAGAAGAACTGCCCAGACTTAAACCAAGCCCGTGGAAGAGTGTTCCAACTCGAAGCAAGGGAAGCGCGCCAGGATCCCAATGTTGTTACTGGTACGTTCCCTGTGAATCAACGCTATGCATCCGTTTTATTTGATACTGGTGCCGATTATAGCTTCGTGTCGCTAGGATTTAAGAATATGCTTGGTCTAGCCGCTAATAAGTTAGATATTCCCTACTCGATCGAATTGGCCAATGGGAAGTTAGTAGAAGCCAATGAAGTTATTAGAGGTTGTGTGATCGAATTAGGAGAGCGTGAGTTCGCTCTAGATCTACTACCAGTCCAGTTGGGAAGCTTCGATGTGGTGGTAGGAATGGATTGGTTATCAGGCAACAAAGCAGAGATAGTTTGTCATGAGAAGGTTGTTCGTATCCCAATCGATGATGGTGAGACCATTGTTGTTCATGGAGAAAAGCGTGAGACGCCGTTGAGGATTATCAGCTGCTTGAAGGCAAGGAAGTGTTTACAGAAAGGATGTGTTGCCTTCCTGGCACACATTGTGGATAAGAAGGCTGCTGAGCCAAGAATCGAAGACATCCCTGTCGTAAGGGAGTATCCAGAAGTCTTCCCAGAAGACTTGCCTGGAGTGCCACCTCAGAGATAAGTAGAGTTTCACATTGACTTAGTTCCAGGCGCCGCGCCTGTGGCTAAGGCACCCTATAGACTTGCTCCGTCTGAGATTCAAGAATTGTCGACGCAACTTCAAGAGTTGTTAGACAAGGGATTTATCCGACCAAGCTTCTCGCCTTGGGGAGCTCCGGTCCTGTTTGTCAAAAAGAAGGACGGTAGTTTCCGTATGTGCATCGACTACCGGGATCTGAACAAGCTGACGATCAAGAATAGGTATCCTCTGCCAAGAATTGATGATCTGTTCGACCAACTTCAAGGTTCCAGCTTTTATTCAAAGATCGATCTTCGATCTGGATACCATCAGTTAAGGATACAAGAGGAAAGCATTCCGAAGACAGCCTTCAGAACTCGTTATGGACACTACGAGTTCCTCGTGATGCCATTTGGTTTGACAAACGCACCCGCGGTATTCATGGATCTAATGAATAGAGTTTGCAAGCCGTACTTGGATAAGTTCGTGATTGTATTCATCGATGACATTTTAATTTATTCAAAGACGAAGGCCGAACACGAGCAGCATCTTAGAGCCATTCTAGAGCTGCTGAAGAAGGAACAGCTGTATGCCAAATTCTCTAAGTGCGAGTTTTGGCTACGAGAGGTGCAATTCCTTGGGCACGTGGTAAATGGAGATGGAATCCATGTGGATCCCACCAAGATCGAGGCGATCAAGGATTGGGAAACGCCAAAGACGCCAACCGAGATTCGGCAATTCTTGGGTTTGGCTGGCTATTACCGAAGGTTCATTGAGGATTTTTCAAAAATCGCTCAACCTTTGACGCTCCTCACCCAGAAGGATAAGACGTTTGATTGGGGAATCAAGCAGGAGGAAGCCTTCCAGATATTGAAGGATAAGCTCTGCAACGCGCCTATCTTAGCTCTACCAGAAGGTACTGATGATTTTGTGGTATACTGCGACGCATCGCGCCAAGGATTGGGTTGCGTGTTGATGCAACGCTAGAAGGTTATTGCTTACGCATCGCGTCAGTTGAAAGTGCACGAAAAGAACTATACCACACACGATTTAGAGCTTGGCGTAGTGGTTTTTGCTTTAAAGATCTGGAGACACTACCTTTATGGTACGAAGTGTACAATCTTCACGGATCACAAGAGCCTACAACATATATTCAACCAGAAGGAGTTGAATATGAGGCAAAGACGATGGGTCGAATTGTTGAACGACTACGACTGCGAGATAAAGTATCATCCAGGGAAGGCGAATGTAGTCGCCGACGCCTTAAGTTGTAAAGAGAGAATCAAGCCCATAAGGGTTAGGGCTTTGGAAATGATTGTCCGAACCGATCTTTCCTTGCGCATTCGTGCCGCGCAGAAGGAAGCTCTCAAGGAAGGAAACCTTGAAGAGGAATATCTCCGTGGGATGGAGAAACTTTTGGTACCAAACGAGGAAGGGACGTTATGTTTTGAGAAAAGGATTTGGGTTCCTCTGTTTGGTGGGTTAAGGAAAGTTATCTTTGATGAAGCTCACAAGTCACGGTACTCTATCCACCCTGGATCGGAAAAGATGTACCAGGATCTCAAAGATTATTATTGGTGGCCTAGGATGAAAGGCGATGTTGCTGTGTACGTGAGCAAATGTTTAACATGCGCTAAGGTTAAAGCGGAATACCAGAAGCCTTCAGGACTTCTGCAACAGCCTGAAATTCCCAAGTGGAAATGGGAACAAATCTCCATGGATTTTATTACAAAATTGCCAAGGACGCCAAGAGGCCACGATATGATTTGGGTGATAGTTGACCGCCTAACAAAGTCCGCACACTTTCTGCCAATCAAGGAGAAAGACAGTACTAGTAAACTTGCGGAAATTTACATGAGAGAGATTGTCGCACGCCATGGAGTACCTCTCTTGATCATCTCTGATAGAGACGGAAGGTTTGTGTCTAGGATATGGCAATCCTTCCAAGAAGCGTTTGGATCCCAATTGAATCTGAGCACTGCATTTCATCCGCAAACTGACGGCCAGAGCGAGCGAACGATACAGACTTTGGAAGACATGCTGAGAGCGTGTGTTATGGATTTAGGCGGTAGCTGGGATAAGAATTTGCCTTTGGTCGAATTTTCATACAACAACAGCTACCACACCAGTATTGGTGTCGCGCCATTCGAAGCCCTTTACGGACGCAAGTGCCGATCACCTCTATGTTGGGCTGACGCAGGTGATAGGCAACTCGCTGGTCCCGAGATCGTCCAAGAGACGACAGACAAGATCGCGCAGATTCTTAAACACATCGAAGCAGCTCGCCACAGACAGAAGGCCTATGCGGATCCAAACCGGAAACATGTGGATTTCCAAGTTGGAGAAATGGTTTTATTAAAGGTATCACCCTGGAAGGGGGTGGCACGCTTTGGGAAGCGTGGGAAGTTAAATCCGCGCTACATTGGTCCCTTCAGGATTCTGGAAAGGATAGGACTAGTAGCATACAAGTTGGACCTGCCTGCTGAACTGAATGGTGTTCACGATACATTTCATGTATCCAATCTAAAGAAAAGTCCAACTCAAGTTGACGTTGCCATTCCCACCGACGAGATTCATGTTGACGACACGCTCCACTTCGTTGAAGAACCTGTTGAGGTCACAGATTGGAAAGTTAACAAGACCCGCCGGAGCAGTGTCAAGCTCGTCAAAGTTCGTTGGAATGCCAGACATGGTCCTGAGTTCACCTGGGAGCGTGAGGACCGGATGAAAGAAAAATACCCCCACCTTTTTCCTAGGAACCCTGCATCTAGTAGCAGAACTTAAATTTCGGGACGAAATTTATTTAACGGGGGGAGAATGTGACAACCCGCACTAAACCAGGTATCCGTACGACTTAATTAATGATTAATTACTGCTTAATTACTGTGCTTGATTGAACTAGCTGATGAACTGCTACTTGATATCTGATACATGTACTTACTTGCATCATACTCTGCTTATCGTCACTACATTATTTACATGCTAAACCCTAGTGACAAACATGATGCACAAAAAGCACAGTAGCACTATCACGGATAACCTACTGAACATGCTGATAAAGCCAGCATCAGGCAAACACTGCCTCTAAGGCCTGTAAGAGCCTGAGATGTTTTGCTACACTAGCAGTGAGTGTAGGGATATAAGGGTTGTGGAACTGCGTCTCTAGGAATAAGTTACAATGACTGGATGTGCCTAAAACGTACTCTAAGCACAAAACACAGCACTTTAATAAATAATCCAGCTTCTAGCTGACTAGTAAAGTGCCAAAACATGGGGAAAATAACACTAGACACTTTCCAAAGTGTCAGGAATAAATTGTGTCACTAAAAAGAATAATAATGACACTTTAAAGCTTTATTAAGCGCTTTAACGGATTACTATCCAACCGAACAACCGGACTTTACCCGGAACATGAAAATATTGTTATTTTCACTATTTATATTTTTCTGAGCCAGTTAGGGTCCCTGATTACCCTAACACCCGCCGTAACACATAACATACAAGTAACCAAGTTAATTACTTAACTTACCCTAACTATTTACCTAATGGCTAGTTAAAATCGAACCAAGGGACCCCCCCCCCAACCGAATCGGTCACCTAGGGGACACCCCCCATGTACTTGTTGATTTGCTAAATCTTCTATGCTTAGTATCTAGCCTACATAATTACCATTGGTTAATATACACTAACTTTGTCTATAAGTTAACACTTAAACATTAGAGATCATTATCACAACACAACACCACAACAAACTCTCTCCCTCTTGCTCTACCATTCTCGGCCGAACACCCCTCTTACATCCATCATACTTTCGGTTCTTGATCATCACATTCCATCATCATACAAGTGTTAGAGGTCTCGAATAAGGAGTCTTGGAGCAAGCGGAACACGGAGGACCTCTTTCTTTGGCTTTTATCCACCTCTTTTGCGCATAGATTCTTCCCTAGCCTCGAGCTAGAGGTATAATACTTAAAACTCGTATTTGAACTATTCTAGAGTGGTTAAAAGGATTTGTATCGGTTAAATCTCGTTAAAATGCAATATGATGCACAAAAGTTTACTTAAAACACTAAAAATGGTGGTTAATAGCATATATGTTGTGTAAAAGTTGTAGTATTCGAAATGTGTGATTATTTAGACCCGATCTATGTTGTGGTAGCTCGGATCATCGTTTAACCCGGTTTGGTAAGATCGTGGATCTTAACATAAGCTTGTTTTAAATGATACGAGGGTTAAAAGATGAAACTCTACCACACATGAAACACGAACTTGTGTAAAAGTGTTTTGACTTGTACAATAGTGATTAAAACTAGTAGATCTACGTATCTACAACCGGTATTTTCAAAGAACCACGTATCAAGAAAATTATGTATTTTAAAAGATGGACCTTACACTAACAAGCATGGTTTTTATAAAACCACAAGTGTGTAAGCACTTGTGAAATAAAAAGATCCGACAAAGAACTAGTTTTGTCAAATGTTACTAGAAGTTGTAAAGATGGATTTTCTCTAAAAACGAGGTTTTTACAAAATCGGATTATTTACACAAAAGATCCATTAAAAGTAAAGAGATTTACTACGTATTTTTAGACAAACCACAAGTTTGTATATTTTTGCGATTTTGTCTATCTTTGACTAGTTAAAATGTTGAAGAGTGGTTTGATAATGTTGAGAACATTGGTTGATTTGATTTGTTAAAGAAAATGATACGCTTGAAAGCGTGGCCACCTCCAGTTACAGAGGAAACTCTGGCGAAATTTTTCTAAAAATCTAACACTTAAAACTACTTACACTACAAGTGTTAGAATCATGTTTGACATGTTTTCCAAACATAAATTTCGCCATGACTTTATTTACTAAATATTCAGAGGTGGGATTTTCACAAAGTTTAACGTGATAAATATATATATTTTTCACACACTGTTTATGATTATTTTGTGAAATACATAAATATTATTTTTAGAGTAAAAATAATATTTACGAACGTTAACGAATCCAAAATAATACGAACGCTTTCACCATAAATATATAAGTTACACCGGTAAGTATTTTACCACTCGATTGTTAAAACGTAACTTACGCACTTACGAAATATTTATGAACGCGTATTTTAACAACGTATTATTGGAGAAAAATTATGTGAAATGAAAATATAATATTTTTGAGAAAAATACTTATATTTTGGAATTGGAAAGGTATATATATATTAAGTGAGACTTAATGATATAATTTGAACGCACATGTATTGAATCCCCCATCCTTGGGAAGGAAATTAACTACCAAGTATATACAGAACGTAAACACGAAATAGTTGTCTAACTATTTCCCAAAAGATTTAACTATAAAGCTAAGGCACGGCCGTCCGTCTAATAGAATTAGCACTTGTAGGTCGTCGCACAGCTTTCTGATTTGGAGATACTTGGTAGAGACGCTTCACTGTGAGTTCATGTCCCCCCTTTTCTCTAACTGTTTTCAGTTTTCTTAACTGCGGGGGTGAAATACATGTTACTTTGTTTACAAGTACTATTATACACGGTATGTTAACGTAAGGAGGTTTACTACTTAGATCATGTGAATGGGTAGGCAGAACACCGAGGGACAGTAGCGGTAGATCTATCTGGGTGTAGCGAGCCCAACTCTAGGCCCAACAGAACGGACCTCTAAGAGGACCAACAGAACGGACCTTGAGTGACTTTGTGCCCGACGCATAAATTGGCTAGGTTGAGTCTTCCTACTTGCATTTCACAACATGCTAATGGCCTTGCAAACCATTGGTGATCTCTTTTCCTTACACTGCTACATACCAGGGAACTTTTATACTTACAAGTGTTTTACATACTCACTTGCACATGAACTCGCTCAACATTATTGTTGATTTTTCAACTTACATGTATTTCAGGAAATTAACAGGATCTGGCACGGTATGATGTGTTTTCCCGCTGCATATTGGGTTCCAAGGTCATCCCGGTTTAGGAAATGTGACTCTTTCCTGGACAAGTCACAAATCTTAAACTGCGTTTGTTTCATGTTACTGTTTATGTTGCTTAAGACAATGTTTTATGTTACGGTGTTGTAAGTTTCTAAGACAATGGTATGTTACTCTGATTTTAAAACTTAATCAAACGGATGATCTTGCATGATTTTACTTCATATAGCTTTGTTATGGTTAAGCTATGGTATTAAGAAGTCACACCAAAATTAACCACGCTTCCGCAAAGCCAGGGTGTGACATAACGGGTGCCGGGCAGCCACACTCTTGGTGAGGACGAGAACCGAGTAGTGCTTTTGTGTCTCAGAATATGCCAACTAGAAAATTGCCTAAGGTTTGGTGACTTCCTATGTCGTGTCACATGTTAATGGCCTTGCAACCCATTAACAATCCTGATACTTAAAGGAATACTTTATTACATAAGATTCATACCATACTAAAACTGGATTTATACTTGAAGTACGTGGGTTACTCAAGAAAACTTGATTTATACTTGAGTACGTGGGTTACTCAAGAAAACTTGAATTATTCATGAGTACGTGGTGTACACATGAATACTTGATTTATCTATGAAAACTTGATTTATACATGACACAAACTATGTTTTCATACAAAGTATACAAACGTGAAATACAAAAACTACATGAATTCACACCAACATTATGTTGACTTTTTTCCAAAACTCACATGTATTTCAGGTAACTAGAAGTGGATATGCGCGCGGTCTTACTCATGCTCGTGGATGTCGTTTATGTTTGTCTTAAATAAGTTGTAAACTTTCAGACAAAGTGTCTTTTCGTGATGTAAACTCTTAACTATGTTTTCAGTAATGTAATGTTGGAAGTTATTTTTGAGCATGTAGTATGTTTACCTTTCGTATGCAATGAGAACCTTTCATGATCACACCTCGTGCTTCCACCGCAGAAAGGGGTGTGACAGATTGGTATCAGAGCTGCGATTGTAGTGAACCAGGATTCCTTCTCGAGTCTAGTCTACAATCTCTAGGATCCTTTCACGAAAACAATTTTTCAAAGAGTTTTCATTGCATAAAACATCCCGCGACATCCACTACCTGAAACTGTTTGCAAGAGTCTAGAAAAGACACTACGAGACTTAGGGTGCACTGGAGTAGCACTCGTCTGTGATTGAGAGTTAATTGCAATTATGTGTGATAATTGATATTTACACATACTAGAAGTAGAATGTCACAAGTATACGTGACTTTACCTTAAAGCAATGGCCTATCTGAAGGAAGAAATACGGGGATGAAACGAACTGTGCGGACTGTGCAAGGAGTTACGTAATTATGGATGCATACATAATTATGAAATTCAGTGCACAGAAATCACAGCAAGTCTTGTCACGTATAGATTCCCTCAGTGCAAGCCTACTAAGTACTATGCTAGAGTAATAATTGTTTGATGTCACTTATGTGGTATATACCTGTGAATATATATACTACTACTGTCTAGTATGACGATATCAAACAAATGTTTAACCCTGTTGTGTTATGTTCTGTCAGAACATGGCACCCAGGAAAGCTGTGAATGCTCGTAATGATGATCAACCTCCTCCTCCCCCACTGCCAAGAACTGCTGAAGAGCTGAACGCTCTACTGGAAGAGAGGATCTCCGCTGCTATCGCCCAATACGAGGCAAACCGTACTCAAGACAGTGGAGGACCAAGCAATGCTAGACGTAACGGGCATGGAGATTCGTCTGGAGGAAACGCAGCTCAAGGCTGCACTTTCAAGCAGTTCCTCGACTGCAAGCCGATGAACTATGACGGCACAGGAGGTGCAGTAGCGTTTGTACGCTGGACGGAGAAGACTGAAGCTACTATCCGCATGAGCAAGTGTACCGCGGATCAGCAAGTCACTTTTGCTACTGGGCTGTTTCTCGATGAAGCTCTGACTTGGTGGAACTTGCAAGCCCAAACCTTGGGCGACGATGCCGCTTATGGCCTAACTTGGGATGAACTGAAGGAAAGAATGAGAGAGAAGTATTGCTCTCGTGCTGAACTCCAAAGGCTGGAAACGGAGTTCTGGCACTTGACTATGGAAGGTGCTGACATTAATGGTTATACTCGAAGGTTCCATGATCTGTCTATAGTGCTTCCCTACATGGTGACTCCCGAATTCAAGCGCGTTGAGCGCTACATTTGGGGACTGGCCCCAGAGTTTCGTGGCATGGTGACGTCGGACAAACCACAAACAATCACCGAGGCTGTAACTCTGGCTGTCAGCCTTACTGAAGATTGTGTTCGTATGAAGAAGTTATCGTTGAACCCAACAGAGAAGACCGAGACACATGCTGAGTCGTTCGGTGACAAGAAAAGAAAGCATTTGAATCTGAATCAAGCAACTCGCAACAAAAAAGGTTTCAGCAAGAAGCGCGACACTAACCCGCCTCAGGAGACGAAAACCCTTGCAACCAAAGGATACCAAGGCACCATGCCTAAATGCCAAAAATGTAAGTATCATCATGAAGGAGCTTGTCGCATTCCAAGGTGCGACAAATGTGGAAGGTTGGGTCATCAAACAAAAGATTGTTGGGGAAAAGGAAAGAACCGGAATGGAAATGGTGCTGGTAACAAGAATGGTAACGGGAAGGGGCGGAACCAAGGATGCTTCAGATGTGGAAGCAATGATCATTTCATGAAGGACTGCCCAGAGGGAAACAATGCTCAGGCTTGGGCATTTGTGATTGGAGCAAAGAACGCATGCGAGGACCCTAACGTGGTCACCGGTACGTTTCTCATTAACAATCACTTTGCATCCATATTATTTGACACTGGCGCCGATTATAGCTTCATATCTGTGGAATTTAAACGCATGCTTGGAATAGAATCTAGTAGATTAGAAATTCCTTATTCCATAGAACTAGCCAACAGTAAACTTTTTGAATCGGGCGAAGTCGTTAGAGGCTGCTCATTGGAACTTGGTGAACGAAATTTTAGCATCGACCTCTTACCTATTCAATTGGGTAGTTTCGATGTAGTAGTCGGCATGGACTGGTTGTCCAAGAACAAAGCTGAAGTTATTTGTCACGAGAAAATCATTCGCATCCCTTTGGCGAATGATGAAACTCTCATCGTGCATGGAGAAAAAAGAGACGCACTCTTCGAATCATCATTTGTATGAAGGCACAAAAGTGCTTAAGGAAAGGATGTGTTGCCTTCCTAGCACACGTGGTAGATAAGAAGGCTGAGAAGCCGAAACTCGAAGACATTCCTGTGGTGAAGGAATTTCCTGATGTTTTTCCCGAAGATCTGCCAGGATTACCTCTGCAACGACAAGTCGAATTCCATATAGACTTGGTTCCAGGAGCCGCTCCTGTAGCCAAGGCTCCCTATCGACTTGCGCCATCCGAAATGCAAGAATTATCTACACAACTCCAGGAGTTGTTGGATAAGGGATTCATAAGGCCAAGCTTCTCACCCTAGGGAGCTCCAGTATTGTTCGTGAAGAAGAAGGATGGAACATTGCGGATGTGTATTGATTACAGGGAACTGAACAAGCTCACTATCAAGAATCGGTACCCGCTACCGAGGATTGATGACTTATTTGATCAATTGCAAGGATCAAGCTACTATTCCAAGATCGACCTTCGATCTGGGTACCATTAGCTAAGAATCCAAGAAGAAAGCGTGCCAAAGACTGCTTTCAGAACGTGATATGGGCATTACGAATTTCTTGTGATGCCATTCGGGCTGACGAATGCCCCAGCGGTCTTTATGGATCTGATGAACCGTGTATGCAAACCATATGTCGATAAATTCATGATTGTATTTATCGATGATATCCTGATTTACTCACGAACCAAAAAAGAACACGAGCAACATCTCAGAACCATCTTGGAACTACTGAAGAAAGAGAAGCTTTATGCAAAGTTCTCAAAATGCGAATTCTGGATTCGCGAAGTACAATTTCTGGGTCACGTTGTGAACGAGAAGGGCATTCATGTAGACCCATCCAAGATTGAAGCAATAAAGAATTGGGAAGCCCCCAAAACCCCAACTGAAGTTCGTCAATTTTTGGGCTTAGCAGGCTATTATCGACGGTTTATCGAGAATTTCTCAAAGATAGCTCAACCATTGACAACCCTTACACAGAAAGACAAGAAATACGACTGGGGTGACAAGCAGGAAGAAGCCTTCCAACTACTCAAGAACAAGCTATGCGATGCACCGATACTATCCTTACCCGAAGGCACTGAAGACTTCGTGGTTTACTGCGACGCTTCACGACAAGGCTTGGGTTGCGTGCTCATGCAACGCCAGAAAGTCATCGCTTACGCTTCAAGACAATTGAAGGTACATGAAAAGAATTATACCACTCACGACCTGGAGCTGGCGCAGTAGATCTGGCGACACTATCTATATGGTACTCGATGTACAATCTTCACAGATCACAAAAGCCTACAACACATATTTGATCAGAAAGAATTAAACATGCGACAACGACGATGGGTCGAGCTGCTGAATGACTATGACTGTGAGATTAAGTACCATCCTGGAAAGGCAAATGTTGTAGCAGACGCACTAAGTCGAAAAGAAAGGGTTAAGACCCTAAGGGTTCGAGCATTAGAAATGACTATTCGAACTAACCTCACTACACGCATTCGTGATGCACGACAAGAAGCCCTTAAGATGGAAAACCGTAAAGCTGAATACCTACGAGGTATGTTGAATTATATGGTGCCAAATGAAGAGGGAGCCTTATACTTTAAGAAGCGTATTTGGGTTCCACTCTATGGCGGCATACGAGAAGTCATCCTTGATGAAGCGCATAAATCGAGATATTTGATCCATCCAGGATCGGACAAAATGTATCAAGACTTGAAGGAATATTACTGGTGGCCGAGACTTAAAAGCGATGTTGCTGTTTATGTTGGAAAATGCCTAACCTGTGCCAAGGTTAAGGCAGAATATCAGAAACCGTCCGGCCTACTACAACAACCAGAGATACCCATGTGGAAGTGGGAGCAAATCTCGATGGACTTCATAACGAAATTACCCAGGACCCCGAGAGGGCACGATATGATATGGGTGATAGTTGATCGATTGACGAAATCGGCTCATTTCCTACCGATCCGAGAAAAAGACAGCACTGGAAAGCTTGCCGAGATATACTTAAAAGAAATTGTGGCACGACATGGAGTGCCAATCTCAATTATTTCAGACAGAGATGTATGCTTTGTCTCAAGAATCTGGCAATCATTTCAGGAAGCCTTTGGATCTCAATTAGATCTAAGCACGGCCTTCCATCCACAAACAGACGGCCAAAGCGAACGGACTATACAAACGTTAGAAGATATGCTTCACGCATGTGTCATGGATCTGGGCGGCAGCTGGGATACTCATCTACCTTTAGTTGAGTTTTCCTACAATAACAGTTATCATACGAGCATAAAAGCCGCACTGTTCGAAGCTCTGTATGGCCGCAAGTGCCGATCGCCCTTATGTTGGGTAGATGCTGGAGATAAACGTATGGTTGGTCCTGAACTTGTACAAGAGACAACAAACAAGATTATGCAGATCCGAGAGCGTATTAAGGTGGCCCGAGATCGACAAAAGAGCTACGCCGATCGGAAAAAGAAATCAGTAGAATTCGAGGTGGGAGACAAAGTGTTGTTAAAGGTCTCACCTTGGAAGGGCGTAGTAAGATTTGGAAAACGTGGAAAGCTGAATCCACGATACATCGGACCATTCAGAATTTTGGAAAGAATTGGTACCGTGGCATACAAGTTGGAATTACCGGAAGAACTTAATGAGTTACATGATACGTTCCATGTATCCAACCTCAAGAAGAGTCCAACACAAGAAAACGTGATCATCCTTGTGGATGAAGTACATATTGATGACGCCCTCCGATTTACAGAACAACCCGTAGAGGTTACATACTGGAAAGTCAACAAGACCAGGAGGAGCACTGTAAAATTTGTCAAAGTACGTTGGAACTCTAAGCATGGACCCGGGTACACATGGGAACGTGAAGACCAGTTCAAAGAAAAGTATCCCCACCTATTCAAGAAGACTCCTGCGAGAGTTAGCTCAGCCTGAATTTCGGGACGAAATTCTTTTAACGGGGGGAGACTGCGACAATTGGCACCAAACCAGTAATTTTCGTACACTTTAACTATTAGTTAATGACTGCAATTATGTGCTTAATTGTCAGCAATGTCTGAACACACGCTAAACAAGTGAATTCATGCACGTTGTATACTACAAAATATTGCTTTATGCATAAACGAGAGCGTTGCGTCAGAAATACTAGTAAACTCACCGGTAAGACACTCTGTGTCAACAGAACTGCAGAAAGCAGTAAGACAATAAAATTGGAACCTAGGTGTAGGTCCAACAACAAGAAGACATTAAAACCCAAGAGTACATACACGGGTTTAATATATAGACATTACGAAAGCAAAAATAAGCACTAAAAAGCACCCGAAACGCACTTTAAGTGCAGAATTTTATATAATTCAGCTATAATCAGCATTATGGCACTGAAATGTTATGCAGGAATTACGTTTTATTATCCAGAATAGTTCCCCAAGTGTCGGGAATCGAAAGTATTACAAAAGGGTACTTAAAAGACACTAAAAGGTGCAATTTAGCACTTTAACGAACCGGTATATAACTGAACAACCGGATATTACCCGGAACACCAAAATAATGCTAGAAGCATTGTTTTTATTCTTCTAAGCTAGTTAGGGTCCCCGTACACCCTAACACCCTTTATATTATAATACACATGATGCGTGCGAAGTGTCGTATATTTTAGGTGTATATTTTAAGCCCTTTTTAACACTTATTTTAGCCAAGTTTTAAATTTATAAAACACGATATTTCACTAACACTAAACACACATATGGGCAAGTGCACCCATCGTTGAGTGTAGTATAGCGTTGGTAAGATACCGAGGTCGTCCAAGGACACAAGAGCTTTTAATACCGGTTTATCCTCAACGTCTAACCAAAATAAAAGTTTAGAAAAATGTTTTAAACTAAGAAAAATAAAAACTAACTAAAATGCTGAAAATAAAAATAAAATAAAAACAGATAGACAAGATGAATCACTTGGTTCCGACTCGTATCTAGTATAACCTTTGATTATTTCCGCACTTTTGCACATAATTAAGAGATTATCTTAGTTATTGTAGTAGGCCCCTCTTTTGAAGGTGACGTTACCCTCACCCCAGTAGTTTGAGTCAGCATGGATACAATCCTAAAGGGGTGGATTATTGGAAGATAATGAATTAAGTTATTAATGCAGTATTGTGGTAGGCCCCGCTTTTGGCGGTGACGTTACCCTCGACTAAGTAGTCTGAGTCAGCAGGGATACAGTCCTAAATAGCCGGGTTATAGTATTAATAGTAGTTAACTTATGAGGGGATCAAAGAGTTTGGACCCCCGCCATCCAATACCGTGAAGTATTGAAGGAGGTCCTACTAAATTTGACCCAGGTCCATTGCAGGACCTCTAAACGCTGAACAATGGCAAGACCTTTACCAAACCGTTCCCTTAACCCCCTACCAGGTAGCCAACATACCTCCATATAGACCGTGGAGATATGAATGGTGAAAATCCTTTATTTTATATAGACAGTAAAATAATGCCAAGACACCACGGACAAACGATAAGGAAAGATCACCTTCAACATAAGTAACTAGTTATTAAAGTCATTAATACAAAACCAAATAAAAAGTGCAAAAGATTAGAAATAAAAAGTATTATACTAGACACTTTGTCTTCACCAAGTGATGTAAGAGACTTAGGCAAACATGGCCTTGATTGTCAAGAACTCTTACGATCAATCTTGGATCCCGAGACGACCCACACACTCTATGATGGACAATGGATGATGGTGGTGGATGATGGTGTTGTGATGGTGGTGGGTGGTGGATGAAGTGTGAGAGAGGTGGTGTGCCAAGGGATGAGTTGCAATGAAACCAAGCACTCCTATTTATAGGCTGAACAGAAGCCTGGGCACGGCCCCGTGTTCGCTGGGCACGGCCCCGTGCCCGTCTGACACTCTCTCTCTTCATTAATTGTAATTCGCAATTACAATTAATGCG
The DNA here is from genome assembly GCA_030545235.1 of Helianthus tuberosus. Lineage (NCBI taxonomy): Eukaryota > Viridiplantae > Streptophyta > Magnoliopsida > Asterales > Asteraceae > Helianthus > Helianthus tuberosus. Next base: position 142,885,582 of record CM060366.1, read on the forward strand.
CCTGCAGTACTTTCGGCACGCCCCCCGTGTCCGCTGAGCACGGCCCGTGGTGGGCAATAGAAGCTTCTACAGGTTTGTCTTTTCTGCTGCTTCTTGGGCACGGCCCCGTGCTGGCTGAGCACGGGGCGTGTTCAGCCTTCTGTTTTCTCTATTTTGCTTTGGAAGGTGCCGTTGAGGGTTCGGGCAATCCACTAATGTTCCTTTTCTTGTATTTATGTTGGATTTAGCTGTCTTTTTGCTTCTTTTGTGTTTTTGAGCTCATTTAATCCTGAAAATACAAAAGGAAGACAAAAACACTCTTTTTCCAATATTAGTACTAAAAAAGGGTTAGTTTTATGCCTCATTTGATGTAATTTATATGTTGCATTTTACACACATCAAATACCCCCACACTTGAACTTTTGCTTGTCCTCAAGCAAAACTCTTTAATATTTGGCTTACACTCCCAAATGGAATAGGTAGAAGAGAAGGTTTTGGGCTTGTCATAGAGTGTCGGGATTTCCAAGATCTTTTGGGGTTTTATTTTTATTTATTTACACTCCTATTCGTAATGATTTATTTAGAACTGTTCATAAAAGAAATTACTTAATTGGGCATAACATATTTTTTTTTAAATTCTATTTATATACAAGTTCACATATCTCGTGGGGAAATCACTCACACTCGGCCAAAGGTGTATTTTTAGTGAATCACTCGAGAGCGGTCCTGGAACTTATTCCTACCATAGGCTTGCCAAAAAATCAATCCTCCTCCTTTTTAACTTTTATACCTTTGTAGATATCAAGAGGACTTTGTGGGTTAAGGGTTGGCTAGGGTTAAAGGTAGGTGATTGGGTTAGTGGTTAGTAAAAGGGCAAAAAGCGTAACAAGTGTCGGTTTTCGTATATATATATATATATATATATTTTTTTTTTCAACTTTTTATTTTTAATGAAGCTTTTATTCAAACAAAGTTATTTTTTATTACTTTGTTTGTTTATTTTCTTTTTGCTTCATTAATTTTTTTTTTTTTTTTTTTTTTTTTTTTACGAAGAACCGAACTTGTTACTAAAAAAAAAAATGAAAAAGGTTTTGGTGGGTGAAAGGGTTTTTGTTTTGGGTGATGAAACGAAAAGGTTTAGGCTCAAAGGGGCTAACTAGGGGGATTTTTGGGTAGGTGGTAAAAGAAAAAGAAAAATAATGGTGTAGAAAAAAAAATGTTAGTCCTAATGCCTCCATCATTTACTTACTCGGGTTTAAGTTGATAAGGACCGGGAATGTATTGTTATGGCAAGTTCTAGAGTCGTAAGAACCAAGCGGCTATTCACACAAGAAACGAAAAATGAGCATTTAGTCAAATGATATGGAATTGTGTGCTCAATAAAGGCTCAAAACTCACTTTTGTGGGAATGGGTTTTTATGTGATCAAGTATATATAATCAAATTTTAAATAAGTTTGTCATGCCTTTTCATAATTTTCTTATGTTGGTTCTTTTTATCACTACGCTATCGGTTGTAAATTTGTAAAAATATAACCTTTTTGAGAGCTTGAATTTCCCGAGTTAAACCTAGACAAGTAAAAAAAATTGAAATTTTTGAAAAAAAATTTGGGGTGATTAGCGGTTCCAATAGAGTTTTGTGTAAGGCTTGTATTTAGGACTTGCAAAATTCAAGGTTTTAGCATCCCCCCCACACTTAAATTACACATTGTCCTCAATGTGTCCCAAAAATAAATTTTTAGGTTGATTAGATGTGTAAAATAGTGTTTAAAAAGCAAAAATTTGTGTTACTGGGCACTGAACACGGCCCCGTGTTATCCGGGCACGGCCCCGTGTTCAAGTGCCAGTAACAAAATTGAAATAAGAGAAACAGAAGTCTGGACACGGGGGCGTGTTGGGTGAACACGGCCCGTGTCCAGTTACCTGTACTGGGCGTTTTCTGCAGGTGGTTCGACACGGGGCCGTGTTGGTTGGGCACGGCCCGTGTTGAACCTTCTGAAAGGGAGAAAATTATCGGGTTGCCTCGTTCTTGTGCATGGGATCATTTTTCTCGTTCCCCTTTTCATCCTTTACCACCATGAGTGTGTTTTATTCATTACAAACCATCCAAACATTAAAACCATCATTTCATTTCATCATAGAGAGAACTTACATAATCCTAAATTAAACTAGATAAAAGAAATAACAAACCATGGAGTCCTAGCCTTTACTTTATTTTAATTTAGCAAAATTTCCAAGAAATACTCAATCTTGGTTAAACAAGGCCTTAGTGAACTCCTTCTTCCGAGTGCGGTTCTCCTCAAATATCGGCGAGCCATTCTTCTATCTCCCTTGGAAGGAGAAAAGAAGGCTCGTTGGTATTAGTTTGAGGAGTTTCAACTTCCACCGGGATCTCTTGTTGGTGTTCCATGGGAGGTTCCGCCGGAAAGTCTTCCCACCCGGTAGGGTTGTTGATTCCGAGAGCCAGGTTCCAATCCTGCTGAGGAAGGACTGGTTCCATTGGAGGTGCTACAAGAATATTTAACCTCTGGTGCAAGAGGTTAATTTCTTGGAAGCTGCTTTCAAGTCCCATCGTAAGATCGTTAATACGGTCGATAAGGACCTCCTCTACTGAAGTCATTTCGTCGAGAGCCTCCCTTAATGCTATCACATAGTGAACAAGTGTAGCTTCAATGGAGGGTCTTCTTCCTCTTCGGTTGTTTGACGAATGCACAGAAGATGTATCGCTGTTTTCACTCGACATCCTACGAAAAATAAACTAAAAATAGCTTATTTAATGAAACAGTAACCGGACACGGCCCCGTGCTCACTGAGCACGGCCCCGTGTCCATCTTTCTGCAGAGTTTTGGAACAAGGAAACTTGTATTTTTAAGTTATTTTCTGAATGTTGTAGGCCCTTTTTGGCTACTAATAACTTAAAACCATGTTTCATAACATGTTTTTACCAAGATTCTTTGAACAAAACTCATTTATCCCTACCATAGAGTTGGAGGAATTCCAAACTTTCAATGGTAGTTCTTGGAGAAAGATGAAGAAGAAGGAAATTACTAAAAGAGGAAGGGACAAGATGGGTTGTTGGAACCTTCTTTTAGACTTACCTAGGATAGTTTGAGAGAAGATTCCTGCAAATCTCTGCCCCAAGTTGGTCCAAATGTGTAGAATTCTTGGCTGCATTTATAGAAAATGACAGCAACCTGGACACGGCCCCGTGTTCAGTGGGCACGGCCCCGTGTGCAGGTGGAATTCTGACACAGTTTGTCCGTATTCTGACGTACTGATCAGAAAGGAATCTTTCGATGGACACGGGGGCGTGTTGGCTGGGCACGGCCCCGTGTCTACGGACTGTTTTATGAAGTTGTCTAGTCTTTTAAGGAACTTGTTAGTATCGGGTGGCTCCTGACTGGTTGGAACAACCCCAAAGTGCCTAATATACCTTAATTGTCCTAGACTAAGGCGAGAACGCAAGAGGTTGTCGGTGAGGGTAATTCCTATTTTCATTCTAGGTGGACAAGTCCAACCCTTTTCCGGGCTCTTGTTAAAGAAGGTATATGCCGAATCGCTCAGGTCTATGTATGCATCGAACGAAGTCCATGGAGAGTCCTTCACGGCACAATCGACACAGGGACGACTATCGTCCAAGTCTTTGCTAGGCACGAAGGCATTTTCGGGAGCAACGAGGTCGTCGGAATGCGGTTCCAACATTTCTTCATGGGTATCGTCTTCGGGTGGATCAATAAAATCCTTCCTAAGCTCCTCTATCCATTTCAGAATTAGCTCTTCTAGTTGAAATAATTCGCTAAGGAACATTTCCCCTAGAATATCTGGCTGGGCGCATTCGAGGGAGAAATAGTGCTTATTTTTACTTTCGCCCCTCTTAAGGTTGTGAGAAGATCGTGGGTCCATGTAGTGGGGCCTATAATTTAGGAAGTAGCATTTTACTTCTTCATGTTCGCCGCCACATAATTGACACCACTTACCATAAGAGTGCCGAAAGTAAAAATAATTACTATCACTCATGTTTATGTCAGAAATTACCAACCGTCGGGATCTAACGGTTCTGTTTTCAGTAACTGAAACTTGGGCACGGGGGCGTGTTGAGTGGACACGGCCCCGTGTTCAGCTTACTGTCTGATGTAAAACAGGATTGCCAGTTCCAATGATTGAGCACGTGGGCGTGTTCAGCGGGCACGGCCCGTGCTGAGCTCTGCAGAAGCTGAAAAACTAAGAAAATCCTAAAAAAATAAAAAAGAAAAATAAAAGATGATTAGGCCGTTGATTCCTAACTTTCTTAAAATCCTTGTGTCCCCGGCAACGGCGCCAAAAACTTGATGCGTGCGAAGTGTCGTATATTTTAGGTGTATATTTTAAGCCCTTTTTAACACTTATTTTAGCCAAGTTTTAAATTTATAAAACACGATATTTCACTAACACTAAACACACATATGGGCAAGTGCACCCATCGTTGAGTGTAGTATAGCGTTGGTAAGATACCGAGGTCGTCCAAGGACACAAGAGCTTTTAATACCGGTTTATCCTCAACGTCTAACCAAAATAAAAGTTTAGAAAAATGTTTTAAACTAAGAAAAATAAAAACTAACTAAAATGCTGAAAATAAAAATAAAATAAAAACAGATAGACAAGATGAATCACTTGGTTCCGACTCGTATCTAGTATAACCTTTGATTATTTCCGCACTTTTGCACATAATTAAGAGATTATCTTAGTTATTGTAGTAGGCCCCTCTTTTGAAGGTGACGTTACCCTCACCCCAGTAGTTTGAGTCAGCAGGGATACAATCCTAAAGGGGTGGATTATTGGAAGATAATGAATTAAGTTATTAATGCAGTATTGTGGTAGGCCCCGCTTTTGGCGGTGACGTTACCCTCGACTAAGTAGTCTGAGTCAGCAGGGATACAGTCCTAAATAGCCGGGTTATAGTATTAATAGTAGTTAACTTATGAGGGGATCAAAGAGTTTGGACCCCCGCCATCCAATACCGTGAAGTATTGAAGGAGGTCCTACTAAATTTGACCCAGGTCCATTGCAGGACCTCTAAACGCTGAACAATGGCAAGACCTTTACCAAACCGTTCCCTTAACCCCCTACCAGGTAGCCAACATACCTCCATATAGACCGTGGAGATATGAATGGTGAAAATCCTTTATTTTATATAGACAGTAAAATAATGCCAAGACACCACGGACAAACGATAAGGAAAGATCACCTTCAACATAAGTAACTAGTTATTAAAGTCATTAATACAAAACCAAATAAAAAGTGCAAAAGATTAGAAATAAAAAGTATTATACTAGACACTTTGTCTTCACCAAGTGATGTAAGAGACTTAGGCAAACATGGCCTTGATTGTCAAGAACTCTTACGATCAATCTTGGATCCCGAGACGACCCACACACTCTATGATGGACAATGGATGATGGTGGTGGATGATGGTGTTGTGATGGTGGTGGGTGGTGGATGAAGTGTGAGAGAGGTGGTGTGCCAAGGGATGAGTTGCAATGAAACCAAGCACTCCTATTTATAGGCTGAACAGAAGCCTGGGCACGGCCCCGTGTTCGCTGGGCACGGCCCCGTGCCCGTCTGACACTCTCTCTCTTCATTAATTGTAATTCGCAATTACAATTAATGCGCCTGCAGTACTTTCGGCACGCCCCCCGTGTCCGCTGAGCACGGCCCGTGGTGGGCAATAGAAGCTTCTATAGGTTTGTATTTTCTGCTGCTTCTTGGGCATGGCCCCGTGCTGGCTGAGCACGGGGCGTGTTCAGCCTTCTGTTTTCTCTATTTTGCTTTGGAAGGTGCCGTTGAGGGTTCGGGCAATCCACTAATGTTCCTTTTCTTGTATTTATGTTGGATTTAGCTGTCTTTTTGCTTCTTTTGTGTTTTTGAGCTCATTTAATCCTGAAAATACAAAAGGAAGACAAAAACACTCTTTTTCCAATATTAGTACTAAAAAAGGGTTAGTTTTATGCCTCATTTGATGTAATTTATATGTTGCATTTTACACACATCAACACACTATATACAATAATCAAACTCATTAGAAACTAACTAGAAAGTTACCATTCCATTACATCCCAACCCCATACCCCCCCCCCTTCTACGGTTTTGGTGGAATGGGGACACCCCCAAGATATTTTATTAAAATAATAGATTATGTTGGAAGATTTGGAACACATTACATATTGGTTAAAGCACTAAATGGGATTATAAGTTAGCACACAAGGTCTTGATCATCTCATTCTCACCTTCAACATTTACCAAGCTCTCTCTCTCTTCCCTCCTCCCTCACTTACGGCCTCCACCACCCTCCACCATATCACCACCATCAAGTCTCCTACAAGCAAACCGTACTTACCCAAAGGTGTTAAGGATCATACAACCAAGCTCGGTGCACTCGAAAGTTCAAGAACCTCTCTAGATTTCTTTTATCCACCACATTTATACCTTGTTTCTTCCCTAGCCTTGAGCTAGTAGTAAGTGTTCCTAGTCATCATCTTGATCTTGTTTATGGTGGTTAATAGGTGATTTAATGGTTAAAAATTAAAAACACTAAGGAACATAACTTAAAGTCTTGAACATAAGATGAACAAGGTGGATAAAGAGAAGATATGTGTGTAAATCATGTGAATCTTGCATGGTTGTTATTATTTGATGTTGTTGTTAGTAGAAACAAGATGGATCATCATCTAGACATAATAGTCCATGTTTGAGAGCATGAACTAGTAGGATGTAAAAGTTAGAAAGTTGAAGGATGATGGATCCATCCATTCATAAGTCTTGAACTTGAGTAAATAAAATTTTTCTTGTAAAATAAGACTCTAAACATGTAGATCTAAAGATCTACAAGTGGTTTTTCGGAAGAACCAAGTGAAAGATGCAAGTCATGTTAAAACCCGGATATTTTATGAACTAGAAACATTTTTAGTAAATAAACAAGTATGTAAACACTTGTGTAACAAGAAATTTAACAAAGAAGTATTTTTGAAAATCTTGACTAGAAGTTGTAAAACTCCAAGTTCTTTAAAAATAAAGTTTTTGAGAAACTAATTTTATTTTTAAAGGTAACAAGACTTACTAAATGTGCTAGTAAGTTACTACATATTTTTACAAACTCTCAAGTTCATAAGTTTGTGGTATATGCTTGTTTTGACAAGTTTGGTAAATAAAGATTGTGTTGTTAATGTTATTGATGATTTAAAAGAAAATAAACACATGTTTTAAAAACATGGGAAACCTCCATTTTTAGGGGAAACTCTGTCAAAATTTTTATAAATTTTGACACTTAGAAAAATATAAGTTTTTGAGAAACTTATTCCCTAAAAATGTATTTAAAAATATTACCAAGCTTTCCCTAATTTTTGGTGATAAGAAATGATGATTTCTTCAAGATTAAAATTTGGGTTAAGTATGTATATTTTTGAGAGAAAAATATATATTATTTGATCACCAACTTTTGTGCTAAGTATATATAGTATGTGTTATACGTGCTAGTGTATTAAGACTTAAAAATACACTAAATACTCATGAGAAGTATAAACACAAAAATACACATACAACATACAAGATACATAATTCGGGTGCAAAGTGCAAAACACGAGATACTTATATTAATTTTTGAGAAAATAATATAAGTAAGATACTTAGTTAAAAATATAAAATATTTTTAACACAACAATACAAACACAAAAGATAGTGACTTGTGCTTGTACGAAACAAGTCTAGTGACTAACGTTAAGAAAATGCGTATAGGTCATGACGTTAATTAAGCAAATCCGGTGACGTTTACGACGCAAGGAACGCAAAGTTGTGAGTTCATGCTCCCCCTTTTCTTTAACTGTTTTCAATTTTATAACTTCGGGGGTGAAATACATGTGCAAATGTTACAATGCTTATAAATGGTATGATACAAATACAAGAAGCACACTTGGTGAGAACGAGTACCGAGTGTGATGCGTTTGAGAAATGATACGAGAAATCGTGTCACGAATAGGGTACATAAGCACCATTAATCAACAATATACCTAGACCGCAGAACAAAAGGTTAGATCTAACGGGTGCCGGGCAGCCACACTCTTGGTGAGGACGAGAACCGAGTAGTGCTTTTGTGTCTCAGAATATGCCAACTAGAAAAATGCCTAAGGTTTGGTGACTTCCTATGTCGTGTCACATGTTAATGGCCTTGCAACCCATTAACAATCCTGATACTGACAGGAATACTTTATTACATAAGATTCATACCATACTAAAACTGGATTTATACTTGAAGTACGTGGGTTACTCAAGAAAACTTGATTTATACTTGAGTACGTGGGGTACTCAAGAAAACTTGAATTATACATGAGTACGTGGTGTACACATGAATACTTGATTTATATATGAAAACTTGATTTATACATGACACAAACTATGTTTTCATACAAAGTATACAAACGTGAAATACAAAAACTGCATGAATTCACACCAACATTATGTTGACGTTTTTCCAAAACTCACATGTATTTCAGGTAACTAGAAGTGGATGTGCGCGCGGTCTTACTCATGCTCGTGGATGTCGTTTATGTTTGTCTTAAATAAGTTGTAAACTTTCAGACAAAGTGTCTTTTCGTGATGTAAACTCTTAACTATGTTTTCAGTAATGTAATGTTGGAAGTTATTTTTGAGCATGTAGTATGTTTACCTTTCGTATGCAATAAGAACCTTTCATGATCACACCTCGTGCTTCCGCCGCAGAAAGGGGTGTGACAATTGGATCCTTGAAATCATTGTGCTAAGCATGCCTAGTCAGCATACGAAGCGGATGTTCTTGGAAATTGCGCACCACGTATGTTAAGGCAACATACGAGCAAAATTGTTTTTGAAAGCTATGCTTGGAATTGTTAAAAATATGTTTTTGAAAACCTTTTTGTAATGTTTTTGAAATCATGTACTAAGTATATTAGGTAAACATTTTGATGAAATGTTTTTAAAAACCGTGGGAGATGATGTTGAAAATATGTATGAGGTTTTCGAAAACATGCATAATCTTTTGAAATCGTATGTTGTGTAAAATATTGTGAAGTCGGGAAGATATGATATGTAAGACCATTCAAGGGCTTACGGAAGTACCCTTGGGTATCCTATTAAGGATTTAAAGTGATACTTTGGGTATTCGTTAGGGTTGTAACTTGCACCTTGTACTTTGTTTCTTACAAGAAACGAGTACTTAGGATTTTCGTAGAGATCACGAGTGATCACAAAAATGGAAGTACTACGAGTGTAGTTTGTTTTGCAAGGAACACGGTTCCTCGATCGTCGGTATTGTTGGGGATATGTCGTTCATACATGTAACCACACTTGTTTTTGTACATCGCAATGCAAAATAAAGATTTATTTATAAACAAAAATATATGTTTCATTGTTCTAGGATCACAAAAGGAAATACATAAAGTCCGATCGTTTCAAAACAGCGTCGTCTTCCAGTCAGTCGAAATGCTCATCCATGTGCTGGATTTGCATTAGCAAGCTTTGGGCAATTATTTCGGAAATGGCCCATCTCTCCATAGTTGTAGCAAGAACCTGGTGGAAAACGAGCTTGAGTAGGATTGTTTTCAGCTTAATTTGGTGCAGCTGCAGCTTGGCAAACCCTAGCTGTATGACCAACAAGTCCACAGTTTAGGCATTTGCGGCATTTCACACTAGCGTGACGATGAAGGTTACATTGGTTGCACAAGGGTGCAGTCCCGTTGTATGGCTTCTTAGCAGGGGGTTGAGTTGGTTGGTTAGGGACAACTTGATCGTTTTGAATAACCACGGCGAAGTTCTGAGAAGCCTTTCGCTTCTTTGACTTCTTGGAGGATTCAGTCTGCTTGTCCATTGGTTTCGTTTCATCGGTTGGTTTGTTGTCCCCTTTTCGGAAAAGTTTACCCTTCCTGATCTGTGATTCAGTCAGGGTAGCGGATAGCTCAATGGCCTGTCTAACTGTAGTAGGGTTGCTACTAGTAACAATGTCTTGTGCTGAGTCAGGGAGGCTATCAATATACTTTTCAATTGCCTTATCCAAAGGCGTAACCATGGTTGGGCATAGCAGACTTAGCTCCTCATATCGGTCCATGTAGGCTCGATGCTCACCACTATCTTGCTTAAGATCGTCAAATTCCCTTTCCAATGCCTTGATTTCATGACGAGGACATAATTCCTTCATCATTAGAGCTCGAAGCTCTTCCCAGGTTTGAGCCAATAGCTCCTCATATCGGTCCATGTAGGCTCGATGCTCACCACTATCTTGCTTAAGATCGTCGAATTCCCTTTCCAATGCCTTGATTTCATGACGAGGACAGAATTCCTTCATCATTAGAGCTCGAAGCTCTTCCCAGGTTTGAGCCAATGCCACATCGGTACCCCTATCCCTCATCACGCCATTCTACCATGTTAAGGCTCGTTTCTCAAAAACACTAGATGCGAATTCAACCTTTCGCTCATTTGGACACTGAACAAGTCTGAATGTGCTTTCTAGACTTTCGAACCATTGCAGGAGTGCAGTTGCTCCTTGAGACCCAGAAAATTTCGATGGCTTAGCTGAATTGAATGTTTTGAAGTTACACTGAGCATTGTTATTGTTGTTATTGCTATTTGCCTGGTTTATCTGGGTAATGAGGTTCGGAAGCACAGCAGCCATCTGCTAAACGATTGTGGCTGTGAGGGCAGCATCGTGTTCTGGATCATGTCTAGGTGGCATATTTAAAAAGAATAAGGAAACAGGAGAAATGAGTGAGATTGACAATTGGATAAACAAAAGAGGTATCGAAGATATCGACGAAACATAGGGGAGGCGATCATTTGTTTGAACAAACAATTGACGCACAAGGGCTGGACAAAGTAAATAGGTCTTTTTAATGTATCGCGAAGACATGCTTTAGCCTATAAGTGGACACTCATCCCAAGAGTTCCCAGGTAAGAGTGATTGGTCCGATTATGTGGATTTGTACGAACACTCTAGCCTTAGACTGAAAACTATGGATACAGGCACCCACCCTTCCAGATTGCACGTGTTCACATTAATAAGACCCAAACTTTGATGGGATTTTGAAAACTTTGAAGGTTCAAAACCTTATAATAATTCATCTAAGAAGAGATGATTAGTTTTCAAGTCGGATTCGTAATTCGTGTTCTTGTTGTGATTGTCACCTAAAGATAGGCAACGATATTGTTTTAAAACTAAACATAAGACAACTTGTGTTAGGTTCTTAGGAAGGTTATAGACTAGGTCAAAGAATTACTAATAACCTAATTCCCTATAACCATGAGCTCTGATACCAACTTTTCTGTCACACCCTGACCGCGTTATACCAACAAACCGCGGCGGAAACGTCGGGGAGTTTCGTAATAGAATCTTTGTTTCACAATACATGGATTGAAGTTTTGTTTTATTAAATCAAGTTTATTACATTGTCTCGAATATTAAAATGAAAGCATGAACATATTGTCCTTCATTGTTATTAAGTCACTAAGGCCTCGTCCATTCCTATGTGAGCATGCATCAATATCATCATCAAACATCATCAACTATGGTACCTGAAACATCTGTGAAAATACGTCAGCATAAAAATGTCGGCGAGTACATAGGTTTTGTGTGAGTGTCAGATTCATGGCTCGTTTAGATGTTGAAATAACTCGTACAACCTCGATAATCGATATTAGAATACCTAGTTTTGTAAAATGTTTGTATTGTAAATTGAATAACCAAGCCAAAACAGATTGGTTATAGTTTATACAACCTCGATGCCATGAATCTTAACTCAAAACATTTGTTTATGCAAACCCAAATCTGTCATACCCCGACCGCGTAAAACAACAAACCGCGGCGGAAACGTCGGGGAGTGTCGTAACAGAATCATTGTTTCACAACACATGGAAATTGAAATTTTGTTTTATTATATTTAAAAGAGGTTACAATGCCTTAAAAACAAAGATACATAACATAATTAACTAGTCTTGCATCTTTTATTGTCACTAAGGACCTTGTCCAATCCTATGTTTGCATCATAATCATCTAACAACAGCACCTGAAACACATATGAAAATAGGTACGTCAGTATAAAAATTCCTGTGAGATACATAGGTTTTATTAAAATATGATTCATGACTTGTAAGTTTAAAGAAAATGTTTAACAAAAGTTAGTCATGAACCTTAAAAATGTTTTCTTTTATAAACTATACAAAAATCGATAAGAAATCAGATGATGTAAAAGAAAGATGTATGATTAAATGAAAACCAAGTAAAATGAGTTTGTATAAATATGTTATTTGAAAAACAATGTTTTATGAAGATATATCATTTGTGTAAAATGTAATATGTCTAATTGAAATGGTTTAAATAACGCTACGATATGTAATATCATAAAAGCACTTATATATAGGAAGTACCAGCGGCGTATCCACCATGCTTTTATCATATTACACACGCCTCGTTATTTAAATCGTTTACCCAAACAAACCACCAATGTAAAAATGTTCATGTATAACCAAATGAAATGTATAGTGAATAAAAGCACTTACTCAACCCTATAAGAAAGAAATGTACAAAACATTGTATTTGATAAATCATAATTTAAATCAAAAGTTATGTTTTGTAAAATTAATGCTTTATTGATACAAACATCTACGCGGTAATGTTAAACGTCTACATTCAAGCCTTGCGACTGTGGCGACAAACCCCTAACAAGTTAAAGGTTCATCTAAATTCTGAATATCGAATTCGGTCATTCCTTCCACCCAAACAAACCTAGGATTTCAGGAATGGGAGTTGTCAATTCCTATGGTACCACTACCTACTAACGAACTACATGATCGGTGTTAATGAATGTATTTATTGTAACATCCGTGCTTGCAATCATTGTGAATAGTTCTATTATCAATAAAACAATGTTATTTGATCCCAATGTTTGTTTGGTTGTGTTTTACATTTTTCATGTTTTGACTTTTATTCAATTTCAAACTCTATATCACTTTCTAGAGAGTTATACGCAAACTGGTGTGTAAACGTACTCAGTTTAACGCGACAAATACTCCGAAACATCAACATATACTCAACATACCTTAAATAACCTTTACATAACTTAGAAATAAGTTTTGAAGGCTTTGGTATGGCAAAAACAAGTTAATTCGCTTACAGGGACTAAACTTGACAAACTGCGAAAGTATGACGATTTGTACTGGAGCAGACATTCCGGAACATGACCATAAGTTAAACACACCTTAAATATCCTTTATATAGCTTAGAAATAGGCTTTGAGGGGTTCGGTGTGCTAAAATAAACTTTTGGGTCATTCAGGGACTAAAAGTGTCAAAAAGTGCACAAGTTTGCATTTTCGCACATAACTTACGTTCTGAATAAATGCGGACATCCAAAAATTTATGTAAGCACTAAAATATTTTATTTTAGTGTTTGGCATGAGAAAAATCCATTCGTCGCGCAATTTGGATCGTTTTTCGCGCTTATGCGCATTCCGTCGTAATTAAGCGAACATCGCGTTCGTACGACCAAACGAACCAACATCCGACATATTTTTGAGCATATTTCATGTCCACAATGTTTAGGCATCATTTTAGGGCCTTAAAGTTGGCTTTACGGGCCTTAGAAGTGTCGGAAATGGCCTTAAACACGTGCAGGGGCTGAAACTGTAACATTTGAAACTTGTTTTCTGATCAGAAGGGCCAGGCCGCCCGCCTACGCTTCTGGTGATCCTGAAGCGGGCCGCATCAGCCTCCCAGTTCAGATAAGATTGCTTAATCAGCAGTTTCCAGCTGTTTAATCCTCAACCACATGCTCACACTTGACCTTTCAGCTGATTAAGGGCCATTTTTAGTCACCATGACTTTCCAACAAGTGTACGGATGAGATTTGAGCACGGTTTCCATGAAACGATCTTAACGGTTACCCGAAAAATTTAAATACCCCACCCCCTTTTACTTCAAACCCACTAGAATCTGATCTAAAAGACTCTAAGTTGGAACCATTGTTTCATACCTGAGTTATTTGGATCTAGATTAGCATTCGGGGACCCTTCGTAAGTATTCTTTCGTTCTTTTATTGCTTTTCGAGTCTTTTCGAGTCTGAAAGTCAAACTTTGTTTGACTTTCTGCGTTGACCAGTTTATGGTCAATGCGAAGTTCGTTTGAACTTCGCAACGTGATTGTAATCACGATGGTTATAGTCCCTTGGGACTATGCCTACTGATTACCACGTTGTCTAGGGTCGTAGGGTAAGCGATCTAATAAATCGCTTATACCTTCGAACCCGACCCATTTGGTCGATCATTAGGATCCGACCAAATACATTAGGTGACCATAGTAGGTAGGGAATAACCTTCCGAGGTTATATCTTATGGTCACGACGTTTAAGTAGTTGTATGATAGGTAGTTTATATGCCTTAGGTAAATTACCAAAATACCCCTTTGATGCCAAAATTCGTTTTAAACATATGTAACATAACTTTTATCATCTAAACTGATTTGACAACCATATTAGACATGTTAAGGCATATTTTACTTGTCATAGGACTAGTTAGGCGTTCCGAACGCGTTTTACGCGAACGACGCGTTAAAGTAGCATAAGCTACCTAAACGGGTCGTAATGGGTCACAAACACTTAGGTTAAGTTTCGTTTTAGTATGTGGGCTTTGTTAAACCATATTACACGAGTCTCCATACTCGTTTGGTTTACGAACCCTCATTCTATCCGATCTTCCGATTTAGGTCCGGTTTATTAATGTAGTTACCTATATTAGGTGTCGTTTGATATTCCGCGATCTCTAGCATTGTTTGGTTGTTACTCAAGGACTACTAAGCAATCTCAAGTGAGTACATAGACCCCTCTTTTACTGTTTTTCAAACTGTTTTGGGGTGGAACACATGTGCCTACTTGTTACTTTCGTGCTTTCCTGTTTTCACATCATATACCTGCTATGTTTGTTAGTACATTATAGTACATGATTTTATTACATTTCATGCTATGTATGTCCATTGTGTGCATACTTAGTACATTGTTTTACTTTACATTTATGCTATGTATGTTGACTGATAGCATGCTAGCACATTGATTTACATGACTTTCTGCTTTGTATGTTAACTTAGCATACTTAGTACATTATTTTCATATAACATGTTCACTTTTGCTATGACATTTGGTTTGCACAAACGAGACTATTATACGTTCATTAACATTAGCTACGCCGCTCGGTAGTAAGTACTGGTACCATAGGACTTGACAAATCCCATTCCTGACATCCCGGGTTTGTTTGGATGTAAGGAATGACTGAATCCGAAAACATTTCTTTTGATAACCTTGACTGAAAGGGTTATCCGACTGTCTCAAGGCTTGAATGTATGCGTTAATTTACCACATAAATGTTTGTATCAATGTAACATGCATTACTTTGCAAAACATAACTTTTTGATATATTCAAAATACTTTGTTTTGTACATTTCTACATTTGGACTATGTGACAATACTTTACTTACAAGACATAACATTTGTTACACATTACTTGACTACTTATTGGACTTATAAACATTTGACATGACTCATACAAGGACTTTTGACTATTGGTTTAAACGTAGACTTTATACATTGGTGGTTTGTTTAAGTGATTTAAGTAACGAGGCATGTGTAATATGATACAAGCATGGTGGATACGCCGCTAGTACTTCCTATATATAAGTGTTTGTATGGTATTACATATTGTAGCGTTATTTAAATCATTTCAATTTAGACATATGACATTTTATACAAATAACATACTTTTCACAAGACATTGTTTTACAAAACAACTTATCTTATACAAACTCATTTTACTTGGTTATTTATTTAACCATACTTTATGATCTTATTTATACATATCATCTTATCTTATCGTTTTTCAAATGATTTACAAGACAAAACAATTTACAAGGTTCATGACTGACTGTTATTAAACAATTTCTTAAATTTAAGTCATGAATCCTATTTTCACAAAACCTATGTATCTCACAGGCATTTTTATGCTGACGTACCTACTTTCACATGTGTTTTCAGGTGCTTTTCCGTAGGATGATGATCATGACACTAGGGCGGACCTGTGCCTTAGAGACTAAAAACGATGATAGACTTTGTTTAATTATGTTATAAACTCTGTATTTCCTGTGTTAAGACAATGTAACTCTTGTTTAATAAATAAAATACAACTTTGTTTGCCATGGATTTGAAACAATTAATTCTGTTACAACACTCCCTGACGTTTTCCGCCACGTCTTGTATGTTATACGTGGTCGGGGTGTGATAGAAAAGTTGGTATCAGAGCCAATGGTTATAGGGAATTAGGTTATTAGTAATGCTTTGACCTAGACTATAACCTTTCTAGGACCCTAACACAAGTTATCTTGTGTTTAGATCTTAAAACATGTACATCACCTATCCTTAGATGATTATCAAAACAAGAAACCAAATTTTTCGAAACGATTTTTGAAAAACAATCTTATGTTTTTTGAATGATTTATTACAAGGTTTTGAACCCTCTTTTGTAAGGTTTTGAACCCTTCCAGTTTGACTAAATTTTTGGCCTTGTGCCTTCAAATTTTCAAAATCTCGTCAACGTTTTGGGTTTTAAATAATGTGAACACGTGCAAACTGGAAGAGTGAATGCCTGTATTCTGGGTTTTCTGTCTAGGCAAGCACTTCGTATACATCTCATCAGACGCGAGACCAGTTGTGCTTACCTGGGAATTCTTGGGATGAGTGTTCACTTATAGGCGAGCATGTCTTCGTGATACATTATTTTTGATCCATTTACTTTGATTAGTCACTGTGCGTCATTTGTTTGCTTGGTAATGCGGACAAATGACCACCATC